>CM061752.1:248251681-248884115 GCA_030979885.1 Lolium multiflorum
GACAAGATCAGGGGTTTCTCCCCTACATGATACAATATATATATATAAACACAGTGTCGACAAACGCAAAGGAAGCATCTCGCCTTTGGTAAAAATACCTCACCAAAATAAAAAGAGATACAGAGCAGACAAAACAGTGATCAACAAAAAGACTCGGGGCTTACACCCACAAAATAGTAGTTAAAGTATATTATTCGTTTGCTTAAAACCTCAGATTATACAAATACAGCCGAGTAGCCACCGAAAAATACCGGGGGCTAGACAAAATATAGAAATATGATGTTTACTCTTACAACATAGTCATATGTTCAAGATTTATGATGAAAAATTATTCACTAAGAGAAAAACTGGGCCCTGATTCAATATACTATCAAGGGTAACCGTTTTCCTCGTGAGCAGCGCCAAGAAAATCAGCATAATGACCGTCTGCAAAAAAGTTGCGCATCCATCCGAAGAAGGTCTTCAATCATTTCTTCTGCTATAGGTGAAACCCTCGTGTTAATACGATCGATACTAACTTTTCGGCGCCGCACCTTCGTGAACCTTCTCATCAACTTGGGTCAGATCAAGTTTTAAATGGCAGATCTGAAGCATTATAAGGCAAATCTAGCGCCAAATACCAGCTTGAGCTCTCTGACAAAGCGATGGATCCTGTGGGCATCCCTGAACTTCTCCATTAACTCGGGAAGAGTTTTTGCTGAATGTTCCGAGAAACATAGAGTTGAGAACCATAGAGAGGGTCTTGCACGAAGTCACATGCCTGCGAACCCGAAGCGCCATCTTTGAAACCCTACGATTTGGCGAGTCCGTTCGTCCCAAAAAGTCGACCCATGTTCACGTGTAAGTCGAAGAAGGATTGGAACGAGCCTCTACACGTTCATTTTCAGTTGCAATATCCAAAAAGCACCTATTGTTTCATAAAACAAGCCAGACATACAAGCAACAAAGGAAAAGAAGAAGCAAGGCGAAGACAAATGAAACTTACCCGCCATATCCAAACTAGCATCTAGTTTAGTAGTTGGAGCATAGGAATTTTCTCGGGACGTAGTTTCAGCAGCCTTTTCAAGAATAAAGAGCGTCTTCTCGCTCATGGCATCTTGAGCTTGTTGGAGCGCACTTTCCTCCCTCTAGAAGACTCTCGAGATTGTTCCATGAGTTTAAGCGATTGTTTCTTCGTGAACTGATGTCGAAGCTCTTGCAAATCTTCCGACAAAGGTGCACTTGAGGGACCTTCACGGAGATTGTCATTGGTTTCTACTTTCTTCGACAAGGAAGATGCAGGAGCAGCATGGGAGAGCAAGGATGGGTCGAATAATTGTCAAATATTAACGGGAAAATAAAATCTTCGGATCAATGACAACCAAGAGGAATTCTCATTACTTTCAAAAAGTTTACACCGTCATTACAAAAGAAGTTCTCCTAAGGGACTAGTAGCAGAATTGTCGCCAAAGCTAAAGTGACGACAATAGCAAATATCTGCAAAGAAAGCAAAAAAAAAGAAAAGACAAGAGGCATGCAACTAGACCTCCGTCTCGATGAACTAGGAGCCTTAAGCCGCTGACCCCGAAGATACGCTGTGATTTTTCTTCGTGTTGGGTCACGCCTCACCAAGGATCGCCACTTGAGTTGCTCAATTTGATCCAGGTGTCGCGACCCTGGTCCCAGCCAATAGTTTGTTGCCGCCACCAGGGGCAACAAAGGTTTCAAATCCAACCTTCGGTTCTCATGGCGCATCTCCTGGCCCAAGATCTTCAGAGTATTAAAGCACTTCGGGGTTAGGATTAAGAAAGTTACAGGTGCCTCTTTCTTTGGGAAGAAATAGGGGAAGGAGCCCAACAGTCCCTCGCTTTAGCTTCGCGATACCTTCACGTGCTCCTGCCTGGGTGAAACTCTAGAATGAACGAAGGCCAAGGAGGATCATTATCGGAGATTTCAAGTTCATATTCTGAGCGTTTCCGTCGAAACAATGAACATCCATTTAGCAACAAACAAGTAAAGGAAAGAAGATCCAAAGATTTGAATTGGAGTAGATACTCACCGACAGCGACGATTTTGGGTCCTTATGCGCTTAAGGATGGTTTTCATGAGCAGATTGAGCAAATATATGTTCACCAAATAAGTTTCTGCAAAGATCACCACAGTTTCTTCCGGAGATCTTCGACACAAGCAGCATCAGCCTTGGCCTTATCGGCCTCCGCTCGAGCACCAACAACATCTAACTCAGCCTCTTATGAGCCTTTTCACTTTGCTCTAACTTGTTGAGCAAGTGTGTTGGCACGCTCATTGGTTTCCGCCAGTCATAGGCTATCAAGGAAAGATAAAGAAAGAAAAAAAAAAAACTTCGCCAACAAAGGAGCAAAAGAAAAGAAGAAGCAAAAGGGAGTGTAAAGCATTACCTCTCGCCTTTTACTTGCATATTCATCTGCACCGACAAATTGAAAATTAATGCGAAGAAGATCCTTATCGTAGGCCTAAAAAAATGATACAAAGGAAATACAAGGAGAAAATATAATGGTACATAGAAATCAACAAAGAAAACATAAACAATGACAAGGAAGTTAAGAACTTTACATCCTCCAAGAGAGGGTTAGAGGAGCTACCCAATTGAAGAGTAGGCTCCGTCCTCGCCCCTTTCGACAAAGGGGCTCGGGGCTTGAAGAGGAGTAGTTTCGTGGTGACGACGTTTTGTGGAGGAGGCGAAGTTTCTTCTCCTTCAACCGGCTTCTCCGAGGCAACTAATGTATGTGACGCGCTCGCTCGAGCAGCCACATCAGCGGTTGGTACCTCTTCTTCCTCTATCACTACAAAAAAAAAAAAAATGTGTCGACATCGTGGACTTGATATACATAGACACGAAATGTTCAACACAAAAAAAAAAGATAGAAAAAGGACTTACGAACCGATGAGGGTCCCGAGATACGGATCATAAGCTGCTTTCTGCGACGAAGGATCAGCCTCTTCTCGGGTTTATAAGTCCCGGAATCTTCGACATCATCCCTCTTCCTTTTGTTCTTCTGAGAAAAAACAAAGAAGAGGCGAGATTGGGTCGATGCAAAGGCCTTCTTAGGCGTCATTCTTTTCAAGAGATCCGCGAGATTTTGGAGAATCTCATGGGTTCATTAACAAAAGAGGGGGCCTCTTGTTATCATCGCGATAACGGCCCTTTCTTCAATTTCTCCACCTTCGGGAAGAGGAGGAAGTGAAACAAGATTTAAAGTGTCTAAAATAAAAAAAGAGGGAAGGATATCATAGGAGCACACAATGCAAAAAAGCAAGGCAATAAGAAATTACGCGACAATGTTTACCTTAGGAAGTGCATGGGCGGCGCTATATGGTTTCACGCGACAAGAAGAAGGGATATAATCTTTTTTGCTGAGGGAGGCTCGGACAAGTTCTTCCAAGTCCTTCACCTCCAAACTGGTTTACGTGCCTCGATCCATCGCCTTGCGCCAACATATTTCCAGAGAGGGAATTTGCCAGCTTGAAGAGGCTGAACTCTACTCTATGAAATACATCATAATCTGGATACCCGATAACTCCTTGCCGCGAGTATTTTGCAACTCACCTGGACAAGTGAGTCAACAAGGCCTCGCCGAAGCTCTTCTTCTTTCTAGCTCCTCGCATCCTGAAGAACGGCGACGAAGAATTTTTTCGGCACCATCGAACGGGGGGATGTTGTCCTCTCTCTGCGCATCCATGGTTTTCCTCACGAAACATACAACCACTTTTTACGCCACCCTTGGAACGGAGTCGGGAGTTTGACGTCGAAGTAATTGGCAGAGGAGCGGATAGAGATAACAACGCCGCCTATATTATAGGCGACATTGTGAGAGCTGTTGTGATAGAAAAAAATGCGCTTCCATAGCGCCCAATTGGGCGAGACGCGAAGGAAGGCTTCACAGCGTGATAGAAATGGAAATATGGAGGATTGAGTTTGGCGCGAGGTGGTGGAATACACAAAAAGCAAACCACGGAGAAAAGGATGAATGAAGGAGAACCAAGGATGATGGTTTCACAAAATTTACCCGCACCCCATTGAGGCTGGGCTTTCTTCACTAGGAAGCAAACCGCTTTGGGTTTCTTGCGATCCCCACTTCTTTCGAAGATTCAGGTCCCGGTTTGTGACTCCTGACCTCTCCACTCCACGGCTCCTAGATCCGCGGCGGTCATTGATGAATCAAAGCGTGAAGCTGTGGCGAGTGAGACGTGTGCGCGGTGGCATCAACGGGCAAGGGACAAAGCAATGCTTAGGCGTGCGTGAAGATCAACGAGCTGGGCGTTGTGCTTTCGCAGAGGGACGACAGTGGGGCGTAAGCGAAGGACCTGACCCATGGTTGAAGAAAGGCTCTATAGGATTCAGATCATGTTGCACCGTTGATGAAGAAATCATGTGGTGAAAAAGGATCTCGTGTACAAGGGGTAAAAAGGTATTTTTTACTGGAGGAATGGAACAGGCACTTAACACGTGAGCCAGAAAAGCGGAAGACGTGTGTCCCCCACTGCACGACGTGTCAACGTGGGAACAATGGACCCACAAGTCAGAAAAAATCCCAATTATTGATAGAGATGAAAGAGAATTTGACAAAGGAGAATATGTCACAAGAAAATAAAAAAGAGAATGGCGACAGGGTAAATCATTTGAATACTTTTGAGCCTTTGATCAAATACAAGTTTTTGCCCAAACGCTGGGGGGCATGGAAAAAAATAAAATTTCGAGTATGACAATATAGAAATAGTGAGAGTCTATGACCAAATCCAAGAATTTGTTCATAGCCTCAGGGGCTACTCAGCGCTGGTCTCGCACCCGATAAATATAAAATATCGAGAAGGGTTATAACAGAAGGCAATGACATTGACCCCATGGGAGTTTCACAATCTGCCATTAAAAGGTATTCACTGATGTATTTTTACAAGAAGGCTTAGTAGTCGATGAATTTTTTTCAAAAATAGAGAAACATAAGTGAGGATATTTCGAGTTACACAGATAACTCTACATATACTCCCATCGGGAAGACAAATAAAGTCATCAAATATGACTCGATAAAATGTGCTATTCCAAAGGCGAAAAGCACTCGTCAATATATTCTCTGAACGCTCAGTCGCGAATTAATTTCTGAATGCCGCAAATTTGCGAAGGTAAGCATCTCGTATCCGTTCGCCGGGCGTGGCACGCCAAAGACTGCGCTTCCGTTACTTTTATCCGTAGGAATCAACGTATTACGATGAAAACCTAACCCGGGACGCGTTAGGTACCCGATAAATTTGACCGGGACTCGATAGAATGAGACCTTAAGCAGCACCTGTCGAAGTTTACACCAATGATCCCGGGATCATGTCCGGGGACGTGATTCTGAAGTAGGTTTATGATTGCCACCAGAGCAGCTTAACTAGTACCTGATCCGTCACATGAACCAGCCCCAACTACCATTATCCCAGACAATATAGAATTTTATGTGAAGAAGCATAAATAAAAGCTCTCGAATAAATATAAACAGATTTTTCTTGACTCTACGATTCAAGCAAAATCTCTGGGGCTACTGACATAGGCCCAAGATGTGGCTCGCCGAAGATGGTACCCGAGTTTACTGAAGGCTCATTATCCGAAGAATAAGAAGATTCTGGAGTTCAAGATATATTAAGGAAAGCTAGAGTTGTAATAGGGAAGTGTTATTTGTAATCTCGCGGGATGAGTTAGAAACCGTCCTGAACTCTGTAACTTGTAAACGAAACCCTCGGCCCCACCTCCTATATAAGCGGGAGTCGAGGGATGAAGAGAGGATCGAACTACTGTCAACATAACTCTAGTTTTCATAATCGTCGAGTACTTTTCGCCTAAACCTTCGAGATCTACTTGCCCTCTACTTCTAGCAAAACCCTAGTTCACAATCCGTAGGCATTGACAAGTTAATCCCTTTGTCACTACCATCCCTCCTAAGTTGTTCCGATTCGCCACTCTGTGGCCATTGGTTCCCGGACAATGACATGTGTATACAACTTGGCAGTGTAAGATCATAAACAACGAATATCTTCATGAATCAATAACATGTTCAGATTCGAGATCATGGCACTCGGCCCTTAGTGACAAGCATTAAGCATAACAAGTTGCAACAATATCATAAAAGTGACATCTACGATACTAGGCACTATGCCCAACAATCTTATGACTATTACATGACCAATCTCATCCAATCCCTACCATCCCCTTCAACCTAGTGGGGGAATTACTCACACATGGATGGGGGAAACATGGCTGGTCGATGGAGAGGCGTTGGCTGTGATGATGGCGTGAAGATCTCCTCCAATTCCCCGTCCCGGCGGAGTGCCGTAACGGGAGACCGTTCCGGAGTCTCGCGATGTGGCGGCTCTCCGGGAGGGTTTCCCGGCGACTTCGACTTCTCTCGTGCGTTTAGGTCGAGGCTATCAGTAGTCCCAGGAGAAGGGCTGAGGTCAAGCGAGGCTCACACCATAGGCCGCTGCGGCCCCCTAGGCCGCGCCGCTCTTATGGTGTGGGGGGCCCCTGGCCTCCAATCTACTCTAGTCCTCCGGGCTCCGCCGCATTCCGGGAAAATAGGCCTTCCCGCATAAATTCGAGGAATTTCCGAAAGTTGGATTTTCATGACAAAACGAGACACCAGAAAGTACCTCACAAAACAGCGTTGGTCCGTGTTGCTGTATCCAAAATACACAAATTAGAGGCAAAACAATAGCAAGTGTTCGGAAGTAGACACGTTTTGGACGTATCAACTCCTCCGTTTAGCTTATTGTTTGTCCTCAAGCAATTCAGTCAACAACTGAGCGATAAAAAGAACTTTCACTAACACATTTGCTCATATGATGTATATGTTCTCATGCTATGCAGCTAATACTTTGCTAGCCTATAATGATACATAATGAGATCATCCAAATGTCAATCATGAGAGGTACCAACAATTAATAATAAGTATCATGAATCATGTGCAGTGTTGCAGATTGCAATGTTTACAAGAGAATATGATAAAGTGGTATCTCATTTGCCCGTATTTGATCAGCAAAACATAAATGCCTGTGCACCTCCGGAGTTCATGTAAGACTCAAAGTAGTGATTGTCAAAGATAAAAGCATCAAAGCTTATACCACAATCAATCATATTTTGAGACAAGTATATTATACTAAGAATGACAAGTATGCTCTATACAGTGCTCAAAGAAAAGAATGGAGACACAACATAAAAGTAAAAAGATTGACCCTTCGCAGGGAAGCAGGATTAACATGCGCTAGAGCTTTTCATTTTAAAGACAAGAGTAAAATTATTTTGAGAAGTATTTGTTGTTGTCAACGAATGGTAATGGGTACACTAACTACCTCATCAACTCCCAAGAGCGGCTCCCATGAATTATTTGCATGTTTATGTGGCACTCTTTCCAACCTTTCTTACACAAACCATGGCTAACCGAATCCTCGGGTGCTCGCCAAATCATATCATGAAGGAGTGCCTTTTTATTTAAGTGTTATGATGATGACACTCCCCAACCTTTGCTTACACAAGCCATGGCTAGTCGAATCCTGCCGTTCAACAATCACAAACCATGGAGGAGGTCTATTTAAGTTAATTAATTTGGGATTGGGAATCTTATTGCCAGCTCTTTTTGCAAAATTATTGATGTTGATGTGCCACTAGTCCATATGAGAGTCCGTCAAAAGTAAATGACAAGGTTGAAAGCTAAACACTACATTTCTCATGAGCTATGAAATATTAACACAAATTGAGAAGCATTTTGAAAGTTTTAAAGGTAAAGTGCATGAGAATTTACTTGGAATTTGTTGAAATGCCATGCATAGGCATTTATGGTGGACACTTTGGATGGTTTTCATGTGTTTGAAAGCACGAGCAGCATTCCCGCCAAGACAAGTGAAGGCTAGCAAAAGACTAGGGAGCGACAAATCAAGAGAGCAAAAAACTGCCATAATCATGCTTGCGGCAAAATAAATTAATGGAGGCATAAAAGTGATACAAGAACTCACAATATAAATCATCGAGGCTTAATTGACTTTTTGTTCAGTCATATGTATGCGTGAGCATGTGCCAAGTCGATATAAATGAATTATTCAGAGGAGGATACCACAATGCCATACTTACTTATGAATAAAACAATGCAAGCAAATATCCATGACATGCTACTCATATTAATAAATTGGAGCTAAACATGAGAGATCATGAACTACTAGACTTTCACATAACATATACCTCATATGAACCAAATAAGCATGCTCACATGGATGAGTATATGTACAAAAATGAAAACAAATAGAGTTCATACCTGCCTCTCACCACAATCCAATTGTTGTAGATCGTCATTATTGCCTTTCACTTGTATAGCATAATATGAAATGAAACCACGCTCCAGCCACCGAAGACCATTGAACTCACATGAACTTCATGTAAACCAAAGAAGAACAAAGAAATATTTTGGTGTTTTCTTAATTAGAAACAAGAACAAAAGGAACAAGCAAACAAAGCAAAATCTTTTGGGTTTTCTTATGGCAAACTAACGATAGCAAATAAAGTAAACTAAGAGCAAAGAACCAATAAACAAATGGTGAAGAGAAAACAAATAGAAATATTTTTGGTCTTTTTGTGTTTTAGGAAAGAAACAAAGCTGAAACAAAAAGAATGCAAACTAACAAACACAGAAAAGCAGGATGACAATTGCCAAATCCTGACAGCAGTACAGAAATCGAAATGAAAAAAAATCTTCCATGCTCAGACCAAAAAGCGTTCAACTAATGAAAGCTAGATAACAACCTGGGGCAGCACATGCTCAAAAATTGGCAACTCAAAATAACGTCTGGCTGTGCGTACGAATTTTTTAGTAACAGCGCAGAATCTGTTTTTGGACAACACTTCCCCAAATATCATCTCCTCTCATTAGAAAACCACTCTAAGAAACTAAACAAGTATGTACAAGTATCCAGAAACCATAATATGCAAGAATGAGTGATGCCGGTAGGCGGGGCATCTCCAAGCTTAGGCTTTTGGCCTAAGTGAGGTCTTCCCATCGAGGGTCGGAGTTCCAGTTCTCCGGTGGATCACACATGGAGTGGTAATAGGGCCCCGCAGAAGAATGTTGTGGAGGTTCCACATGACCATAATGTTGATATGAGGAGCTTGTTGCATCGGATGAGAGTCGGGGTGCTCCTCAGCCTCCTCCATACCTTCCCTTGCACGATGGCTTTCCCTTCTATGTATGCGTTTAGCTCATTTCTTCTGGATCGACCACCCTTTCCCCGGCATCAAGGCTGCTGCAGTTGCAAGGTAACGTACTAATTTTTCAATTTTCTTTAGTTATTCTCCAATTTTCTTATACAAAGTTATCCTATAATACGTTGTTCAAATTAGATGCATCTGAAATAAACTCATGTCTGATCATGGAAACAACATCAAGTTTCTCTATAGAAAGTGGAATGTCTAGATGGTGAGGTCCTACACCATGCATAGCTAATAAACGAGAGGCGATAAGACCTCCACAAATTCCTCCCTTCTCACGATTAGTGGCAAGTCTGTTAGCTATCAAAGCTCCCACGTTATAAGTCCTATTACTTTGTAATGCAGCAACTAGAAAGGCTAGATCCGGGATAGTTATTTTACCTCCATTCTTTCTTGCTAGAACGCACTTGGTAGTGAAATAAGCAAAGTAACGAATAGTTGGGAAATGAATGCTACTGATTTTACCACCATCCTCTGAGAAGCTTCCTCCATGACAAATCATCTTGAAAGGTCCAAGAATTTCAGGCGATCTCTTTATCTTTCTCACATGACTCCCATTGCGGCACTCTCCGATTGCCGGCATAAAAATCATCAAAAAGGCAAGTTGATAGTTTTGTTATAAATCTTGTACCGAACCATGGGTTAGTTTGAGACCGATGAAATTCAAATCCCGCACAACCGACACCGTTATTTAGCATATTGGTGAGGTTCACCAACAACAAAACCTTCCAACCCCGCATTGGAAATCGTTGTTTGAACATCTTGGTGTGGATTCCTGCATTCCGCATAAAATCCGGGCATGGGTAATAAGAGGGGTGTACTCCCCCTTCACGATGAACTCTCATGACTTGCTGTACCTCCAACTCTTGCTGGTAGTTGGTGCATACTCCCATCCATTAAATTTTCAACAACCATTATAAAATTTGATTTCAAGGTATATAATTTAGGATACTATAGAACTTGCTAGAGTACTAAACATGCATCAAAACTAGTTTTTCCACTTAGAACAAGCAAGTCACTCAAACATGTTACCTACAAGAGCAAAATATTCAAGACATACTCAACCAAACAAAATTTTAATTGGACAATCAGGAGTCACATAATAAGGAGTAAATGTGCCAAATTTCGCATTGTAACTGGGTTTGGTAAGGAGACGAGAAATCATGAAGTTCTTGAGCAGAAACGCGAATGAGAGATGAGAACGTAGTTTTTTCGGGAGAGAGAAGATGGTGGGAGAAGAAGAAGTGAGGCAAGGAGGGGCCCACACCACAGTGCCTCGCCCACCTCCTGGCCGCGCCGGCTCGTGGTGTGGCAACTCTGTGGTGCCCCACAGGTCATCCTCTGGTACTCCTAGGTGCCTCGTCGATTACCGGTGGCAGTGGCAGTAATTTTCGTTAATTTTTGAAAACTTTGAAAATGCACATTTCTGGGTAATTATTATTACTGCGCAGAAAATGATTTCCAAAATCCTAACAACTAAGGCATATTGCAAACAAAAAGGTGCTACAGCAAGTAAAACAAAATGGAGGGAGAAAGAAAGAAAGAAATGTTGTTTAGCTCTCTTATGCATTAAAATATATTTGTTAACAAGGTTGATCAAGTCTTGCTACCAAATAAATTTTATATGACATAAGAAGAAATAAACCTCAAATCATGTTACCTTATATTGAATTGATATGGATCCAATCACAAGAGTTTGATATTCTTTTTAGGCTCATATATAGGACAATCAATGGATCCCACTTTGATAGTTTTCAAATTAAAAATTGTATTAACTCCACATACTTTATCAATCCTCTTGGGAAAATAGACAATATGTTCCTTATCATCAACATTGAAAGTAACCATGCTTTATTGCAATCAATAACAGCCCCTGCAGTATTAAGAAAGGGTCTTCCAAGAATAATGGACATATCATCTTCAGGCATTTCCAACACAACAAAATCAGTTAATATCAAGCAATGTTGAGTAACTTGATCAGGAACATTTTCACATACACCAAAAGGAATAGTAGTAGATTTATCACCCATTTGCAAAGATATATCAGTTGGTATCAACTTATCTAAATCAAGTCTCTTATAAAGAGAAAAAGGCATTACACTAACTCCCGCCCCCAAATCACATAGAGCAGTTCTAACATAATTATTCTTAATAGAACAAGGAATAGTAGGTATACCTGGGTCGCCCAACTTCTTTGGACCTTTGCCATTGAAAGAGTAATTAGCAAGCATAGTGGAAATTTCCTCATTGGGGATTTTCCTTTGTTAGTAACAATATCTTTCATATACTTTGAATAAGGAGGCAATTTAATAGCATCACCAAAGGGATTTGCAAAAATAAAGGTTTCAACCAATCACAAAATTTATTATAATGTTCCTCCTCCTTTGATTTTAGTTTCTTAGCAGGAAGCATTTGCTTTTGAACCCAAGGTTCTCTTCATTACCATGTTTCTCAGTAATAAAATCTTCTTTAGTGTACTTTTTATTTTTAGCAGTTTTTTCCAAGTTATTTTTCAATTTCTTCTTTATCGTAAGCATCATTTTTATCATTATCTTCATCACATTCATTACCACTTTCAGTTTCAGTGCATCAGAAATAGAAATACTATTAGGATCATTAACAGGTTCAGAGGATTCTACAAAACATTCTTATGTTTTTTTTTCTTAGATGGAGCACTAGTTTTAGTTAGTTGAGAATCTTGTTCAACTCTTTTGGGATGCCCTTCAGGATATAGAAGATCCTGGGTAGAAACACCACCTCTAGTTGTTACTTCATAAGCATGTTTTTTTTCTTTAGAATTATTTCCTAAATGTCATTTTGCACTTTAGTGAGTTGGATCAATTTGAGTTTGAACCATTTGAAAATGTTTAACAAGTATCTTAACATCATCGGAGGTTCTCTCCACAATACCATGCAATTCACTAATAGCTCGAGAATTTTCCATTAAATGATTCTCTACTCTCATATTAAATTTTTTTTGCTTAACAATATAATTATCAAACTCATCTAAGCATTGAGCAGGAGGTTTGAATACGGGAATATCTTCCCTAGTAAACCGTTGAAGAGAGTGTACCTCAATCATGGATGAAGGGGGAGTTATCTCCACATAAATCTTCTATAGGAGGTAAATTCTTCACATCTTCAGGTTTAATACCCTTCTCTTTAAGAGACTTCTTTGCTTTCCCTCCTATCTTCATCATTTAATTTAATCATACCCCTCTTCTTCACTATCGGTGTCTGTGTTCCTGTGTAGACCAATCATCATGATCTCAGCCTATTTTAGCCAATAATTCTTCATTGCTGCCTGGAGTTCTTTTTTCCTAAAAACAAAACCAGCACAACTATCCAGGTATGCTCCTAGACTCAATGGTTAGTCCACTATAAAATATATCAAGTAACCATAAACTAACATGGTCAGGCCTAGCTCTAATAAGAGAGCAAAATCTCACCCAAGCCTGTGCAATTTCTCTCCATCTTCTGGTCAAAATTATAAATTCTTCCGCAAAGCAAAGATGTTGAGCACTATGTGAAAGTATTTCCTAAGAAAACATCACAATTTCTTTGGACTTTTAATAGAACCAGGAGGCAAATTATTATACCAAGTTTTAGCATCATCCTTTAATGAGAAAGGAAAATTTAGCGACAAAATAAGTACGCATCTTAATATCATCAGAAAACAAGCCACTAAGAGTAGATAACTCACTATGTGTTCAACAACACTTTCTTTTTCACTACCATCGCAAAAGGGTGTTTTCTCAACAATAGCTATATGAGATAGATCAAGAAAATCATAATCTTTATCCCTAATGTTTATGGGAGATATTTAGGATCTGGAGATAGTTTATATCTAACAGCATGTTCCAAAAGCAACTTTTTTTTCTTGCATTCGTAGTAGCATTGCATTTTTCAATAAAATCATCATCAAGTTTCTACATAATCTTCATCAAGATCATCACCAGAATATTCAACAGACTCAGGTGAATTAAGGTGTAGTACATTTTCATTAGGAGTTTCAAGTATTTTCAATTTGCCTAGACCTAGCAATTGTAGTATCCAGGAAAACATCCTAACGAACCATCATTATCGAGCACATCAGCAGAAACATCATCACAATTATGAGAGAATTTTCAGATTCAGTAGAAGTACCAGCATTTGAAGTTTATGGTGAAACAAGTTTACTTATCACAGACAGAATCAAGAGCAAAGCAGAGGTACTGAAGAGTTGTAATCTTTCTTGTAGGGATGGTAATATGGAGATCTTAGTATCGCGAGGTTTACCCATGATGGAGAATTGCAGCCAACATCAATCCAAGTGAACTTCCAAATAAAGCTATGCCCCCCAGCAACGGCGCCTTAAAATAGTCTTGATGCATCCACAAGTATAGGGGATCGTAGCAGTTTTCGGGAAGTATTACCCCACTTATTGATTCGACACAAGGAGACAAAGAATACTTGTAAGCCTTAACAAATGGGAGTTGTCAATTCAGCTGCACTGGAAACACTGCAAGAGTTTACGTGAGGTCAGCTTTATAGCAAATAGGGAATAGTAAAATAAATACGGTGAAATAAAGACGTTAGTGATTATAGTAAACAGCAGATTAAAATACTGTAGGCCACAGGGACCGATTAACGGGCGTTGCATGGATGAGAGAACCTCATAACAATCAAAGCATGGGTATTTGCATAATAAAATGGTATCCAAGTACTAATCAATCAATAGGCATGTGTTCCATATAGTCGTACATGCTCGCAATGAGAAACTTGCACAAATCACTTTGTCCTACCAGCCGGTGGCAGCCGGGCCTCTAGGGAAACTACTGAAATTAAGGTACTCCTTTTAATAGAGTACCGAGTAAAGCATTAACACTCAGAACACATGTGATCCTCATCACTACCATCCCCTCCGTTGTCCCGATTCTTGCCACTTCGGGGCCATTGGTTCCGATAGCGACATGTGTATACAACTTGCAGGTAAGATCATAAACAATCTAATATCTTCATGAATCAATAACATGTTCGGATCTGAGATCATGGCACTCCGCCCCTAGTGACAAGCATTAAGCATACCGGCTGCAACAACATCATAAAAGTGACATCTACTGATACCAGGGCACTATGCCCTAACAATCTTATGACTACATGACCAATCTCATCCAATCCCTACCATCCCTTCAGCCTACAACAGCGTGGGAATTACTCACACAAGGATGGGGGAAGCCATTGTTGGTCGATGGAGAGGCGTTGAGGATGGCGGTGAAGATCTCCTCACCCCCTGTCCCGGCGGAGTGCCGGAACGGAGACTTCCGGCTCCCGAGACGGAGTTCGCGATGTGGCGGCTCCCGGGAGGGTTTCTGGCGACTTCCCACTTCCTCGTGCGTTTTTAGTCGATGCCAATAAGTAGTCCTAAGGAGAGCCGAGGCCGGGGGCTACACCATAGGGCCGCGCGGCCCCCTAGGCCGCGCCTTATGGTGTGGGGCCTCGGCCTCCACCTTACTTGTCCTTATGGCTCCGTCGTATTCTGGGAAAATAGGGCCTTCGCATAAATTCCGAGGAATTTCCAAAGTTGATTTCTGCACAAAAACCAGACACCAGAGCAATTCTGCTGGAAACAGCGCTAGTCCGGTTAGCTGTATCCAAAATACACAAATTAGAGGCAAACAATAGCAAAAGTAAATTGAAAGTAGATACGTTTTGACGTATCAATGGCTCCAACAACAGGAATACATCCACCGCCAAGACAACACCGACATACGTACTCTCCAAAACGACCAAGAAGGGAACAAGTGTTTCCAACACCGTTGTCGCCTCAATCAAAGATCTTAGGTTTTCACCGAAGATAGTCCCCCGTCTCAAAACAATGCCTAACAAGGTCATTGCCGTGCACAAATCCGCTTAAGGCGATCTTGCTTAATTCCAAAGGTAGGACTCTGAACTTCACATGTGTTGTCGCCCCCACTTTCATACCGTGGAATTTTAACATGTGTTTGATAAGCCGTTGAGACTTGAACCTCTTAGCTAGTCCCTCCGGCCTTCATGAAATTCTCTTCTTCCGACTTTCATCATGGATCCATAGTCACTTGATGTCAACATAGAAAAAGAGCTTCGCGCCGCTCCCTCCAGAACCAATCGGTCGGAATAAAAGCATGAGTGCGCACGACCGAATACCACCGATCAAGCAAACTCAGCAAAAGTGATCATACATCTTTACTCCATGGAGCTTTACCAACCTCAACACACTATTTGGGATCACGAGTCCAAATGGGAGGGTCCTCCCCTTTCAGCAAGAGAAGCCGTAGGACCGCCCCTTATTCAGGTCGGACCCCCACGTCGGGCGACCACCTGGCTGGCTTACCCAAATCTCCACCCAGCGACACCATCGTCGCTTCCAAGCTCCTCCATCTCGCTGCCGGAACACGGTGATAGATCAAAAGATCCACCACCACCAACCGCAGCCGACCCTCTCTCCGGCGAACAAGAGGGTCACCCACTGCCGAACCCGTGGTCGCTGCCCCGCGCCCCCACACCGCGGAGAAGCCTCAAGATCATCGCCCTCACCCAAGAGGCGGAGGGAAAGGCGCTCCTCCTCCGCCCACCACCGCCGGCATGCCGCCCACGGGAGGCGAGGCCACCGCATCGTCCCCGGGAGGACCGCCGCCGCCCCTCCAACCTCGTCCGACCGCCGCCGCCCTGGGAGGCGGAAGGGCCGCCGCCGCGTGAGAGACTCCTTGATCGCCGTTCCCGACGCGTCATGAGGGGAGGCCCCCACCGCCGCCACGCCCCGAGATCTTTGCCCCGGCGGTGCTGCCGGCGGCGGCGGCGGGAGGGTTGGGAGGCTGGGTGCGGGAGGCTAGGGTTGGGGGCTGGGTCACGGGCATCTTGCATATTTAAATGCTCATATATTCGTCATTCTGGATACCAAATACTAGCTTACAAGTCTCTATGTCAGTTAAGTAGTTGTTTTCTGTAGTAATTTTGTGATTCTTATTGAGTGTTGACTGGTAGAAATGGCCAGATTGTCTTGCAATACTGCACCTCTTCTACCTCGAAATTCTAGTCCAACTCTTAAACTTTGTGCTGGTCTTCACAATCATGAATTTGCTAGTCTAGGAGTACAACCATATTTCAGAGATGGAGTTCAATTATCTATCCCTATATAATGTTATTTAGGATTTGAATAATTATTGTAATAACTTGAATGATTATTATGTGCTTCAAAGTACTATTTGGTGTTGTAATAATAACTAAAATGATTATTGTTTTCTTCAAACCGTTATTGAGATGATGATAATTGTGATATATCAAATAAATGTTTTTAAGGGTTTGAGGGTTCTAGTCTCTGCCCTCAATCCTCAGTTTTAAGGGTTTGAGGGTTCTAGTCTCTGCCCTCAATCCTCAGTTTTAAGGGTTTGAGGGTTCTAGTCTTTGCCTATGTTTTTCAACCTCTAAAACTGCCAAAAAATGTCCATTCTCAACCCTTAAACTGGTTTGAGGGTATGAGCGTTTAGGGGTACTACTAGTGATGCTCTAAGTCTAAAGTTCGCCTATCTTATATATTTCTTTTAGCTATAAATAGATGCATGTTGGGCTTCCATCCTTTTTGACGTGTATAAAGGCCGGGGTTGAGGTTAGGAGCACTTGTAAAGCAACCAGGTTTTTCTTTTAGTTTGGCAGATAGCTATCTGTCACGTAACTTGTGGCACCCGGTACTATGTACTTGTGATTGATCATCGATGTTACCTTCCAAGCTTTTTACACATTGATATATGCAGGGCCAAATCGATCTAACATGCCGGTCCTATCTCACAAATCAGGTAAAATTGGGTTCACGGTTTCTTCGATGCGGCAACGTGGAATTCACTCAAAAACAATAATCAGCCTTTTGGATGTTAAAAGAGTATTTTTTTACAATCAATACCATATATATTCATAGTAACAAATAGTACATGGTAGATATACATGAACCGACTCCAACGATTACAAAATAAAGTCTAAAAGATATTAATAAATCTTCGAGGTCTTCAAATTCTTTCTTGTTCCAGAACACAATTTTGTACTCTTCTGAAGGCAGCAAAAGATAGACAACGAACCATAGACCTGTACATAGCGACGAAAGTTCTTCCATCATTTTTTAAGCCGCAATGTCAAGGCTGCGTGCACGCACGCAACCATTAAAGCAGTCATTCAACATCAGCAAGAGTACCAACACCAGTATGTCAGAGAATAACAACCGACTATCTTTGTCGTTGTCAATGAACAATTGAGAGTGCTAATCACCATTGTCGGTGACGTAGCAAATCGGGATAAAAACTGCGAACACAATTCTCCTTTTAAGGCAAATAACGACAAAAGATCCAAAATCGATCTGGCGAAGCAAGATCAAGGCCCATACCTAGAAAAATGTATTCGTATACGATCACCATTGACGCGAGAAGAAGATTCGTCACCGAACGAAAGGCCGAAGTAACACTTCTTGCAGACCATGCCATCTCCATTGAGGGGAAATCAGCAAGAAGGCGGCTACCAAAATCCTAACATAATCTAATGAATTTTTTTATTGGAAACTCCATGCATAGATCAGGTTCCCCATTTCTCCCGACACCGGCGAAGCCGACCGGAGGAGGGAGAACCGATCTATGGAGGAGGATGAAGTGGAGGCGGCTAGGGTTGAGGCGGCGGCTTGGATGTTAAAAGAGTCTTGCTATTAATATATCGGCTTTGTTATTTTCTAGACAAGCTAGAAATAACAGCTTTGCAAGTTAACTATGTGATTAAACACGAGATTCGTGCAACTATAAATATATGAGATGACATCAGTTGTGTATGTCACTAAGTAGCAACCTTTTTTAAGTCACTAAGCTATAATCACCATACAACTGTTGCTGGACTAGTAAACCGTAAACCGAAAACAGAAAAAAGTATAACTCGCTCGGAAAAGTCTAAAGGGGCATCTCATAGTGGGGGCAAAAGCCCCTAATCTCTCACACACTCTCTTAGAGCATCTTCAGTCGTGTCCCTCAAACCGTTCCCCAAACGGCACCAGATTGAGCGTTTGGGGACGTGTTTTGTTCGTGCCGCGTTTGGGGGACGTCGCTCCCCAGCCGCGTCCCCCAAAAGCCGCCCCCAAACTTTTTTAAGGGTTTTTATAAACACAACCATTTATCAAAAATAGCATACAAATAAATATGTTTGCGGAGATTGTTTTCAATTTAAAATACAACAAACAATAAAACAACTAAACAAATGTAATAAATAGGATAGATCATGGTGCCGCGGCATTTGTTGATAATCTTTTGATTCTCCACAAATCCTCAACGAGATCAGCTTGAAGTTGATCATGAACATTGCTGCCACGGATCTCTGCGTGCATGGCGAGAAAATCAGGAAAATCTCCAGGCAACTCATGATCAACCTCCATAAGAGGGTCCTCACACTCATAGGAACCAACATGTCTCCCGGCATGATTCTTGCGGTCATCCTTGATGATCATGGCCAGAAGATGTTCACACAATCCCGCATCACCTCCAACATTTGTCATGAGACCACTAGAAAGAGGGTACCGGATAATTGTAAATTTAGTTTGAAGCACACCAAATACCCGCCGCCCCCCGCAAGCTTCCCTGTCGCATCAAAGTGGGAATTTTCCATCCTCGATGTGGAGTCGTGATTGTTTTGGCAAAAGTGGCCCATTTGGATATATACCATCGGTTAGATAATAACCTTTGGTATATTGGTGACTGATACGTCCAAAACGTATCTACTTTCCCGAACACTTTTGCTATTGTTTTGCCTCTAATTTGTGTATTTTGGATACAACTAACACGACTAACGCTCGCTTTCGCAGAATCGTCGGGTGTCTTTGCTTTTGTGCGTAAATCCACTGGGAAAATCCCAATTTATGCATGGGCCTTATTTTTACCAGAATATTGATGGAGCCAGAAGGGCAAGAGGGGTGGAGTGCCCGAGGGCCCCACACCATAAGCATGGCGCCGCCCGTGTGGGGCCCGCGGCCATGGTGGCTCCCTCGGGCCGGCCTCCGACGCCCCCTTGGACTACACTGGTTCGACCCAAAAACGCCGTGAGAAGTCAAAGTCTGAAAACCTCTCCCGTAGAGCCGCCATCACAACTCCGTCTCCCGGGAGCCGAAGTCTCCGTTCGGCACTCCACGGGATTCGGGAATTGGAGAGATCTTCACCGCCATCACCCGCCAACGCCTCTCCATCGACCAGCCATGTTTCCATCCATGTGTGAGCAATTCCCGCTGTAGGCTGAAGGGGACAGTAGGGATTGGATTGGTCATGGTCAGTCATAAGATTGTTAGGCATAGTGCTCAGTATCCGTAGATGTCACTTTATGATATTGTTGCAACTTGTTATGCTTAATGCTTGTCACTAGGGCCCGAGTGCCAGTGCCATGATCTCAGATCTGAATATGTTATTGATTCATGAAGATATTCGTTGTTTATGATCTTACCCGCATGTGTATACATGTCGCTGTCCGGGAACCCGATGCCCCGAAGATAACAGAAATCGGGACAACCGGAGGATGGTAGTGATGTGAGGATCACATGTGTTCACGGAGTGTTAATGCTTTGTCTCTGCAGATTTCACAAAGGAGTACTCTTAATTTCAAATAGTTTCCTGAGAGGTCTACCGCCACCGGCCTGTAGGCTGCACAGCAGTGTTTCTCATTACAGCACGTACGACTAAATATGGAACACATGCTCATTGATTGATTAGTACTTGGATACCGTTTTATTATTATCTGCAAATGCCTCTGCGCTTTGACCGTTATATGAGTTTCTCTCATCCATGCAACGCCCGTTAAACTCATTCATGCCTGCGTATTTTAATCCTCACGTTTACTATAATCACTACCCGTCGTCTTTATTTCACGCCGCCGTGGTTTCGCTTATTTCAACGCTATAGAACTCGTTACTACCGGGATAAATCCCTTGCGAGCAAGTCCGTTTCCATGTGTGTGCACCTGAATTGACAACTCCGTTGTTAAGTCCATAAGTATTCTTTGTCTCCCCTGTGTCGAATCAATAAATTGGGTAATACTTCCTCGAAGACTACATCTCTATACTTGTGGGTCAACAAGACTATCTTCCGGCGCTGCTGCCGGGGAGCATAGGTTTATTTGGAAGTTCACTTGGATTGATATTGCTCCGCTGCAAATTATCCATCATGGGTAAACCTCGTGATACTAAAGAGTCGCCACATTACCATCCACTACAAGAAAAGGTACAACTCTGAGTACCTCTCCTTCCGCTCTTGATTCACCATCTCTGTGATAAGTAAACTTGTTTCACCACCACAAGCTTTAAATGCTGGTACTTCTGCTGAATCGGAAAATTCCTCTCATAATTGTGATGATGCTTCGCTGTGCTTGATAATGATGGTTCGTTAGGACCTTTTCTAGATGCTACAATTTGCTAAGTCTGCACAAATTCAAAATACCGAAACTCCTAATGAAATGTCATACAATTGTTAATTCACCTGAGTCTGCTGAATATTCTAGTGATGATCTTGATGAAGATTATGTAGAGCTTGGATGATGATTTATTGAAAAATGCAATGCTACTACTGATGTAAGAAAGATTAAAAAGGCTTATGAATATGTCGTTAGATATAAATTATCTCCGATCCTAAATTTGCCACATCTCCTATAAACATTAGGGATAAAAGACATGATTTTTCTCTTGATCTATCTCATAGAGATTGTTGAGAAAACACCCTTATGTGATGAAAAAGAAAGTGCTATTGAACACATGATTGAGTTATCTACTCTAGTGGCTTGTTTTTCGATGATATTAAGATGCGTACTTACTTTGTCGCTAAATTTTTCCCTTTCTCATTAAAGGATGATGCTAAAACTTGCTATAATAATTTGCCTCCCGGTTCTATTAAAAGTCCAAAAGAATTTCTCTGGATGTTTTCTTCCGGAAATACTTTCAAGCAGAAAGTTCATCATGTCGCTTGCGTAGAATTTATACCTTGACCAGAAGATGGAGAAATTGCTCCAGGCTTGGCGAGATTTGCTCTTCATAGAGCTCAGGCCTGGGACTCATGATTTGGAAAGCATGATTTACTTGATATATTTTATAGTGGACTAACCATTATCTAGGTATACCGGATAGTTGTGTCAAGAAGCTAGAAAAGAACCCGCACGACGTCGAAGAATTATTGGCTAAAATAGAATGGAATCATGATGATTGGTCTACACCAGAACCAACCCCAACACATATTGAAGAAGATGGGTATGATTAAATTAAATGATGAAGATATATGAAGGAAGCTAAGAAGTCTCTTAAAGAGAAGGGTATTAAACCTGAAAATGTGAAGAATTTACCTCCTATAGAAGATTTATAGAGATAACTCTCTATCCATGATTGAGGTACACTCTCATCAACGTTACTGGGGAAGATATTCCGTATTCAAATCCTCCTGCTCAATGCTTTAATGGAATCAGATAATTACATTGTTAAGCAAGAAAACTTTAATAAGAAGAGAGAATCATTTAATGGAAAATTCCAGAGCTATTAGGAATTGAATGGTATTGTGGAGAGAACCTCTAATGATGTTAAGATACTTATGCTAAACATTTTCAAATGGTTCAAACTCAAATTGATCAACTTACTAAAGCAAAATGACTTGTTGGGAAATAATTCTAAAGAAAACATGCTTATGAAGTAACAACTAGAGGTGGTGCTTCTACCCAGGATCCTCTATCCTGAAGGGCATCCCAAAAGAGTTGAACAAGAGTCTCAACTAATTAAAACTAGTGATCCACCTAAGAAAAAGAAAAAGAAACATAAGAATGTTGTAGAATCCTCTGAACCTGTTAATGATCCTAATAGTATTTCTATTTACTGCTGAAACTGAAAGTGGTAATGAACATGAGGAAGATAATTATAAGAATGATACTCCTGATAAAGAAGAGGTTGAAAAAGAACCTGAAAAGCATGCTAAAAATAAAAAGCACACTAAAGAAGATTTTATTACTGAGAAACATGGTAATGAAAGAGAACCTCGGGTTCAAAAGCAAAATGCCTTTTCCTGCTAAGAAACTAAAATCAAAGGAGGAGGAACATTATAATAAATTTTGTGATTGGATGAAACCTTTATTTTTGCAAAATCCCTTTGACCGATGCTATTAAATTGCCTCCTTATTCAAAGTATATGAAAGATATTGTTACTAACAAAAAGGAAAGTCCCCAATGAGGAAATTTCCACTATGCTCGCTAATTACTCCTTCAATGGTAAGATTCCAAAGAAGCTTGAGACCTGTATACCGACTATTCCTTGTTCCATCAAGAATAATTATGTTAGAACTACTCTATGTGATTTGGGAGCAGGTGTTAGTGTGACGCCTTTTTCTCTTTATAAGAGACTTGATTTAGATAAGTTGATACCAACTGATATATCTTTGCAAATGGCTGATAAATCTACTGTTATTCCGTTGGTTTATGTGAAAATGTCTCCGTGCAAGTTACTCAAATTGTTTGATATTAACCGATTTTGTTGTGTTGAAATGCCCCAAGATGATAATATGTCCATTATTCTTGGAAGACCCTTTCTTAATACTGCAGGGGCTGTTATTGATTGCAATAAAGGCATGGTTACTTTCAATGTTGATGATAAGGAACATACTGTCTATTTTCCCAAGAGGATTGATAAAGTATGTGGAGTCAATACAATTTTAATGTGAAAACTATCAAAGTGGGATCCATTGATTGTCCTATATATGAGCCTAAAGAAGAATATCAAACTCTTGTGATTGGATCCATATCAATTCAATATAAGGTAACATGATTGATTTGAGGTTTATTTCTTCTTATGTCATATAAAATTTATTTGGTAGCAAGACTTGGTCAACCTTGTTAACAAGTATATTTTATTGCATAAGAGAGCTAAACAACATTTCTTTCTTTCTTTCTTTCTCCCTCCACCTATTTTACTTGCTGTAGCACTTTTGTTTTGCAATATGATTTAGTCATTTAAGATTTTGGAAATCATTTTCCTGCGCAGTAATCATTAATTTAATACCAGAAATGTGCATTTTTCAAGTTCTCTAAAAATTACAAAATTACACCGTTGGTCCTATTTTTCGACGAGGCACCGGGAGCACCAGAGGATGACCTGGGGCACCGTGGGGTGCTACACCATAGGCCGGCGCGCCAGCAAGGGGGCCGCCACCTTGTGGTGTGGGCCACCCCTTGCCCCACTACATCATCTCTTCCTCAGCATCTTCTTCCCAAAAACTCGTACTCAAGTTCCTCTCACTCGTGTTTCTGCTCAAGAACTCGCGATTTTTCGATCTCCTTGCTCACTAGATTGCTTGAAATTTGGCACATTTACTCCTTGGTATGTGACTCCTTTGATTGTCCAATTAGAATTTTGTTTGGTTGTGTATATCTTGAATATTTTGCTGCTGTAGATAACATGTTTAGTGAGCTTGCATGCTTGTTCTAAGTGGAAGAAATTAGTTATGATGCATGTTTAGTACTGTAGCAAGTTCCTATAGTAGTTCCCTCCAATTACATACCTTGAAATCAAATTTTATAATGATTGTTGAAAAATTTCAGAAAATGGAAGAAGTATGCACCAATTAACCAAGAAGAGTTGGAGGTACAGCAAGTCAGAGTAGTGAGGAGGAGTATACCCCTCTTATTACCCATGCACGGATTTTATGCGGAATGCAGGAATCCTGCAAGACGTTCAAACACTAATTTCCAATGCATTGGAAGGTTTTATTGTTGGTGAACCTCACCAATATGCTAAACTAATTGTCGGTTGTGCAGGATTTCGAATTTCACCGTCTCAAACTGACCCCATGGTCCGGTACAAGATTTATAACAAAACTATCACTTGCCTTTCGGTGATTTTTGCAAATTAAGTCCGCGGTGGGGATCCTGCGAGAAGATTAGGGGAACAGCGGGAGCTCTCAAATCTACACAAGGATTTGTAATGGGAGGAGCTCTCAAATGATAGTGGTAAGATTAGTAGCATTCAACTACCAGCCATCCGCTTACTTTGCCTATTTCATTACAAAGTGCATTCTTGCGAGAAGGACTGGAGGTAAATTATCCAAGATTTGGCTTTCTTAGCTGCTGCTTTGCAACATGATAGACTTATAATTTGGGTGCTTTAATAGCTTGTAGACTTGCTACTAACCGTGAGAAAGGAGGAATTTGTGGAGGTCTTATCGCCTCTCGCTTATTAGCTATGCATGGTGTAGGACCTCACCATTTAGATATTCCGCTTTCTATAGAGAAACTTGATGTTGTCTCCATGATCAGACATGAGTTTATTTCAGATGCATCTAATTTGAACAACCTGCATTATAGGATAACTTTGTATAAGAAAAGTTGGAGTATAACTAAGAAAATTGAAAAACTAGTACGATTGCTTTTGTTTAACCTTGATGCCATGGACGGGTGGTCGATCACAGAAAATGAGCTAAACGCATAGAAAGGGAAGCCGTCGTGCAAGGGAAGATGTGGAGGAGGCCGAGGAGCACCCCGACTCTTCATCCGATGCAGCAAGCTCTCATATCAACATCATGGGCATGTGGAACCTCCACGATATTCTTCTGCACAGGGCCCTATTACCACTCCATGTATGATCCACGCGTGGAACTCCGAATTGGGAATGAACCCACTTAGGCCAAAGCCTAAGCTTGGGGGAGAGGTTACCGGCATCACTCATTCTTTGCATATTATGGTTTCTGGATACTTGTACATACTTGTTTAGTCTCTTAGAGTGGTTTTCTAATGAGAGGGAGATGATATTTGGGGAAGTGCTGTCCAAAAACAGACTCTGTGCTGTTACCAAAAAAATGTACGCACAGCAGCCAGAACGTTATTTTGAGTTGCCAATTTTGAGCATGTGCCCCAGGTTGTTATCTAACTTTCATTAGTTGAACACTTTTGGTCTGAGAAATGGAAGATTTTTGTTAATTTCGATTTCTGTACTGCTGTCGGGATTTTCAGATTTCCCATCCTGCTTTTCTGTGTTTCTGTTAGTTTGCAGTCTTTTGTTTTTGCTTTGTTCCTTTCCTAAAACACAAAAAGACCAAAAATATTTCTGTTGTTTCTTCACCATTTGTTTATTTGGTTCCTTGCTCTTAGTTTGCTTTATTTGCTATCATTGGTTTGCTATAAGAAACCCAAAAAGATTTTGCTTTGTTTGCTTGTTTTCTTCGTTCTTGTTTCTAATTCGAAAACACAAAAATATTGCTGTTCTTCTTTGGTTTGTAAAGTTCATCATGAGTTCAATGGTCTTCGGTGGCTGGAGCGTGGTTTTCATTTATATTATCCCTACACAAGGAAAAGGCAATAATGACGATCTACTACAACCGATTGTGGAGAGGCTGGTATGAACTCTATTTGTTTTCATTTTTGCACATATACTCATCCATATGATGCTTAGTTGGTTCATATGAGGTATATGTTATTTGAGAAAGTCTAGTAGTTCATGATCTCTCATGTTTAGTTCCAATTTATTAATAAGAGTAGCATGTCATGGATGTTTGCTTGCATTGTTTTATTCATAAGTAAGTATGGCATTGTTCCTCCTCTGAATAATTCATTTATATCGACTTTGCACATGCTCACGCATGCATATGACTGAACAAAAAGTCAATTAAGCCTCAATGTTTACTTTGCCTCGTAGTTCTTGTATCACTTTATGCCTCCAATTTATTTTGCCGTAAGCATGATTATGACAGTTATGCTCTCTTGATTTGTCGCTCCCTAGTCTTTTGCTAGCCTTCACTTGTACTGAGTGAACGCCGCTCGTGCTTCAAACACCTGAAACCAAGTTGTTCCAAAGTGTCCACCATAAATACCTATGCATGGCATTTCAAACCATTCCAAGTAAATTCTCATGCGCTACCTTTAAAACTTTCAAAATGCTTCTAAATTTGTGTTAATGTTTCATAGCTCATGAGAAAGGTGGTGTTTAGCTTTCAACCTTGTCATTTACTTTTGACGGACTCTCATATGGACTAGTGGCACATCCCTATCCAATACTTTGAAAAGATCGCAATGGGATTCCCATTCCCAAATTAATTAACTTAAATAGACACTCCTCCATGGTTTGTGATTGTTGGACGCACCCGAAGGATTCGGTTATGGCTTGTGTAAGGTGGCTGTGGGGAGTGTCATCATCATAATTAAACTTAAATAAAAAGGCACTCCTTCATGGTATGTGATTGTTGGCAGGCACTCGATTCGTTAGCTATGGTTTGTGAAAGAAAGGTTGGAAGGAGTGCCAACCAAAAATAAATAAAATGGAGCCGCTCTTGTGAGTCCGTTGATGAGGTAGTTAGTGTACCCATTACCAGGACAACAACAAACACCTTCAAAATAATTTTACTCTGCTTTACAAATGAAAAGTTCTAGTTAACCCCCTCGCTTTCCCTCTCAAGGGTCAATCTTTTACTTTTATGTGTGTCTCCATTCTTCTTTGAGCACTATCTTGAGAGCAATAATGTCATTCTTAGTATAATATGCTTGTCTCAAAATATGATTGATTGTGGTATAACTTGATGCTTTTATCTTTGACAATCACTACTTCTAGTCTTTCTATGAACCCGAGGTGCTCGCCTTTATGCGGTCGACAAACACGTGGCGCCAGATACCACTTTATCATACCCTCTTATGAACATTGCAATCCTGCTTATATACATGATTCATGGTGCTTATTATTAATTGTTGGTACCTCTCCATGATTGACATAGCTGTTGGATGATCTTGTTTGCATGTATCTCATTATGAACGCCTATATTAGTTATAGCATGAGAATATACATCATATGAGCAAATGGCTCGTGAACTTTCGCTCAGTTGTTAACTGAATTGCTTGAGGACAACATAGGGGAGATACTCAAAACGTATCTATCTTTCCTCAACATTTCTATTGTTTGCCTTCTAATTTGTGTATTTTGATACAACTAACACGGACTACGGGTTTCAGCAGAACTCTCGTGTCTCGTTTTTGTGTAGAAATCCAACTTTCGGAAAATCTCGGAAATTTATGCAGAAGGCCTTATTTTACTAGTATTGACGGAGCGGGGAAGGGCAAGAGGGAGTTCAGGGCCCCACCATATGGCGGCGCGGCGGGGCCCGCGCGGCCATGTGGTGTGGCCCCTCGGCTGGCCTCCGACGCCCCCTTTGACTACTATCGGGTTCGACCTAAAACGCTGTGAGAGAAGTCGGTCGCCGTAAACCCTCCTGAGAGCACATCGGAACTCCGTCTCGGGAGCCGAATCTCCGTTCGCCGGGACGGGAATTGGAGGAGATCTTCACCGCCATCATCGCCAACTTCTCCATCGACCAGCCATGCCCCCATCCATGTGTAATTCCCCCGCCTGTGTGAAGGGGATGGTAGGGATTGGATGAGATTGGTCATAATAGTCATAAGATTGTTAGGCATAGTGCCTAGTCCGTAGATGTCACTTTTATGATATTGTTGCAACTTGTTGTGCTTAATGCTTCTGTCTAGGGTTCAGTGCCATGATTCAGATCGAACATGTTATTGATTCATGAAGATATTCGTTGTTTATGATCTACTCGCAGTTGTATACATGTCGCGTCAACCAATGGCCCCCGAAGACAAGAATCAGACAACCGAGATGGTAGTGATGTGAGGATCACATGTGTTCACGAGTGTTAATGCTTGCTCAGACTCTATTAAAAGGAGTACCTTAATTTCCAAATAGTTTCTAGAGGCTGGGCTGCCACGGCTGGTAGGGACAAAAGATGTTGTGCAGTTTCTCATTTGCAGCACGCACGACTAAATATGGAACACATGCCTATTGATTGATTAGTACTTGGATACGTTTTATTATTATCTGCAAATGCTCCTGCTTTGACTCGTTATATGAGTTTCTCTCATCCATGCAACGCCTCAAAACTGTCCCATGCCTACTTGATTTTAATCTCGCTGTTTACTATAATCACTACGCTGTCTCTTTAGCTCACGCTGTTATTTCGCTTTTCCACTGCCATAGAACTGCTATTACGATAAACTCTTAGTAAGCAAGTCCGCTTCAGTGTGCTGAATTGACAACTCAACACAAGTAAGGCTTCAAGTATTTTTGTCTCCCCTTGTGTCGAATCAATAAATTGGGTAATACTTCCCTCGAAGACTGTTGCGATCCCCTATACTTGTGGGTCATCAGTGACCATTGATCTCATAGTTGCATGGTGAAACATGCCCTTCCACTAGTCTGCTGAACACCGGAGACAGCTGCAACACGTTGATGTTATTGTGTGATCCTGCCATGCCAAAGAAAAGAATGCCAAATACACATGTCATAATCTGCCACAGCTTCAAGCACCACACTGCAATCCATGACGCCCTTTGATGACCCACAAGTTTAGGGGATCGCAACAGTCTTCGAGGGAAGTAAAACCCAATTTATTGATTCGACACAAGGGGAGCCAAAGAATATTTGTAAGCCTTAACAGCGGAGTTGTCAATTCAACTGCACTGAAATAAACTTGCTCGCAATAGTTTATCAATAGTTAACAGTTTATAAATAGTGAGGAAATATAAGCAGCAATGTAATAAAGACAGCAGTAGTGATTATTGTAAATAGCAGGATTAAAATATTGTAGGCATAGGGATGGATGAACGGGCGTTGCATGGATAAGAGAACTCATGTAACAATCAAGGTAGGTCATTTGCAGATAATAATAGAACTGTATCCAAGTACTAAATCCATAGGCATGTGTTCCGTATATAGTCGTACGTGCTCGCAATGATAAACTTGCACAACATCTTTTGTCCTACCAGCCGGTGGCAGCCGGCCTCTAGGGAAACCCTACTGGCAATTAAGGTACTCTTTTAATAGAGTACTGGAGAAAAGCATTAACACTCCGTGAACACATGTGATCCTCATATCACAGCCTTCCTCCTCCGGTTATCCCAATTTCTGCCACTTTGGGGCCGTGTTCGGACAGCAATATGTATATACAACTTGCAGGTAAGATCATAAAACAATGAATATCTTCATAAATCAATAACATGTTCAGATCTGAAATCATGGCACTCCAGCCCTAGTGACAAGCATTAAGCATAACGAGTTGCAACAATATCATAAAAGTACCAACTACGGATACTAGGCACTATGCCTAACAATCTTATGACTATTATATGATCAATCTCATCCAATCCCTACCATCCTCTTCACCCTACAGCGGGGGAATTACTCACACATGGATGGGGAATCATGGATGGTCGATGGAGAGGCGTCTGGTGATGATGACGGCGATGATCTCCTCCACCCTCCCGGCAGGGTGCCGCACCGGAGTTTCTGATCCCGAGATTGAGTTTCGCGATGGCGGCGGAGTTCTCGATGTCTTCCGGAAAGTGGTCGAACCCCCTCGCGTTTATAGGTCAGATACCTTATGTAGTCCAGGGAGGAGAGTCGTTTGGGCGGCCGAGGCGCCCTCACCATAAGGCGGCGCGCTCCTCCCGGCCGCGCCAGCCTATGGTGTGGGGGCCGTGGCCCCCCCGGCTTGCCCTTTTGGCCTGCTGAGTTCTCCGTGAAAATAGGCCTATTGCGATTATTTCCGGGATTTTCCCGAAAGTTGAGTTTCGCACAAAAATAAGACACTGCAATTCTGAAAACAGCGTTAGTCCGTGTTAGTATGTATCCAAAATACACAAATTAGAGAAAACAATAAAAGTGTTCGGGAAAGTAGATACGTTTTGACGTATCAACTCCCCCAAGCTTAGCTTATTGCTTGTCCTCAAGCAATTCAGTTAACAACTGAATGCGATAAAAGAACTTTCACGAACACATTTGCTCATATGATGTAAATATTCTCATGATATGGATGAAGTACTTAGGCAATTCATAATAAGATACATGCAAATAAAGTCATCTAATAGCTGTGTCAATCATGAAAGGGATACCAACAAACTAATAACAAGCATCATGAAACACTTCTATAAGCAGGATTGTAATGCTCATAAAAAGATATGATAAAGTAGTATCTCGCTTGCCCGTATTTGTACAACAAAACATAAATGCCCAGGCACTGTTCATGGGAAGACTAGAAATAGAGACTATCAAAGATAAAAGCATCAAAGTCATACCACAGCTAACTATATTCTTGGAAGCATATTACACTAAGAATGACAATTATGCTCTCAAGAAGGTGCTCAAAGAAAGGATGGTGACTCAACATAAAAGTAAAAGATTGACCCTCTGCGAGAGGGAAGCAGGATTAACAAAGGAGCTTTTCATTTTTGAAATGAAGTAAAATTGTTTTGAGAGGTGTTTGCTGTTGTCAACGAATGATAGTGGGTACTCTAACCACCTCGTCGAACCAGACTCTCAAGAGCGGCTCCCATGAAGGACGTTATCTGAAGCAATGTAGATATCCCTCTTCTCTTTTTTGTTTACACATGCATTTTAGTTTCATTATGGATGACACTTCCTCCAACCTTTGCTTACACAAGCCTGGCTAACCTCCGGTGCCTTCCAACATTCACATACCATGGAGGAGTGTCTATTTGCAAATTAAGTTGCTTATCAGGGCAAAACACGTGAAGAGAATTATTAATGAAAGTTATTAATTGAGCTGGGAACCTCGTTGCCACTTTTGCAAAATTATTGGTAAGCGGATGTATATGCCACTAGTCCATTGGTGAAAGTCTGAACTGACAAGATTGAAAGGTAAACACATACTTCCTCATGAGCTATAAACATTGACACAAATTGAGAAATAGTTTGAAGGTTTTAAAGGTAGCACATGAAATTTACTTGGAATGGTTTGAAATGCCAAGGGTATTTATGGTGGACACTTTGAATAACTTGGTTTCGAGATTTGAAGCACGAGCATTCCGCTCAGTACAAGTGAAGGCTAGCAATAGACTAGGGAGCGACAATCAAGAGAGCAATAACTGTCATAATCATGCTTGCTACAAAATAAAATTAACGAAGGCATAAAAGTGATACAAGAATTCTGAAGAAAAGTAAATCATCAAGGCTTAACTGACTTTTTGTTTTTCAGTCATATGCATGCGTGAGCATGTGCCAAGTCAATCCAAATGAATTATTCAGAGGAGGATACCACAGTGTCACACCTATCTATGAATAAAACAATGCAAGCAGATATTCATGACATGCTACTCATTATTAATGAATTAGAGCTAAACATGAGAGATCATGAACTACTAGACTTTCATTAAATGACATATACCTCACATGAACCAATTAAGCATGCTCACATGGATGAGTATATGTACAAAAATGAAAACAAATAGAGTTCATACCAGCCACCACAGCCAGTTGTCGTAGATCATCATTATTGCCTTTCACTTGTGTGGCTTGAATAATAATATGGAATGAAAACCAAGCTCCAACCACTGAGACCGCTAAACTCCCTAATAAACTTTACAAAACCAAAGAAGAACAAAAAATATTTTTGGTGTTTTCGGGTTATAAATAAAAACAAAAGAAAACAGGCAAACAAAGCAAAATATTTTTGAATTTTCTCATAGCAAACTAACGATAGCAAATAAGGTAAAATAGGAACAAATAACCAAATAAACAAATGGTGAAGAGAAACAACAGAAATATTTTTGGTCTTTTGTGTTTTAGGAAAGAAACAAAGCAAAAACAAAAGAACGAAAACAAAAAGAATCACAGAAAAGCAAAGTGGCAGAAATCTGCCAAAACTTGACAGCAGTACAGTAATCATTTTTTAAGAAAATCTTATGCTGCTCAACTCGAAAAGTGCTCAACTAATGAAAGTTAGATAACAACCTGGGGAACATGCACAAAAATTGGCAGCTCAAAATAACGTTCTGGCTACGCACAGAAATATTTTTAGTATCAGCCCAGAATCTGTTTTTTAGACAGCACTTCCCCAAATATCATCTTCCTCATATTAGAGGCACCCATCGGCACACAAATGAAACAGAAAAGTAAAAGTAAAGATTACTACAGTAGTAACAACCTTCAAAAACTAAAATAAAAGACCTACTGAAATAAAAATAACTAAAAGAGAAACAACCAAAAGAAGTGAAACAAGTATATACGCATGACCGGCAATTGTAATATGCAATGAATGATGCGCATACCTCCCCAAGCTTAGGCTTTTGGCCTAAGTGGAGGTCAATCCCACGGTGCCCATGAGGTGGCGCCTGTAATATGATGAAGGAGGATCATGTCCTTGATATCCGCTGGAGGACGCCCAGATATGTGACCGTGTACCCGTCGGCGCTCGGCGTCGCTGAGTCGTGCCTCGGAAAGCCAAGTATCCTCAGTGATCATCCACCTCCTCCTGGAGCGCGACCACGGCTTCCTGCGAACACTAAACAAATCGGCAAAGGGATTTCTCTCTCATCCTCACAATAAACAACATTCTATAAACAATATTTTCTAAATTAGAGTCAGTTGTGACAAATTGGTGACTCTTCATGGCAGCAATATCAAGCCTAACAGGGGTTAGTATCTCATCATTTGGATCAATAGCAAGACCTAGACGTGCAACAATACGTGAAGCAATAATTTCTCCATAGATAGGTCCCTTACTAGATAAGCGACGAGCAATGAGAGCACCAACATGATAAGGTACTACCAACAATGCAGCAACAAGAAAAGCAAGATGATAACTAGAAATGTTGCTAGCTAGTGTTCTCCCTACCAAGAATGCTAGTAGCAAGGTAATAAGCGCAATATCTAATGGCAGGGAGTTGAATGTTCCTTATCTTGCCGCGCTGAATGGCACGGTCATCATCGTTGGTAACCTCTCGATAGAGTTCTGTCAAAGCCTTGGGGCGGTTCTCGATCTTCTTCGATGTACCTAGAGGAATAATATCCAGGGCAGCACAGAAATCACACAACTTCATAGTAACATGCCTATCATGTATCTTAAATTTAACTGATGGGGTGAAAGCTGAGTTGCTAAATTTGAAACTTTCAACAAAGATTTTTGTTAGCCTATAATATTGATTACTCTCATCCTCCATGTAAGTAAACAAGCCCACTTGATTAATAAGAAACAAGAAATCATCAAGTAGCCCTGCATTACGCAAAAAGTCAAAGCATGGAAAGGATGAAGCATTAGGAACCCCATTATCCTCTTCAGCTTCAAAGCTCGGCGCAATGACATCCTCATCATAGGATCGCCTAATCCTGTCTTCCCTCGAAGGCCTTGTCATTCTTGGCATATCTCTCTCAAACACCTCTCCAAAGGTGTGGTTGTTCATTTTCCTTTTCTGAAATTTTTCAACAATTATTATAAAACTTGATTTCGAGACATATAATTAAGGGAAACTACTATAGGAGTTTGGTAGAGTACTAAACATGCATCAAAACTCATCTCTACAACTTGAATCAAGCATGCAAGCTCACTTAACATGTCACCTACAACAACAAATTTCTCAAGATATACTCAACCATTCAAAATTATAATTGGATAATCGAAGGAGTCACATACCGAAGAACAAATGCTCCAAATTTCAGCAGCAAAGATGGGTTGAGCAAGAAGATCGAAAAATCTTGAGCTCTTGGGCGAAAACGCGAGTGAGAACGAATTGTTAAGTTTTTTCGGGAGAGAGAATGCAATGAGTGGAAGGGATGACGGGGGCCAGGAGGGGCCCTCACCACAGGTGGCGCGCCTCTGTTGGCGCACCGGCACATGGGGTGCCGCCCTGGGGAGCCCCACTGGTCAGCCCCAGGCACTCCCAGGTTGCATTTCGAAAAATAGGACCAACGGTATAATTTTTGTAATTTTTTGAAAATTTCAAAAAATGCACATTTCTGGGTGTTAAAGTAATTATTTCAGGGCAGTAAAATGATTTCCAAAATTTTAAACAATTAAAGCATCTTGAAAAACAAATAGTACTACAGCAAGTAAAACAAGTGGAGAAGGAAAGAAGTGTTGTTTAGCTCTTCTATGCATTTAAAATATACTTGTTAACAAGGTTGATCAAGTCTTGCTACCAAATAAATTTTACATGTCATAAGAAGAAATAAACCTCAAATCAATCAAGTTACCTTATATTGAATTGATATGGATCCAATAACAATAGTTTGATATTCTTCCTTAGGCTCATATATAGGACAATCAATAGTTCCCACCTTGATAGTTCTCAAATTAAAAATCGTATTAACTCCATATACTTTATCAATCCTCTTGGGAAAATAGACAGTATGTTCCTTGTCATCAACATTGAAAGTGACTTTTCCTTTATTGCAATCAATAACAGCCCCTGCAGTATTAAGAAAGGGTCTTCCAAGAATAATAGACATATTATCATCTTAAGACATTTCCAACAAAACAAAATCAGTTAATATTAAGCAATTTTGAGTAACTTGAACAGGAACATCTTCACATACACCAACAGGAACAACAGTAGATTTATCAGCCATTTGCAAAAATTTATATCAGTTGGTATCAACTTATCTAAATCAAGTCTCTTGTAAAGGGAAAAGGCATCACACTAACTCTGCTCCCAAATCACATAGAGCGTTCTAACATAATTATTCTTGATGGAACAAGGGATAGTTGGTATACCTGGGTCTCCCAGCTTCTTTGGAACCTTGCCATTGAAAGAGTAATTAGCGAGCATAGTGGAAATCTCCTCATTAGGAATTTTCCTTTTGTTAGAGACAATATCTTTCATATATTTTGAATAAGGAGGCAATTTAATAGCATCAGTCAAAGGGATTTGCAAAAACAAAGGTTTCATCCAATCACAAAATTTATTATAATGTTCCTCCTCCTTTGATTTTAGTTTCTTAGTAGGAAAATACCATTTGCTTTTGAACCCAAGGTTCTCTTTCATTACCATGTTTCTTAGCAATAAAATCTTCTTTAGTGTACTTTTTATTTTTAGCATGCTTTTCAGGTTCATTTTCAATCTCTTCTTTATCAGAAGCATCATTCTTATCATTGTCTTTATCATGTTCATTACCACTTTCAGTTTCAGCATCAGAAATAGAAATGCTATTAGGATCATTAAGGTTCAGAGGATTCTACAATAGTTTTATGTTTCTTCTTCTTTTCTTAGAAGGACTACTAGTTTCTTTAGTTCGTTGAGAATCTTGTTCAACTCTTTTGGGATGCCCTTCAGGATATAGAGGATCCTGGTAGAAGCACCACCTCTAGTTGTTACTTCATAAGCATGTTTTTCTTTATGAGTATTTTTTAACAAGTCATTTTGCACTTTAGTAAGTTGATCAATTTGAGTTTGAATCATATGAAAATGTTTAACAAGCATATTAACATCATTGGAGGTTCTCTCCACAATATCATGCAATTTACTAATAGCTTGAGAACATATTAAAGTTATTTTGCTTAACAACATAATTATCAAATTCATCTAAACATTGATCAGGAGGTTTTGAGTAAGGAATATCTCCTTTATCAAAGCGTTGAAGAAAATGTACCTCAATCATGGATGAAGGGGGAATTATCTTACATAGATCTTCTATAGGAGGTAAATTCTTTACATCTTCAGATTTAATACCTTTCTCCATAAGAGATTTCTTGGCTTCCCTCATATCTTCATCATTTAATTCAATCATACCCCTCTTCTTAAATCTGGTGTTGGGGTTCAGGTGTAGTCCAATCATCATGATTTTGGCTTATCCTAGCCAATAATTCTTCAACTTCGTCTAGAGTTGTTTCCCGAAAACACAATCAGCACAACTATCCAGGTATGCCCTAGACTCAATGGTTAGTCCACTATAAAATATATCAAGTAAATCATGCTTTTCCAAATCATGTCCAGGCCGAGCTCTAATAATAGAGCAAAACCTTGCCCAAGCTTCAGCAATTTCTCTCCATCTTCTTGATCAAAACTATAAATTTTCTAGAGCAATATGTTGAGCACTAGCGGAAAATATTTTCAAAAGAAAACATCAAGCAAACAACTTGGACTATCAATAGAATCAGAGGCAAACTATTATACCAAATCTTAGCATCATCCTTTAATGAGAAAGGAAAAATTTTAGCAACAAAATAAGTACGCATCTTAATATCATCAGAAAACAAGCTACTTAAAGTAGAAAGCTCATTCATGTGCTCTACAACACTTTCTTTTTCAGTACCACAAAAAGGTGTTTTCTCAACAATAGATATATGAGATAAATAAAGAGAAAAATCATAATCCTTATCCTTAATGTTTATAGGAGATGTGGCAAATTTAGGATCAGGAGACAGTTTATATCTAACAACATGTTGTGCAATAAGCTTTTTAAGGTTACTTGTACCAGTAGTAGCATTGCATTTATCAATAAAATCATCATCAAGTTCCACATAATCTTCATCAAGGTCATCAGACTCAGGTGAATTAACAGTGTATATTTTCATTAGGAGTTTCAGTATTTTCAATTTGTCTAGACCTAGCAATTGTAGCATCTAGAAAAGGACCTAATGAACCATTTTCATCAAGCACAAGAAGCATCATCAAAATTATCAGAGGAATTTTCAGATTCAGAAGTACCAACACGTGAAGCTTGTGGTGGTGAAACAAGTTGACTTATCACATGGTGAATCAAGAGCAGCAGAGGTACTCAGAGTTGTACCTTTTCTTGTAGTGGATGGTAATATGGCGACTTTAGCATCGCAAGTTTTACCCATGATGGAGGATTTGCAGCGAACAATATCAATTCAGGTGAACTTGCAAATAAAGCTATGCAAACGGCGCCAGAAAATAGTCTTGATGACCCAAGTATAGGGGATCGCAATACTTCGAGGGAAGTAAAACCCAATTTATTGATTCGACACAAGGGGAGCCAAAGAATAATTGTAAGCCTTAACGGAGTTGTCAATTCAGCTGCACCTGGAAACAAACTTGCTCGCAATAGTTTATCAAGAGAAATAGTTTTATAGCAGTAGCAGTAGTGAAATATAAGCAGCAATGTAATAAAGACAGCAGTAGTGATTATAGTAAACAACAAGATTAAAATATTGTAGGCATAGGGATGGATGAACGGGCGTTGCATGGATAAGAGAACTCATGTAACAATCAAGGCATGGCATTTGCAGATAATAATAAAACAGTATCCAAGTACTAAACAATCCATAGGCATGTGTTCCGTATATAGTCGTACGTGCTCGCAATGAGAAACTTGCACAACATCTTTTGTCCTACCAGCCGGTATAGCCTCTAGGGAAAATACTGCAATTAAGGTACTCCTTTTAATAGAGTACCGGAGCAAAGCATCAACACTCCATGAACACATGTGATCCTCATATCACAGCCTTCCCCTCCGGTTATCCCAATTTCTGTCACTTTGGGGCCTCGGGTTCCGGACAGCAATATGTGTATACAACTTGCAGGTAAGATCATAAAACAATGAATATCTTCATAAATCAATAACATGTTCAGATCTGAAATCATGGCACTCGGGCCCTAGTGACAAGCATTAAGCATAACAAGTTGCAACAATATCATAAAAGTACCAACTACGGATACTAGGCACTATGCCCTAACAATCTTATGACTATTACATGATCAATCTCATCCAATCCCTACCATCCCCTTCAGCCTACAGCGGGGGAATTACTCACACATGGATGGGGGAATCATGGATGGTCGATGGAGAGGCGTCGGTGGTGATGATGGCGATGATCTCCTCCAATTCCCCGTCCGGCAGGGTGCCGAACGGAGTTTCCGATCCCGAGATTGAGTTTCGCGATGGCGGGAGCTCGGATGTCTTCCGAAAAGTGGTCGAACCCTCGTTTTTAGGTCGAGACCTTATGTAGTCCAGAGAGAGCGTCGGGGCGGAGGCGCCCTCACCATAAGGCGGCACACCCCCTCCTGGCTGCGCCTGCCATGGTGTGGGGGCCCCTTGCCCTTTTGGCCTAGTGAGTTCTCTGTGAAAATAGGCCTATTGCGATTATTTCCGGGATTTTCCGAAAGTTGAGTTTCTGCACAAAAATAAGACACCAGTGCAATTCTGCTGAAAATAGCGTTAGTCCGTGTTAGTTGTATCCAAAATACACAAATTAGAGGCAAAACAATAGCAAAAGTGATTGGGAAAGTAGATACGTTTTGGACGTATCACCCTTTTGTATATATCTTGCCAAGCAAACGGGCAGTTCTTCCATGACCAGTGCATGCAATCGATGCTTCCAAGCATTCCAGGAAATCCTCTGGCAGCATTTTGTCATGATCCTTGCAGTCTCTTCCTCACTTGGCCCTCTCAAGTAGTATTGGCCAAACTTTCCCACCACAGCTCGGCAAAACTTGTACATGCAATCAATGGCAGTAGACTCACTCATGCGAAAGTAGTTGTCCTGTGTTTCGGCAGGTGCTCCGTATGCAAGCATCCTCATGGCGGCGTGCACTTCGAATGAGAACCCGACAACGCCTACAACGTCGTGCTTGAGCTTGAAGTAGGGGTCAAACTCTCGAACTCCGTGGAGGATATTCATGAACAGACCCTTGCTCATCCTATACCGGCGCCGAAAATTGTCAGCATGTGTTGCGTCAACTGCGAAGTAGTCGTTGTGCAGCATGATATGCCCCTCCATCCTCTGCCGGGGCTTCAACTTCTTTCTCCCCGGCCTTGATCCTCCGCGGCGCGACCTCTTCATCTTCTCCGCCTCGGCATCAAGCATGTCCTGGAGGGACGCAGTGATCAGCAAATGCTCCCGGAGATCGTCGTCGAAGGCTTGCTCGTCCTCCAGCAGTAGGGCAAGCATCTCGTCGTGCCTGAAGCAAAATCAATGGTTAAAATTGCGCCGTGGCAGACGAGGCAACGAACATCGGCCAATCTCTCCTACCTGACAAGTCGTCGAGCACCTTGTGTGCGCGAAGGTGGGACAGATTTGACGCCGCATTCTGGGACGCGCTGGCGAAGCGGCGGCGGCGGAACGACCGGCAAGAGTGACAGCCGCGATGAAGGTGCCGACTCTCAGAAGAGATCAGCCGTCGAAACGGCCGGCAAATCTAGCGGCGATGGAGGGGTGGGAGGCGCGGGAGGGAAGGAGCGACGAGAAAAAAGGCGTGAACCAACGGTTTATGGAAATAGTCGCCGACATGTGGGAGCCCGCCTTATTAGCAAACTAGAGTTTAACCGGTAGCTCGTTAGAGTCCGGGTTTCGTGTTTATATAGGCAGAAAGAACCCCTGCCGTGGTTGTTACAAAGACGTATGTATTGGGGCGGTGTACTACACCGTGTCCAATACATATCGTATACAGGTATTTCAACAGCCCCTCTTAATCTAAACTACGAAGAAGATTTAGATTACGCCTGAATTCTAGAAGACCTCTAACAGGCAGTGCTTTGGTAAAACCATCAGCAACTTGATCTCTACTAGATACAAACTTGATAGCAAGCCTATTTTCTGCCACTCATTCTCTAACAAAGTGGAAATCAATTTCAATGTCTTTTGTTCGAGCATGAAATATTGGATTTGCTGAAAGATATGTAGCACCAAGATTATCACACCATAGACATGGTTTTTCTTTGAGCCTAACGCCAAGCTCTCTTAAGAGTGCTTCAACCCATATCATCTCTGCTGTGGCATTTGCTAGTGCTTTGTATTTAGCCTTTGTACTTGATCTTGATACTGTAGCTTGTTTCCTTGCACTCCAGGAAACTAAGTTTGGCCCAATGAATATTGCAAAACCTCCTGTTGAGCGTCTATCATCAAGGCAACCAGCCCAATCTGCATCTGAGAAAGCACTCAAGAATGTAGAAGAAGAGGGCTGAAAGGTGATACCAATGCCAACTGTATCTCTAACATAACGTAGTATCCTTTTTACAGTTGTCCAATGAACTGTGGTAGGGGCATGCTAGAACTGACACACCTTGTTAACTGAGAAGGCAATATCAGGTCGGGTGAGTGTGAGATATTCCAAAGCACCAACAATGCTGCGATATTTTGTACTATCCTCAGGGCCTAGAAGCTCTCCTGACACAAGAGAAAGAGGATCTGAAGAGGACAACGGTGTGGGAGAGGGCTTACAATCTCGCATTCCAACTTTATCCAATATGTCCATAGCATACTTCTCTTGTGTAAGCAACAAGCTATTCTGTATTTTCTTCACTTCAATTCCCAGGAAATAATGTAAATCACCAAGATCCTTGATAGCAAAATCTTTATTCAAATCCTAAACCAAAGCAGCAATGGCCTGATCCGAAGAACTTGAGACAATTATATCATCAACATAGATTAGCATAAATATTGTAACATTTGCCTTCTGATATAAGAACAAAGATGTATCTGCCTTTGATGGTACAAAACCAAGACTATTCAATTTGGAACTTAGCCGAGAGTACCATGCTCGAGGGTCATGTTTCAAACCATAGAGAGCTTTATCCAATTTGCAAACAAAATGAGGAGCATTTGGATTTTCAAAACCTGGTGGCTGTCTCATATAGACCTCCTCTTCCAGAACACAATGTAGAGAAACGCGTTCTTGACATCTAGCTGCCGCAATTTCCAACCTCTAGCAACTGAGATAGATAGGACAATTCTAATAGTAGCTGCTTTAACAACATGACTAAAAGTATCCTCATAATCTATTCCATACCTTTGTTTAAAACCTTTTGCAACTAGGCGAGCTTTGTACCTGTCAATAGTGCCATCTGCTCGTTTCTTGATGCGATACACCCATTTGCAATCAATCAAATTTTTGTTGGAGCTAGGTGGTACTAGGTGCCAAGTTTGATTTTTAAGCAATGCATCATATTCCTCCTCCATTGCTTTGCGCCATTTGGAATTTCCAAGAGCATCCGAGAGAGAACATGGTTTACCTGTAGCTGCAAGCAATCCATAACGTATTGTGCCATCCGTATAAATTTTCGGAGTCTTAATACCTTTTTGTAGCCTGGTTTGCACCCTTGCTGCAGGAACAACTGCAGCAGATGGAGGCACAGAGGATCCGGTGGAGACAGGAGCAGCATGGGGATCTGCAGAGGATCATGTACCAGGTTCCTGGCCAATCAGCGGAGGAGACCGCTGCTGACGCGCGGAAGCAGGAGACGGGGACGGCGCGGGTCCCGCGATGGCGATTGATGGCCTGGGCGCTGCACTGTCGGAGGAGCATTTATTGCTGGCGGGTCCGCGACAGGAACGGTTGTCCCAGGCGACGCGTGTAAACACGTAACGGGACGGAGCCAGCGTGAGTGGGCTGCTGTCCGCTGTGCGCAGCAGGGGCAGCAGGGGAGGCAGGATCCGCCTCGGGATCGGCGAGGTCCGAGGTTGCAAGAGAATCCTCCTCAGAATCAGCGCCTAGTTCGTCATTTTCTGCAGGATTTTGCTGGAAGCTGTTCTCACTCGTTTCTTCATCATTTTGACTCAAATTTTCGTCACTGTGTTCAGCATCAGACGGGGATTCATCATCATCATCAGGTGGAAGTGTTTCCTGGCCATGGTTAGTGACAATTGGAATAATTGGTAAAGGCATATGATCATCATGTGAGACGTCCCCATTAGTACATGCAATATTTTGTGGTGGTAGCAAGAGAGTTTCTTCACGAAGACGTTTTCCAGCATTGGGATGTAGGGATGCAAAGGGAAAGACATTTTCATCAAAAACTACATCTCGAGAAATGTAAACACGACCAGTGGTCACATCTAGACACTTGAACCCTTTATGAAGGGGACTATACCCCAAGAACACACACCTTTTTGATCTGTAAGCAAGCTTTCGTTTGTTATAAGGACGAAGATTGGGCCAACAAGCACACCCAAAAATCCGAAGAGAATCATAGTTTGGAGAAGTGTGGAGTAGGCGTTCTACGGGAGTCTCATTGTTGATGACTTTGCTAGGAAGTAGATTGATTAGGAAGGTGGCTGTAAGGAAGGCTTCATCCCAGAATTTTAGAGGCATAGATGCATGTGCAAGCAAAGACAACCCTACTTCCACAATATGACGATGTTTACGCTCAGCGGAACCATTTTGTTGATGAGCATGAGGGCAAGACACATGATGAGTAATGCCAATTTTCTGAAAGAAGGTGTTGAGTTTTTCATACTCACCACCCCAATCTGTTTGCATAGTCACTATCTTCCTACCAGACTTACGCTCGACATAAGCTTGATAGTTAAGGAAAACTTGATAAACATCAGAACGTTTCTTAAACAAATATATCCATGAAAATTTACTGAAATCATCAATTAAGCTTACATAGTATGAATGCTTGCTAACAGAGGCAGGTGCTGGACCCCATACATCAGAGAACACAAGCTCAAAAGGAACTGTGGACACACTGGTGGACACAGGATATGGCAACTGATGACTCTTAGCTAGTTGACAAGAATCACACACATAAGGGTTTATTTTTGGACTATATGAAAGCTGGTTTTCCTAACAATCTGTTGCACCACAAATGAAGAAGGATGTCCTAAACGGCGATGCCACGTGGATGAAGATGGCTTTATTATGACGAAGGCTTGCTTGGAGGATCCGGTAGATAGAGGCACTAGCGTGTAGAGACCACCATAGCATGGTCCCTTAAACAGAATTCTTCGAGTTTCCCGATCCTTGATAAGAAAGAACCAAGGGTGAAATTCAATGAAGATATCATTATCAAGTGTAAGTTTGTGAACAGATAAAAGATTCTTTGATGCAGTGGGGATGTGAAGAATATTGTTTAAATGCAATGTACTATGGGGAGTTTGTAACATATAATGACCAACATGCGATATAACCATACCATTGCCATCGGCAGTGTGGACGCGGTCTTGTCCCTTGTACTTCTCGCTGGTTGTGGGCTTGTTCAACTCACTTGTGATGTGATCGGTTGCTCCAGTGTCGGAGTACCAATTCGAGTCGACGCCATATGAAGCAATGTTTGCTCCTTTCTTCCCGCGCCCAGAGTCCTCGTCATTACTGTCATCTTTCTTGAACCGCCACCAGCAGTCTGAGGCCAGGTGTCCATGGATAGTGCAGATCTGGCACGTCACATCCACGAACGGAGTGGGAACATGGCCATGTCCGCGGCGACGTCCTCCATCATCACGGCGGCGATCATAGCCACCATCACGTCGCTGTTGTGGGCGGCGATCATCCCAGCGCTGGCCACCACCATCACGGCGGGCCTGTCCACTACCGTTGTCACGGCGGCGATCATCCCAGCGGGTGCCATCATCACGACGCCTGTCACTGTCATCGCGGCGTCTGTCACCATCGTCACGGCGCCTGTCGCTATCGTCACGGCGACGGTCATCCGAGCGTTGTCCATAGGCACGGTCACCGCGGTCACCACGCCCAGTATCTTGTCCGCGTCGAGCAGCATTGGCAGATGAAGTAAAGCCAACGTTGCCAACGTTGTCAGAGAGCATCTCTTGACGCATATCATGAGCGACAATCTGATCATAGAGATCGTCGATAGTTGTGTCACTGTTGCCGTTGACTGCCGCGGCAACATCATTGTATGAGGCATCCAGTCCATTGACCAGGTACCCGACCATCTCATCTTCCTCAACTGGTTTTCCTGCAGCGGCGAGCTCGGAGGCGAAGGCCTTCATCTTGGCAAAGAATACAGAGGCCGTCATGTCTAGTTTCTTGGTGCTTTGAAGAGCCCCGCGAAGCTGATTGATTCGGGAGCGCGAACGAGAGCCGCACAGGTTGGTGATGATTTCCCAGACCGCAGCTGTCGAGTCGACACCAATGGTGTGAGCGAGGATTTCCGGCGAGAGCGAATTCAGGATCCAGCTCAGCACCGTGGAGTCGCGTGCCACCCAGGCTGCATAGGCCGGGTTTGCGACTTTTTGCTTGTTCTTGTCCGTGTCTTCCACCTCCAGATGCTTCACCGGTGCGACGTCAGTGCCGTCGAGGAGCTCAAGCACCTGAGCACCACGAAGGGCGGGGTGGACAAGCGTCTTCTAGAAGAGGAAATTGGACCTGGTGAGCTTCTGGGAAGGTGGGGCTCCGAGGGAGGCAGCCAGAGCAGATGCTGTGGATGAAGATTCCATGGCTCGAAGCTGTTTTCCGATCTAGGATCGTGGGGTTAATTTCCGATCGAGGAGATCGTGGGATTGGCTTCCGATCAGAGGGATCGTAGGAGGATTTCTGGGAACTTTCCGATCTGGAGGATCGTAGGAAATTGTTGTTTGGTTTTGGATTTCCGATCGTAGAGATCGTGGAGGGTTTCTGATTTCCGATCTTGGAGATCGTGGAGAATTTCGTCGGCGGCTAGGTCATGGAAGAGAATAGCTCTGATACCATATTAACAAACTAGGGTTTAACCGGTAGCTCGTTAGAGTCCGGGTTTCGTGTTTATATAGGCAGAAAGAACCCCTGCCATGGTTGTTACAAAGACATATGTATTGGGGCGGTGTACTACACCGTGTCCAATACATATCGTATACAGGTATTTCAACACGCCTCACTTTTCGTTGTGTTCGGCGTGTCCGGAGCGTCCTCTGTGAAGCGGGGACGGGCTCGGGGCGCTGGACACCGTATCGAACGCGCCAGATAAAAAGAGCCTTTGAAGGACGGCTGAGAACTTTTTTATCCGGCGCGCTCCAAATTCCTTTGTGGGCGGTTTAAAGGACGCTACTTCATCTGGAGTTCTGGAATAGCACGAATAGTGTGCACCTATGGCCCCCATCAAGATCACCATCGCCGTGTTCGCCGACGCGGGCTCCGATTTCGTTGACGTCCTCCTCAGCTTCCTCTCACGCTCCCACTCTCCGCCGTCCAGTTCTGCACCGCAGGCGCATCATCGCCGGGATGCCTCTCCAGCCTCTGCGACAGCGTCGACCGCCTCAGGGGCAGTAAGCTGCTGAAGGTCGACGCCTGCCACGGCATGCTTCTGACGCCTAAGCACTACCACGAGTTTGGGTATGTATAACCGTAATTTCTATGCAGTATTCTCCCCTGATTGAAAAATAATTACCCCACCGATGTATTATCTATCACTTAGTTTTCGACTTAGTTAGTGGGATCATTGTTATCACCAGGTGCTCTGATCCGACTAGATGCAGTCACATTACCTTTGCCAAGAAACAGCAAATCTACAGGTAGACGGCAAGTCCTGCAGGTGTTGGCCAATCATGGCTAGACTCGTTCATGTGTACGACAAAGCGATCTCTCAGTTTGGGTCGTTTGTGAGATGTAAGGAACGGTTTTTGATCAGCGACGGCTGGATGATCAAGCCGGCATCCACTAGCACCATACACTCGCTCATTGACAAGTTCAGTCCTGACGCCACCGTCTTCCATGGTTTTGAGGAGTTGGAAGTGTGCGTCGGTTGGGAGGAGGTAACACGAATTTAATTTGTCATCGGTTGTACTCGGGATATTTTATAATTTGCCACACATTACATTGGACCTTTATAATTTGCCACATATTACTTTGTCTTTTACTATTTGCCACACATTACACTCATTCCTTTATAATTTGCCCTATTTCTCCCTTTACAGCTCTGTTAAATTATTTTACTCCAAAATACTTTGTGAAATACCGTAACTGTACGTAATACTTTGTGAAATACCGTAATTGTACGTATGTGGCTGAAACTAGTTGAATCGATGAACAAAACGAATCAAATCCCCCACTCAGTTGGGGGTCAACCACTGCTATTCTCCATTCCTCTTCCTAGTGACCACACGGGAGAGCACCATCCGAGCGAGCGTGCCAGGGTCCGCGCTGGCTGGCCGGCCGCCATGCTCACGATCGTCCGTGTCCGGCCGAGGGATGGCGAGCTCCCATGGCAGGGGAGACAGCGGAGCTCCTCAACGCGTGGTACAGGGGCCGGGCGGGGACCCCAAAAATGGAGCCATAGTGGTACTCGGCAGCATCTGCGGCTGGTGCGACGAGGAAGAGCCGGCGATTGCTTGCATCGAGCTGCTTTTGTGGATCCTGTTCTTCTGCTGTTGTAAAAGGAACGACGGTTTTGTTCTGTTTCGGTACTGATTTGTTTAACCAAACGACTGAGTGCAGATCTAATCTACTAGGTTGATCGTTCCAGCCACATACGTATTTCACAAAGTATTTTGGAGTAAAATATTATAATAGAGCTGTAAAGTGGAGAATAGGACAAATTATAAAGGAATGAGTGTAATGTGTGGCAAATAGTAAAAGACAAAGTAATGTGTGGCAAATTATAAAGGTACAATGTAATGTGTGGCAAATTATAAAATATCCCGTTGTACTCAGCTAGAAGTTAAATCATTTTCTCTACCAATATAACATGGATCTGCCTGTGCTTTTTTTTATAGGTTGTATCCATACTGAAGGCTTCCCTTTCGTCAGATACCATAGTCACCGATGTATTTCTATCTAAGGGAACTGATGACCAGGAGGCTCCTGTCACTGTGAAACCAGCAAGGGTCGATCAGAAAATTATAGCAAGTTCGGGCTCTATATCAGAAAGCAACATCAAGCTTTTCTACGACATGCAGGAGAAGGAGGCTCTATATCTGAATGCGACCGTGACTTCGTGGATCTACTCCTTGGTTTCTTGACTTACCCAGTGAGCTGTCTGATTAAGAACATGACTGATGGTACTGTTGTCGCTTCTCATCTTGCCAGCAGCAGGTTCGACAATCTGTGTACCAGCGCCGTCGATCTCTATGCAGCTGGATACTTAACAGGTGGCTACCGCATGGAGGCCTTGCTGAATCCACCCCTTAGCCCGTTGAGCACGCACGGTCTGTGCTTGCCTCTCAAAGAAGGCAGTCAGCAACTGGAAAACTACATGGTTCTGCTACCACACTGCTCATGTGAAGATTGCTGTGATCATGACCTAGTCGAAGAACGAAAGTATGTGGTAGGCGATGATCTGCTCGTGCACCAGGCTTCTGCCATGTCTGTGATGAAGCACTGGCACATGAGAGACAGGACTAACGTGGTGGGAATGGATATTACTATCGGGAAACAGGAGGTAAGCTAGACAACACTGTAAATTATGCAGAACAGTTGGCATATCCTTGTCGAGATTCCGTTGTCCTGCAGGCTGTTTTGCTGCTGCAAGCCGTGCTTACCTCGAAGACGGCGCTGACCGACGTGTTCATCCACAGGCTGGAGGAAAACTCCTCCTTGCAAAAGATGGCTCCTTCTTTTTAGGTTGTTTTTTCAGTGTCTTCTTCGGGATAAAGAGGTGGCGGCTCGAAAATCCTCCTCTACATACACGTGGGTGTCCCTGGCTTATCTTTGGCCGTCCATTTATGCTTTAAGATCCGTGCAGCCTGCTGTGTACTTTGCAAAGACCCCCTCTATTATATTTTTCTGTTCAATACGAAAACAACTTTAATCTATGAACTATTTGCTGTGAGATCCCTCGGGCTGCTACTCGTTCCATAATCCATGCTACTTTCTTGCCCGTACAGGTTCATTAGATAATCAGTATATAATTCTTTCGTTAGCTATTTTCCATAAAATTATGTTAACTGGACGTGGACCAAAAAAATTGGACAATAGTTTTGCATTGGTTGGACCTTCTCTTCGACACTTCGTTTCATTGTTTGGGGAAATCATCCACTGGACTTCTTCTTATCAACTTCCAAGAAAAAAATTATGTTTGTAATGAGTAATGACTACTTTTTAACAACAAGAAAGCATAACAAGATTTGGAAAACGGGAGTGCCATCAATAAAGTATTGCATTTATTAGATCTGTACCAAAAAATTAGTACTTAATCCTTTCGTTAACATACAATAATTGGATCTGGACAAAAGAAATACAGTAAGTTGACTGGACACTGTCAGCTCAAATAAAACCACATCAAAGCACCCATAATTCGAAGAACGGCAGTAGTGGTGGCTTGATCCATGGTCAAAGGGGATTCAGATCCATGGTCCATGGGAATGGGGATGGACTACGTTGAGAGAGAGCAGATCGGCAGGATCTGGTGGCGGCATGAAGAAGAACAGGAGTAGCTAGATCCAGATCGGGAGAAAATAGAAACAAACTCCATTAACAGGAAGGAAATCTCCAAATCAAATCCCGATCGGGAACGATGAGCGGCTGCCTCCCTTCCCCTCGGCCGCTGCTTCTCTTCGTGTCGCCGGCAGACTCACTCCTATCAGCGGCGGCGGCGGCTGATCCAAGCCCAGGAGAGGAGGTGGTGAGAACGTGAGGTGGGGCGGGTCGGGGGAGAATGCGTGAGAGAGGAGATAACTAGGGAGAATCAGGAACAGGCAGGAGGACAAAGTGTCCGTGTCCAACTTCGTTCCTATAGGGGCAAGAAGCCTACAATGTCAAGGTTGCTGGTGTAAAATGGTAGACACGAATCTTGAACAAGCCTTAACCGTTGGATAAGACAGAGACACCCACACCATTGTAGAATCGCTGCGTTGGGTGGCGGCTACATCTCGATGACACAATAAGGTCCTCTCCGCTCTATCCTCGTTCCGGTGGTGCACCTAGTGCCAGCGGAGGGCGCATGGAGTTTTGTGTCTGGCGGATCTCCTGGGATCCGATCCGTGCTCGTGTTCGTCATGTGGTTATACATTTGGCTCTTCCGATCTACGGTTTTCATCATTAGCGTTGGTTGCTACTCTGCTGCGTTGGTCCTTTGGGGGCTTAGCACGACGACTTCCCGTATGTCTACTACAACAAACTCTACTTCGACAAGCTTTGCTCAGCTCCGGTGATGAAGGGGCAAGGACAGCGGCGCGCCTTCAACTCGCTCCGGTGTTCGTAGTCTCCGTTAGGCGGTCCAAAGACCCTTTTGCAATTTTTATTACTTTTGGTGTTTCTTGTACTACTATTGATGATGATTAATAGATCGGCGGTTCTTTTCGCAAAAAAAAAAATGCAGATATTTTTCAAATTTCATTCGGGTAAACCCATGGCCGTGGAGGTTGCGAGATGGGACACCATTGCCGCCCTCAAAAGCAGGATCAATGATAACTTGTCGATGAAGGCGGGAGGATGCCGTTATGAAATGATCTATGAGGGCAGATGTCTGGAAAGACTCGTGCACCGTTGCCCACTACAACATCGTCAAAGGATGTACCATCCTCTGCAAAGTTTTAGATGACTTGCTACAATAAATGCTGGTCATGCAAACGTTTTGCTGTTGTTACATGGTTCTGGTGGTAATTGTCCGTACTACACATTTAGTTTAGTGTGTAATAAGTACTAGCAAGTATTTGGCGCCACGTTTACGCAAACAATGCTGTGTTGTACATAGTGCGTTGTTTAGTTTGGAGTATTCATATGATAAATAATGAATATGCATATTACTTTCCTTGTGCTTCAGTATTGTTTTTGAATTTTCAGTATATAGCTTACTTTATAAAAGACGCAGCTAATTCTCGGTCGACCTGAACTAACTTACTTCTCAATCACCCAAATTCATGTGCAAATTCATATGCAACTATATAAAAAGGAGGTAATTACTGTTAGAGTTGTATAGTCCCTCTTCTTGTATTCCCTAGTGTGTGAGGGGCTTACCTGCACATTGTAACACATGTACATGTACTGGCCTATGGCCCTCTGTGAATACTAGTTGCTATTCCTCAACATGGTATCAGAGCTAAAGGTTCATCTCTTTGCACGTTGCAACTCCGTGCTCGATCCGCGCCGCCGCCGATGATCTTTCCGGCCGCCGCTGGTCCAATTCCTCCCTCCTCTCCCGTTCTCTTCGGGATCCATTTTTTGTTGGTTTTGAGCTCCAAATCGAGCTCCAAATCGACTCTGGGCCGTCCCCGCCTCCAGCCAGCTTGCCTCTGGCCTGCCCCCGCCCCGGCTGCCCTCTTCCCCGGCGTCCAGCCGCCGAACCGGCCGGCCCCCGTCTCCGGCAGGCCCCGCCACGGCCGGCCCCGTCTCCGGCCAGCCTCCCTCGGCCGCATCTGTCCCGGTCGGCCCCGTACCCGGCCAAATCCGACCTGGCCGACCCTGTCTTCGGCAGGCCCCGCCACGGCCGGCCCTGTCTCCGGCCGGCTCCGCCCCGGCCGGCTCAGCCCCGGCTCGCCCCGCCTGTGGCCGATCTCGCTGCAGCTGTCCTGACTCTGTCCAGTTTGGCCAGATCTAGATCTGTTTTTTAAAAAAATCATGGCGTCCTCCGCGTCTAGCTATGTCAGTATTCCTCGGTGTCCAGTGATCTTTGATGGCACCAACTATGGGGAGTTTGCTGCCTTTATGCGCATTCACATGGGTGTCCTTCGGCTGTGGGGTGTTCTTACTGGCGAGGTCTCTTGTCTGCCGCACCCCACTGCTCCTGTGCCTCCTACCCCGCCATCCGTGCCACATTCCCTTGCTGAGGATGCTACTCAGGCTGATCGGGACGTAGCCAAGTCTGCCGAGTGATGAGGCATATGAGGAGCAGGTACTTGCCTATTCAGAGGCTCTTGGCTCCTATCGTGATAGTTTGGCTACTTTTACTCATTGGTGTGATGGGGAAGCTATAGCTGCCTCTGTTCTTTCGCAGAGTGTTCAGCCACAGTTTGCTTCTGAGTTTATGGGTCTTGATACTGTTGCTGAGATGTGGTCTCACCTTCGTCAGCGCTATCAGCCTTCCGGAGATTCTCTGTACTTGTCTGTTGCGTCAGAGCACGATCTTCAGCAGGGTGACTCTACTGATGAGTTCTACACCCACGTGCGATCCGCGCCTTGACTCCCTTCGCAGTGTTGTCCGTGGTACTTGCGTTGTTGCCGGACAGTACGTTCGATATGGACTTTCGAGGATCTATCGCTTCTGTCTCGACTTCGTCCGAGTTTGAGCCCCGTCGTGCTCGCTGTTTGCTCGAGGTCGTGTTCCTATCTCGAGGTGTTGACCGAGCTCGTGCAGAGGAGACTCATCGCGTGGTGCTACTGCTTGGGACACCTTCTTCTTGCTGCTCGAGTTCCCACCGCACCCGCACCGCCGCTACCCACACCGCTCGCTTCCGAGGAGCTCGTTTTCGTGGGGTCGCGTCCCCTCCTGGTTCACACACCGTCGAGGCCTGGTCACCTTGAGTCTGACTGCTATCGGGCGGCGGGGTGTGCCTCCTCATGCTCCACCTTCGCCTGTCACCACCGGCTTCACTGAGCGGATATAGCGAGACTTCACATCTTCTTGCCTCCTCTCGATCCGCTTCGACGGCACGCTGCCTCCGTTGTTTCTCTCCACGGTACATCTCCGTGGTTCTGATTCTAGAGCTTCTTTTCACATGTCTCCTGATTCTTCCTCTCTTTCTTCTCTTCGGCCTCTTCCTCTTCTGTTTGTGTTCTTACCGATGGTACTTCTCTTCCGTTGCTAGTCGTGGCACTCTTTCTACTCCCTCCTTTTCGTTCCTCATGTTTCCCCCTTCCACGAACTTGTTTTCCGCTGCTCAACTCACTGATTCTGGTTGTCGGGTCATTCTTGATGTTGATTCTTGTTCTGTTCAGGACACTCACACTGGCACCGGTTGGGTGGCTCGGTGCCGTGACTCCTGAATTTGGGAGCTTGACTGCTTCATGTTTTTTCTTCCACCACTTCACCGACTGCACCATGTGTGCTTGCTGCTTCCACTACCGCTCCTTTCAGCAGTGGCATCATCGTCTTGGTCATCTTTGTGGTTCTCGCTTGTCATCTTTACTCGTCGAGGTCTTCTGGGCCTGTCTCAAGAGATGTCTCGCTTCAGGGTTGTCGTGGTTGTAGGCTTGGTAAACAGAATCAGTTACCTTATCCTACTAGTGAGTCTGTATCTCAGCGTCCGTTCGATTTGGTCCATTCTGATGTATGGGGTCTGGCTCCCTTTGCTTCCAAGAGGGGCCACCGCTACTATGTTATTTGTATCGATGAATTCTCTCGCCACACTTGGATTTATTTTATGACTTCTCGCAGTGAGGTTCTCTCGATATATAAGCGTTTTGATGCCATGGTCCATACTCAGTTCTCCACGCCTATACGTGTCTTTTGTGCTGATTCTGCTGGTGAGTATATCTCCCAGCTGTTGCGTGGTTTTGCTGAGCAGGTACTCTTGCCCAGCCCTCCTGCCCCGGCGCCCATGCCCAAAATGGCGTGGCTGAGCGCAAGCATCGCCACCTGCTTGAGACGGCTCGGGCGATGATGATCACCGCCTCTCTTCCTCCTCACTTCTAGGCTAGGCTGTGTCTATTTCCACCTATCTCATCAACCTTCAGCCCTCCACAGCCTTGCAGGTGGTATTCCTCTTGAGCGTCTTCGGCACACTCGATTATTCGACCCTTCGTCTTTTTGGTTGCATTTGGTATCTTCTTCTTGCTCCACGCGAACGCACCAAGCGACGCTCAATCTGTTGAGTGTGTCTTCCTTGGCTACAACCCTGAGCACAAGGGATATAAGTGTTGGGATCCTATTGGTCGTCGAATGCGCATATCTCGGGATGTCACTTTTGATGAGTCTCGTCCTTTCTACCCGCGTCCCTCCTCCTCTTCCTTCTCGGTGGATGATATCTCTTTTCTCATGTTTCCTGACTCACCTCCTACTATGCCTCAGGTCCCTGCACCGCCGAGTCTCTCACCACATTCTCCTCCTTTGCCCACCAGACCCCCCTCTCCTCCCTCACCATCTTCTCCACCCTCCACACCTTCCTCGCCTACAGTGATTCCTCCCTACCATTTTCACTACTCCCGTCGTCCACGTGAGGATGATGCTGCTCCTTCTGACATGCCCTCCACCTTTGGTGTGATGCCCTCTCCGTCCGAGCCAACACATAATCTTCGTGCTCGTCCTCCTCCTGATCGCTATTCTCCCACTCACTACGGCCTCTCTGCGGTCCTTGAGCCGACCTCTTATCGGGATGTTGTTGCTCATCCAATGGCAGCTAGCGATGTCTGAGGAGATTGCTGCTCTCGAGCGTACGAGCACCTGGGACGTTTCCACCCCTCCTTCCTCTGTTCGTCCCATCACCTGCAAGTGGGTCTACAAGTTCAAGACTCGCTCTGATGGTTCCCTTGAGCGCTACAAGGCTCGTCTTGTGGCTCGCGGCTTCCAGCAGGAGCATGGCCGTGACTATGACGAGACCTTTGCCCCAGTGCCTCACATGACCACTGTTCGTACTCTTCTTGCCATTGCTTCTGTTCGTCACTGGTCTGTCTCTTAGCTTGATGTGCATAATGCTTTTCTTAACGGTGAGCTACATGAGGAGGTATACATGCAGCCACCTCCTGGCTATTCTATTCCCGATGGCATGGTCTGTCGTCTCCGACGCTCTCTCTATGGCCTTAAGCAAGCCCCTTGCGCCTGGTTTCAGCGTTTCTCTGTGGTGCCTCGCGCCCTGCGCGCTTTTGTCCACACATCTTCTCATGGTCGGACTCTCCTTCTTATTTATGTCGATGACATGATCATCACAGGTGACGACCCTGAGTATATTTCCTTTGTCAAGGCCCGTCTTCGTGATCATGACTGATATTGGTCCTCTCCGCTACTTTCTTGGGCTTGAGGTCTCCTCTACCTCCGATGGCTTCTATATCTCCCAGAAGAAGTATATTTAGGACCTTCTCACTCATGCCGCTCTTGGTGATGAGCGCACTGTCGAGATTCCTATGGAGCTCAATGCACGGGCGGAGCCACCACCGGGTCGAGCATGGTCGTTCGACCCCCCTCAGTTTTTGGCGAAAAAAAATACCACCAGTCCCAGTCAGGGCCGGCCCTAAGGGGGAGGGGGCGGGAGGGGCGGCCGCCCCAGGCCCGGCGAACCAAGGGGCCTTCAGATCCCATCTACTTCAGACCTATGCAGCGGCGAACGATCTAATTTGGCGGTGGCGCCATTAGGTCGAGCTCGTCGGAAGTTCTATAAAGCTTCAGCTATACGAAGAAGACGAAGATATGCCGCGTGTGTCCGACTGGACCAGAAGTTGGGCTTTTCTTCTTCTGCTAACTTTGGGCTTTTTTTTGTTCGCTTGGTCTTTTTTCCTTTATTAGCTCTAAAGGGATCAAATAGGTCACGTTGATTAAAAAATTGGGTGAGGCCGGTTGGCCCGATCCAACAATGCAACAACCAATCGACTTTGTTATTTTTCTGTTGCTCCAAAAAAACCACTTATTTTTCTTTTCACTACACGTTTTCTCTAGATCATGGCATAATGTAACTTCAATTCATATCAAGGTACTAGTCTAATTTTCATTGGATATCTCAACGTTCAACCATTTCTCGATAGGGGATCGAGACTAACCATCATCGGCCACGTCGAATGTAGGCCACATTGTGCCCACAACCTCTGACGACAAGGTTCTGGGCACCATCGATGTGATAATTAACAAATAATTACTGATATACCACCATTTGAGACGACCAGCAATGTCAGAAAAATGAAAATCAATATGTATATATCAATATTAATTTTGTGCGTTTTTTAGGATTGTTGTCGACCCGAGTTCATCTCTCTGCATATATACATTGTCAGGACAGGTTGATTTCCCCCTTTTCTTGAGTTTTGACACTTGCTTGCATCATTACAAGGTAGAAATTAGGGGTAATTTTTAGTTTTCCTTTTCAATGTTGTAGGCAAATGTTTCTGAAATTTTTGACCTAGCAAAAGTGGTTGCCGATCCCGAAATTTGGAGACCAATTGAGTCATTTGGTACCACTGAAATCAGAGACAAAATGAGATGGGCATATTTGTCGAGAGGCCGTACTCGTTTAGATGGTCATAATTTTCTCAAAACTCCGGATAAGCGGTTATTTCTAAGTGCATGGTATGACAAGTTTGATGCTTAGTTTCGACCCCCCTCAGTTTAATTCCTGGCTCCGCCACTGGCTCAATGTACGCCTCCGCTCCACTGATGGTGATCCTCTTCCGGACCCGACTCGCTATCGTCACCTGGTTGGGAGCCTTGTCTACCTTGCTGTCACTCATCCTGACATCTTCTACCCAGTCTACATTCTGAGTCAGTTCATGTCTGCTCCCACTAGTGTCCACTATAGTCATCTCCTTCGTATCCTCCGGTATCTTCGTGGCACTATCTCCCGTCGTCTCTTCTTTCCTAGCTCCAGCTCCTTACAGCTCCATGTTACAACTTTCTCCTTGATATGCTTTCCGTTGTCTTATCGATCGGCACATTATTCCAGTCTGTAGGCTTAGACAAGTTGTCAGCACGCAGGTGGAGTTGGTCATCTGTTGCTGTCCTAACACCAGCTGAAATAATCTTCAATGTGCAGGTTGTAGAATTAATGCAAGTTGTGTCCTCGAAGGCATCCGGGCATTACGCAGAAATAAGGCTCACACGGAACGTGTGGACCGTGAGGTTCCTCGAAAGCACCCGGGCATTACATCCACACTGTTATTTGATTTTTAGTGCGCTTAGTGTGCATAGAAATAATTTCCTTTGTTTTACTCATGCAGTAGGCTCCATTCCATTGTAGTGGAACCACACCTAACTTCATTATACACACTGAATCAGCGAGAAAGAAAGGAAGAGCTGTAGTGGAACCTTTCCACAAGGCCTCCTTGATTCCAAAGTGTTTGACTCCATATGCAGCTTGAGCGAAGAAGTTAGAAGTGTACGCAGACAAATGGAAGCTGCAGTTGTGAGCGCATCGCTGGGCGCCATGCGCTCCCTTCTTGGGAAGCTTGCTGTTTTGCTCGCTGGCAAGTACAAGCTACTCAAAGAATCCAAGGGCGAGATCATGTTTCTGAAAGCTGAGCTCGAGAGCATGCAAGCGTTCCTGGAGAGGATGTCGGACGCGGAGGAGGAGCCTGATAGACAAGCAAAGTGCTGGGCAAACGAGGTCCGTGAGCTGTCCTACGACATGGAGGACAGCGTCGATGACTTCATGCTCTGTGTTGAGCATAAGTCCAACAGCACGCCACATGGCTTTAAGGGGTTTATTCACAGGAGCATGAATCTGCTGACGAGCATCAACACTCGCCATAGGATCGCCAAGGAGTTCCGAGTCCTCAAGAGCCGTGCCATGGAGGTCAGCGAGCGGCGGGAGAGGTACAAAATTGATGGCGATGTCTCCAAGCCAAACAACACGTCCATAGATCTTCGTTTGCTGGCATTCTGTGCAGAAACTGCTAGCCTTGTGGGTATTGATGAGCCTAGGGATGAACTAATTCAGCTGATAATGGGCGAAGAAGATGTCGCTGCACAAGATCGGAAGGTGCTCTCCCTCGTTGGATTTGGAGGCCTGGGTAAGACTACACTGGCAAATCAGATTTATTGCAAGCTGGAGGGGCAGTTTCAGCGTCGAGCTTTTGTTACCGTGTCCCAGAAACCAGACATAAGGAAGATTTTGAGAAATATACTCTCCCAAGCTGGCTATGTACCCCCAAAGGAAACCAACATGGACATCTGGGATGAGGCTGTATTGCTCAGTACACTCCAAAACTTCCTTAGAGACCAGAGGTAAAATAATTCAGAAATGACTTAACACTAGTGTAATTTTTCAGTTTATTTTCTATCAAAGTTCTGATTCTTTTAGGTTGGTAATATCCGGTAGGCAAAATTACGGTTTGTTCATGCAGCCCCTTTGAATAACGTTTACGAGCTTACATCAGATCTTTTAGTAATGCTTTTTTTTTTTGCGGAGAGTAATGCTTTCGATCCTGTGAATGGGAGTTTTAGTTATTTGAAGGAAGGTAATTCATGCCCTAATCCTATTAGGGATGAATAGTTGGGTGTAGCAATAATTCCTATATGAATGTTGCTCCCATGAGAATTCTTATAATTGCTTTTGTGAAGTCAGAAATCCACCCATTGCTTTTTGCCTGTTCAGGAGTGCAGATACGATTCAAGAGTTAACTACTCTTGATTAGTTGACAGAGCTCACATGTCATTGATAGTATTACAAGGATTTAGTTCATTAGTACATATGTGCTTTTGAAATTTGATTTATAGAGCATTTTCCCCTGTGTTTGGAATTTTTAAAATTTACCAACATGAAGTTTGATTGATGGAGGTACTTGGCATTCTGGCCTGCTGACATTCACTTGCAAAAATTCATGGTTATTATGATTTCCCTATTTGTCAGGTACTTAATTGTAGTTGATGACATATGGGATGAAACTGCGTGGAATATTATTAATTATGCTCTTCCGAAAGACAGGAACAATAGTACAGTAATAACGACTACGCGAATTGATAATGTGGCAAGAGCGTGCTGCTCCAATCAATGTGGTTATGTTTATAGGATGAATCCACTAAGCAACCAACACTCAAGAAGGCTATTTTTCACAAGAATATTTGGTTCAGAGGATGCTTGTCCTCTGTTTCTGGAAAAAGTGTCAGTTAGAATTTTAAAAAGATGTGGTGGTTTGCCACTTGCAATTATCACTATATCTAGCCTTTTGGCTTGCCAGAGGAACCAACTGAAGGAGCAATGGGAGCAGATACTGAATTCTTTGGGCTCCAACATGGAACTGCATCCCACCTTGGAAGGAATGAGGCAAATACTAAATCTTAGCTACATACATCTTCCTCGTTACTTGAAGACATGCATGCTATATTTGGGTATATATCCAGAGGATCGTGTAATAGAGAAGAATGATCTTGTTAGGCAATGGGTAGCTCAAGGTTTTATAAGTACAGCGAATGGGCAAGATCAGGAGGATGTTGCAGAAGGCTACTTTAATGAGCTTGTCAACAGGAGCATTGTTCAGCCATCATCATATCGTAACGGTCACGCGGTTTCTTGCATAGTACATGACATGATGCTTGATCTTATCATACACAAGTGCAGAGATGAGAATTTTATTCTTGCAATAGATGATTTACATGCCATGACAGGATTGCATGATAAGGTCCGTCGACTGTCCCTCAATCTGGATGGTGTAATAGATGGCACAATTATGGAAACCATTTGTCTCTCACAAGTAAGAGCGTTAGCAAGATTTGGTACCTCTACATATGCACCTCCTTTGATGGAGTTCAAGCATCTACGAGTTTTAAGTCTTGACTATTTAGGCAGATACCAAGAATCCGGGATATTTGACCTTGGTGGAATATGCCACTTGTTCCAACTGAGGTATCTCAAAGTTGAAGCTCATGGTGAAATAGTGCTACCAAGTAAAATTCGAGGACTACAACAGCTGGAGACACTGGAGATAGATTCTTGTGGGTCCAAGGTTCAAGTTCCATCGGATATTGTTCATTTGCGTCGTTTGTTGCACTTGATCATTCATGGTCAAACAGTTTTGCCTGATGGAATTGGTAACATGAAATCCCTCAGTACACTCGGACGCTTCGATTTCGGCATGAACTCCTTGGACGTCACCAAAGGCCTTGGTGAACTGACCAATTTGAGGGACCTTCGGATAAGCTGTACTGGCCGAACTGAAATAACCAGGTTGTTGGATGGTTCAATCTCGATAAAAAAAATTATGGATGGCGTGGAAGCAAGAAGTATGGATGCTTTGCGCTCTTCCATTGGAAAACTCTGCAATCTCAAATACCTGAGTGTGGATCCTCCGCTTTGCACTGATTACTCAGAATTCCTAGATGCATTGAGCTCAGTATATCCATCCCCAAGCCATCTCCAGAGACTTGATTTATTGTACTGCCGTCTTCCGCGGGTTCCCAAGTGGATCAGTGACCTCCATAACCTCTACAAGCTGGATCTTGTTGTCCATGATGTGTTGCGGGATGATGTTGGAATTCTAGCACAGCTGCCCTCCCTCACCCACCTCTATCTGCATATTCAGGGCATTCCTAGGGAAAAGGTAGTCATCTCCAGAACGGGATTCCCTGTCCTCAAGTATCTGACGGTTGGCTGCAGCAGGGCATCAGCTCTGACCTTCGAGGTAGGAGCGATGCCCAGGCTCGAATGGCTGAAGATATACTTCGACACCCCGCTTTGGCACAAGTACGGCGGTGCACCTTCTGGAATCGAGCACCTTTCAGGTCTCAAGAAAATTTATGTGCGCATTGGATGCTCTGGCGATGATTCTGACATAAGAGCTGCAGAATCCGCGCTAAGGAACGCCATTGATGTGCACCCAGGTCGTCCTGTAGCTGAAATTGATCGCTCAGGATTATGTTCGTATTTTGATAAGGTGAAAGATCAGCTGGAGGACGAGAATGTAAACACCAGCACCTGAAAATAAGTATGGATAACTGTACACAGTTTGTATTCCTTGCTATTTTTTAAAAACTCGTTCTATACTACTCCATATTTATTTTGTTCAATTGAAGATGTGGAGTCTAAATGGGCCATTTTAGTACATGGAGTACCGCAAACTGTGGATGAGTCTGGCGGTAGGAAAAGACCCCGTTTCATCGTACTCAAAGCTTCAAAACGTTAAGTTAGTTAAACACACCTAGCACTTTCATCTACCGCTTCCACCCCACCCGCTCGCCCTCCCAGACTCCCAGTCAAGATTGAACCTTGAGGAAAATATCATACTTCACAAGATAATATGATACCACACTTCACATGATAATATCGTACTTGGTTGATTCTTGTGTAGAGTTGACTTCTGTTGGTTCCGAAGTGTACTTGGTTGATTGTTTGTCTGGATGTATATTTCATGTCAGATTGATTGCAGCAAGAACATTTTCTGCATAAAACCCTAGAGTGACCAGGAGGGTGAAACATCCGCCCAACTAAGATGTAACAAGCTGGTTGTCCTGATGATCAACATGAAACTAACATTTGAGCACTGTCCACAAAAAGAAAATGCAGCAGCCCATTTCTTAGCTCCGTTCGCCTGTTGTTTGAGCAGATGATCCACCAGATTTCCCTGTCATCAGGGATAAATAAATGTTGCTATATCGAGCTAAATAAAGGTTGCTCTACACTGTAAGAATAAGCATACTAATTCAACAGCAAACTGAACCTTACATAATTTGAAAAAATGCTCAGCCATAGGAGCAATCAGATTTGCAATGATTCGGTATACTTGTATTCCAATCCAAAAATTTCACAATACATTTGTGCCTTTTCTTATTGATAAGGAAACAAGGGCAGGAGCCAATGCTTGCATCAAATCTAGTCCTGCCCTGGCACCAGCCGCAGATTTCAAGTAGACAAACACAACAACAGCTTATCTTGAACTAAATGATTATAAATTTTACAGCATTTTCAGAAACGGGGGGCTACATCCGCACTCCCCATCTTCTCACTGACAGTGGAACCAAAAGATGGGCCGCCCTTCCGGTAGCAGACAAGGAACTCGGTTGGGTAGCCCTTTAACTTGTGAGGCTTGATTTCCAGGTCCGCGAAAGTGAGAGCTGTTTCAGGCAACAATGTGAGCCAATGCCATGAGTAACAAAAATGAGACCATTGTATTGCTTGTGGGCAGTAGCCTTACCATCTTCAGATACTAGGTTGTCTACAGAGAGTGCATTGATCTGATCGAGATTGAAATTTGAGGGAGTTGGCAAAGGAAAAGGCACTTTGTTTAGCAGCAATTCCCTTGGAGTAGCAATAGCCTGCAAAACAAGAAGATCAGCAGTGGTCAATATGTAGGCCCCACCTGATTGTCAGGTTGTCTTAACTTAAGCATGCTGCTGTCTAAATCCGTACCCTTGCAATAGGAAAAGGAAGATTCACATATCTCGGCCATTCACGTATTGTTTCAAACATCAACTCAGCCTGTAACAACCACAACATTATCATCTTATCATACAAGTTCAATATATTTATTATTGCATAGCAGTTGTGCATGATAATTACCAGGTCTCGAACAGTGTAAACATCTGGTCCACCGAGCTCATAGGTCTTTCCCATGCTGGTGCCATCATCCTTGAGGGAGTTGACAATGGCAGCAGCAACATCCACAACATAAACAGGCTGAAACCTGCAAAATGTTGCATCAAGTAATTCAGCTGCTGGTGGAAGCATCTAAGAAGTATACAGGACATCATTTCACGATAGAAGTAAAGATCAAACTCAATTACTTTGTAGATCCACCACCAACTAGTGGGAGGAAACCCCAATTTTTGGCATACATTGCCCATCTGTTCAAAATCCGATCTTCTGTGCCAATCAGGGTTGCAGGCCTCATGATTGTAGCCTGTTGATGGATAAAGACAAAATTGTCGTTGCAGTCATTGACTACATACGTGGGAAATATTTAACTGCTAACTTCAGATAGTACAGAAACAAGAACTATGATGGCAACTATAGTTGCCGAAACTGAGAGAAGATTCTTACTTCAGGAAATTCTTTTAACACAGATTCCTCTCCAGCAGCCTTTGCCCTAAGCAATCTAGAAGGTGAAGAGGCTGATGCCCCTAAAGCAGAAACCTGGATAAATCTAACGATACCCCCATGCTCCTTGGATATCTGTGTAAAATCCAGTACGTCTTGTTAGTAGCTGGTCGATATATACAGTATTAATGTGAGACTGCATGTTACAGAGTAGAATTTAACAAAAATATCATGTGCCGAGCACCAAGCTACAAAATCTTGTGCTCTAGAGTACACTGGATGAAACAAGCCACGAGTCATCTGAGCATGTACAATTTGGAATAACAGCTATGATTAATCATGCCAAGCTAAAGGTAGCACTCATAGCACAAACCAGCAGAACGGTTTCCTTGTCTATGAATGTAATCCCAGGTCGAGAACAAAGTGGACCATAGTTCACAGGACGAGAGCTCAAGTTGATTCCTATGGTTGCAAGGCATCTACTCCTAATACTTAATGACTTTTGCAACAATAGTCTACATAGTTGGATAGTAAGCATGCAGCAGGAAGAGAAATGGATGTTTACACAATGCATACCATAGCAAGTTGTTCAGCCATATTATGGTTTACTTCTTCAAACCCATAGTTTCTTGTTTCGAACTCCCGTCCTGTTGAAATTAAGTCGACATAAGTAGAATGAGACTTCAATATGACAGTAATGTGTCTCAAGAAAAACATACCAATGAGGTTAATGACCACATTTGACTTGGCTACAGACGCCTTAATCGAATTCACATCTCTTGGGTTGTATTTCATTGGAACAATCTGCCAAAAAGATGAAAATACATAAGACGGAAAGAGCAAAGGGATAATGGCTAACACTATTTGTTAGTAGTTCTTGTACCTGACCCAAGTCACCCATTAATTTCAGGTGGCGGTGAGAATCCTCGCAACCTCTGAACGGGACAAGAACCTGAGATCCCATCTTTGCTGAATAAAAATAGTATTTTGAGAAATCCATGGTTATTATTTAAGTGACAAATAATTCCGTATAGCACCACAGTCTTATCATCTCACCAAGCTGTTGCACAACGTAGCGTCCAAGAAATCCAGTAGCTCCAAACACTGTGGCGACGATTCCACTGTCAAAAATAGCGGCAATGGTTTCTCGTGTTAGACCGAAGCAACACTGCAGGAATAAGGCAACTCTGACAAATTATTAGAAGACTCTTGTTGGTCTGAAGACATTTTGATCCAAAGATGCAATGACCATGCTGGATCAGAAAAAACATTAGCACACTGCTTTTTTCCAACACATTGCAACCTCAAGTCCTAATGTTCACATGTCTTGACTTTTTCTAAATTTGGTTTCATGGGACAGAGGGAGTACAAATTACTATACCAGGAAAAGAAAATGAATGGACATGTAGTCGCACAAGAGCTTACACAAAATCACAAAGGTTCATATCTTGTTCAACATCATGCCTCCAATGTTAATACCTACCTATATGGACAATAGTCACTACTTCACCAATAGCAGTGTACAGAACCCCAATTCAGCTCAACTTACCTAAAACTGCACTAAAAGTCAGGTCACAACATGGGTTGCTGCTGTAGAGCTTGGGGCTAAAAGTCAGGAGGCCTCTATACAGATAGGCTCGTGAATAATCAACCTAGGAGTGCTATTTTGAAGCCATAATTACTGCTAACAGAACATTTCAGATGGCATCAATCACTCAGACACAAACAATGCAAGATGCAAATACAGTACGTGAGTGTCGAACTAAGCATCAAGGAGGTCATGGCATCACCTCTCTAGCACGGCTGTATGAAGAGATCACAACACTGTAGCGATGATTCCACTGTCAAAAATAGCGACAATGGTTTCTCGTGTTAGACCGAAGCAACACTGCCGGAATAAGGCGACTCTGACAAATTATTAGAAGACTCTTGTTGGTCCGAAGACATTTTGATCCAAAGATGCAATGACCATGCTGGATCAGAAAAACATGAGCGCACTGCACACTACACAACTCAAGTCTAATTTTCACATGTGTACTACTCCCTCCATCCCATGAAACATGTCTTGAGTTTGTGTAAATTTGGTTTCATGGGACGGAGACTATACCAGAAAAAGAAAATGAGTGGGCATGTAGTCGCACAAGAGTTTACACAAAATTGGCAAAGGTTCATATCTTGTTCAGCAGCATATACCTACCTATAGGCACAATAGTCACTACTTTACCAATAACAGTGTACATAACTCCAATTCAGCTCAACTTAACTAAAACTGCACTAAAAGTCAGGTCACAACATGGGTGGCGGCTGCAGAGCTTGGACTAAAAGTCAGGAGGCCTCTATACAGAAAGACTAGTGAGTAATCAACCTAGGAGTGCGCTATTTGAAGCCTTAATTGCTGCTAACAGAACATTTCAGATGGCATCAATCACTCAGACACAAACAATGCAAAATGCAAACAAAATGCAAAATGCAAAACTAAGCATCAAGGCAGGGTCATGGCATCACCTCTCTAGCACGGATGTATGATATGAAGAGATCACAACATCAACATAGTATAACACAGAAATGAAATCACCCAGAGGGCCAGCCCTACAGCATCGAACGCCTAACGCCAGTTACAGTGAAACGCCCAACCCAATTGACCAGAGTTCAGAAGAGGGATGGTTAAGGCTTCACCTCACGGAGGACCTCCCTCCCGTGCCCTTGCGGACGAGATGCCCCGCCCCCTTGACCGCCGGCGCCCTCGCGGACATGTGCCTCGCGCCATCCGCCCCGCCGAACCCTGCATCCCAGAGCCAGCCAGCCACCGGTGAGATCCGCCCTCCATTTCAAGCGCGCGCGGGGAGATCTCCGATGCGTACCTTGGGGAGCGAGCGCGGATCTGAAGGCGGAGATGGCGGCCGATGAGGCGGGGGAGAGGTGGTGCTGGTCGAGCAGGTGGCGCCGCAACGCCGCCGCCTGCATCGTCGCCGTCGTCGTCGGTGGTGGTCGCCGGAGTCGGAGTTCGGGAGGAAGAGACGGGGAGGCCGAGTGGTGGTAGTGGCTGGTGAGATGGGTAGGGTCGTCGGAATCTAGGAAATGTGGCCCAACTAGGATGGGCCTGATTAACCCTGGGCCTCAATTTTTAACTGGGCCGCGGCCCATTCTGTGACCCGTATTCTAAAGCGTACCACCATGCTCCGGTTGGTGTGGCGGGCCTCGTTCCTTTCCTGGTCTTCTCCGGCGAGCTGTGCGCCACCGCCACCGCCGCCGTCGACGGGATGGACGCGCAGGCGCCGTGGAGGGCGGGGTCGGCGGGCTCCAGGATGTCATACAAGAACGCCACCCTCGCCCTGTGCGCCATCAACGCCCTCGCGGTAGCCCTCCTCCTCCGCAACCACTTCTCGGCCTGGCCGCGCCTCGCCGGCAGCCACCGGTTCGACTCAGGTACGGTAGCGTAATCCGCAGCTGACTGTGCTACTTAAGAGAATCTGGTCTGCCGCTGGACCGTTCGGGTCGAGAAATCTGTTCGATTTGGTCCCAAATGTGACACGATTACCTGCATCAGGCGCAGTAAATCTAACCCAATTGGGAACATTTTCCTGTAATTCAAGTAAATGTAGTGTATGATCTTTGAATAACACCAGACATCATGAAATGTTGGCTTGTTCTTTGCAAGCAAGGTCACCAGCAATTTGCTTTTTCATTCGGAATCCCAGACGAGCAGAGCTTCTAAGTTCTAAGTCGAGAGCGTTTTTTTTTTGCTCCAAATACAAGACATGTCCCTCTTGCTATACATGTTTAGGCCATCATATACCAGCACCTTTCCTTAATTCCTAAACCCTAGAAATGCTAGATGGTTTATCTTTATCCTTCCACTACATTCATATCATGTAGTGGAAGACGTTTAGGCCACCATATACCAATAGAAGATGGTTTTTTTTCCCTTGAAGCTTAGATGGTTTATCTTTATCCTTCCACTACATTCATATCATGTAGTGGAAGACGTTTAGGCCACCATATACCAATAGAAGATGGTTTTTTTTTCCCTTGAAGCTTAGATGGTTTATCTTTATCCTTCCACTACAAATGTTAGATTCATATCATGGGACACAACTTCTTTAGGAGAAATTAGACCATATAGTTTCAAGGTATTTCACTATTGATCGATAACTCAACTGAGTGGAAAAACCGGGTGCTACTGTTTGGCAGCTCAGCTACGGTATATATGGGAGTCTGAAGAGTTGCGTCGTGCTATGGAGCCTGTGGATTTGATCAAGAGAGTAAGTCGATGCACACTTTGTCCCTTTGTTTCCCCTGACTTGAAGAAAGAAAGAATACTCATCGTGTTTCCAAACAAACAAGAAAACGTATCACCTAGTGGTAATGCTCATCGATTGTTACATAGGTGAAGGAAATTGAGCAAGAATCTTACGGTGAGCATGGCATGTCAACGCAAGAAGATCCCAAGCAGACGGCTGCCGTTGACTTATCAAACCGGCTCAAGGATTTGCGGCAAGGGAATGATGGCAGCAGCCAAAGAGGTTATTTAATCCATCTCTGCCTCTTTTCTTCGCTGCATATTTAGGAACATGCTGTATATTCGGCAGAAATAGCTATACTATCTCTCTCAGTTTGAACCTGGAGGATTTTCATACATGGTTGTGCAAGTAACTGGTTTGAAATGACATTTTTATTGCTGTCTGTGCCCCATAATTTCAAACACCTTAGCACGCCAAGGTTATCATATTTTGGTTCAACAGTGCTGCAAGCTCACACAGTTAAAAATTAATCTTTTTGGTTTACTGATGCACTGGATCCACACCAAAATGGTTTTTCCTCTGTTTACATTCACTGTCCTTTATTGTGCCCCCCAGCATAACAGTACACTCCATGGAATAGAATACTGGTTTACAGAGTGGAACTACCAACCGAACTAATATGCAAATCATACTCGTGGACACTGGACAGACCATAACTTGGAGCGCTTCATCACAGCACTGAAAATGTGAAACATTGAAATTAGTAGTTGCATACTTAGCTATCATTAGTTGTAAGCTGGTCTTTTATGCTTCAGCAATCTATTCTAGTCCGTCAAAATCTGCAAAAACAATGACAGGAAACCATGAATGATGCAAATTAGGAATACATTTGCGCTGTTCTCCGCAGGGAGCAATATTTTGTTTTTTCTAGACGAATTGGGCATACATTTGTGTTGCTCTGTGATCATTATTAAGCCATGGACTGTTTTCGCATTTGTTAGCGGCGGGCACATAGCACCAGATGCTTTCCCTACCTGGTCTGGTAGTCTGTAGAACCTGACGATCTCTTGTGTTAAAACATGGTCAGCTCTGGAGGAGTGGCGCAAGCGGAAGATGGAGCGCGCGAGGCAGCGAGCGATCGACAAGGATGCGATGATGCCTGGGACGAAAGCACGGTGAAGCGTATGTATGTATTGGAAGCGTCCCGGAACGCAAGGGCGGCGTTCTTCCTCTGCTTAGTTGGGAGCTGCTGCTGTACGGTAATGATGATATTCGTCGGCACGTTGGAATGGCAGCACCCTGGTGTCACAGTAGCAGCTGGGACACTGTCGTCCTGTGTCATGTATGTAAATTCACGTGTAAACACTGTTGTTTGGAGAAGAAGCGAAGTTTAACGAAAAACAGATGGGTATTGTAGTGATCTGTCTTGCATTTTGCCAGCAAACACAAAGAGCTGTTCTGTTGTTCGACGTTCCTGCAAATTAGACGGCCTGTGTAGAGGAGAAAGAAGAGAGCACCATGGTTCACTGGTCGTTGGAAGCGACATTGTTGTCGCATTTTTATGCACTTGCAACCATCTGAGTTTCCATGAAAGCGATCCGATTACCTTTCCGTCCTCGCACTCGGAGCTGGGCGGGTGAGTGGTAGGGGCAGACTGCTCCACGGGTCTTCCCGCCGTCCACGCGTTCGCCGTGCGCGCGTGGCCGCGCCTGCGCCCACCACCACCGGCCCCTCTCCCCCACACCCACCGGCCGCGCGCGAGGCAAAAAGAGCACCGCGGCAGGCTAAAAACGTTATTCCCGTCCACCGCTCCAGCTCGGAGTCTCCGTCCGTCCTCGTCTTCGCTACACTGCACGGATTGTATTCCTCTTCGCCTCCCGCCGCCGTCCCGCGCGCCGGGCCGCCATGGAGGCCACGGCATCGGCATCGGCGTCGGCGCCGCACCTCCTGCACTGCGGCGGGTTCAGCCGGACGCGCGTCGCGGGGCTCGTCTCCCCGCTCCCGCGCCGGCGCCGCCTCCGCCGCGTGCTCGCCGTCGCCACCGACCCCAGGCCGCCGCCGCCGGCATCCCGCCAAAGGGCCAGCGCCATCACCTCCACCGTAAGCACATCCCCTGCTGCCGGCGTTTCTTATTTCTGCCTGCGATGATGATGATCTCGCTGACGCTGCCAACGGATCGACAACGAATGCAGAGGTTCGGGGACGTGTCCCAGGAGATCAAGCGGGTGCGGAAGCAGATGGAGGAGGACGAGCAGCTGGCCTCCCTCATGCGCGGCCTCCGCGGCTCCAACCTCCGCGACGACCAGTTCGCAGACAAGGACGTCACCATGCGACTCGTCGAGGTGATCCGTCTCCCTCCCTCAATCCCCCATATCCCCCCACCTCCACACCCCAATCCACTCTCGCCCGCACTTCAACATCTCCACACACTTCGATCATTCACACCCATGGAATCAGACAGTTTACCCGGTCATTTTACTCTCTGAATCTTGCTGTACACTGAATTGGCCACCATGTCATCTGAATTCTGCTGCCCTTTTTTCTTGTGTGGTTTCCAGGTGACCAACACCGAGGGGCTGCCGCTCGTGTACAGCCCGGAGATCATCTCAGCCTACTGGGGCAAGCGCCCGGGGGCCGTCGCCACCCGAGTGGTGCAGCTGCTGTCCGTGGCCGGGGGCTTCATCTCCGGCATCATATCCGACCTCATCGGCAACAAAATCAAGGAGGTACTGCCGTCACCAATTCATACAACAGCTCTGCTGATGTTTTACTTTGAAAATGGTGTATCCCAGTCCATCGATCTACTCAACTGACCCTTCTATTTGGATGGTTGATACTTGATAGAACGAAGTGACGCGCGCGATCGAGCTGAGGGAGATCGTCACGTCCCTGGGCCCGGCGTACATCAAGCTCGGCCAGGCGCTGAGCATCCGGCCGGACATCCTGTCCCCCGCAGCCATGACCGAGCTGCAGAAGCTGTGCGACAAGGTGCCTTCGTTCCCGGACGACATCGCCATGGCTCTCCTGGAAGAAGAGCTTGGCAAGCCGTGGCAGGAGATATACTCGGAGTTGTCTCCCTCCCCAATTGCTGCAGGTAATTATACTAGTAGAAGAAATCTTGGTGTAATACCATACGCCTGCTGTACTGACCAGTTAAGGCTGAGCTAATTGTCGTATACTGTGCCGCAGCATCTCTGGGGCAGGTGTACAAGGGCCGGTTGAAAGAAACGGGGGAACTGGTGGCTGTGAAAGTGCAGAGGCCGTTTGTGCTTGAGACTGTCACCATAGATCTGTTCATCATTAGAAATCTGGGGCTGGTCCTCAAGAGATTTCCTCAGGTAGAAATATACTCTTCCGTATCATTGATGAGAAATGATCGTCAAAGCTATTCATCAACTCATGCTTAAATTACTGGATTCCGCCAGGTCGCCCTTGATGTTGTTGGCCTAGTAGATGAATGGGCTGCCCGATTTTTCGAAGAACTTGATTACATAAACGAAGGGGAAAATGGCCTCCGCTTTGCTGAGATGATGAGAGAAGATCTTCCACAGGTAATCCCTTTGGTAGCTTAGTAGAAGCAGTGTAATGATATGGTTGTACTGGGTGATTTTATTTTTGTACTGTTGGATTTTTAAAAAAAAAATTTATTACGGTGTACACATGCAAGCTTCACTGCCATGCTGTCCACTTACGAATTTATTCAACAATCTTCCAGGTTGTTGTGCCAAAGACATATCCTAAATACACGTCCAGAAAAGTTCTTACTACAGGGTGGGTAGATGGAGAGAAGCTATCACAGAGTACTGAGGACGATGTTGGGTCATTGGTTAATGTAGGAGTTATATGCTATCTAAAGCAGGTTTGTTTTTCGTCTTCTTTCCTGTACATTACTCATGTTATTCAGAATTGCATGATTGCACACGTGCTTTCTAATGGGAAGAAGTGTTATTTATTCAAAGAAATTTTTGGTCATGGTATGTATTGCAGTTGCTTGATACTGGATTCTTCCATGCGGACCCACATCCCGGAAATATGATTAGGACACCAGATGGAAAGCTTGCCATTCTTGATTTTGGTAAGTCAAGAATATGAACAACCTATGCTTCTCAAGTTCTCATGTAGAACCTTAAAAAATTGCTATGTTTCTAATTAACTGGTAAGCAAAACTTATAAATGTTTATCGATTCGGTGTTGCAGTAATGACAACTTTATAACCTATGCTTCTCAAGTCCTCGTGTACAACTTTACAACTTTCTAGTAGTACGATGACTTGCTCGCAAAGTAGTTTCCAACCTGTTTTACTAATTAGTGTGTCATACACTAGATTAAGCATGACAAGTGCAAACGTTTTGATCTCATCATTTGCATATCTTAGCCTGTTTGCCCCTTTTGGTAAAACAAATATTGTATAACATGGGAAACTAATTCTGCTGACTAAATTACAGCTGTTTATTCTTATCTTTTTAACACCCTATTTTTTTTGTAAATTTTGATACCATCTTCTTTAATGCACATGAAAATAAGTAACAAAACAGACCTTCTTTTCTTCAGGGCTTGTAACAAAACTGACTGATGATCAAAAGTATGGAATGATTGAAGCAATAGCTCACCTTATTCATCGCGATTATGATGCAATCGTTAAGGACTTTGTGAAGCTTGGTTTCATCCCTGAGGGAGTAAACTTGGATCCAATCTTACCTGTGCTGGCTAAAGTTTTTGATCAAGCACTTGAAGGAGGCGGTGCAAAGAATATCAACTTCCAAGAGTTGGCAGCGGATCTAGCACAAATAACATTTGATTATCCATTCAGGATACCTCCGTATTTTGCTTTGATTATTAGAGCCATTGGAGTATTAGAAGGTATAGCTTTGGTAGGAGACCCTGAGTTTGCCATCGTGGATGAAGCATACCCTTATATTGCACAGGTCAGCATCTTAACCTTTGATTTAACTTCATGTCATCCGCATGAATTTCTATGTTTTTAAATGATCCGATTTTAAGTATTGCATCTATGAAAAATACATAATACATGCATGTAGATATTAAAATATTACTTCTTTGGTTTCACAAAAAAAAAATCTTACATTCGTCTGTTGTGATGAGAGGCCAAAGTTTTTCTATCACTTATTCATTTCTTTGGTTGATTCTAACAGAGGCTACTAACAGACGAATCTCCCCGACTAAGAAGTGCCTTGCGTTACACAATATATGGCAAAACAGGTGTCTTTGACGCAGAAAGGTTCATTGACGTTATGCAAGCTTTTGAGAATTTCATTACTGCAGCAAAGAGTGGTGGTGGGGAGGACATGCAGGGTAACATGGCTGGGCTGGGTGCTATAGGATTCCAACCTACTACTGGTTTAGTTCCTGCATTTCCAGTGGCCACATCGCAACCTGAGAACCCAGTCCAAGCTCGGGCTGCTCTTGGTTTTCTACTCTCTGATAGGGGCGACTTCTTCCGGGAGTTCATTCTTGACGAGGTGAGCTCTCAAATCACAACAGTTGATAATGATCTGAGGAATAGCCGTTGTACTTGGTGCAGTGATTTACTGAATGCAGGAAAATTTACCTTTACAAAATTTAAGTGTTTGTTTATTGACCCCTCTTGTTTTCTCTGGTGTAGGTTGTGAAAGCCATCGACGCAGTTTCAAGGGAGCAATTGGTACAAATTGCTGGATCTTTTGGGATCAGAAATCCGATCCCAGTTTTTGGTATGGTTCCTGTCAGGTCCACTGCGTTGCTTCCTACAATAACAGAGGAGGACAGGATCATCTTAAACAATGTCGAGAAGGTTGTCAAATTCTTAACAGCTGGGACAGCAAGTCCAACAGTGAATGGGGTATGCATGCTAACTGTTAGCACTTTTTTCTTCTTCTCAACTCTCAAGAACACGCAAAAACTTAAATTTTGTATTTTTCTTGGCAAGATGAATTGATATCGATACATGTTCTTTCTTTTTATGGCAGGACGTAAATATCATGTCTGTAGTGCAAGAGATTCTACCTATTTTGCCGAGCATCTCGTCGAAGATCCTACCAGACATTTTGAGCCGGTTGTCATCAAGGGTGTTCGCACGGGTTATCCGGGAAGCATTTTTGTGAAGCGGTCATTTTTTCTTCTTCTGACTGGAAACTAGAGAGTTGTTTCTCCTTTTCTTTTTATACAAACAACACACATACACAACGATAGAATGTTGTACAGCAATATGATGTATATAATTATGCCTATATATGTATGCAGATTAACCACTGTTTAACCAACAATTTCAACTTGTCTTGTTATATCTCGCATGTGGAAAGAAATGCATGTATAAAATAGCAAACACATAATTCTTTTTTGAGACATAGAAAACACATAATTCAGTATCTTAGAAGTCAGGCTCATCAGTCAATGGATAGACTAACTCATATGAAACATCTCACGGAGTGAGTTTCTGATGTATCAACAATACAAAGTAAGATGCTTGCTGACATTTCAACAAAATAAAGGTTTTGACTTTCGAGTTAATCTTCAGTTGGCTTGAATACAGTTTCAACCTCTGTGGGCGCACTCTCCGCCTCCTATTTCATCAATTCAGCCTGCAATAGATCTCAAAAGCTGAATACAAGATCACAGATAATGTTAAATTTTTGCTAAAAAAAATCAGAATGGTACCAGAGTTGCTTTCAGATCTGCCACTGCGGCGTCAAGTCTCTTATGGCAGTCTGGGACCATCATCCTTGACTCAGCCAAGACATTCTCCTGAACAAGTGAATGGCATTTGTTAGGATTGATCTCCACCGCACCAGAGCCCAACGGCTCTGGCACGACCCTTGACCTCGTCCGCGATCGGGGGCGCCCAACCGTTCGCTGGTTGGTGGGCCCCTGTCGCTATATAGAGTGGTGGGGCCGGTGGCACGAGGTTGCCCTGAGCAGCCACTCGCCCCACCAGACCCACCGATTAGGGTTAGTGCAGTGCCGACGGGAAGCTCCGCCGCCACCTCTCTCCCTCGACCTCACGCCGTCGCCGTCACCACCATCACCATGAGGACGTCGGGAGGATCGTCCTCCAGTAAAGGAGAAGGTACACATCTCGTAATCTCAAAGTACTACTCGGAAAGATCTAGACTAGTGATCCCAGAGATTTAACATTGGTATCAGAGCCATCTAGTCCTAGATTTTTTTTTCGGGTAGAAAAGCAAGAACAGTGAACCCTAGCTCGCCCCTGTATGCAAAAAAAAAAAGGAAAAGAAAAGAAACCGGCCAGGGCCTCAGGCCGCCGGCAAAGTCAGCGCCGCCGCAAGGCCGCGCCGCCCCACTCGATCCCGATGCGCATCGGCATGCCGAGGCATCGGGAAGAAGGGCTACTCCACTTGCGCGAGCGAGCAGGAGCAAAGAAAAGGAAATCCTCACCGGCCGGGGCCTTGTGCTCGCCGAAAGTCACCGGCGATAGCCGGCAAAGGGCGCCGCCGCTGACCCGTTTGACGCCGGTGCGCCCTCCGGGCGCACGCGACGGCAAAGGACCAGAGGGGCGCCGCACTCTCTCGGCCGCGGCCACGTACTGGGCGCACGGCACGATGATGGAGGGGAGGTCGGGCTGCCGAGCTAGCGCGAGGAGCCGCCGGCGGCGCCGTCGCAGTCGCCGGCGAGCCGCCGGAGCCGCGCGTGCGAGCGGGAGGAGGAGCTTCTCCGTCGCCGCCGCCGGACAGAAGAGACAGAGAGTGGCTAAGGGGGGAAATGAGCTAGGGTTAGGGTTTCTGTCCGTTTGGGCATTTTTTATACCGCACCGAGATTGACGGTGGACCGTCGGATTCAATCCGACGGCCAGAAAGCATCTGCCTTGTGCGGGCCGCGTGGGCGCCGTGTTCGGGCCGCGTTGGCAGGCCGCACAGCAGGCCATGTGGGCGACGCGGGCCAGGCCACGTTCGGGCGTGGAAAGGCCGCGGGTAGACAGCGGGCGGCGCGTTAGCAGGCCGCGTGGGCGCGGCGTCGGCACCGTGGCAGCCGCGGCCCGCTGGCGCAGCGTCTGCTGCGTGCCGCTCGGTGCGAGCAGGCCGAGTGGGCCGCAGGCCTCGCTCTACAGTAACAGTAACACGTTTTTACGTTTTGTTTTTTATTATTTTATTTTAGGCAATTTTTGGGCTGTTTTTTGGCCAATTTTTGTCTAGTTTTTTTCCTAACAAATTGAACCAACGAGATATTTGTTTTAGGAAGTAACAGTAATGTCTCTGAAAAGTTGAAAAGTTAATAGTTTAAAGTTAAAGTTTCCGCTGCAATAGTAAAAGAAGCATCTTTGTTAAGTTTTTTCTGAGCAAATTGAACCAACGAGATATTTGTTTTTAGAAAATTAAAAAGTAACTGAGATGCTTCTGAAAAGTTCAAAGTTTAAATTCAAAGTTTCCGATGCAAAATAGAAAAGGAGCATTTTAAATGCAAAAGTGACAATTAAATTTAAAAGGTTGCTTAAAAGTGATTGTTGAAACAATTATGATCCTGTCATTTTATGACCAACGTCATTAATGGTATGATCATGTTTTGTTGTAATTATATGGGCAAAAGTGGTAATCAAAATTTTAAAGAAATGATTAAAGTGATTATTGTGACAATTATGGTTGTGTTATTTTTTGACCAACGTTATTAATGACATGATCGTGATTTTTTGCAATAAGAGGTGCATTTATCTCTATTTTCTGCCCAACGGTGATATAGATTTAATTGCACAAACAGTTGTATGTTCTAATTTTGACCAACGTTGGATTATTGCATGCAATTGTTGTTATGATCTCATTTCATTGTGGTTTAAAGGAGGGTACTACTTGATAAGTTGCATCAAGGATGTTCAACCCTCAAAAGTGACAACTACACTGAATGGAGAAAAGAAGGTCGATTTGTGCTGAGGAGGACTGGGTTCCCACAGGTCGGACCAAAAGATCCAGTCAAATGACAAGGATGATGATGCTTATGGCAGATAAAAGGTGGCTAAGTGCCATTTATAAAGAATACAATTGAGAACGCTATTGTGAGCTCAATTGCAGTGTGTGTGTAGGGAGTATCTTGAAAGAATAAAGAGCGTTCTGGTTCTTCAAAGATATGTGTGACCCACCAAGCAACTGGTGACAAAAGTACACATGGACGGGAAGGACATGGCAAGTGTGCCATATGTTGTAGTAATGCTTATGTGGGTGTTGTCTGTGTGTAATGTGAGTGAAAAAGTGTTGTCCGCGTTGGACAAAGAACAAAAGAAAAGAAAAGAATCGATGAATTGTCGAAATATGGTATTGTCGCTTAGGCCATATTTCGAGGGGAGAATAGAAAGACTTGTTAAAAATGGTATTCTTCCTCCATTAGAATTCTCAGATAGAACATGATCGATTGCATTAAAGGAAAATTTGTAAAGGTTGATTAAAAAGGGTGCAAATCGATGCACAACAACACTAGAAATAATTCACATCGAGATATGTGGATCATTTCCTGTGAAAAGTGTGGATGGCTATGATTCGTTCATAACATTCACGAATGATTACTCCCGATATGGTTATATTTATCCAATAAAAGAAAGAACAGAAGTGTTGGATAAATTCAAAATATTCAAAGTGAAGTTGAAAATCGGCATGATAAAAGAATAAAGATAGTCGTCTGATCGTGGAGGAGTACTACGGTCGACATACTCCATATGGCCAAGTCCCTGGACCTTTTGCAAGGTTCCTACAGAGACGGAATAGTCGCCCATCGATGCCGAACGAACCTCGCAGAATGGGGTAGCGAAAGGCGCAACCGTACCCTTATGGATATGGTGCGCAGATGATGAGCTATTCCACCCTACCATTGGGATTGTGGATTGAGGCGTTAAAAATCGCTATTCACATTCTAAACAGAGTACCAAGCAAATCGGTGCCCAAAACGCCGTATGAGCTATGGACAGGAGAGTGCCTTCTCTAAACCACCTGTGGGGGAGCCCTGCTGAGGCTAAAGTATTCAATCCAAATATCGCAAAGTTAGATACCAAAACAGTCAGCCATTTTATTGGCTATCCTGAAAAGTCAAAAGGTTATCGTTTCTACTGAGAGAAATACACAAAGTTTGTGGAAACGAGACATGTTGTCGTCTTAGAGGACGAAATGATGAGGGGGAGCATGGTAGCTCGGAAAATTCATCTTGAGGAGAAGAGGGTGCATGCACCTAATCCGATGACTCAGGAGCCATTTTTTACGCTACCATGTGCACATGTACCGACGATCCCTGCGATTGTGGTGCAAGCGCTGTTGTAACTCCACCCATGACAATGATGAGTGAAAATTCGGAACCTGTCCTCAGGAGCCGAATGAACCATTTGTTGAGCATGAAAGGGAGCAACAACACCACCTCTAGAGGCAAAAGGATTTACACAAAGAGAAGGGATAGATTACAATGAGACATTTTCTCCGGTCTCATGTAAGGATTCCTTCAGAATCATCATGGCACTAGTTGCACATTTTGATTTAAAGTTGCATCAAATGGATGTAAAGACGGCATTTCTAAACGGGGATTTAGAAGAAAATGTCTACATGAAACAACCCAAGGGTTTTATCATGGAAGGCAAGGAAGAAATGGGATGCCGCCTAAAGAAATCCATTTATGGATTAAAGCAAGCCTCCAGACAGTGGTATCTAAAGTTTAATGAAACAATCAAGAGATTTGGATTTAAAGAAAATATTGAGGACAATCGCGTTTATGCAAAGTTCAAAAGTGGGAAATATATTTTCCTAATCTTGTATGTGGATGATATTCTGCTTGCCAGCAGTGATGTTAGTCTACTGCAAGAGACAAAGAAGTTCTTGTCCTCAAATTTTGATATGAAAGATCTTGGTGAAGCGTCATATGTTTTGGGCATTGAAATTCACCGAGATAGAAACAATGGAGTATTAGGACTATCGCAAAAGGCTTATTTAGAAAAGATTCTAAGTAAGTATAATATGCATAAGTGCAGTGCCACACCTGCCCCTATAGTCAAGGGCGACAGTTTTGGGAAACATCAAAGTCCCTAAAATCAATACGAGCTCGATCAAATGAAAGCGGTTCCATATGCTTCGGCATTGGAAGCCTACAGTATGCACAAGTGTGCACTCGCCCTGACTTATCATTTATCACTGGAGTACTCGGTAGATATCAAGAAAATCCAGGTTTTGAACACTGGAAAATGGTAAAGGCATTGCGTTATGTGAAAGGCACAAAGAGTTACATGCTAACATACGGATCTGATTCCCTAAAAATAAGAGGGTATTCAGATGCAGATTTTATGGGGATAAAAATGACAGAAAATCCACATCTGGATATGTATTCACCCTCGCAGGGGCTATTTCGTGGAGAAGCTCCAAACAGACCATAGTTGCATCATCCACGATGTATGCAGAATTTATAGCATGTTATGAAGCCACGGGGCATTATGGTTAAAGAAATTTATACCCGACTTGAAAGTGGTAGATTGTATTGACAAACCACTAAAGATGTACTGCGACAATGAGGCCGCAGTAGTTTATGCTCACAACAACAAGTCGAGTACGCTACGAAACCGATTGAGGTTAAGTATTATGTTGTGAAACACAAGGTCCAGGATCAAACAATAAGTCTCGAGCATATAAGGACAAAAGATATGCTTGCGGATCCGCTAACGAAAGGCTTACCACCCAGCGTGTTCAAGGAACACGTAGCCGGCATGGGTTTAAGGGAAAGTCTTACCTATCCTGGATCATAAGAGGCCCAAAAGTAAAAGAATTTGTTTCGAACAGAGAAGTGCATTGTGGCGTCCGATTCTATCGGCAATAGAGCTGTGACGATGAAACATGCCCTATGGACTGATCCAAAATGAAACGAATAAAGTGAAAGTATAAAGTTAAAAGAAAAGTTGAGATCAAGGGGAGAATGTTAGGATTGATCTCCACCAGAGCCCAACGGCTCGGCACGACCCCTGACCTCGTCCGCGCGATCGGGGCGCCAACCGTTCGCTTGGTGGCCCTGTCAGCACTATAGAGTGGGGGGCCGGTGGCACTCGACGAGGTTGCCCAGCAGCCACTCGCCCACCGCACCCACCGATTAGGGTTAGTGCACCGACGGAAGCTCCGCCGCCACCTCTCCTCGACCTCACGCCGTCGCCGTCACCACCATCACCATGAGGACGTCGGGAGGATCGTCCTCCAGTAAAGGAGAAGGTACACATCTCGTAATCTCAAAGTACTACTCGGAAAGATCTAGACTAGTGATCCCAGAGATTTAACAGCATTAAGATGCAGTGCACATGCTCCAAGCACTTGCTCATCTAAAAAGCTCTATATCTGATGTAGGCTTGCTTTTATGGCAGACTCTGTCCTAAATAGCGAAGAATTAGAATAGAGCATACTCTGTCTGTCCTAACTAGAACAGAGCACACTCCATGTGATCTTAGCAAAAGAGAAGAAAAACACTGCATGTCCAGCACTAGGAAGATGAGGAATAATCAAAAGAAAGTCCTGCCAGTGGAAGATTTTTTCACCTGCTGCTTGAGGTCGTAAAGATTGGCGCCTCTGTTCTTCATGACGGCGGTCTTGGCCGCCTCCCTCCCCCCCACCTCCTCGTACGACCGCAGCTCCTTGGCCACCATCATGCACGTCGAGGTCTTGATCTTGAGGCTCCTCAGAGTCGCCATCCTGAAAACGCAAGAACCAGCGGCGGCAACAGATGGGATGCAGTGAGCGAAGAGAGATGGAAATGAAGGGATTGTTTCTCTCCAGGGTGTCAGGTCGAGGAGGCGACTGCGAACCGGGAAAGGGTGGCCTACCTCAGGGTCAGGGTTGCTTCTCCGACGAGGCCTCGCGGCGGCGGCGGCGGCGGCACGGCTGGTCCGGCGGCTACTGGAAGCAAAGATGGGCAGTGAAGCCGTGTGCTGGGCCCAGTAAGCTGAGGATCGGGTCGGTCCAGTAGAACAGAGAAACACTGCTCAGCGGTGCCCAGTAGATGCAACCCGTCGTCTCCAGCTCTGGTGCCAGAGCATGCTGAACACTTGTTTTTTAACCTACTTTTTTTTTTGTTTGGGTGTACAAAATCCACTCTAATGAAAGGAAGATGAATTGATATTGAAAAAGGTTCTTTTATTGATGCCAGGACGTAAATATTGTGTCTCTTGTGCAAGAGTTTCTACTGTTTTGCCGAGCATCTCGCCAAAGATCCTACCAGATATCTTGAGCCGGCTGTCATCAAGGGTATTTGCATTTGTAAAATGATTATCTTTTCTTCTAACAGGAAAATACATAGTTATTTCTCCTTTTTTTTTCCTTTTTTACAAGCAACACACACATCCGCAACGATAGAATGTTGTAGGCCAATATGATGTACACAAGTGTATAATTATGCCTATAAATTGTTAGATGTAGTCCAGTAAAGCAGCCCATGTAGCCTACAATCTAACATAAATATGCAGATTAACCAACACTTCCAGACTTTTCGTGTGAATTCTTTGCATGTGGCAAGAAAAACATGGTTATATATCCTAGAAGTCAGGCTCATGAGTCATAAATGAATACACTAATTCGCATAAAACATCTCAAGGAATGAGTTTGTTTACTACAAAGAAAGATGCTTGCTAAAGTTACTACTACAAAACAACAGTTTTGATTTTAGAGTTGATCTTCAGTTTGCTTGAATAGAGTTTAAACCATAATAACCTAATGGTTAAACAATATTATCCTTTTACACAAAATGGTTAAATAGGTTCAAATCCAAAAGATAGGTTAACCAGTGCCCATCATGTGACATTAGTTCGGCGTTATGAGAATTGAGAAAGACGGTGAAACAATCCCACAAAATCAAAGTGTATTTTCCCAGAACCTGAAGACTGAAGAAGAATGACCAAGCAACAAGACGGCCCATATTGCTAAAACCGACTCACTGATTAAGCAGTTGTAGCTGATGTTTAAACACAGGGGCAAGCTGTTGTATCAGTATACAAATGAGTTTCGGAACACACACACACACACACACACAACAATTTAATCAACCTTCCATGTCCACAGCACATACGAGTAAATACATTTCTTTTGTGAGGCGCAAAATAGAATCAGCCTGATCAGAATGATTGTGGTTGAGAATGACAAAACTACTCAAAATTGGAATGACGCTTCAAGACAAGAATCAAGAACGATTAGCCAGATAAAAATCCCCAGCACTAAGAAAGACATGCTTTCCTAGCTGCAGAACAATCGGCGGATAGCCTTCCATGCAGCTCACCGTAATCTGCAAGAACAGAGTCGAAACATATAAGAGCTGAAGAACACACCATGGAAAATTGTTAACAGCAGTGTGGATTCCCTACCTTGCCATTTCCCGTCTGGAATTCGTTCTTCAGTCTGGAAATGGACCTTGATGACAAATACACTCTTAGCGCATCTACATGGTCACTGTTACCTGTTCCGTTCAAGGTACCACATAGGTTACTCACATAATTTCTCGGAAAATGCCATGATATGAACACAAAAAATAGCGACTACTTGCACAAGTTCTTCGCAATTGCACAATGTAGATACCTGAGGCATGGGGAAGGAGATCGGGTGTGAGCACAGGCATGCACCTCGCAATGTAGATGACAAACGACATGTCATGTACATCGTGAGACTCCTCACAGATAACTACCTGCAAAACATACAATTACATTGCAGTGAGAAGTGTAATGACCCATTAAAATCACTTCAACACCATATTTTCCACAAACCACTTTTTGCATGTATTACCGAGTTACGGAATAAATGCTTGAAATTGGCAGTAAACCCAGACTGTATGATAGGCTCAAAACTTAACACCACAAAAGTTGCCCTCACATAGCTGCTTATGCTCACAAAGTTAGCCAAAGATCCAGCTTATCTGGTCTACTTTTGGCTCTCTTATGATGTGAAACTTGATCTTATATTAAGTCAATTACCAGAGTATGCTAAGTCACAGATATATATCTCCATTATCAAGGTTACTATTCAACAAAAAACTAAAGCAAACGTATTGAAGATGCAAAGTAATTACAGGTTGATGTTCAATTTAAATTTATTTGATGGTTGATGAAGGTTAAAGGTTGAAAATAAAAGCTCACCGTATCTGATGGTGCCATTGCCTTTGGAACTAAAGAATTGCCAAGAACTTCCCTAATATATTGATCCTGCACAAAATAATAATTTTCGTGAAAGGATGTTCCAGTTTCTGAAACAAGAAACTTAATTTGAGAAATTTGACTGGCCTGTGACTGCAAAATCTCTTCAAGTCTACTGCTGCAATCGTCCACAGGTTTGTAGTACACATCAATTAAGTCTGTAGGTTCTAGCTGAGCAGTCTTTCGCAATTTCTGGATTTTGTTTACAACCTGAACAGAGTTGCTCATGAATTAGGAGACCACACTATTGACTGAATCAAAACAGAAATTAAACTGCAGTATCAGGAAGACTAATGCACTCAAACGAGCATGAAAGTTCGACACAAGAAATGCTATAGTTTTCCTTTATTCATTACCAAAGTCCCAGCAATGCCTGTATTCAATACTAAAACATCATGATGTGCGTCAGGAATAATTAGTGAATTTTCGGGCATCAAGAAAATGTGCTACCAGTTACCAGACAGCAAACATCAATTGTAAATTTTAATACACCAAAAAGACCAAAACAATCTGTGTTAAGCAAGAACCAAGAGCACTAGTTATATATAAATAAAAAAATTGACTACCTCTCGAGCCACTCCGGCTTCAATCAATGATTGATCAGCTCTGAGATCCAAAATGACCAACACATCACCTACAAAAAAAAGGTATTGATGGTATCCATAGTAACTAAGGATGAGCAGAACTACCAAGAGTGGCATTTATGGCATACCATCTCCTGCTGCATCAATTTCCTTCTCTGACACGTTTGCAGGACGCTTGAACTCTCGGACCACCTAAACACACAAAGTTCATCAGGTAATTTCATAGACATAGTGATGCAGTAAGTTTTGTGCTAAATAATGTAACTGCACATGAAGGGACATGAGCTCATGATAATCAGGAAGAGTGCCTAAATAATAAAAGAAACACCATGTATTATCTTGGCAATCAAACCAGTTGCTAGATAAAGATATGTTCTGGAATACAAACAAACCAATTGGGAAACTTATTTGTATCTTAGAGACTACAAAAGTTAACCAACATAATACCACAGATGTATCTTCTTGAGATAAACTGAAATTTTTCAATTCAATTCGCATCTGCTATCAATCATTCCTGTTCTGAAACTAACAACCTAAAGACTAGAAGCATGTAATGTTACCTTAATGTCATCTAGCTTCAAGCAATGACCAAAGAATGAAATCTCTCCGCTTTTCTCAAAGGCTAAGACTTGTTCCTGGGTCATTTTCTTCACTCCATTTGATACTTTGCCCATGTCCTTACCTAGTCTTTTCCCTAGAACACTGAGAAAATAGAAGGTAATGAGCCATGGCTAAAAATGGCAACAATTCTTTGCACGTTAGGAAGACATACCTAAAATTGGGTTCTGCCCGCAGAGAAGCATACATCATGGGATCATTACATGGAGTCACAGTCTTAACATTCATCTCCTCCATGACATACTGTATGGTAAAAAGCACATTATTTCAACATTAAACAATAAGGAAACCAAGCAGCCACTCTACATGATGAAAACAAAGTAGCAAGAAAGTTACATAGATCCAGAATAGAAAAGGATTATAGGTGTAAATCTGACAACTTTTGGCCTCATAAACAAACCTCTTTTAATTTTCCTGTGATATCTTCGAGAAATTCACTGTCAGGATGAACAACCACCATTTCCCTGGGATTTGAACTGGTTAAGCCGGCTTGAAATTTGTACTATAGTATGATGTCGAAAGGAACATATGCTTTTTAACAGGTGGTCTCATGAAGTAAAAGAATTACAGGTATACAATTTGAATAAAACTGATAATACAGTCTTCAGGTTGCAATAGAACTCCACCAATGTTATGACAACTACCACAATGATTCTGACTTGTATATACAGGGGGAACCGAACCGATGTTATGACAACTACTACAACTAAAAAAGTTACACGCACTTCTATGGTTGTGAGAGGAAAAGTTACAACCAAAATGCGCACACTAAAAACAAAATCCTTGAAATTATCTTTTGTCATACCACTGCATTAATTAACAGGAAATTACAGAACACATAATACAATGCAGCCTACCTACCTAACCAAAATGACCCTACAAAAAAACACTGTTACAGAAAAAAGTAGAAGAGAGTCCAGACATACTTCAGTGGTGTTTTGAGAGCTTTGCTGTGCCGTTCACGAATATTGCGTGCAAGATCAATGATGGTCATCATCCTATTCACACTTTGCTCAACACGCTCATCTCTCTGATCATGTGGGGAGAGAAAGCATTAGAAGACAGAAATGGTAAATAAAAGCAGTATAGCTGCTTTGATCCTTGTATGTGCCTAATATAATGAAAAATACAAAAGAACACTATGTGTCTTATAGAGAGAATTGAAAGGAGTGTAGACTATCTGGTGAGAAAAAGTTACCTCCCCAGTTGTGGAAGGGAAACTGCAGAAATGAATGCTCTCATGTGATTTACTTGACACCTTCCTCAGATTTTGATAAAGAACTTCAGTAAAGAACGGCGTAAATGGAGCCATCGCCACACAAGTTGTTACAAGTGCCTACATTTCATGGTTAAAACCCTTAGAGAAGAAAAAACACCAAAATGGTATAGTTGATGCATCAGGGATTGCGAATGCATAAACCACTGCACGAAATGTAATAGATGGTACCAAGCAAGAAAAGATAATTCCCGAGACTTGAGTAATTATCTTATTGATGTCAAGAAAATGAGGGGTCGCAAGAAAATAGTCACAATGCTGGTTACAGGCTTGTGAACTACTTCCAGAAGAGAAAGGTGCAAAAAAAAAAGCATTGGCTCATCAGCAACAGGTAAAAGGGCATCTTAAGAGGTTGTAACTTGCAATATATGAGTACAGCACTTAAGGATAGAAATCCCACCACTCCATCAACAATTTGTAGCATTGACTACTCCTTCCGATCGATAATAAGTGTCGTGGTTTTATTTCAAATTTGGTCAAATTTGAACTAAAATCAGGCACTTATTATGGATCGGAGTATCAAAATAAGTTGAAACTGTACACTGCTTGATAGTTACTTACATGGTAGAGAGTTGAAAGAGAAATTTTGCAGTCTACTTCTCCAGTCCTTCCTTTTAAACGTTTGCGGTTGAACCGCACATAAATATTGGTGAGATTGTCAATATATTTTACCAAATATGGCACCACCTGTATGGGTAAACAAGCTATCAAGTTTGGTCATAGCACGGAAAGATGAATTGACATGACCAATACAAATATCCAGGAAGATCTACCGTGTAAAGCCGATATGCATCCATCTCCTGGAGAACAAAGCTAACAAGACTTTCAGTTGCAGAGTTTATCCAATGATCCAACACATTGGATGACTTCTGAAGTGAAGCTTGATCAATTGGAGAAAATGCTCCAAGACCCTCAACTTCAAGTCTCTTTGCGTTTTGGACAAGAAACCTATAAGCATTATACCACGGGAGGAAAACATCTTTCACCTGATCAAATCAAAACCTGTTAGGCCACAGAAGATACTCTTCACCAAGACACTTACATACTGAAGGAAGACACTTACAACACCAAAAACACCAATCCTTTTAAACCGTAGAGACTCCGCACGTACAACTGGAGAATTTACCAAGTACAGCCTCAAAGCATCCTGGAAAGAGAAGGAAAGAAACAACAAATTAATTACAATTCTAACTCGGACAAATTGCACAATCGCAATCCTTATGAGCTCAAAACACATGTATCTTCAGACAAAACAATAATACTGTATACACTCTAGAGCATCCGTCATATAATGAGTGAAAACTGGTAACAATCATTGACTTGTAAAGAGACACGACATACCGCTCCATATTCATTAATGACGTCCACGGGTGGAGGGTAATTCTTTTTACTCTTGCTCATTTTCTTACCATCCTCCGCCAAAACAAGACCATTGCATATAAGATTCTTAAAAGCAGGCTTCCCAAATAATGCTGTTGACAACACCATCAAGGTATAAAACCTGCAGGATGGAATCAAATCATGAAGGTGGTTATAACACAAATGAGTAGCGCATGAAGAAAAATATACTACTGTTATACATTATAGACTAATAGAAATGAGACTAGCATTATAAATAGCACGTGTACTCTTTTTGCTCATCAAATGAAGCCAAATGATTGCTACAAACTCACACAAGTACAAAACTAAATAACATAAGTATTCCAAAAAAAGGATGCCAAATTATTTGAAAAAGGGAAAAAAAAGGGGTACCAGAAACAATATCAATGGACATAATTCATGTTAATCTTAGAATAATATTTCAGGCTCTTCTGTACAGGATATATTGGGATTTTAAGCCAAGCATTGAAAAGAACCTAGGAGATACCTGACAGTGAGCTATTAGCATTTTCTGTTGTGCTGCATATTTTGTTGGTTTTCTGGCTTGGTTGTGCATTTCGTCAGTTTTTTGGGCAGGTCTTTGAAATTTAAATCTTTGCCAAATGATGATAGCCATGCCATAACTTATAAAGTAAATAAAAGCAACCTCAGAATTTCCCATGTTGATTTGATGGCGGAACAGATTTTTGATCTAGATTGCAAGAGCGGTACATGAAAGGACTGAAATAAATAACAAAAACCCTACTAATTCTTATTTATTTGCGAGAACATGGTGACAAATAACTGCCGAAGATTGTGAAGGGAGTAACTAACCATCCACGTGTTTGATCTAAGCCCTCTGCCACAAAGTTGCCAGGAAAATTCTTCTCAAATAGTTCACGATTCTCAAATGGATAATGAAGGGAGGCGTATGGCATGGATCCACTCTCAAACCAGCAGTCAAAAACCTGAAGGCATCACAACCGTTGCTCAATGAGAACCATTTGAAATGAAAGCATTGATATGCAGTCATAAACATTAACATACATGACAGTTGATGGGTTTGCCAAAGTGTACCCTACAAATATTTTGGTCATCACCAGAAAATCGTTCTTTGTTTGAATAGTAGCCTATTTTTTGGCATACCAATGACACCAACTCTGGTTCGTTCTTTTAGCCAATGTGGCCAACTCATGGGCAAGCAAAACCTCAAGAAATTTTTTGGCTAGCCAAATCTTTGGTAGGGTAACCGTGGGCAAAAAACAAACACACCCATAACCTTGGCATGGATAAATCATGAACTACACAAGTAGACGTTGGAAATAACCTTACGGCATGCAATTAACTGGGAAATTTAGTCATGTATATCATTCTAGCAATGCATGGGCTGTGGCACATTTCTCGTTTCTGTTCTTCCAAACTTCATAAGGAATCTGAATACTAGAAATAACTTATGCAAAACCAATGTCACATATAATGCCATGAAGATTAGGCAACAAGATAAATAGGTGTAAATGGGTTTGTTAAGGGCTTCTTACCTAGGCATTCACGAAATATTAGTTCATCAAGCCTAAGAAAGTAATTCCGTTACTTGATTGATTATAGATATAATATGTTTTCAAAAACATAATTTCATATACTCCCTCTGTACCGAATTAAATGTCACAGATTTGTCTGATTCGCATGATGTTGTCAGAATCGTGATTTTGAATCGGATCGCAACCTCTACGATAGGATCGCCAATCATATGATCTTAACTATGCATGCATCTATACATTAATTTATCTAGACAAATCTGCGACAAGTAATTCAGGACAGAGGGAGTATTAAATATTACAGAACTATTAGTTAGCATCTAAATGACCATAGATCAGCAATCCTGAGATCTACCTTTGCCACATTCCCTACCATACAAATCTGACCTCCCCTCCCACCTTTATAATTCATTCTATTCTAATCCTCTATTTTTTTATTATGTATCCAAGGACAGAGTTCGACAAAGTTTCTACTGAAACACATAGAACAATGTACAACGAAGATGTCGAAGGTAGGGAAAATGTAATATATGTCAACATAAAAGAATATGTACTCCATCCATTTTAAAATATAATGCATACTAGTTTTTTGGTTGAAGTCAATTTTTTTGAAGTTTTGACCAAGTATCAAACTTTGTAAAGTTTGACCAAGTATGTTGATGTTGATATTGTTTTCTAGATACTTGGTCAAACTTCACAAAGTTTGACTTTGACCAAACTAAAATGGACTATACTTTCAAATGGAGGGAGTACTGGACAAGTGAGGCTAAGGCACCCTAAATGTGGGTCGAAACGAACTTACATCCTCAACACGTTTGAGCACCCCACGCCCTTCTCTGCTAGGAATCGTAATATCATCAACATGGTGGCGGTGAAGATCGTTAACCTGACCGAAAAAATCCAAAATGCTTACATCAGGACCAAAAACATTAATGTCCACGAAAAAACATGTGTAAAAAGGTTTACTATTGTTTCAATTTTTCAATTAAAACAACATCAAATCACAAGAATATGTATATTCAGCCACAAATAGCGCAAACAATGAAATGAATCTTGCACAGTGGAGATATTAACCTTGACGCCAGATAATCTTTCAAGTTCTTCAATGGAATCTATAACAACAATTTCTTCACCATCTTGGCTGATCCAAACTGGAAGTGGAGTACCCCAAAATCTACTTCTGCTAACAGCCCAGTCCCTAGCACCTTCTAGCCAATTATGGAATCTCTTTTCCTGCATATACATTGTTAAAAAGAAAATATAGATCAAACACACTAGACCAAATCATCTTTCATAACTATACCATTTCCTGTCACCTAAACGCTCCAAGCAGTTTCGTAACAATCAACTGAACTATAGTACATAAGTACTAGGTGCACAAAACAGAAAGAAGGCTGGTATTAATTACATGGTGAGGGGAACAGAAATTGATATACTACCTCCATCCCGGTTTACAGGTCCTACGCGTATTCCAAGGTCTTCAATTTAACCAACGTAACACAAGATATATACAACAAAATATATATCATTGAAAAGTTCAGATGTTGTACTTTTTAATGATATAATTTTTGTAGTGTAAATCTTATATTATATTAATCAAATTGATGATTTTGGGATGCGCATAGGCCCTGTAAACCGGGACGGAGGGAGTAGCAAGACAACGTGTGCATTGATGGAAAAAAGAAAACAAGGTAGCTATAAGTACATATCAAAATGAATATTAATTATTTAAAAAAGGTGGAAAGTTTGAACAGATCAAATGGCTAAGGGCACATCCATGAGTTAAGACCCGTAAGTATCTTCCTAAATACAATGTCACAGGCTACAAACCATAACATACCTTGACATAATCTGGAACCCAGTAGGTCTCCTTGTTGCATTCGAGTAACTGGTCCCTAATCTTTTCAACCTTGATGAACCTACAGAAAAGCTCTTTCAGACTTATATGCCTCAATAAAATAAGTAATGCAACCAGAAAACTGTAGTGGACATAAAAGCAGACAGGCACAGCTAAAAAGGGGAACCCAGAAGATTCAACAGAATGGAACGATAGAAGGATAAAGCCAGACTTCATAAATGGATTGCTCCATGTGGTAAGAAGAGCACATAAAAATGGACTGAAGTATCACGTTCTTTAGAAAAGATAAAAGCATTTGGTGCTAACTTAGTAGCAGGCAGAACAATGAATGCACGTAGATTGTGGAATTTCATTTCACTTGAAAGAAAACAAATTTGGTCACGATGCTATCATATCATCTCATGGAAGAAACTTAAGATAACAACCTATGATCTGTAGCATAAAGAGTCTCATATGTTTAGTTTTTTTTTTTTTGACAATCGGCTCATATGTTTAGTTTTTTTTTTTGACAATAGGCTCATATATTTAGTTATTTAAACATTTGAGGAGAGTTCCCCTTAACAACCAAAATTATAAGAAGGAGAAAAAGGCTACCCTCTCTCCCCAAATAGCATGTGTTCCTTGTGGTGAGCTAGTTCATGTATAACAGCACTCGGACACCAGTCAGCACATGGACAAACTAATTTACACAGAGTGGCAGAAGATGTTTACCAGCTTGGAACAGCCCGGTAAATAAGAGGAGTACCCGAGCGCCAACAAAATGGATAAGAGTGCTCGATGCTCCCTTTGCTAACAAGTCTCCCTTTATCCTGTTTATGTAGATGGTCAATCCTAAGGACAACATAAACTATCCAGTTTATTCAATGAACTATATTAAAGCGGTTTCGAAACAATGCACAGTATTATCTATAATAACAAGACAAAGTATGCTGAGAAAGTAAAGCACGCTTATGCCAACAGTCTATAGCGTACACTGGCATAGATTGAGACCATTCATGCTATAAACCTCATTTACTATTGCTTGTATTGTATCCCATGAAGATTACCAGGATAAAAAAAATATGATAATACATCAAGGTTTAAGCACAAGCTTATAAGGTTGTTCGATACTAGAATCAAAAGTATATATCATGTAATGTCTTGTGCACTAGATTAGAACTCGACTCAAAAATAGTGTATAGTGGTTGCCAGTACTGCTGAGCAAGAAATGGCAATGCATTCTTTACAACTAAGAGCACATTGAACACTGGAAAAACGACTTACTTTAACAGCGCTGATGATATCCTTGTCGGCCTCTTTGACATGTCGCCCTTTGAAGTCAGTTATCTTCTCAATGAAGCAACCATCATCATCAACAGCTACAACAAGTCCACTAGCCTGGACGTGATGCAGATACCAACAGACAGAGAACAAAAGATATTCAAGCAAGTCATGCTCGCAGCAGAATACATGTGAAAGATGCATATATATCTTCGAAATGCTGGATAAAAAGCAACACATGACATGGCTATCTCGGAAAAGTGGCAGAGTTAAAAAGGCGACCTCTTCAAGAGATGGCTAGCTAGACGTAACAAGCTGCACAACTACAAAGCTGAAGGCATGCAATAAACAGTGAGGTCCCTCCAAATTGAAAAACAAGATAAGCAAATAAGATGACGCTGTCGCGTGCCATCAAATGATTGGCAAAACCCCATAAACATGTTCTTCGATTCAACCTATGGGCACTGAGAGGATATTACTACATACTATCCAATAGTTTCCGCATAAATGTCGAAAAATCGGCGATTAATCAGCCAGTTAATCACTGCTCATGGTGTGACCGTGTTGAATATTGGGTATTCGTCGAGTTAATTGGGAGATTCTCAATTGATCGGCCTAGCTACATGTTGGTCTGGTCCAACTTAACTGTTTGATTAATGGTCGACCGATTAAATCACTTAATCAGATGATTAGCAGATACTCCCTAGCTAACCGAGCAGTTATCGATTAGCAACGAGCAGAGCGTACGGTAAGTAGTTTGACTCGTCTACTCTTTTCTCTCAGCCACCAAGGCCTTAGCAACACAGCAGCATGGTAGGTATTCAATATTCAAATCATATGAGAATTATTCTAACCTCAATTATCCCACCGCTAAGGCAGACACGATGATCATCTTCACCAAACGCGGGAGCACAATGAACAACTCCGGTCCCACTATCATCAGTTACATAGTTATCCGCAATCACCCTAAATGCGGTGTCTTGAAGCTCCAAGAAAAAATCAAACAGAGGAGTGTATCTGCGACCAGAGAAAACTAACAATGAAAACCCACAGAAAAACTCTAGATAGTCTTGGATACAAAATTTTGGAATTGCTCAAACAACTCCAGCAGAATTATTGTGAACAAAGCTATAAAAGGCTACCTAAGGAGAATTGCTATCCTGCAGCATACTACATCTAGTTTTTTTAAAACTTAGTTAAGTAGTTACAGTCCTTATGGACACCTCCAAAGTACAGGTTAGTGATAAGGATAATGTTATTTCCATTATGTTGTTGATAACAAATCCCATATTCCCATGAGCTAAGACAGAAGTAGAAGATAACTCACTTTTTGCCTACTAAACTTGAGCCAGGAATCTTTTCCAATAATTCATATGATTCAGTATCCAAACCACCCTGGGGAGCTTCAGCAGTGCTTCCCTTTGCTTGCTTCTTTCCAGCAGCTTTAGCTTTAACTGGCAACTGCCCAAGCCTAGTTTCCCCGACAATGTATACTGTTCCACTTGACTTGTCCTTAACCTGACAACACAGTACACATTCTCAACACAGAAACAAATAGAAGTTCGCAAGTATAGAAGAGTGTCAAAAGATAGAATTCTTGTGACACAACGACTACAAGTGATCTCGTCACACTGAGCATAGCAGACAGGCAGTATGACAAATACGATATTTGTTAGCAGCCAACTCGATACAGTTCTAAAAAAAAGGTATCATCATAGTTGTTCCAAGAATAAATTCATTAGAAATGTTATATAGCCTTTGTGCACAAACATTACAAATATGTCTAGTGGACATTGCTGCAGGTAAACGCTTCTCCATACTGATACTGTGATACATGGGGAATTATCCAGAACTTGGCAAATAAGTCCTTGGTGGAGAACTCAATTAATCCAAGAGATAGACGCATGTATTGCAGATGCAAGAGCATCGTAGAGACAGAGAATACTGCGTAGAACCTTAAGAGTAAGATCAGGTAAATGATGCTAATATAGCAGGCATAACATACTTCTAAGAAGCTGATTGACAGTTCTTGTTATGCTTGCATTACGCCCTATAGTTTAGATGAACATCCAAGGTTCAAGCGTCACGTAATTGTTCACTTTATAAAATTCCTGGGTAACTTCAGTTTTTCACTGCGTTTTTTTTTTATCAGCTCTGTTCCTTTGCAGAACAAGGTTTTCAAGTGTGGAGTGCAAAGTAGTACTAACAGTCAGGAAACTCGAAATAAACCATAGCATTGCAATGTGGAGAAAAAAAAAGTGCACTGCAGCAAAACAGAGAAGCACTAACCTTGGCATACACAAGATTGGCATTGACACACAATGCTAGGTTGCTCGGGAGTGTCCAAGGTGTGGTAGTCCATGCGACAAGAGCTGCATTGTCCGCATCACCAACAATAGGGAAAGACACCATGACTGCTGGGTCTGGGACAGTCTATGGCACCATAAAAGACACGGTTACTGCAAACTGCAACAGCAGATTATGAGGTAAACCAGGAAGAAAGGGAATCACTCACCCTGTAGTCCAGGCCTGCCTCGAAGTTTGACAGTGCGGTTTTGCAACCTGTGCTGTAAGGCATAACCTGGAACAAGAGCAACAGTTGAGGACTGCCAAGGGATTTCTTACAGTAGTAAAGCAAACAAGGATAAAAAACATTATGAAATGTCCACTAGTACCCTGAACTAGCCTAAGCTTGCTTGTACCAACCAAAGTATGAGCTCAGGATTGTGCACAGATTCGAAGATTAACAGGGGTTGTGGGGATTACCTTGAAACCCTTGTAGACGAGTTCCTTCTTCCATAGCTGTCCGAATACCCACCACACGCTCTCCATGTAGTTGAGGTCCATGGTCTTGTAGTCGTCCCTGAAGTCGATCCACCTCCCGGAGCGCGTGACGACGGCCTCCCACTCGGCGACGTACTTGGTGACGATGCCGCGGCAGGTCTCGTTGTACTTGCCGATGCCGAGGTCGAGCACCTGCTGGCGGTTGGTGATGCCGAGCGCCTTGTCGATCTCGAACTCGACGGGGAGGCCGTGGCAGTCCCAGCCGAAGCGGCGCGAGACGTGGCGGCCGCGCATGGCCTGGTGCCGCGTGACCACGTCCTTGATGGTGCCCGCGAGGATGTGGCCGTAGTGCGGCAGCCCCGTGGCGAAGGGCGGCCCGTCGTAGAAGACGAACTCGTCGCCGCCCTCCGTGCGCCGCATCTGCTCGTGGAAGGCGTTGAGGTCGTGCCAGAGCTTGAGCACGCGCTCCTCCTCCTCCGGGAAGGAGAAGTCCTTGCCCTCGCACACGTCGTCCATGGCGGGGAGGGGGGCTAGGGTTTGGGGCGACGCGGCGGCGGCGGCGGCGGAGAGGGGATGAGTTTGGACGGAGGAGAGGAGAAAGGGTTTAGAGTGGGGGGATTCACGTCACGTGCCGCGCGCGTGCTTCCTGTTCCTGCCTGCCGTCCCGAGGAAATTTTCAGTTCGGTCCCTCCTTCCTTCGCTCAAGGGAACAACAAGTTATTTACAGTCTGCTGCGCCGTGGGAGTCACGAAAGACACCAACGACTTTGAGCTATTTACGTACATGAGTTGTGTATTTCGTCAGCCTAAGGAAAGAAGACTTTTTGAGTTCAAGGGTAGAGTGGAGTGCAAGTTTAGTGTCTGTACGTACATGAGTTGTGTATTTCGTCAAAAGACCTTCTTCTGTTAACTTTTCAGAGCTAATCTTGTATTCCTAACTACTTGCCTCACGCTATTGGTTTTCTTGGCGCCATTTTGCCCGAAAGGAATTTTTATTGGATTTCGCATTGGTTCCTTTCTCGTTCATTTGATCTTACCGTTTAGATGATGTCACATGATCTAACCGTCTAAGAATAGTAGAAAGGGGGCCAATGAACACTTAGGGGTCAATCCACGTATTATCTTAGGAGGCTTTCAGGAAAAAACCAGGATAGGAGGCCATGGCCCCGGTCTCCGCCCTCTGCCTCCGATGTTTTCCTGACCCTGCCGCATTCCTCTCTTACGTTACTGCCTCTCAATCATAGTCTCGTGTATTCGAAACCATATAGATGGAGTAGTTGTTGCTTTTGTTCCTCCACGTGTTCCTCTTCAATCCACTGAGCTTCCTTCCCTAATCCTACATTAAATGGATGAAGAGTCATATCATGTCATCTCCCACTTCCAACCCCTATGTCCACATATGTGTAGCAATTGATTATAGGTACGCCGCTACTGTGTTTGTCGGGTTATGTAATTGCTTTGTATGTTTGGAAGATAATAATCCGTGTTCCTCCTTGCGAGACAATCAACTCAACTTGTAATGCGTGTTTGCCCATACTTATAGTGCTCACGTTCGAGCAACTTAGCGAAAAGCTTCGATCGTGGAGCTCAAAGCTTGACAGAGCAACCACAACCATAGCACCAATGATGGGTACATTCACTACCATCGAGAATGCCCGAGCTAACATGACTAGGCAATGTATTTTCATTAATTACCACATGGTTTCACAAGGAGTACGGATATGAGCAGGGGAAGTTATGAGTTAGTCAAGTGTCGAGATGAAGCCCAAACAGGAAACTCTCTTGATCTATCGAGTCGAAACTTGAAAGCCTTCGTATTGTGAGTGAGCTTGACATCCTCAACGGGGCATAAATTTGTCGTCGTAAGAGCATCTCCAATAGCCTTTGTAAATATGATTGCTAAAAATTGTTTATATGAAAAGGAGAAAGAAGGTATATCAATTAATCGAGCGAACATTTTGCTTTGGTAGCATTCGTGTAATAGCAATCCAACAAACTAGAATGCCAAGCGGGCATTTTCTCGAACACCTCCAAGGCGGGTTTGAGTCTAGTGGAGGATGCAGCGAACTATCAAAACCCTGCGCAAGCTCGAGGCGGGGCAGCGAGTAGTCGACGAGCGAGCGAGCATGGTGGTACAGGTCTAAGGGCCGGTGCGGGGCGAGGGAGTGCGAGCAGGGTAGGAAGGAGGCCAGGGGGAGCATAGCGAAGTCGAGGGGAGGCTCCAACACCCACGCACTGGCCAGCACCGGCCGGCACCGACCTTCCTCGACACAAATTGGTCGGCAGGTCTATAGGTCGGCGAAGCTTCACATAGCTCGATTCGGTGGTGAGGCCACTCGTGCCAAAGGGGAAAGGAGGGGCACGACGGCGAGGAACCTCAGGGCACACGAGGGAGGTGGCGTCATAGGCAAATGGCGACGAGGATGGTGACAAAAGCCATGGCCTACGGTACAACTGCGTGGTGAAGACTGTGTATCATGGTCGGCTGGCCCTCATGCGTTCTTTTTTGTAAGTTACACGAAGTGTGTTTAGATTTTCCAACTTTATAAAATGGAGGTGCAAGGATACTGAGCTTGTTCTAATTTTGTGTGTGGAACACTTATACAAAGGGGTGGAGCAATAATTTGGAAGCAAATTGCTATATTTTTTAGTTGCCTAGAATTTTTGATATTTCTCAAAACTATGGATAAATACTGTACAAGAGAGCAATTTTCGCATGCATTTTTTTCGAACTCGTAGGATATGTACGCCAATTGGAAGGTTCAGGGCCACATTCCTCACACTGATCGCTCCGGATCCCCGCCAACGAGCAAGAACCTACGAACGCTCACGCCGGCGCACCTCGCGGTCCGCTCGATCAGCAGCGCGGGCCTTGGCGGAGCCTGCTGCCCAGGGCCGACGCCGGCGCGCTCCATGTAGAACCGGCTCGGCACCCACACGCTCCTCCGCCACCGCGCGTACTCGCCGAACGCCCACCCACGCGCCACGGAGAGCGGCGAATCTACCGGCGCCTGTAGGTGTAGTAGTCACATCTACCATTGAACGATTGCTTTTTTGATTCGTGCTGCTATTCCCGGGCCCTGACCCATTGTTTGGCTTACCGTTTGGAAACCCGGAGGAGGAATCGTAGAATACGGCTGGGTCGAACTGACGCAGGTCAGATACAGCCACTAACCGGGCCCATCCCGAACCCACCGGCTTTCTCTTCCCCGAGAGCCTGGACATCAGATCTACCATGTGTTCTTGAGTTCCTTGCTCACCCCTCCTCGAATCTCCTGTAGGCTTCAGATCGTCACGGCTGCCTTCTCCGTCCATCTGCCGGAGAGCCGCACTCTCGCGTCCATCCTCGTCCATAAGCTCGTCCATCTCCCACCATTATCAGGTAGGCAGCAGTTCTTCTCTCTGACCTAATCCCTGCTTTGCTTATTCCTCTTTGGCCGCCTCAATCGATCTACCAAACATCTACAGTCAATCGAAACATAGATTCTAAAGCTAAAGGTATCGGTTCTAATTGTATTTTTTGGGGATTCACTGCCCAATCTGATTCGGCACCGCGTTAAAAATGGTAATTTATAAGCTTCAGCTTCGTATATCAATTAGCTTATTTGTTTCCCATACAGTAGATAAGGAAATTTACTACCCAGGAGGATTGTATGGAGACAGACTTTGTGCCCCAGCCTGGATATTTCGTTGGTTTGCTGAACAGTGTACATAATACTTGGATTCCAGAGATTCCGGTGTATAAGCATGTTAATTGGTGCGGCCATGTTCGGCGTACACTGATGTATGAAGCAGAGAGAGTGCAGGACCTCATCAAAAGAGGGGTTAAAGTCATCCAACCTGGTGGCTGCAGCTTATACGCCAAGGTTTTCTATCGTTTTAAATTGAAATCATTACATTTATAAAATCCCTGACCTGCACATTGGATTGCTAACATATCTTTTCTAAAAAAACATTTTTTCCTATGTTTAGGTACATTATCTTGATAATCTCCACCTAGAGGGATTGCCGTTAAGTGACCGAATGTTCCCAAGAGCATTCCTCTTCACTGAAGATGTTATGGCTCTTGCTGTTCTATTGGACTCGGTAAAGTCACCAATTGATGGATCAAGAGAGTTTCGGCAATCTATGGTATGTGATACCTGACAGATTTAATAGGAATTAGCTTGCGCTTTCCAACTAATGCTAACCATTTTTGTTCCATCCTTAGATGAAAAGGGAGTAGATCTGTGTTATTCTAGACGCACCTTGCCTTCTGGATACAGAACCACGGATAGCACAACCGAATCATCCTCCGCAAAAAGAAAAGGATATCAAACAATTCAGTGTGAAGGTTGGTTTCACGCTCACGCGCAACTGATAACGATGTGTATACATATGTTCTAAATATCTATGGTTCATTCATTTTCAGAGCAAGGACGCAGAAAAATTACCACGGGCATGCGTATATTGGAGGCATCAAATCGGAGGAACAATTTGAGAACCCTAAATAAAGGTAGTACGTCCCTGAAAACTACTTACACCACATGGCTAATACTTCATCATACTATTTCCTCTTTGCTTCATGTTATTATGTACATTGCAGATCCAGAAAAAATAAAACCAAGGCTTAGCCCTCTATGTAGTAGTACAGACCAAGGTACAGAATGCAATTTCGCCTTCTTTATTAACCACTGTTACACTTCCATTTTCTTCATCCGTACATTTAGTTTTTTAAGTACAAAATTCTTGTTGGCACTATAATTATTGTAATGACACAAATTCTTCAAATGCTTATCATTGTTACAGTACTAAAAATATTATATCAAAACTATCGTCCATGTTTACACGCAATATTACTATATCTCATATTTCTTCAAAACAAATGAACAATTCATTTCAGAATATATAGTGTTATCAAATTGAACATATAAAGATTTTTGACCAAGAAGTCATATGAACTTTCTTAATTTCTCATTTGCACTAACCTAATTAGGGGCCAGTGTTCGTTCCGAATCCGGGAGGCTGATCGCTGCTCCTCCAATTTCAAATGATGCATCTCCAACAGCCATATCTCCATTTGAAATACCTTTCGTCCACCGTGATGCATCTGTTTTCCAGTGGCACACCTTTTACGAATTGTTGAAAAATGGGAAGGTTGTCCGGCTAGAATGGTAATTTTACTGGCACAACCTACTGTTTTTGTTTCCAGTTACTTCTATTTCATGACATATATAACTGGTGGAAAATGTACTTTATGTTCTCCTTCAAGGGAATGGTTCGTCCACTCCGAACCGCGGAAGATAAGCATTTTTGGATGGGCTCTTAGAGCAGCGATGATCCCAGGAGGCTACTTCACAATTAATATAATAGATGCTATTCAACGTGTGTACCTAAGCAGAGACAATGGTATGTACATGTTGAATCCTAAAAGATGGCGCCACTTCATTGCTGCATCCTGGACTGTAAGTTCAGTTACTTCTTTTCTCTTTCCCGAATCGCGCCATCAAATTGCTTGCTTAATACATTACTTATCCAGGATGCTGTGTTGCATGGATCATATGGAACTGAAATGCTGTACCAGAGCAAGTATTTTGTTGGACCTCACATCCTTTATGAACTGCGTCATTGTCGAATGGTAACATCATATAATCCAAACTGATTGAGATACATCTTGAGCCTTATTTCTACTCTCAAAACAGTTCCCCGCACCGGTTAACCTTGATGGCAGTTGGAGCTGCTACTTCTGGGATTTTCTCAACAAAGAAATAATTGTGCTAGATCCACAGATGCAGCTGTGCAAGGGAAAGGACATACACAAACGTCATGGGGGTGTAGTTAAACTGTTGCATAAAGCTCTATTTTTAGTCATCAACCGGTTATTTCCAGAATGGGATATTTCTTCTGAGAAGTGGAAAATGGTATATAGGAATGATGTCAGTCCTCGTTGCCAATGGTACATACATTCAAGAAAACTAATTACACACACCTTACTTAACACATTGTTTTCTTATTCCTAAAATGCATTTCTTGTAGGGGAGTGTCTAGACTCTATTCTGTGCATTATGCTTACACATTTAATGGGCTGGATCTTACTGAGAGTTTAGATATGGTAAGATTGAAATTTACTGTCGTCTTTGGTTCAAACATTGGATATCCTCTAATATAGTCATTGACAGTTTATGATCGCTCAATTAATTGCAGGGATATCACAACAACCGTAGGGCAAAGTTGATATGGATGCTTCTTGCAATGTGGGGGAATTCTGGAATTGTTCCACCAGAATTTGGCCAGCTCATGTACCCTTCAGCATGACATAGTAAAATGGTACTGGTCGTTTCTTTTTGATGTGCGAGTGCCAGCGATGTCGTTCATCCTGCTACCAATATGGACATCTGTAACAGTTTGTATTGAATTTCAAAATGTAATATTTTCCTACCAAGATATATCTGCTGATCTGTAACAGTTAGAAATGAAGCATCGGGTCCTACAAGTGTTCCAGTTAGGATCGATGTTTCACATTAATTTCATAAAATGTAATGCTTAAGTTTTATTAGTGCATGGTTTAATTGAGTGTTATTTACAAGTTAAACATGTTTCGCAAAATGACAATTCATGCTTCCATTGTATCAATTAGAGTAGAATGTTTCACCTTTGTTTCACATATTTAACATGTAAACTTTCTAAGGTTTGTTTCAATTTGCCTAGAATGTTTCACCTCTGTTTCATTTTAAAGGGAAGTGGTTCAATAATGCATGGACAAGTAGGACAGTGTTTCAGAATTGAACCATCAGATCCTAGCACTGTTCACTAGAAGTAAAAGAGACATGTCAATAGTGTATCGGCTATTTGAAATTGTTTCACAAATTGAACATGTAATCTGTTTAAGATTTCAAAATATGACCATTCATCAAGGAAGGGCATTGTTCCAATAATACATGCATATTTCACATTTGTTTAACTTTGAACGACATTGTTTGAATAATGCATGCATCAAAAGGGTAGTGTTGAACTTGGCGGTTTCACAATAATTTGAAAAATGTATAGTTCATGTTTCAATATAGAATGGTCAATTTGAAATTGTTTCACAAATTTAACATGTAATCTTTTTAAGGTTTGTTTCAATTTGCCTAGAATGTTTCACCTTTGTTTTTTTTTGAATGAAAGTGGTTCAATAATGCATGGACAAGTACGACGGTGTTTCAGGAATGAACCATCGGGTCCTTCCATTGTTCCTGTTAGGATCGATGTTTCACATTAACTTCGTAAATGTATTGCTTGGGTTTCATTAGTGCATGGTTTAATTGATTGTGTTTCACAAGTTGGACATGTTTCGCAAGATGAAAATTCATGCTTCCATTGTATGAATTCGGCAAGCATGTTTCACATTTGTTTCAAATTGAAGGACAATGTTTCAGTCATGCATGCATAAATTGGATGGTGTTTCACCAATGAACCATCGGGTCCTCTAATTTCAGGATTGTATAGTTTGTGTTTCAATAGTAGATTGGCTATTTGAAAAATTGTTTGACAAATTAAAGATGTAATCGGTTTTAGGTTTCACAAGATGACCATTCATCCTTGAATGGTATTGTTTCAATAATGCATGCATGTTTCACATTTTTTTAATTTTGAAGGGAATTTTATGAATAATGCATGCACAAAAAGGGCGGTGTCTTATTTGAACTTGGCGGTTTCACAATAATTTGTAAAATGTATTGTTCATGTATCAATATAGAATGGTGTATTTGAGATTATTTCAGAAATTTAACATGTAATCTTTTTAAGGTTTGTTTCAATGTTGCCAAGAATGTTTCACCTTTGTTTCATTTTGAAGGCAAGTGGTTCAGTAATGCATGGAGAAGTGGGACGTTGTTTCAAAAATGAACCATCGGGCTCAACAGGTGTTCCAGTTAGGATCGATGTTTCACATTAATTACATAAATATGTTTCATTTTGAATGAAAGTGGTTCAATATTGCACGAACAAGTAGGACGGTGTTTCAGAAATGAAGCATCGGGTCCTACAAGTGTTCCAGTTAGGATCGATGTTTCACATTAATTTCATCAAATGTAATGCTTAAGTTTCATTACTGCATGGTTTAATTGAGTGTGTTTTACAAGTTAAAAATGTTTCGCAAAAGGACAATTCATGCTTCCATTGTATCAATTAGCGTAGAATGTTTCACGTTTTTCACATATTTAACATGTAATCTTTCTAAGGTTTGTTTCAATTTGCCTAGAATGTTTCACCTTTGTTTCATTTTGAAGGGAAGTTGTTCAATAATGCATGGACAAGTAGGATGGTGTTTCAGAATTGAACCATCAGATCCTTGAAGTGTTCACTAGAAGTAAAAGAGACATGTGAATAGTGCATTGGCTATTTGAACTTGGCGGTTTCAGAATAATTTCGAAAATGTATTGTTCATGTTTGAATATAGAATGGTCCATATGAAATTGTTTCACAAATATAACATGTAATCTTTTTAAGGTTTGTTTCAATGTTGCTAAGAATGTTTCACCTTTGTTTCATTTTGAAGGGAAGTGGTTCAATAATGCATGGACAAGTAGAACGGTGTTTCAGAAATGAACCATCAGGTACTTCCATTGTTCCAGTTAGGATCAATGTTTCACATTAATTTCATAAATTTATTGCTTAGGTTTGATTAGTGCATGGTTTAATTGAGTGTGTTTCACAAGTTGAACATGTTTCGCAAGATGACAATTCATGCTTCCAAACACACTCAATTCGGCAAGCATGTTACACATTTGTTTCCAACTGAAGGGCAATGTTTCAGTCATGCATGCAACAATTGGATGGTGTTTCACCAATGAACCATCGGGTCCTATAATTTCAGGATTGTATCGTTTGTGTTTCAATAGTACATTGGCTATCTGAAAAATTGTTCCGCAAATTAAAGATGTGATCGGTTTTAGGTTTCACAAGATGACCATTGATCCTTGAATGGTATTGTTTCAATAATGCATCCATGTTTCACATTTGTTTAATTTTGAAGGGCATTTTTTGAATAATGCATGCATAAAAAGGTGGTGTCTTAGTTGAACTTGGCGGTTTCACAATAATTTGTAAAATGTATTTTTCATGTATCAATATAGATTGTTCTATTTGAAATTGTTTCAGAAATTTCACATGTAATCTTTTAAAGGTTTGTTTCAATGTTGCAAAGAATGTTTCACCTGTGTTCCATTTTGAAGGGAAGTGGTTCAATAATGCATGGAGAAGTGGGACGGTGTTTCAGAAATAAACCATCGGGCTCAACAAGTGTTCCAGTTAGGATCGATGTTTCACATTAATTTCATAAATGTAATGCTCAAGTTTCATTAGTGCATGGTTTAATTGAGTGTTTTTCAGAAGTTAAACATTTTTTGCAAGATGACAATTCATGCTTCCATTGTATCAATTTGCCTAGAATGTTTCACCTTTGTTTCACATATTTAAATTGTAATCTATTTAAGGTTTGTTTCAATGTTGCGAAGAATGTTTCACCTTTGTTTCATTTATAAGGGAAGTGGTTCATAAACGCATGGAGAAGTAGGACGGTGTTTCAGAAATGAAGCATCGGGTCCTACAAGTGTTCCTGTGAGGATCAATGTTTCACATTAATTTCATAAAATGTAATGCTTAAGTTTCATTACTGCATGGTTTTATAGAGTGTTCCACAAGTTAAACATGTAATCTTTTTAAGGTTTGTTTCAATGTTGCCAAGGATGTTTCACCTTTGTTTCATTTTGAAGGGAAGTGGTTCAATAATTCATGGAGAAGTGGGACGGTGTTTCAGAAATGAACCATCGGGCTCAACAAGTGTTCCAGTTAGGATCGATGTTTCACATTGATTTCATAAATGTAATGCTCAAGTTTCATTAGTGCATAGTTTAATTGAGTGTTTTTCACAAGTTAAACATGTTTCGCAAGATGACAATTCATGCTTCCATTGTATCAATTTGCCTAGAATGTTTCACCTTTGTTTCACATATTTAAATTGTAATCTTTTTAAGGTTTGTTTCAATGTTGCGAAGAATGTTTCACCTTTGTTTCATTTATAAGGGAAGTGGTTCAATAATCCATGGAGAAGTAGGACGGTGTTTCAGAAATGAAGCATCGGGTCCTACAAGTGTTCCAGTTAGGATCGATGTTTCACATTAATTTAATAAAATGTAATGCTTAAGTTTTATTAGTGCATGGTTTAATTGAGTGTGTCTTACAAGTTAAACATGTTTCGAAAAATGACAATTCATGCTTCCATTGTATCAATTAGCGTAGAATGTTTCACCTTTGTTTCACATATTTAACATGTAAACTTTCTAAGGTTTGTTTCAATTTGCCTAGAATGTTTCACCTCAGTTTCATTTTAAAGGGAAGTGGTTCAATAATGCATGCATCAAAAGGGCAGTGTTGAACTTGGCGGTTTCACAATAATTTGAAAAATGTATAGTTCATGTTTCAATATAGAATGGTCAATTTGAAATTGTTTCACAAATTTAACATGTAATCTTTTTAAGGTTTGTTTTAATTTGCCTAGAATGTTTCACCTTTGTTTCATTTTGAATGAAAGTGGTTCAATAATGCATGGACAAGTACGACGGTGTTTCAGGAATGAACCATCGGGTCCTTCCATTGTTCCTGTTAGGATCGATGTTTCACATTAACTTCGTAAATGTATTGCTTGGGTTTCATTAGTGCATGGTTTAATTGATTGTGTTTTACAAGTTGGACATGTTTCGCAAGTTGGCTACTTGAGATTGTTTCACAAATTAAACATGTAATCAGTTTAATGTTTCACAAGATTACAATTCATGTTGATCCATCCATGAATGCACGTGATATGTGATTGTGTTTCAAAATTTCGAAAAGTTGTCCATCCATCCTTATAGTTGGTCACTTCTTTGGTAATGTTCGAAAACAGCTCAGCAACTTTTCCATTTTCGTAATTAAGTTGTTGTTCGAGAAAAATTTGAACGATGGAAATATATCCTTCAATTGTATCAATTCAATAGGCATGTTCCAAATATGTTTCAATTTGAGCAAATGTGTTTCAATATTGCAGTCACAACGTAGGATGGTGTTTCAGAAGATGAGGATTGAAGTTCGAAATGGTTCAATGTTGATTAAATAATGAATGGATTTGTACTATTGCGTTTCTATATTACAGTGATGACCATTCAAGTAATTTAAAAGATGCATGACTTGATTAAGATGGAGTTTAATGTTCCATTCATGTTTTGTTGAAGTGAGCAATGTTACAGATCTGATACGATCAAGTATCCAATGTTCCACAAACTTGTCATGTAGGTCCAATAATGGTTAAAACAAGTTAACTTGCCTATGTTTTTTTCAAGGGTGTACGATGTACCCTTCGTAATTTGTGTCGCTCGGAAAGAAGAATAATGGACAAATCAACTAAAATTCTAATTCATTTAGTAAATTGGGAAAAGATAAAAGCTGGAGTATCCTCCATATTTGGGCGAATTGTCGGTAAGAAATGAATAGCAAGGGTGCTTAAATATGAGACTTGAGACATTTTGGTTTTATAAGATGAACATGCAGTACAAGGCAGCATGCCTGAGAGTCGTGTTTTACAGATGTCTGAAACTTTGAGCGAACGCATGCCCGGAAGGCCTTGGCCAAAAGGAGGAGGAAGTTAAAAAACATGTACAAAGCCAATGTGCATAAACCAGTGATCAGAAACCAGGAAAGGCTGTGCGTCGCCGCTCTGTACTGCATTGGTTTGCATATGTGCTCCATCACTTCAGTTCTTCAGAATACAGGAGAAGATAACAAAATATAATGACTTTTGGGACTGCAGTTTTTGTTGCCGCTGATTTTGCGTTCTCGTGAATTGGGAGTCGAAGTTGACACGGCATCCGTCCCTTTTGCTGCTCCTACCATTAACCTGGGGGATGTCCGCCGTGTGGTGTTAGACATTTGAACATCTTTTTCCATGCTGGGACCTGTGGGCAATATATTTAGAAGGGATTAACAAACATTTATAACTCCATTGATTAGGTAGAAAGCAGTTAATAAGACGCAGCGAACTAAATACAAGGGAACGTTCGCAAAGTCTAAAACTAATGTTTGATATACATCCGCCGGTTCATGTGATCAGTGAATTGTAACCGAGATAGGCAGGGAAATGGTTATATTTTAGGGTTCATTTGGATATGGTGAAAATATCAGTAGTACTATCATATGGTGGAAACATTCTTGATGCAACCAATTTGTCAAAAAGATGCTGTTATTGTACTTCCTTAGTTGTTATGCATAACACAAGTGAGTTGAGTCAGTACACATAGTCCGCATGGTAATAACAAAAACAATATGAAATTATATTCCCTGGTTGTGTAATCTATATCGATCATTTGGTTCCCTTGAATATGTTGGAAATGTAATTAAATATTTTGCCTTCCCTAGAATTTAGGTGGAACACATCAAGCAGAACAATTGACACACGCCAAGGTGAAGCACATTTACCAGAAACATTGAACCAAATTGTTTAATTTATCCTTGTATATACATAAAACAGCCAGTGATGTTGGACACGTACTTCAATCTTTTGGTTTCCTTTGATGAAAATTGCATTAGTTTCGTAAACATTACCAAGATATTTGCCGAAGTAGTTCTGTTTATTTCAAATCTATTTAGAAGAGATTTCCATTAGTTTCCATATACAAAAAAGGCTTCACATAAATTTATCGGGATTTCTAGTATGTTTATTTTTGGAATCTGCTCTTTGGTATACTATAATTAGTGAGTGTATGAGAGCTAATGTTTTGAAGAAGATGATTCTCCAACTGGTTGTGAAGAAGTCCTAAAATATATGGTTACAAAATGAGGTGTTGTGCCAAATATGTGTTGGGTTATGTTAGTGTAGAGGACTAAGTTTAGCCACCTACGCAAGAGCTAATTGTAAGATGTGGCGAACTATGCGGTTCCTAGTGAAACAAGCATGCAACTTGAAGTAAACATGACGAAAACATATGAAACCCATGTGAAACTGTACTGGAAACATGAGAAGAATGTGAAACCTTGGCAGTGATACATAAACCGGAATTATGGTATCCATGAGAATTTTTAATCGTATGATCAGATGCCGGTTCCATATATAAATAAACCAGGCAGTGATACATAAACCAGCGAGTGATGTTGGAGATGAGCTTAAATCTTCTGGTCTCTATATTTTATCATTCTATATACATAAACCAGCCAGTGATGTTGCAGATGAACTTAAATCTTCTGGTTTCTATCAAAAGTGATGGAAGTGTAAAAAGGTCAACAATTACATAACAACAGCTAGGTATGCTGAATGAAGAAAACAAATAATGTGTAACTTTGAACCTATCATGAATTTATGACTGCACATACGAGAGTGAATATAAATTAAAGGAACTTAAATCTTCTGGTTTCTATCTGGCAGCGCCCAGGAGGAGTATGCACATGTGAAGCAGAGGAGTACAAAATTCGAACAATTGCGGCTATCCAAAATCGAGAAAATGCGGCTATCCAAATTCGTGCAAATCGTCCCAAATAGTCCGAAATCCTAGTGCAAATCGTCCTAAATCAGAGTACCTACTGCAATTCATCCCAAATCGAACTAACATAGGCAAACCCTAGTTCGAATCGTCCAAAATCAGAGTACATAGGCACAGTCTTACCTTGTCACCACGACGGGAGAGTGCGGCTCTCCGGCAAATGGTGCGTCGGCGACACGGCGGAGCAGCGGCGGACCACCAGGGAGCGCGGAGGGGAGAGCCGGAAGTCCGCCTACCGGAGGTGGAAGCGAAAGCGGCGGGGCGGCGTCAGACTATCGCGCCGGCGCCGGTCGACTATCGGAGCTGGAAGAGAGAGCGGCGGCACTGGGAGTATTAAGACAAGAGAGAGAGAGAAGCAATCGCCAGATGCTGGAAGAGAGAGCGGCGGCGGCGACCAAAGTCATTGAAACCCGGCCGTATCTAACCAGGAGCGTGGAGTCGAATAATACGATATGCTGCGACAGCCAGGGAATACGGGAAGGACGGGGGAATGCCACAGGCGGGCCGGGAACGGAAGCACGGATCTAAAAGCAAGCGGACGGTTCGGACGACTACTACACCTACCGGCGCCTGTAAAAACGATTTTTCGCGCGCCACGGCGTTGTTGCCCCCGCCGTCGCGCGTCCATGGTCGACCGGGCGCGCCGCCGCGCTGGTGCAGCGCGCAGCACAGACCGGGAGGGAGCCGCTCGCAGCAGCACGTCAGCACGACCTTCGTCCCGCCGTGGTCCGGCGCCGGCGGCGACGCGCCCCGCCGCCTCAGCATGCGTCGCGCGACCCCCTTCGCCGGCGCCTGCCGCGTCCGCGCCGTCAGCAGCATGGCCTCCTTTGCCGCCGCGCAGCTCATCTGGTCCCCGTTGCCGTTCCCGGGCCCGGCGGGCGGGTGGCAAGGCCCTCGTGGCCTCTTGCCGGCGGCGTTGCGCCTCGACGCCGCGAGCATTTCTCGCACCGCCTCGGAGAGCATCGACGACGACGACGACGGCTTCGTCAATGTCGGCGCCCGTACCGGCTCACCGACGCGTGGCCGCAGCAAGCCGGAGAGACCGGCCGCCGTGGAGTGCTCGATCTCCAGCTCCATACACGGCGCGCGATCGAATGGGCGACGATGTCGTCCCGGCCTCTGGATTCGATCCTTGGCTGAATTAAACACCTCCACCCGCGATCGCTCGGTGGCGAGCAGAGCGTGAGCATGCATATAGGCGCCGCAGCAACCACGGCCGGCGGTGCGCGTGCAGCAACGGCGGCGGAGCTGGCTAGCTCTAACTGGTTCGGACTCGCTAACTCTAACTACTACCCGCTGCTGCAAAAAAAAGGAACTTGTTAACCGCAAACTGCAAACCGGTGGCAGAATTAGAATGAGGTTTGAAATACGTGAGCAGGCTGGGGAAGCGGGTCAAGCTTATATACGCACAAACGGAGCGTGAAAGCGGAAACAAAATTTCCGATGGCGGACGAGGCTCTCCGGCGCGTCGTCTCGTCTGACTCCCTCCCAGTCTCCCTCCCTCCCGAGTCCCGATCGATCTCCAGCCGATGCTGGTAACCAGAGATTATGCTACCTGATTATCTCCTAATCGCCATTCGTCGCTATCCTCGTCCACTGAAGAAATAGTTATTTTGGAGGTACAAGCATGAACGGCATGTCGGTAGCAGCACCATCCCTTAACTTGTTCTGTCTGATCGTAATTAGTGTTAATTACATGGTGCTTATGAGCATATGTGCATTCATTCATCTGAAGCAGGTTGAGATTGTCAGACTAGCACTGATCATACAACAATATGAGAGCAAAGAGTGTCATTCTGTACTATAGTAGTATAGGTTAGTAAATGAGATATTTGAGATCCATTGCCAGGCTATAGACACCAACATTTGGTTGAAATGATTAAGAAATAATGCAGTGATCTTTAGAGTCTCTGTTTTGTAATGAACTTTTCTTTGCAAGGCTCTGATGTGAAGAATAGCAAATGATCTTGTGTGAGGTTGGAGCAAAGCTGCAAAGGTAGTTTCTTCTGGCTGCAAATCAAGCCAACATGTAGGCAAGAACATATTTGCTAAGTAATAGGATTGCCATAGCAGCTTTGCCTTGCCATGCCATGCCCAAGTAGTATGTGGTTAAGTGCTTAGAGAATAGTGGGAGTATCTCTGAAAAATCTGCGTCCATGTTAGTATGTTTACGCAGTGCTAAAGATATGACAGGCTGATATAATAAGAAGATTATCAATGGTGATTTGCAAAGTTGAGGGTGTATGGTAATCAAGTTCAAACAAGGCTAAACTCTTTTACTGCTGCTTAGCTGTAATTTTTCCTCGCCCTGCTAGGCAAGCAATTATGCAGGCAAAGAGCTATAAAATCTAGAGAGCCCTAAAAGAGAAATACGATCATACAGGTCCCAAAATCAAAATGATGTACTGCAACTAATTAATCTGTTCAAGAGTACTAAAATTGAAACTATTTCCATTTTCTTTTTTTTAAAGTATGCCAATGCGTAACATGTTTTTATAGGAGTATAATACATCTTGTTTCATTTTCTGATTTTCGGAAGGAACACAAATATTCCGCTTAAATTCATATCATTTTGAAACAATAGTTATACTTTTATTTATTTATTTAAAACAAGACATTCTTAATGTTTAATGGAATTTCCCTTATACCTAAGGAAAAGAATAAAGAGGCAATATCATGATTTCCTAGATGATTATTTGTTTTGAGATGTGTTATAGCGAATTCACAAATCATGGTGTCCATATTAGTATTTTTTAAACGATGGTTGTTGGTAGAAAGATCTAAGGTGTACATATATACAAAATATCTTGATGCATGTTTGTAGATTTTTTTAACCGAGAAGCAGCAAAGTCCTCATGGTAGTGCCCCCCCCCCCCCCCCGATAAGTCTCTATATCTTGCGGACCATTATATATCCCATGTTGATCAAACCGATTATGAGTTAACGACAACATGTAGGACATGCATAGCCAATTGGCCTCTCAATTTGTAAGGACTCATATTTTGAACACTATCACCGTGCGTAATGCTTAACTTTGTTCTTCCGTTTTTGAAGAGGGGATCGCGAACTGTGTCTTACATATTCCTATCAGTCGGCGAGGCGAAGAGGATTACATTTTTTTTTTGAAATGGGGAGTAAAGCCCCAGCTTTTGCATCAAAGCGATGCATACGGTCTTTATTACTTTATTAAAAAAGTCTTCAAATCTCCTTATTACAACCTTATTACATTCATGGATCACTCAAGGTCAAAACATGTATCAATCATCTAAATAGCGAAGAGGATTACATGTCATGGCCTTTTACAAGATTCAGTTAGTATTCCGTGTCTTATGGTTACAATCTTGCAAGAACTGAGAAGTTTCATATGGACAGAAGTAGGCAGGGCGAGGTGGTGTCAGCTCTGTCACCGAGGATGACGGTGCCCACTGGAAAAAATTATGGGCTACAAAAGCTCCCGGCAAGATGAAGATATACCTATGGCAGTTCGCGCATGTGAAAGAGCAAGGTCTATACCTCGTGTTTTTGTGTGTTTGATAACAACACTTCAATGAATTTAACCGTGTGTATAAATTATCTTTGATAGATTTGCAGGTACACGGTGACCTCGCTGAATACGTCATGATCGGAAGGCTGAAGCGTACCTTATAGATTTTTTGGTTTTGTGTGTGTCGCGAGGTGACATGGTTGGAGAGGAAAAGAGGAAAAAATAGTTTCTGCCTGACCGGTACTACCGGTACCAGGAGCGGTAGTACCGCTACCCTACTGGTACCGTTCTGAAGTACCGCTATGGGTGTTTGCACACGGAAAGTCCCACAGAGTGACTTACGGTACCTCTACGGTACCATGAGCGGAAGTACCGCTCGCAAGCGGTAGTTCCGGCATGGTACCGCTTAGGTACCGTAACTCAAGTTACGGCACTACCGCGTCAGTACCGCTGAGGTACCGCATGGAGTCCGGGGCTCGCAGAGGTCGTTACGGTACCTCAGCGGTACCGGTAGTGGTACTACCGCTGTGAGCCCACGTGGCGAATCTGTGGGGCGATTTCAAACCCAGAGCGGTACTACCGCTTGCCCAAACGGTAGTACCGGTCGCGCGGAATCTGCACATAACGGTTGGATTTGGAGGGACCTATAAAAGGGCCCCTTCTTCCCCGGCTCGATTTTTATCTCTTCTCTCTCTCTCTTCTCCATTATTGCTGAGCTCAAACCTTGAGGATCTCCCCACCTACCCAATCAATCTTGCCCAAATTTGGAGGAGTGGTGTAGGAGGCCCCGATCTATTGATCTACCAAGAGAGATTTCACCAATACCATCTAGTCCTTAGTGGATCTTGGAGTTAGGGTTCCTATAGTGGGATCTTGGAGGAAGAGCTCCTATGGAGGCTAGCTTAGAGTTGTGCTAGCCCCATAGGGTGTTGGGAGCCTCCTTGTGTTGTGGATCTCGCCCCAATCTTGTGAAGGAACCGCCGCCTCGACCGGTTACTTAGTGGAGAAGGGGGAGCTCCTTTATGGAGCTTTCTCGAGGAATAAGGTGAGGTCTTCCTTCGTGGTGTGGTCGTCTAGCCTTCGTGGCTAGCACCTCCTCAACGCAGACGTATTTCCTTTTGTGGGAGGAACTGCAGGAAACAAACCTCGCCTCGTCTCCGCGTCCCCGGTTGTCCCGCTCCCTAATTTTACTAACTTTACTATCTTGTTTGGTTCCTTTGCTTGTTGCACTAGCCTAGGATCATACTAGGATCACCTCTAACACCAAAGCTATCACATTTACTTCCGCATCGTACTAAAATTAAAAAAGGATAAAAATTGCATAGCGACCATTCACCCCCTCTCTTGTTCGCTAAGATCCATTCAGCATGACTGCCTTTCAACCGGGGTTCAGCTTTGTAGACGTCATATTCCAGCCTCACGCTCATCTATGTACTGCAGGCGAGAGGAATCTACAGAACATGTTTTCCTATCATGTCAGTTTGCTAATGAGGTGTGCCAAGAAATTAAGTTGAGCTATCCAATGCATCGCCTTCATGAGTCCTAGGACTTGGTTCTTTGACTTTACGGTAAGATCAAATGATAAGGAAAGGATGGTTCTGGCTGTCGTTACTTGGCATCTATGGGTGACTCGGAATGGGGTAAAGAATGGTGATATATACTACGAGGCAACCACATTGCGTTGCTGAGCAAATAGTGTTATGTTGAGATGATTGAGTTGCACATGTTTCAACCGGCTCCTTCTATTAGGCTGATACCAGTTCTTGTATCACACCCTGGTCTTCGCCGCCGGAAGGTACGGTCTATATTATTGTTGATGCACCTCTTTTTTCAAATTCTTGCCGGATGGGAGTTGGCGTCATGATTAGAAACCACATATGTGATTGCTTGGCTACTTGCGGCGAGAAGCGTTGGCGATGCGCCATGCAATCTCCGTTGGCATCGAGGAGGGCTTCGACAAGCTGATGGTGGTCTCGGACTGCCTCTCTTTGATCTAGCGGCTTCATGCATCATAGTTGGGATCGTAGTCCTGTTGGTGTGGTGGTGCACGATATTAAATCTCCAACTGCAAACTTCACATCGACTTCGTTCGATCATGTCACACATTTTAGCTCGTCTAGACAAGCTTTTCGTTTCTTCTATTTTCAGACATTCTGCTCCAGATTGTATCTGGAAGACTCTTTGTAATGATTTATTTTAATCAATAAAGTGCCATATTCTCTCAACATAAAAGTAATAAAGTGGCTCATTATCAAAAAAAATTTACTGGGAGGCAGATGAGGGAACATATTGCTTAGCCACGGACACGGCGTGTTGCCACACCAAGTGGCCAACCTCCCTAGTATTTCTTTTATAAAAGCTTATACTCTCGAACGAATTTTCAATGTTCTTGCGGAATCACATCAACTATTGTAGTTGAATGTCATACATCAAGTCATCATACAGACAGAACCACATAGAGTTTTAGTTTAACCACCACCACGTCCGGCCATATGCAATTGTGCAACAATCGATGAAGAAAACTAGGCATAGCCATTGGTTAATTGTCGGGAATAACTGAGATGAACTACACGAGAAATCAAGAGCAATATATGTTGTGAGCAATATATGAATAGGAAGTGTTGCCGTACTGGGTCAGCAACCGGTCGGTCGCCCTGCTAGGACCAAAGCAAACCTTCTCCTATTCCGAAGCGGAGCCGACTCCCCTCCCCTCTCCTCCCCTCCCCTCCCCTCCCCATCTTATTATTAGTTCATCCCACTCAGATCAAAGTCCCCAAAGAAATTTTGTACCTTTTCCTGGAGTCGTCGATCCATGGCCGCCGCGCGGCGCCGCAGCCGAGTGTTTGTGGTGGCCCAAGACGCGACCATAGTAGGGAACCTCGTCTTCAACCTCAACCTCAAGCATATCTTCTCCTCCCAGCCGGAGGCAGCCCAACCCGACAAAGAGCCGGAGCCGGTGCTCAGCTTGCCCGCCCCCGTCGCGTGTTTCAAGCAGGATGACTGCTATGACTACATGGCGTTCGCAGCCTCTCCCTCTGGCGACGTCATTGCGTCCGCCGGCACCAACCGCCGGACCCTCCTCTACGACGGCGGCGGCGCCGTCTCTCCCGGCCCGACCATGCGCTCCGGCAAGACCCACCTGTTCCTCGTCCCCGTGGGCGACCACATGTTCTTCGCCATCTCCGCGTACCCGCGATTGGACGTCCCCCAGGGACCCGCATTCGAGGCTCTGCAGCTCCACGCCGGCGGCCGCTGGGCCTGGACAGCCGTCCCGGACCCGCCAGGACTCGCCCGTCAAGAGAGAAAAGACGTGACGGCATACTTCGTCTCGGGCGCGCTCGTCTATGTCTCCTTGGAGAGGCAAGGCACCTACTCCTACGACACGGCGCGCCGCCGGTGGCGCAATGAGGGCGCATGGGTGCTACCCGTCGAAGGCCGGGCCGTCTTGGTCCCCGACTTCCTGGGCACCGGCCGGCGGCTGCTCTTCGGCTTTCAATACTCCTTTGGTTTAAGTCGCCCCTTGTGCGTCGTCGACATGGATGCCAGGCCGCCGGTGATTGTTGCGTCGTGGACGTGTCCCCGTCCCCAGCAGGCGTGGCGCGCCGGATATATGGAATGCCCGTACATCGGCCAGCTGAGCTACTTTGGAGGCGGCAGGTTTTGCATCTCCGTTACCAGCCACAACTGTGAGAAGCGCAGCCTTGTCTCCTTCACGGCCGTCGAGCTCACACCGGAGCTGCATTTCATCCAGCGCCAAACAAGCTGCTACTTGATACCACAAAGCTCACTCGGGGGTCGTGCTGATGTAATTTAGTGTGTACCCTGCAGCCCATGAATCAAATAAGGCGGAAGACCCTGGCTAGCAATGCATGCTCTGTCTGTCTCCAGGAAGAAGACACGGTTGAACACATCCTAGTACAATGCCCCTTGGCCCTTAGCCAGAGAAGTTTGGTACACTTGTTTCAAGACCTGCAGGTCCAAATAGCAGCAACCGAGATCACAAGCAGCCTGCAGGATTAGTTGTGTTTACAAAGAGACAGGGTTCAGGGAAGACAGAGAAGAGGGTTGGACACAATTTTATGGCTTGTCTGATGGTCGCTGTGGAAAAACCGAAACTCCCGGGCCTTTGCTGACACCAGGAGGCAGTTCTCGGTTGACAGATTAGCAAGTAGAATCCTGGATGAGCTGCAGGTAGGGTTGATGCCTAGAAGAGGGACTGGAGGCGATGTCCGTAAGGGTGTAGCTCACTGGAGTTCGGTGTCGTGTCGTTGCTTGCCTGCTCTGTTCGTGGTGTAGGCTATTTCTTGTAAATTTTATTCTCTCAGTCACCTTAGAAAAGTGCAACTGCAGTTCAAAAAAATGTGCAACTCAGATCAGTTGCACTTTTCTAGTAGAAAAATGCAATTGCATTTTTTTAACAGAAAAATGCAACTCAAGTGCATTTTTGTGATTGACTGAGACTTTAAAAATTCTCAGTTGACTAAGACATAGCAAAACCGATAAAATTTTGGTATGCATTCGCGTGATCTCTAGAAAAAAGGCTGTTCCTCTGTTTTTTTTACACTGTTCATCTGTAATAAATCAATCTATTTATGTTTCATTTTTTCAAGCAATCACCATCCATCTATATGTACTACACGGAGTAGTTCTTTTCTCAAGCAATCATCAAAATAAGGCGGCCTTCACGGAGTTGCATTTATCATCAAGCGCCAAACAAGCTGCTACTTGATACCACAAAGCTCACTCGGGGGTCGTCCTGATGTAATTTAGTGTGTACCCTGCAGCCTATGAATCAAATAAGGCGGAAGCCCCTTGTTGGCTGGTAGAGGAACTGTTTCCGAGCTTTTTTCTGGGCAGGGAAAGACAAAGTAAATGGTGGGCAATGTACTGGTAGCATTGCAAAATATGATGGATGCTCCGGTGCTCCCCCTAAATGAAGTAGAAGGGTTCTAGTTGTTTTTTTCGTGTGTTGGGTCCACCGAAACTCATATCCAGGTCCATGTATACCCGTCTATATTGATACAGTATGTGTATGTCGCGTAAGAAAAAAAAGAGGTCACGTGAGCAAGATTTTTATAGGGCTTTTTTATTTTGGCACACGCACGTGACCGTAGATACGTACAAAAACGAAGTACAACACAATGAGAGCCATATGGACCTATACAGAGTTGTATGGACGATGAACCTACACCGAAATTATAATCGTGTCCCCGCTTATGAACAAGTATGGAAAGATCTCCACCGTTGTTGTGTTTGACACGCCCAACATTTTCCAGGGGAGGAGCACCGGAGCAGAAGTGGGCAAAATATATGTAAACCAAAATGTTGATTATTTTACTGATTTTTAAATTCTAGATTTTAAAATTTTTGGATTTTTTGAAATTTTAGAATATCTAGAATCTTTTCCCATTTTTGAACTTCTAGGATTTTTTTGAAGTCTTTTGAAATTTCAAAAATTCAGTTTTTTTAATATTTTGAGCATTTTTTGTATTTTTATTTTCTAGATTATTTGGAAACTTTTGAATTTTGAATTTAGATTTTTAAAAAATTAGTTTTTATTAGTAATTTTTGAATTTTGTAGATTCTTTTCTGATTTTTGAACTTTAAGAAATTTTTTGTTCTTTTGAAATTTCTAAAATTTTAGAATTTCTCTAAATTTTGAAATTTTAAATTTTCAGAATTTTCTTTATTTTTTGAAATTTTTGAAATTCATTTTGAAATTTTGGAATTTTTTGATTTTTTTCAAAATTTTAAAACACACACATACATACCTAAACACAAATATATATATACACATACCACATATAAACTACACACATCTACACACACAGATACATAGACAAAGCTTAAGAGGGTTGATATGCTAGTAATATTAATAAGAACTTTAGTAGCATAAGGGTAGATCAATTAAATAGAACTTAGAAGTTATGCGTGCTTGGTTGGAGCAATGTGAGGACGGTGACCTAGTGGAAAGTCATCATTTCGATATCATTTGAGGGTTAAATTTTCTGATTTTTTTTAGAACTTTATGACGCATATTGGATGCGCCACTGAAATGTGAGAATTCTATGGCACATATAGATATGCGCCACATAAATAAGTTTTTGAGGCGACACTTCTGCGGCGCATGGTGCCACTGATTAATTGTTTCCTTGTAGTGATTGTACCTTACTCAGACAATCATCATCTCAAAATACACAAAAAACAACATTGCATTCTTATCCATTGTACTCCCTACGCCTCATGAAACTTGTCTGAGATTTGTTAGATGCTATTTAATGCCTAGATACATTTGAATTTAGATAAATCTCAGATGATTTCATTGGACGGGGAGTACCAAATTCATGCACAGTCCCATGCACTACAACTAATTTGGATAGAACTCCACAAAACATCAATTAATCAAGAGGTCTTGATCAGATTATCTCACCATGCAAGATATGGTAATTGGTTGCTCATGTCGTCCCTTACTCCTCTTCTCATGAATATGCTAACTAGGTATACCACAGTAGGGCCTTGATTTCGGCAAGCTTGGGTGACCCACAGATGGTGGTGAGACCTATGCCCCAACAGGGCGACCTACTTGCCAGAAAACAGTAGAGGTGGGGTCCGCTCCGGAGACAAGCTACCGAATTAGGTCCATGGTGAAGGTGGGTTGGCTCTGTGACGTGCATGCAAGAAATACATAGCGTAGTCTAGGTTTAGTCGTATCCGGTAGGATCTCTATCCCTGTAATTCTAGATCTGGAGCCTTTATAAGCTAGATCCTAGGAGCGCTCGATGCACAAGACAACTCATTGTAATAGTATACTTGTTGCCTTATAGTGAATTATAGCAGTACGTAGGATTTCGCCACCGTTGCGAGATCTAAAGCTGGGTAACTCGCGTGACCCCGTACCGGTGACTCCTCGCCCTATGGCTCCCTCTCTCTCCCCTCTGTGAGGATCCCTCACCGGAGTACCGTCGAATACGCAGCGACGACAAACTGTAGGTCTACATGAAAGCAACTAGGTAAATAGACAAACTTATAGCCAACTAAACAACCTGAGACCGCCAACAAGGTTCAACAACAAAACATGAAAGCATAATACTAAAATTAGTGTTGGGGGGCTAATTTTCATGAAGGAATTTACAAACATATATTGTGTTTATAAAGATGCAAGAAACTAAGATAACGTAAATTGAAATTTGTTGCTCACATGTACATCAATTATTTGATCTAAATCAGTTTTCAACACCTAATTGAACTAGCTATCGCTAATCGCATCCCTATACAAGACAAAAGAATTAGCAGATAAAATAAAACAGTGGCACAAAGGCAAAGAGATACCGCTTATACAATGGTTATATATATATAGAAAAAGACTATACACCCCCTACCTTCCTCCCCTCACACTTATTGTGGATCGATGATGCATGTAAAATGCATACATGAATTTTGCATTTTATTGCAACATATTAGCACATATTTTCATCTTATATAATGTTATTTGCATGTTTTATATTGTTTTCGGGAATTTTCTAAACAATCCCTGCTCGTCTGTTTCTAACTCTGTATGGTAGAAAATGCCTTCTGTTAGTACTTTTGACTTTTCAGGAGCCACAGGACTCGAAAAAGGACAATGTCAGGGGCCACACTTCGAAAATTTCGAGACAAACAAAATGAGCTAAAGTGGGACACTAGGAGGTCAACAGGATGGGAATAAGACCAGGTGGCGCGCCCCATCTAAGGCGCTCCACCTGTGCTCTTTTTCACCTCGTCCGTCCGATTCGCCTCAATCTTTCGCAAACCAACTTGTTTTGACCTAAAAACCTCTATATATACAACCTCTAGGGTTTCGTCGAGACTACGACGGCAAAGAACAAAAACACATAAGCAGAGAGTCAGCAGGCCACCGCCGGCAGAGATCAGAGGGGGAAACCCTGCCGGAATCGCCTCCGGTGGACTCCACCCCCCTCCGGTGTGGTCATCATCTTCATCTTCATCAACACCCTCTACACCATTTTCATCTACCCTTTGTAATCTCTTGGCAAACATGATATATGATGCATTATATTGTTTTCCCATGATCTATTGTATCTATATGTTGATGTTTGAGTTGTGACTTGTTCTTGGCAATTGTGATATAATTTGTTGTTGGTTGCATACAAGTATATGCTATCTTTTATGATGAACTTGTTGTACTAACATATGAGTGCGCACATATGTTGGGGGATGCACAAGATTGTCACCCTTGCATGTTGATAGGATGAGGGATAGACGGAGTTTGACAGAAACCGAATTCGAAGTCTTAGAGATACATGCATGTTGTACTAATTCATGGTTAATCAATGGGGGTATTATCATGGGGACCTTAGATCTAAATGCGGGGGTTGAACTTTATGTCTTAATAATTTTCTTGTTTGCTCTTAATTGGCATTGGAATCAATCATTAGGGATGTATTTGCTCATGTCTATGGTTGCACCTATTCGTGACTCCTCCTTAGAAGAAACAATAAAAAGAATATCTTTACGCTTCACTAATTATGACAACCACATAAATAAAGTAGCAATTTGCCAGAACACTTACTTCATTGAGTTACCCCACTTTACTTCACTCCATCTCACTTTACTTTACTGCACTTTACTTTTCTTGCATTAGTTTTACTCATTACATTTTAATTTCAGCACATATAGTTTTACCCATTGCATTTTAATTTTAGCACATATAGTTTTATAGTAGAAACCTATCCACACACCCACACAAACACACTATAGATCCTAGCTTTGCGTAGAAGGCCATATAAGTTGGGTATAGGGCTTCAGAGAATAGATAGTTTACCTTCAACATCTGGTGGGTTCGACACTCAAATACTTATCGAATTATACTACGGTGGTCCCCTTGGGGGTTATCAGTCGAAAATACTGAGTTTGGAGAAAAAGAAACCATGATGTGTTCTAGTCTCACCCTTCATGGAGAAATCCGCCAACTATAACTCAGAAGACTGATACGTCTCCAACATATCGATAATTTCTTATGTTCCATGCTACATTATTGATGATATCTACATGTTTTATACACATTATATGTCGTATTTATGCATTTTCCGGCACTAACCTATTAACAAGATGTCGAAGAGCCAGTTGTCTTGTTTTTGGTTTCGAAATCCTAGTAAGGAAATATTCTCGAATTGACGAAATCAACGCCCAGGTCCTATTTTTGCACGAAGCTTTAAGACCGAAGGGGAAAGGAAGTGGGGCCACGAGGCGCCGCCACACTAGGGCGGCGCGGCCCAGCCCGTGCCGCACTGGTGTGTGGGGCCCTCGTGTGGCCCCCGCGCCCTTCCGCCTACTTAAAGCCTCCGTCGCGAAACCCCAGACCGAGAGCCACGATACGGAAAACCTTCCAGAGACGCGCGCCGCGAATCCCATCTCGGGGATTCAGAGATCGCCTTCGGCACCCTGCCGGAGAGGGGAATCATCTCCGAGGACTCTTCATCGCCATGATCGCCTCCGAGTGATGAGTGAGTAGTTCACCCCTGGACTATGGGTCCATAGCAGTAGCTAGATGGTCGTATTCTCCTAATTGTGCTTCATTGTTGGATCTTGTGAGCTGCCTAACATGATCAAGATCATCTATCTGTAATACTATATGTTGTGTTTGTCGGGATCCGATGGATAGAGAATACTATGTTATGGTGATTATCAATCTATTATTTATGTGTTGTTTATGATCTTGCATGCTCTCCGTTATTAGTAGAGGCTCTGGCCAAGTTTTTGCTCTTAACTCCAAGAGGGAGTATTTATGCTCGATAGTGGGTTCATGCCTCCATTGATATCTGGGACAGTGACAGAAAGTTCTAAGGTTGTGGATGTCTGTTGCCACTAGGGATAAAACATTGATGCTATGTCTAAGGATGTAGTTGTTGATTACATTACGCACCATACTTAATGCAATTGTCTGTTGCTTGCAACTTAATACGGAAGGGGTTCGGATGATAACCTGAAGGTGGACTTTTTAGGCATAGATGCATGCTGGATAGCGGTCTATGTACTTTGTCGTAATGCCCAATTAAATCTCACTATATTTATCATATCATGTATATGCATTGTTATGCCCTTTTCTATTTGTCAATTGCCCGACTGTAATTTGTTCACCCAACATGCTTTTATCTTATGGGAGAGACACCTCTAGTGAACTGGGACCCGGTCCTATTCTTTACATCGCATACAATCTATAATTGTTTTTTACTGTTTTCTTGCAAACAATCATCTTCCACATAATTAATCCTTTGTTACAGCAAGCCTGAGATTGACAACCTCACTCCTTGGGGCAAAGTACTTTGGTTGTGTTGTGCAGTTCCACGTTGGCGCCGAATCCCTGGTGTTGCGCCGCATCACATTTTGCCACCATCAATCTTCAACGTGCTTCTTGGCTCCTCCTGGTTCGATTAAACCTTGGTTTTTTCTGAGGGAAAACTTGCCACGTGCGCATCATACCTTCCTCTGGGGTTCCCAACGGACGTGTACATCTACGCGCATCAAGCCTGTTTTCGCGTCGGGAGATCAAGACACGCTCGCAAGGGAGTCTCCACTTCCCAATCTCTTTACTTTGTTTTTGTCTTGCTTTATTTTATTTACTACTTTGTTTGCTGCACCTAAACAAAACACAAAAAATTAGTTGCTAGTTTTACTTTATTTACTGTCTTGCTCTCTATATCAAAAACACACAAAAAATTAGTTACTTGTCTTTACTTTATTTGCTTAGTTTACTTTTGCTTATTTCATCATGTTTCCTCCTAAGTACACTCTAAAAGACATACCGGTAGGCCGAGGGTCTATAATTGGAAGAGATAATATAGAAGATTTTTTCACTCATGTTAGTATAGCTGAGGATTTTGAAGATAGACACTTGGTAGAACTTGCTCCTACTTATGAAATTGCTGTTGCTTCTTTAGTACACATGTTGGAAATTAAATTTGTTAATCTTAATGCTATAATTCATCATATGTTTCTTACATTCTCTGATATGGAGGAAGGAGAAAAGAAAGATTTTGTCTTAGAAACTCTTCTAAAAGAATTTGGTGGTGTAGCAAGAGAGGCTAGAAAAATCTTTACTAAATATAAAATGTTTGGTTCTTACACCAACTTTGCTAGCACCCTTGAAAAATGGATATTGATAGGATGAAGTACACTAATAATGTTAATGATGGAGGGGACATTAAGACATCAATACCTTGCAAGCTTGTAGGAATGTTCGAGGCACTAGAAAAGAATTATGATTGGATTGTTCCGAAAATTTATTTGATGAGAATAGCAAGCCTAAGAGTAATGAAAAGGGAGCCTCTGAAACTTACATAGATAAGATAACATGCATTGTAGAGGAAACTCCCAACTCCCAAGGTAATGTCGATGCTTCATCTCTTGATAATACTTGATTTGCACTTTCTGCGCCTAGCTGAAAGGCGTTAAAGAAAAGCGCTTATGGGAGACAACCCATGTTTTTACTACAGCAATTTTTGTTTTGTTGAGTCTTGGAAGTTGTTTACTACTGTAGCAATCTCCTTATCATGTTTTGTGCCAAGTAAAGTTTCTATGTTAAAGTTGATGTTATATTTGGGATCGCTCGCAGAAACAGCATTGCTGTCTGTCACGAATTCTGGCATAAGTCTCAGAAAATTCGAAAAATCTGCACAATTACGAGCGTGATCCTCAGATATGTACGCAACTTTCATTAGTTTTGAGTTTTTCCATTTGAGCAATTCTAGTACCTCTTTCAGGTTCGTCTTTACGGACTGTTCTGTTTTTGACAGATTCTGCCTTTTATTTCGCATTGCCGTATTTGCTATGTTGGATGAATTACTTTGATCCATTAATGTCCAGTAGCTTTGTGCAATGTCCAGAAGTGTTAAGAATGATTGTGTCACCTCTGAACATGTGAATTTTTAATTGTGCACTAACCCTCTAATGAGTTTTCTTGAAGTTTGGTGAAGGAAGTTTTCAAGGGTCAAGAGAGGAGTATGATATACTATGATCAAGAGGAGTGAAAGCTCTAAGCTTGGGGATGCCCCTGGTTCATCCCTGCATATTTTAAGAAGACTCAAGCTGCCTAAGGGGATGCCCAAGGCATCCCCTTCTTCATCGACAAATCATCGGTTCCTCCCCGAAACTATATTTTTCATCACATCTTATGTTCTTTACTTGGAGCGTCGGTTTGTTTTGTTTTTGTTTTTGTTTGAATAAAATGGATCCTAACATTCACTTTGTGGGAGAGAGACACGCTCCATGTTGCATATGGACAAATATGTCCTTAGGCTTTACTCATAATATTCAAGGCGAAGGTTGAAATTTCTTCGTTAAATTGTTATATGGTTGGAATCGGGAAATGCTACATGTAGTAATTCTAAAATGTCTTGGATAATGTGATACTTGGCAATTGTGTGCTCATGTTTAAGCTCTTGCATCATATACTTTGCACCCATTAATGAAGAAATACATAGAGCTTGCTAAAATTTGGTTTGCATATTTGGTCTCTCTAAGGTCTAGATAATTTCTAGTATTGAGTTTTGAACAACAAGGAAGACGGTGTAGAGTCTTATAATGTTTACAATATGTCTTTTATGTGAGTTTTGCTGCACCGGTTCATCCTTGAGTTTGCTTCAAATAACCTTGCTAGCCTAAACCTTGTATCGAGAGGGAATACTTCTCATGCATCCAAAATCCTTGAGCCAACCACTATGCCATTTGTGTCCACCATACCTACCTACTACATGGTATTTCTCCATTCCAAAGTAAATTGCTTGAGTGCTACCTTTAAAATTCCATCATTCACCTTTGCAATATATAGCTCATGGGACAAAATAGCCTTAAAACTATTGTGGTATTGAATATGTACTTATGCACTTTATCTCTTATTAAGTTGCTTGTTGTGCGATAATCATGCTTCGGGGACGCCATCAACTATTCTTTGTTGAATATCATGTGAGTTGCTATGCATGTCCGTCTTGTCTGAAGTAAGAGAGATCTACCACCTTAATGGTTGGAGCACGCATATTGTTAGAGAAGAACATTGGGCCGCTAACTAAAGCCATGAATCATGGTGGAAGTTTCAGTTTTGGACATATATCCTCAATCTCATATGAGAATAATAATTGTTGCCACATGCTTATGCATTAAAGAGGAGTCCATTATCTGTTGTCCATGTTGTCCCGTATGGATGTCTAAGTTGAGAATAATCAAAAGCGAGAAATCCAAAATGCGAGCTTTCTCCTTAGACCTTTGTACAGCGGCATGGAGGTACCCCTTTGTGACACTTGGTTGAAACATGTGTATTGATGATCCGGTAGTCCAAGCTGATTAGGACAAGGTGCGGGCACTATTAGTATACTATGCATGAGGCTTGCAACTTGTAAGATATAATTTACATAACTCATGTGCTTTATTACTACCGTTGACAAAATTGTTTCATGTTTTCAAAATAAAAGCTCTAGCACAAATATAGCAATCGATGCTTTCCTCTTTGAAGGACCTTTCTTTTACTTTTATTGTTGAGTCAGTTTACCTATCTCTCTCCACCTTGAGAAGCAAACACTTGTGTGAACTGTGCATTGATTCCTACATACTTGCATATTGCACTTGTTATATTACTCTATGTTGACAATATCCTTGAGATATATATGTTATAAGTTGAAAGCAACCGCTGAAACTTAATCTTCCTTTGTGTTGCTTCAATACCTTTACTTTGATTTATTGCTTTATGAGTTAACTCTTATGCAAGACTTATTGATGCTTGTCTTGAAGTACTATTCATGAAAAGTCTTTGCTTTATGATTCATTTGTTTACTCATGTCATTACCATTGTTTTGATCGCTGCATTCATTACATATGTTTACAATAGTATGATCAAGATTATGATGGCATGTCACTCCAGAAATTATCCTTGTTATCGTTTGCTGCTCGGGACGAGCAGAACTAAGCTTGGGATGCTGATACGTCTCCAACGTATCGATAATTTCTTATGTTCCATGCTACATTATTGATGATATCTACATGTTTTATACACATTATATGTCGTATTTATGCATTTTCACTAACCTATTAACAAGATGCCGAAGAGCCGCTTGTCGTCATTGTTTTTGGTTTCAGAAATCCTAGTAAGGAAATATTCTCTGAATTGGACGAAATCAACACCCGTGGTCCTATTTTTGCACGAAGCTTCTAGAAGACCGAAGGGGAAAGGAAGTGGGCCACGAGGCGCGCCACACTAGGGCGCGCGGCCTGCCCCGGCCGCGCGACCTGGTGTGGGCCCCGTGTGGCCCCAGCCATTCCGCCTACTTAAAGCTTCCGTCGCGAAACCCCAGCACCGAGAGCCACGATACGGAAAACCTTCCGAGACGCGCCGCGTGAATCCCATCTCGGGGATTCAGGAGATCGCTCCCACCCCGGCCGAGAGGGGAATCATCTCCGAGGACTCTTCATCGCCATGATCGCCCCGAGTGATGAGTGAGTAGTTCACCCCGGACTATGGGTCCATAGCAGCTAGATGGTCGTCTTCTCCTAATTGTGCTTCATTGTTGGATCTTGTGAGCTGCCTAACATGATCAAGATCATCTATCCGTAATACTATATGTTGTGTTTGTCGATCCGATGGATAGAGAATACTATGTTATGGTGATTATCAATCTATTATTTATGTGTTGTTTATGATCTTGCATGCTCTCCGTTATTAGTAGAGGCCAAGTTTTTGCTCTTAACTCCAAGAGGGAGTATTTATGCTCGATAGTGGGTTCATGCCTCCATTGATATCTGGGACAGTGACAGAAAGTTCTAAGGTTGTGGATGTGCTGTTGCCACTAGGGATAAAACATTGATGCTATGTCTAAGGATGTAGTTGTTGATTACATTACGCACCATACTTAATGCAATTGTCTGTTGCTTGCAACTTAATACCGGAAGGGGTCGGATGATAACCCGAAGGTGGACTTTTTAGGCATAGATGCATGCGGATAGCGGTCTATGTACTTTGTCGTAATGCCCAATTAAATCTCACTATATTTATCATATCATGTATATGCATTGTTATGCCCTTTTCTATTTGTCAATTGCCCGACTGTAATTTGTTCACCCAACATGCTTTTATCTTATGGGAGAGACACCTCTAGTGAACTGTGGACCCCGGTCCTATTCTTTACATCGCATACAATCTACTGCAATTTGTTTTACTGTTTTTTGCAAACAATCATCTTCCACACAATACGGTTAATCCTTTGTTACAGCAAGCTAGTGAGATTGACAACCTCACTGCTTTCGTTGGGGCAAAGTACTTTGGTTGTGTTGTGCAGGTTCCACGTTGGCGCCGAATCCCGGTGTTGCGCCGCATCACATTTCGCCACCATCAACCTTCAACGTGCTTCTTGGCTCCTCCTGGTTCGATTAAACCTTGGTTTTTCTGAGGGAAAACTTGCCACTGTGCGCATCATACCTTCCTCTTGGGGTTCCCAACGGACGTGTACATCTACGCATCAAGCTGTTTCGCCGTGTCGGGAGATCAAGACACGCCAAGGGAGTCTCCACTTCCCAATCTCTTTACTTTGTTTTTGTCTTGCTTTATTTTATTTACTACTTTGTTTGCTGCACCTAAACAAAACACAAAAAAATTAGTTGCTAGTTTTACTTTATTTACCTCTTGCTCTCTATATCAAAAACACACAAAAATTAGTTACTTGTCTTTACTTTATTTGCTTAGTTTACTCTTTGCTTATTTCATCATGTTTCCTCCTAAGCACACTCTAAAAGACATACCGGTAGGCCGAGGGTCTATAATTGGAAGAGATAATATAGAAGATTTTTTCACTCATGTTAGTATAGCTGAGGATTTTGAAGATAGACACTTGGTAGAACTTGCTCCTACTTATGAAATTGCTGTCTTCTTTAGTACACATGTTGGAAATTAAATTTGTTAATCTTAATCCTATAATTCATCATATGTTTCTTACATTCTCTGATATGGAGGAAGGAGAAAAGAAAGATTTTGTCTTAGAAACTCTTCTAAAAGAATTTGGTGGTGTAGCAAGAGAGGCTAGAAAAATCTTTACTAAATATAAAATGTTTGGTTCTTACACCAACTTTGCTAGCACCCTTGAAAAAATGGATATTGATAGGATGAAGTACACTAATAATGTTAATGATGGAGGGGACATTAAGACATCAATACCTTGCAAGCTTGTAGGAATGTTCGAGGCACTAGAAAAGAATTATGATTGGATTGTTCCCGAAAATTTATTTGATGAGAATAGCAAGCCTAAGAGTAATGAAAAGGGAGCCTCTGAAACTTACATAGATAAGATAACATGCATTGTAGAGGAAACTCCCAACTCCCAAGGTAATGTCGATGCTTCATCTCTTGATAATACTTGATTTGCACTTTCTGCGCCTAGCTGAATAAAGAAAAGCGCTTATGGGAGACAACCCATGTTTTTACTACAGCAATTTTTGTTTTGTTGAGTCTTGGAAGTTGTTTACTACTGTAGCAATCTCTCCTTATCATGTTTTGTGCCAAGTAAAGTTTCTATGTTAAAGTTGATGTTATATTTGGGATCGCTGCGCAGAAACAGCATTGCTGTCTGTCACGAATTCTGGCATAAGTCTCTGTAGAAAATTCGAAAAAATCTGCAAAATTACGAGCGTGATCCTCAGATATGTACGCAACTTTCATTAGTTTTGAGTTTTTCCATTTGAGCAAGTCTAGTACCTCTTTCAGGTTCGTCTTTACGGACTGTTCTGTTTTTGACAGATTCTGCCTTTTATTTCGCATTGCCGTATTTGCTATGTTGGATGAATTACTTTGATCCATTAATGTCCAGTAGCTTTGTGCAATGTCCAGAAGTGTTAAGAATGATTGTGTCACCTCTGAACATGTGAATTTTTAATTGTGCACTAACCCTCTAATGAGTTTTCTTGAAGTTTGGTGTGAAGGAAGTTTTCAAGGGTCAAGAGAGGAGTATGATATACTATGATCAAGAGGAGTGAAAGCTCTAAGCTTGGGGATGCCCCCGGTTCATCCCTGCATATTTTAAGAAGACTCAAGTCTAAGCTTGGGGATGCCCAAGGCATCCTTCTTCATCGACAAATCATCAGGTTCCTCCCCGAAACTATATTTTTATTCACCACATCTTATGTTCTTTACTTGGAGCGTCGGTTTGTTTTGTTTTTGTTTTTGTTGAATAAAATGGATCCTAACATTCACTGTATGGGGAGAGACACGCTCCACTGTTGCATATGGACAAATATGTCCTTAGGCTTTACTCATAATATTCAAGGCGAAGGTTGAAATTTCTTCGTTAAATTGTTATATGGTTGGAATCGGGAAATGCTACATGTAGTAATTCTAAAATGTCTTGGATAATGTGATACTTGGCAATTGTGTGCTCATGTTTAAGCTCTTGCATCATATACTTTGCACCCATTAATGAAGAAATACATAGAGCTTGCTAAAATTTGGTTTGGTATTTGGTCTCTAAGGTCTAGATAATTTCTAGTATTGAGTTTTGAACAACAAGGAAGACGGTGTAGAGTCTTATAATGTTTACAATATGTCTTTTATGTGAGTTTTGCTGCACCGGTTCATCCTGAGTTTGCTTCAAATAACCTTGCTAGCCTAAACCTTGTATCGAGAGGGAATACTTCTCATGCATCCAAAATCCTTGAGCCAACCACTATGCCATTTGTGTCCACCATACCTACCTACTACATGGTATTTCTCCGCCATTCCAAAGTAAATTGCTTGAGTGCTACCTTTAAAATTCCATCATTCACCTTTGCAATATATAGCTCATGGGACAAAATAGCCTTAAAAACTATTGTGGTATTGAATATGTACTTATGCACTTTATCTCTTATTAAGTTGCTTGTTGTGCGATAATCATGCTTCTGGGGACGCCATCAACTATTCTTTGTTGAATATCATGTGAGTTGCTATGCATGTCCGTCTTGTCTGAAGTAAGAGAGATCTACCACCTTAATGGTTGGAGCACGCATATTGTTAGAGAAGAACATTGGGCCGCTAACTAAAGCCATGAATCATGGTGGAAGTTTCAGTTTTGGACATATCCTCAATCTCATATGAGAATAATAATTGTTGCCACATGCTTATGCATTAAAGAGGAGTCCATTATCTGTTGTCCATGTTGTCCCGATGGATGTCTAAGTTGAGAATAATCAAAAGCGAGAAATCCAAAATGCGAGCTTTCTCCTTAGACCTTTGTACAAACGGCATGGAGGTACCCCTTTGTGACACTTGGTTGAAACATGTGTATTGCGATAATTCGGTAGTCCAAGCTGATTAGGACAAGGTGCGGGCACTATTAGTATACTATGCATGAGGCTTGCAACTTGTAAGATATAATTTACATAACTCATGTGCTTTATTACTACCGTTGACAAAATTGTTTCATGTTTTCAAAATAAAAGCTCTAGCACAAATATAGCAATCGATGCTTTCCTCTTTGAAGGACCTTTCTTTTACTTTTATTGTTGAGTCAGTTTACCTATCTCTCTCCACCTTGAGAAGCAAACACTTGTGTGAACTGCATTGATTCCTACATACTTGCATATTGCACTTGTTATATTACTCTATGTTGACAATATCCTTGAGATATATGTTATAAGTTGAAAGCAACCGCTGAAACTTAATCTTCCTTTGTGTTGCTTCAATACCTTTACTTTGATTTATTGCTTTATGAGTTAACTCTTATGCAAGACTTATTGATGCTTGTCTTGAAGTACTATTCATGAAAAGTCTTTGCTTTATGATTCATTTGTTTACTCATGTCATTACCATTGTTTTGATCGCTGCATTCATTACATATGTTTACAATAGTATGATCAAGATATGATGGCATGTCACTCCGCAAATATCCTTGTTATCGTTGTATCGGGACGAGCAGAACTAAGCTTGGGGATGCTGATACGTCTCCAACGTATCGATAATTTCTTATGTTCCATGCTACATTATTGATGATATCTACATGTTTTATACACATTATATGTCGTATTTATGCATTTTCCGCACTAACCTATTAACAAGATGCCGAAGAGCCATTGTGTTTTCTGCTTTTGTTTTTGAAATCCTAGTAAGGAAATATTCTCTAATTGGACGAAATCAACACCCAGGGTCCTATTTTTGCACGAAGCTTCTAGAAGACCGAAGGGAAAGGAAGTGGGGCCACGAGGCGCCGCCACCACTAGGGCGGCGCGGGCCCCCGGCCGCCGACCTGGTGTGTGGGCCCTCGTGTGGCCCCCCCGCGTTGCCATTCCGCCTACTTAAAGCTTCCGTCGCGAAACCCCAAGCACCGAGAGCCACGATACGGAAACCTTCCAGACGCCGCCGCCGTGAATCCCATCTCTGGGATTCAGAGATCGCCTCCGGCACCCCGCGGGAGAGGGGAATCATCTCCTGGAGGACTCTTCATCGCCATGATCGCTCCGGAGTGATGAGTGAGTAGTTCACCCTCGACTATGGGTCCATAGCGTAGCTAGATGGTCGTCTTCTCCTAATTGTGCTTCATTGTTGGATCTTGTGAGCTGCCTAACATGATCAAGATCATCTATCTGTAATACTATATGTTGTGTTTGTCGGATCCGATGGATAGAGAATACTATGTTATGGTGATTATCAATCTATTATTTATGTGTTGTTTATGATCTTGCATGCTCTCCGTTATTAGTAGAGGCTCGCCAAGTTTTTGCTCTTAACTCCAAGAGGAGATTTATGCTCGAGAGTGTGGTTCATGCCTCCATTGATATCTCGTAAAGTTCTAAGGTTGTGGATGTGTTGCCACTAGGGATAAAACATTGATGCTATGTCTAAGGATGTAGTTGTTGATTACATTACGCACCATACTTAATGCAATTGTCTGTTTTGCAACTTAATACCGAAGGGTTTGATGATAACCAAGGTGGACTTTTTAGGCATAGATGCATGCTTGATAGCGGTCTATGTACTTTGTCGTAATGCCCAATTAAATCTCACTATATTTATCATATCATGTATATGCATTGTTATGCCCTTTTCTATTTGTCAATTGCCCGACTGTAATTTGTTCACCCAACATGCTTTTATCTTATGGGAGACACCTCTAGTGAACCTGTGGACCCCGGTCCTATTCTTTACATCGCATACAATCTACTGCAATTTGTTTACTGTTTTCTTTGCAAACAATCATCTTCCACACAATACGGTTAATCCTTTGTTACAAAGCCGGTGAGATTGACAACCTCACTGTTGCAAAGTACTTGGTTGTGTTGTGCAGGTTCCACGTTGGCCGAATCCCGGTGTTGCGCCGCATCACATTTTGCCACCATCAACCTTCAACGTGCTTCTTGGCTCCTCCCGGTTCGATTAAACCTTGGTTTCTTTCTGAGGAAAAACTTGCCACTGTGCGCATCATACCTTCCTCTTGGGGTTCCCAACGGACGTGTACATCTACGCGCATCAAAGACACATATTGAAGAGCGAGAATATGATCCGATCATGCACAAAGGAGACATCAACACTTGAGTGCTTGCTGAGCTCATGCTTTTGTTGTTTCAGAAAAGAGAGGAGAGTGCGGTAGCAGAAATAGAAAAGTCCTCCAATAACCTGCGTAATAGAGTCACATTATACTTTAGCTGATCCATGATTGTAAACTTTGGCTACATTATACTTGCACTTTTTAATAAAGTAAAAGCCGTGTGCATTATTTGATGCAGAGGCTGGGGCGATGCTCCCATTTCGAAAAAAAATCTGCCGTTATAGAGCTATAGCTCGCAACTTAGCCTCTGCCTCGAACAGGAAACCGCAATCTGTTTCTTCGTTTTCCAGTCAATGAGGAAACCACAAAGAAACACAGTAAGCAGAAAGTGAACGACGATTCGAAGGGACACTAGCACACGTTGAGTATATGTTATCTTCTATGATGATCTTATGAACTGATATATGAGTGCAACCTTATGTTGAGGATGCATAAGATTTTCACCGTTGCATGATGATAGGAGGAGGGATAGCCGGAGATTGACAGAAACCGTGTCCAAGACAGTTCTACCTTGATGAAGTCATAAACGAATAGTGATTCATGCTGGTTGTCAAGGATAAGAGCATGCATGGGTGGAGGAAAAGTATGCATTATGCATGGCTGCTTTCGGTATAAATAGTCAATAGAGCATGCATGGGTGGAGGAAAAGTATGCATTATCCATGGCTGCTTTGGGTACAAATAGGCAATGCCATGTGTGTTAAGAGTGTTATTATTCAACAGAATGGACAACTTCGAATACAATTATCGACCACATAACGGAATTGACAAGTTCGAATAAATTTGACCGGAGCGGCTTATGGAAACGACATCCAACCAAACGAGTACATATTATCCCAACACCCAGCCAACTCTTCCTACGGTTAAATATATCCTGAAATCTTACGGGCAGGCGTGTGCCGGATGGACGTCCCGGGCACACGCACCAGGCAGTCCAGTTGTAGGCTAGCTGGTATCATGTGTCATTTTTAAAAAAACTATAACTTTTAAACCGTGCGACCAAATTATAATTCGTTTTCACTACTAAAATCCCCATGACGAGAGCTTCGAAACTAGACCATATTTTCATATGTTTCGACGAATTTTTTTAACAAGCAACTTTGATGCGCGGTTGAGCAACTTTATTGTGACAAAGCAACTTTGGTGTGCAACGAACATGTACATTTTTTGGTACAGGAAGGCACAACTTTGGTGCCCGACAATAATTTTGGTGTCCATGGGAGTAATTTCAATGTGTGACGAAGCAACTTAAGTGCCCTGCATAGCAACTTTGGTGCCCGGCGACGCAATTTTTGAACCCTGCAGAGCAACTTTGGCGCCCGACCGAGCAATTTTTAGTGTCATGCGAGCAACTTTGGTAGTCGGCCGAGCAATTTTAGTGTCCTGTAGAGTAACATTAGGAGTTGTTGCTGCAGCTGTTGTGAAGCCTACCATCGTTGTGAATCAAAGTGTTTTTGTTGGACACCAAAGTTGCTTTGCCGCATACCAAAATTGTTTTCCCGCACAATAAAGTTGCTCTGTCGTGCATCAAAGTTGCTTGTTAAAAAATTGTGCCGAAACATATGAAAATGTGGTCTAGTTTCGAAGCTCTCGTCGTTTGGATTCTAAAAGTGAAAACGGATTGTAATTTCGCCGCACGGTTTAAAAATTACAGCTTTTTTAAAACAACAAAGTGATATCAACTAGCCTACTTTTTTGACAGCTGTACACATCTTTTCGTGTGAGCACTTTCTATTTTGGTTGACCGCTCAGAATAACTAACAGGCATGCGGCCGCTCGCTAGACGTGTCCTAAATATATATATATATCAACCACTTGGCAATTGATCCAGTTCGGTCCACACATTAGCTGTTCTCTTCTTAGCGACTGTGAGCAGCCGGCCGTCGACCTATCAACCGATCAATGGAGGTCGAGAACCGGTACATCGCCGTGAGGCACCACGTGGATGGTCCCCCGTCGGAGGACGACTTCGAGGTGAAGTCTGCACCGGTGCATTGGACGGCAGAGTCCGGCGAGGTCCTGGTGAGGAACATGTACGTCTCCATCGACCCCGGTCAGCTCAACCGCATGAAGCGCCACAGTGCGTCCCAACAATCCGTCGGCGCTATCGTGCCCGGCGAGGTAATTATGCAACTGTGAACCACCACCGATCGACGAACGGCGATCCGGCTGGCCGGTGCCCTGTTATGTGTCTCTTGATCGTTTTTTTGCTGCTGGCGTGCAGAGGATCGTGGCGCATGGAGTCGGCGAGGTGTTGGCGTCGGCATGCCTGGAGTACGAGGTGGGCGATGTGGTCGCCGGCGTGCTCGCGTGGGAGAGTACACGCTATTCCGGCCGTCCCCTGTTATGTGCAAGGTTGACGCCTCCTCCGGCTTCCCCTTGTCCTACCACGTCGGCGTCCTGGGGATGAGCGGGACGACGGCCTACGGCGGGTTCTTCGAGGTGTGCCAGCCGCAGAGTGGGGAGAAGGTGTTCGTGTCTGCGGCGTCGGGCTCCGTTGGTAGCCTCGTTGGCCAGTTCGCCAAGTTAGCTGGATGCTACGTTGTCGGCTGCGCCGGCACCCAAGCCAAGGCAGGCACTACCAGCTTCACGCCTTCACATTCATATTACAGCTTCACGTTCAAATTATTTGCACCCAAGAAATCGGCAACATCCGAATTTCGTTCTGACCACAAGATCGACTGAATTTCAGGTGGACCTGCTGAAAGGCAAGCTGGGGTTCGACGACGCCTTCAACTACAAAGAGGAGCTCGACCTCAAGTCCGCACTGAACAAGTGAGTTCTCTACTCCCAAAATTAACACATGTGTAGCTAATTGCTAAAATGAGCCTCCAAATTGCAACAGGTACTTCCCTGACGGGATCGACATCTACTTCGAGAACGTCGGTGGCGAGATGCTGGAGGCCGCCCTGGCCAACATGAACACGTACGGCCGGGTCGCCGTCTGCGGGGCCATCGCCGAGTACACCGACCCGGGGAGGCGAGCCGCGCCGGGCCTGATGGACGTGGTCTACAAGCGCATTGCCCTCCGAGGCTTCTTGTCCTACGATTTCATGACCCAGTTCCACGAGTACAACGCGATCATCCGCAACTGGATCCGCGAGGGTAGGATTCAGGTCATTGAGGACGTATCCAACGGGCTGGAGAGCGTCCCGTCGGCTTTCGCCGCGCTATTCCGCGGCGAAAATGTTGGCAAGAAGCTCGTTAAGCTGCCATAGAATAAAACAGGTTAATTACTTCTCAGCAGTCTAGCGTGAAATAAAAGTTTGTCCCGCTGAGCCGAAGGTGTGCATGAGAGACGACGAGTTCTACCTGAATTTAAGTTGTTGCTATGCTTGGTTAACACTTAACACCCACTTATATTGTCAGAATATGTCGTGCCCACACTTTCTAAATGTGCAATATGTCTGACGCTATATGGCTATTTCCAGGAGTAGTGGTGTGTGCATGGTCACAACTCCGGAAATGCTAAACAACAGACATGTTAGAGCATCTGCACCGGCGCGCCCCATAGCGGCCCCGATAGCGTTTTAAGGGACAGGAGTGAAAATGGGCTCACATCGGTGCACTCCAAATAGCGCTGGCGCTTTTTCGAGCCCAGTAGAAGCGCCGACAACCCCGTACCAGCCCCTTGGCGAACGGCGCGAATCGGGAGCGCCGGCGCCTCGCGGGGCAGAAAATTTTGCACGTGGGAGCCGCATGTCAGCCACACATCTCAAAATTATACATCTTTTCCATCAAAACCCCGTCCCCTCCGCCGCTCATTTCTCCCGCCCGCCACTCCATCTTCCATCCAGCCTCCAACCCAAAAAACCCTCGCCGCCGCCATGCCACCAAAGAGAAATGCTCCGGCGAAAGGCAGCGAAGCTGCTGACGAAGGCGCCACCGAAGCCGCGCACCGTGATGCTGAAGGAGAAGCCGGCGAACATGTCACAGGAGGAGTGGGAGGAGGAGAAACGCCGATGGTCCTTTGCGACGGCCGACCACAAAAGGCGTCGCGTCGCTGCTCTCGACGCAGCGAAAGCGGCGTCCGCTGAGGAAGCATGCCTCAGCTTGGGCGACGAGGACGACGACGCGCAGACGTTCCGGCGACACTCGTGGTCTGATGTCTACGGGTGCTTCTATTCTTGTAGTCAGTGTTGGGCCTCCAAGAGCAGAGGTTTGTAGAACAGCAGCAAGTTTTCCCTTAAGTGGATCACCCAAGGTTTATCGAACCTGTGAGGAAGAGGTCAAAGATATCCCTCTCAAGCAACCTCCAACCACAAAGCAAGAAGTCTCTTGTGTCCCCAACACACCTAATACACTTGTCGGATGTACAGTGCACTAGTTCGGCGAAGAGATAGTGAAATACAAGTAGTATGGATGGTGGTAATATTGCAGTAAAGATGCAGAAAACAAAGAAGCGGCGCCCAAATAGCTTGATGTAGGAAACAATTCTTGTGGTGGAAACAAGGCCTAGGATCATACTTTCACTAGTTGACACTCTCAACATTGATCACATAATAAATAAGTTCTCTTTCCTTTGTGCTACATATACTCTTGTTGGATGATGAACACCACTAATTGTGTAGGATTACACGAACCCTCAATGCCGGAGTTTAACAAGCTCCACAACATTCGATATTCATATTTAAGTAACCTTAGAGCATAATAGATCTTTGCAAAATAAACCAAGTACTAACATAGCATGCACACTGTCACCATCACACTATGAAGGAGGCATAGATCACATCAATACTATCATAGCGATAATCAACTCCATAACCTACAAGAGATTATGATCATAATCTACGACAAGAACTACACAATGCACACACCGTCACCATTACATCATGCAGGAGGAATAAACTACTTTAATAACATCACATGAGTAGCACATAGACTAGTAGCGATACAAAGCACATTGCAATCATAAAGGGATATAAATAAGCACTTCACTATGCCATTCATAACAGTGAATAAGTATTCTGTGAAATATAGCCTAAGAGACCCACACGTGCACACACTGTCACCTTTACACACGTGGGACAAGGAGTTCCGGAGATCACATAAGTAAAACCCACTTGACTAGCATAATGACATCTAGATTACAAGCATCATCATATGAATCTCAATCATGTAAGGCAGCTCATGAGATTATTGTATTGAAGTACATAGGAGAGAGATGAACCACATAGCTACCGGCAGCCCCTGAGCCTCGATGGAGAACTACTCCTCCTCATGGGAGACAGCAGCTGTGATGAAGATGGCGATGGTGTCGATGGAGGAGCCTTCCGGCACTTCCCGTCCCGGCGGCGTGCCGAACAGAGACTCCCCCCCGATCTTGGCGCGATGGCGGCGGCCTGAACTTTTCTCGCACCGTGGCTTATTCGTATCGTGTTTTAGGTCAGTGGACCTTATATAGGCGAAGAGGCGGCGCCAAGGTCAACGAGGCGACGACACACTAGGGGGCGCGCTCCCCGGCCGCGCCGGGTGTCCGGTGGCCCCCTCCGGTCCTCTCGGGTGTTCCGGAACAGGATCCCAAGATGCCGGGCGTTGATTTCGTCCGATTCCGAGAATATTTCCTTACTAGGATTTCTGAAACCAAAAACAGCAGAAAAAGAATTGGTTCTTCGATCTCGTCATAGGTTAGTTCCGGAAAACGCATAATAATGACATATAATGTGTATAAAACATGTAGATATCATCAATAAAGTAGCATGGAACATAAGAAATTATAGATACGTTGGAGACGTATCATGGTTCGAGGTGGAGGTCTTTGGAGGATGAATGTCTCATCGAGGCGTGAAAGCAAGTGAGCTTTTACCCCATCACCGGCGCCAACCAAACCGGATGCAAGTACTACAAGCGCATCCTCGATTCCTTCAAAGAGAAGAAGAACTATAGTGACTACGCCACCATCAACATGAACCGGAACCAGGGCACCCTCTCCCATCGTTGGAACATCATCAAGGCGGCGTGTAGCAAGTTCCATGGCTAGAATGAGAAGATTACGAACCGGAAGGAGAGCGGAAAGACGATGGTGGATTGGGTATGATCTACGCCCATTTAGTGATGTCTATTTCATAATGCATTATGGTGTATCTATTTGATGATCCATCTTGTTCTATATCTTGTTATTGTATCATGTATTATTAGATGCTCAACGTCCTCGAGATGTACAAGCACAAAAACGAGGACAAAGACTTTCCCTTCATGCATTGCTTCAACAAGCTACGAGGTTGCAAGAAATGGGACGACCTCCGCCTCACTCTATACAAGGACGGGGTAGAAGGGCCGGTCGATCCAGCCGGCGCCTCCACCGAGCTCCCCATTGGAAACTAGAAGGCCAAATACGAGAGAAATGCGTCGCCGGCATTGCCCGCCATGGACGCCTCCCTCGAGAAGATGATAACCTCATTCTCAGTGGAGAACAACGAAGCGGCGGATAGGGCCGCCGTCGTGTGGAAGGCAATCATCGACAAGCAAGACATGAAGATCAAGTTGGAGAAGGAGAAGGTAGAGGCGGCAAAGATGGAAGCTCACGCCGCTGCCATTAATGATGGGATTCGTAGCATAGAAAACAAAAAATTTCCTACCGCAAGAACGAAAACACAAGCCAAGATCTAATCTAGTAGATGGTAGCAACGTGAAGATCATGAGACTAACCCTCGAAGATTTCCAAAGCCTAACGAGATTAGATCTCGTGGTGGATGTAGTCGATCACTTGCCGCTTGCAAAAGCGCGTAGAAGATCTTGACCGCTTGCAAAAGCGCGTAGAAGATTGTCAACACCCGGATTTTTAAGTCCAGATGCCTATTATGCCATTCATCGCAATCCCAGGAATATTGTTTTTGCGAGACATAATAGATTGATATCACAACACATCATTCATTACAACACATAATCGTCTTACAACAAAGGATCACATGATCCAGTCTTAATACAACATAGTGGATCTAGAGATCCTATTACAAAACACATAGGAAGCGAAGTAACGGCCGTGGTCCATTTGTTCCACAGGCAACTGTTGACGTCGAGCGGTCCTAGTTGTCGTAGACGTTCGCACCATTGATACGTCTCCAACGTATCGATAATTTCTTATGTTCCATGCTACTTTATTGATGATACCTACATGTTTTATGCACATTATATGTCATATTTATGCATTTTCTCGAACTAACCTATTAACAAGATGCCGAAGAGCCAGTGCTTTTTCTGCTGTTTTTGGTTTCAGAAATCCTAGTAAAGAAATATTCTCGGAATACGAACTTTCGCCTGTGGTCCTATTTTTGCACGAAGCTTCCAGACCGAAGACCTAATGGGGCCACGAGGCGACAGAGGGGCCGGCGCGGCCCAGGCCCGGCCGCGCCCGACCTGCCCCCGGGCCCCTCGTGTGGCCCCCGCGCTGACCTTCCGCCTACTTAAAGCTCCCGTCGCGAAACCCCGACCGAGAGCCACGATACGGAAAACCCCACGAGACGCCGCCGCCGCGAATCCCATCTCTGGGGATGGAGATCGCCTCCGCACCCGCCGGAGAGGGGATTCATCTCCCGAGGACTCTTCATCGCCATGATCGCTCCGGAGTGATGAGTGAGTAGTTCACCCCTGGACCATGGGTCCATAGCAGTAGCTAGATGGTCGTCTTCTTTGTTGTGCTTCATTGTTGGATCTTGTGAGCTGCCTAACATGATCAAGATCATCTATATGTAATTCTATATGTTGTGTTTGTCGGGATCCGATGGATAGAGAGTACTATGATTATGGTGATTATCAATCTATTGTTTATGTGTTGTTTATGATCTTGCATGCTCTCCGTTATTAGTAGAGGCTCTGCCAAGTTTTTGCTCTTAACTCCAAGAGGGGGTATTTATGCTCGATAGTGGGTTCATGCCTTCATTGACACCGGGATCGTGACAGAAGGTTCTAAGGTTGTGATGTGCTGTTGCCACTAGGGATAAAACATTGATGCTATGTCTAAGGATGTAGTTGTTGATTACATTACGCACCATACTTAATGCAATTGTCTCGTTGCTTTGCAACTTAATACTGAGGGGGTTCGGACGATAACTCGAAGGTGGACTTTTTGGCATAGATGCAGTTGGATGGCGGTCTATGTTCTTTGTCGTAATGCCCGGATTAAATCTCACTATATTTACCATGTCATGTATATGCATTGTTATGCCTTTCTCTATTTGTCAATTGCCCGACCGTAATTTGTTCACCCAACATGCTTTATCTTATGGAGAGACACCGTGAACTGTGGACCCCGGTCCTATTCTTTACATAGCATACAATCTACTTGTTTTACTGTTTTCTTGCAAACATCTTCCACTCGATACGTTTAATCCTTTGTTACAGAAGCCGGTGAGATTGACAACCTCACTGCTTCGTTGGGGCAAAGTACTTGGTTGTGTTGTGCAGGTTCCTAGTTGGCGCCGGAATCCCTGGTGTTGCGCCGCATCACATTTCGCGACCATCAACCTTCAACGTGCTTCTTGGCTCCTCCCGGTTCGATTAAACCTTGGTTTCTTTCTGAGGGAAAACTTGCTATGTGCGCATCATACCTTCCTCTTGGGGTTCCCAACGAACGTGTGAGTTACACGCCATCAAGCTCTTTTTCCGCGCCGTTGCCGGGAATTGAAGAAAGTTAACAGAGAATTGCCTCCACCAAGCAGCTCTTTTTCTGCGCTGCTGTTGGAGATCAAGACACGCCGTAAGGGGAGTCTCCACTTCTCAATCTCTTTACTTTGTTTTTGTCTTGCTTTATTTTATTTACTACTTTGTTTGCTGCACCTAAACAAAATACAAAAAATTAGTTGCTAGTTTTACTTTATTTACTGTCTTGCTCTCTATATCGAAACACAAAAAAATTAGTTACTCGCATTTACTTTATCTAGTTTGCTTTATTTATCGTTGCTAAAATGGACCCTGAAAATACTAAGTTGTGTGACTTCACAAATGCAAATAATAATGATTTCCTATGCACACCTATTGCTCCACCTGCTACTACAGCAGAATTCTTTGAAATTAAACCTGCTTTACTAAATCTAGTCATGAGAGAACAATTTTCTGGTGCTAGTTCTGATGATGCTGCCTATCTCAATAATTTTGTTGAACTTTGCGAAATGCAAAAGTATAAAGATGTAGATGGTGATATTAAATTGAAAGTGTTTCCTTTCTCATTAAGAGGAAGAGCTAAAGATTGGTTGCTATCTTTGCCTAAGAATAGTATTGATTCATGGACTAAATGCAAGGATGCTTTTATTGGTAGATATTATCCTCCCGCTAAAATTATTTCTTTGAGAAGTAGCATAATGAATTTTAAACAATTTGATACTGAACATTTTGCTCAAGCATGGGAGAGAATGAAAACTTTGGTAAAGAATTGCCCAACCCATGGACTGACTACTTGGATGATCATCCAAACCTTCTATGCAGGACTAAATTTTTCTTCGCTGAATTTATTGGATTCAGCTGCTGGAGGTACCTTTATGTCCATCACATTGGGGGCGGCTACAAAACTTCTTGATGATATGATGATAAATTACTCTGAATGGCACACGGAAAGAGCTCCACAAGGTAAGAAGGTAAATTCTGAGAAACCTCTTCCTTGAGTGATAAGATTGATGTGATTATGTCTATGCTTGTGAATGGTAGATCTAATGTTGATCCAAATAATGTTCCTTTAGCTTCATTGGTTGCTCAAGAAGAAAATGTTGATGTGAATTTCATTAAAAATAATAATTTCAACAACAATGCTTATAGGAACAACTCTGGTAATAACTATAGGCCATATCCTTCTAATGGTAATGGTTATGGTAATTCTTATGGGAATTCTTACAACAATAATAGGAATGTACCCTCTGGTCTTGAAGCCATGCTTAAAGAATTTATTAGTACACAAACTGCTTTTAACAAATCTGTTGAGGAAAAGCTTGATAAAATTGATACTATTGCTTCTAGAGTTGATAGGCTTGCCTCTGATGTTAATCTTTTAAAGTTGAAAGTTATGCCTAATAATGATCTTGATAATAAGATTACTACTACAGCAAATGCCATCCAAGTTAGAATTAATGAGAATATAAGATTAATGGCTGAGTTGCGTGCTAGGTGGGATAGAGAAGAAAATGAAAAACTAGCTAAAGAGAATAATGTAGCTAAAGTTTGGACTATTACCACCACTAGTAATGCTAATTCTTCACATGTTGCTGCACCTCCTACTATCAATGGTAAAATAATTGGTGTTGGCAATGTTTCTACTCCTAGTGCAAAGCGTACAAAACTGCCTGAAATTGCTAAAACTGCTGAAACTGCTTGTGATAAAACTGCTGAAATTTTTTCCAACCTTGGGAATAATGATCCCATTGCTGTAGCTCATAATGATTTAGATTTTGATGATTGCCACATCTCTGAAGTTATAAAGTTCTTGCTAAAAGTCCTAATGCTAGTGCTATAAATTTAGCTTTACAAAACATATTACAAATGCTCTCATAAAAGCTAGAGAAGAGAAACTAAAACTTGAAACTTCTATTCCTAGAAAGTTAGAAGATGGTTGGGAGCCCATCATTAAAATGAAATTCAATGACTTTGAATGTAATGCTTATGTGATCTTGGTGCAAGTATTTCTATGCCTAAAAAGATTTATGATATGCTTGACTTGCCACCATTGAAGAATTGTTATTTGGATGTTAATCTCCCGATAATGTTAAAAAGAAACCTTTGGGGAGGATTGATAATGTGCATATTACGGTTAACAATAACCTTGTCCCCGTTGATTTTGTTGTCTTGGATATCGAATGCAATGCATCTTGTCCAATTGTGTTGGGAAGACCTTTTCTTCGAACCGTTGGTGCTGTTATTGATATGAGGGAAGGTAATATTAAATATCAATTTCCTCTCAAGAAAGGTATGGAACACTTCCCTAGAAAGAGAATGAAGTTGCCTTTTGATTCTATTATTAGAACAAGCTATGATGTTGATGCTTCTACTCTCGATGTTACTTGATTTGCACTTTCTGCGCCTAGCTGAAAGGCGTTAAAGAAAAGCGCTTATGGGAGACAACCCATGTTTTTACCTACAGCAATTTTTTGTTTTATTGAGTCTTGGAAGTTGTTTACTACTGTAGCAACCTCTCCTTATCATGTTTTTGTGCCAGTAAAGTTTCTATGTCAAAGTTGATGTTATATTTGGGATCGCTGCACAGAAACAGCATTGCTGTCTGTCACGAATCTGGGCATAATTTCTGTAGAAAATTCGAAAAAATCTGCCAATTTACGAGCGTGATCCTCAGATATATACGCAACTTTCATTAGTTTTGAGTTTTTCCATTTGAGCAAGTCTGGTGCCATTTATAAATTCGTCTTTACGGACTGTTCTGTTTTTGACAGATTCTGCCTTTTATTTCGCATTGCCTCTTTTGCTATGTTGGATTTATTTCTTTGATCCATTAATGTCCAGTAGCATTATGCAATGTCCAGAAGTGAAAATAATGATTGTGTCACCTCTGAATGAGTGAATTATTAATGATGCACTAACCCTCTAATGAGTTTGCTTGAAGTTTGGTGTGAAGGAAGTTTTCAAGGGTCAAGAGAGGAGAATGATATACTAAGATCAAGAGGAGTGAAAGCTCTAAGCTTGGGGATGCCCCTGGTTCATCCCTGCATATTTTAAGAAGACTCAAGCGTCTAAGCTTGGGGATGCCCAAGGCATCCTCTTCATCGACAACATCATCAGGTTCCTCCCCGAAACTATATTTTTATTCAGTCACATCTGGTGTTCTTTACTTGGAGCGTCGGTTTGTTTTCGTTTTTGTTTTTGTTTGAATAAGATGGATCCTAGCATTCACTTTGTGGGAGAGAGACACGCTCCGCTGTTGCATATGGACACATGTGTCCTTAGGCTTTACTCATAATGTTCAAGGCGAAGTTTCTTCTTCGTTAATTTGTTATATGGTTGGAATTGGAAAATGCTACATGTAGTAATTCTAAAAATGTCTTGGATAATGTGATACTTGGCAATTGTTGTGCTTATGTTTAAGCTCTTGCATCATATGCTTTGCACCCATTAATGAAGAAATACATAGAGCTTGCTAAAATTTGATTTGCATATTTGGTTTCTCTAAGGTCTAGATAATATCTAGTATTGAGTTTTGAACAACAAGGAAGACGGTGTAGAGTCTTATAATGTTTACAATATGTCTTTTATGTGAGTCTTGCTGCACTTGTTCATCCTTGAGTTTGCTTCAAATAACCTTGCTAGCCTAAACCTTGTATCGAGAGGGAATACTTCTCATGCATCCAAAATCCTTGAGCCAACTACTATGCCATTTGTGTCCACCATACCTACCTACTACATGGTATTTACCCGCCATTCCAAAGTAAATTGCTTGAGTGCTACCTTTAAAATTCCATCATTCGCCTTTGCAATATATAGCTCATGGGACAAAATAGCCTTAAAAACTATCGTAGTATTGAATATGTACTTATGCACTTTATATTTTATTAAGTTGCTTGTTGTGCGATAACCATGCTTCTGGGGAACGCCATCAACTATTGTTGAATATCATGTGAGTTGCTATGCATGTCCGTCTTGTCTGAAGGTCTATCATTTTAGTGGTTGGAGCATGCAAAATTGTTAGAGAAGAACATTGGGCCGCTAACTAAAGCCATGAATCATGGTGGAAGTTTCAGTTTTGGACATATCCTCAATCTCATATGAGAATAATAACTTTGCTACATGCTTATGCATTTAAGAGGAGTCCATTATCTGTTGTCCATGTTGTCCCGGTATGGATGTCTAAGTCGAGAATAATCAAAAGCGAGAAATCCGAAATGCGAGCATTCTCCTTGGACCTTTGTACAGGCATGGAGGTACCTTTGTGACACTTGGTTGAAACATGGCATGCAAAGATCCGGTAGTCCAAGTTAAGTAGGACAAGGTGCGGGCACTATTAGTATACTATGCGTGAGGCTTGCAACTTGTAAGATATAATTTCATAACTCATATGCTTTATTACTACCGTTGACAAAATTGTTTCATGTTTTCAAAATAAAAGCTCTAGCACAAATACAACAATCGATGCTTTCCTCTTGAAGGACCATTCTTTTACTTTTATTGTTGAGTCAGCTTACCTATCTCCTTCCACCTTAAGAAGCAAACACTTGTGTGAACTGTGCATTGATTCCTACATACTTGCATATTGCACTTGTTATATTACTTTATGTTGACAATATCCATGAGATATACATGTTATAAGTTGAAAGCAAACCTTAAACTTAATCTTCTTATGTGTTGCTTCAACACCTTTACTTTGATTTATTGCTTTACGAGTTAACTCCTATGCAAGACTTATTGATGCTTGTCTTGAAGTACTATTCATGAAAAGTCTTTGCTATATGATTCAGTTGTTTACTCATGTCATTACCTTTGCTTTGATCGCTGCATTCATTACATATGTTTACAAATAGTATGATCAAGATTATGATGGCATGTCACTTCAAAATTATCTTTGTTATCGTTTTACCTGCTGGACGAGCAGAACTAAGCTTGGGGATGCTGATACGTCTCCAACGTATCGATAATTTCTTATGTTCCATGCTACTTTATTGATGATACCTACATGTTTTATGCACATATATGTCATATTTATGCATTTTCTGGAACTAACCTATTAACAAGATGCCGAAGAGCCATTCTGTCGTTGGTTTCAGAAATCCTAGTAAAGAAATATTCTGAATTGGACGAAACTTCGCCCAGGTCCTATTTTTGCACGAAGCTTCCGAAGACCGAAGACGATCGAAGTGGGGCCACGAGGCGGCCAGGGAGGCCGGCGCGCCAGCCCCGCCGCCGACCTGCCCCCCGGGCCTCGTGTGGCCCCCGCGCTTGACCTTCCGCCTACTTAAAGCTCCCGTCGCGAAACCCCCAGACCGAGAGCCACGATACGGAAAACCCTGCGAGACGCGCCGCCGCGAATCCCATCTCTGGGGATTCTGAGATCGCCTCCGGCACTCGCCGAGAGGGATTCATCTCCTGAGGACTCTTCATCGCCATGATCGCTCCTGAGTGATGAGTGAGTAGTTCACCGGACCATGGGTCCATAGCAGAGCTAGATGGTCGTCTTCTCCTTGTTGTGCTTCATTGTTGGATCTTGTGAGCTGCCAACATCAAGATCATCTATATGTAATTCTATATGTTGTGTTTGTCGGGATCCGATGGATAGAGAGTACTATGATTATGGTGATTATCAATCTATTGTTTATGTGTTGTTTATGATCTTGCATGCTCTCCGTTATTAGTAGAGGCTCTGGCCAAGTTTTTGCTCTTAACTCCAAGAGGGGGTATTTATGCTCGATAGTGGGTTCATGCCTTCATTGACACCTGGATCGTGACAAGGTTCTAAGGTTGTGATGTGTCTGTTGCTACTAGGATAAAACATTGATGCTATGTCTAAGGATGTAGTTGTTGATTACATTACGCACCATACTTAATGCAATTGTCTCGTTGCTTTGCAACTTAATACCGGAGGGGGTTCGGACGATACCTGAAGGTGGACTTTTTAGGCATAGATGCAGTTGGATGGTGTCTATGTTCTTTGTCGTAATGCCCGGATTAAATCTCACTATATTTACCATGTCATGTATATGCATTGTTATGCCTTTCTCTATTTGTCAATTGCCCGACTGTAATTTGTTCACCCAACATGCTTTATCTTACGGGAGAGACACCTCTAGTGAACTGTGGACCCCGGTCCTATTCTTTACATAGCATACAATCTACTTGTTTTACTGTTTTCTTGCAAACATCTTCCACTCGATACGTTTAATCCTTTGTTACAGAAGCCGTGAGATTGACAACCTCACTGCTTTGTAAAAGTACTTTGGTTGTGTTGTGCAGGTTCCTAGTTGGCGCCGAATCCCTGGTGTTGCGCCGCATCACATTTCGCGACCATCAACCTTCAACGTGCTTCTGGCTCCTCCCGTTCGATTAAACCTTGGTTTCTTTCCGAGGGAAAACTTGCTACTGTGCGCATCATACCTTCCTCTTGGGGTTCCCAACGAACGTGTGAGTTACACGCCATCAACCATCTTCTTCGTACCACTGCTCGTCTTCATAATCTGGCCATTTGAATAGCCAGGGACAAAGCCATGAGTACTTTTAAAGTACTCGCAAACTAATACTAGGGTAAGCACTATCAAATGTGGTAAGGGGATACTAAGCTCTAGGTTTATTTGCATAAAGCCAAGTTTATTTTATAAACATTTAGTAAAGATGCTTGAATCACTTAGACTAACTTAAGTGGAAACATTAGTGTCATTTCCACAACCCTGTTGTGGTTCAAGTCAAAGTCACCATTCACCTTTCAATTGCAGGTCACCAGTCCTATGCCACATTTTTGACAATGGTCTGATGACGCAGAACAGTATGGCCTTTCCAATCGTCCGTAACCGTGGACACGGCTATTCGAATAGTTCTACACTCGCAGAGGTCGTACACTTGTGCCACAATATTTGCAATAATCCGGTGGTTAATGGCCCTAATTTATCATACTCCGTATGACTACCAACCATAACCTTTACTTATATACTTTAGTACAGCACTCTCCACATGAGCTTGGCCTCCCGCTGAAGACACACCGTCACTGAACCGCACAGTTTGGGCCGATGGTTCACCTCATTCACGTCATATCACTTCTTTTTGTAGAGGCAGCCTTCAGCCTAACCTCATGACGCTTGTTTAGAGGGAACCCGTACTAAAGCACATAAATTTCTAGTTACGCCCTTACCCATATTGGGTATTGTGGGGGTACTTTCAAAATTGGAATGGTACCCGTACCCAACCATCAGTTTATTATCAAAAATCACTATCTTCTCTTGGTCATATTCACCTTCATAGTCATCCAATGGAATGAACCATCATTCCAAGGTTTCAATTTCATTTCAAAGTCACATGTTCCCATCTAGAGTAGTCCCAATTTTAATTGATTAGCGATAGCAACTATATGAGGGGTGCTATCTAGCTTTGAGTGGTGCCAATCTAAATCAAGTATTGTTCTACTCTAGACCAAGTGAATCATAAATCAAAAAGTACTTTGAAATAAATAAGCCAAAGTAAAAGTAATTAAAAACATGGGATAGGTAATACATAATAGTAAAGTGTGATGGTGCCTTTGCTCTTGTAGAGCTAAGCATTTGTGTTTAGCAAGGATTAGCTTGCATGGGTAATAGCTTGCATTAATATCAGCTTGCAAGAGTATTATCTTGCCTTGATTGGTGAAGTGATCAAAGTGTTCTTCTTCTTCCTTGGTAGAATACCTCCTCCTCCTTCCGGTACTAGCGTCTATAAACGAATACGAGGATACAATCACCAAACAATACTTAAGTACTCTTAATTAGCCTTAGTGGCTCACACAATGATCTAGCAGCACTACTTAACATTCATTACAAAATTATGCTAGGGTTTTCTTATTTAATAATAGGAAAATAATTTCCTCTCATTGAAAAATGGAGTTAGGGTTTCTTCTTGGTTTGGTGAGAAATAATTTCCTCTCATTGAATCTTCTTAAGATTTAATTTCTCTTATGAATAATATATGACCTAGGTTGACTAAAGTCAACCTCTTCATACTTATCATTTGAGAAGATGTTTTAAATGATGTTCCATACCTCATGCAATTTAATACTAACATGGTAGTGATTTAATGTCACCAAATAATTCAATATGAGATTTCTTAGACTATGATCACTACCTCATATTGAATTACTTCAGAACAAGATTTAAATGAGAGGAGTATCTCTCATATGATTTAACACCTAGGAGTAACTAACTTAAAGGGCTAATCTTGAGGTGATTTAGTCTTCTTTAAATAACCAGGGATGATTCTGTGTTGACCAAGGTCAACACTTCACCTTTAGTATTTGAGAAAAGTGAGTTAAATGAGATTCATTATCTCATGTGCTTTAATTAACCTTTGGAAACTTCAAATACTATTTAGATTTAACATCTACCAGTGAGCAAGTATGAGCCTAGGAATTTAAAGGTCAACACATTACTTCATTTTATTTGAGAAAGATGATTTAAATGAGGTGAGCACCTCATACTATTTTAATAACACCTTGCAATGGTTTAATATTATTAATTTATCTAAGGTGAGTTCTAATGGACCTTTGGATCTACCTCATATTAATTTGGTTGAGGCAAGATTTAAATGAGACCAAAGTCTATTATATGATTTAATAAATAAGTTTGAAATATTTAAATACTACTTATTAGAATGATTGAATATTTTCAAATAGGAATCTATGGGTTAATAATATATGTGTTATTAATTCTTATTGAACTATTTGGATTAATGATTTTAGTGAGAGGCTATACCTCATATAAGTTACACTATTCTCTAAATGATTTAAATCTATAAGTAACTAAGCATGAGACTTACTTGACCAGGGTCAGTACCTCTAGTTGAATTACTTAGGATCACCATTTAAATGAGAGGGAAGCCCTCATACTATTTAAATAATTCCATGTGTAGGTATTAAATAGACTAGAAATGGCTCTATGGCTATTATTTACATCTAGTCCATGATCATGCAAAACAACTATGCTATATTTTTGCATAAACAATTAGATTAGGTCAAATGTGATTTATTGGAGTTGGAATCAACTTAAAATCTTTTATAGATAATTTCTAATGTTTATTTGAATTCAGAAAAAGCCCTGCCTTGTTATTTTTGTCATTTAAATTCAATTACTAATCTGGACATGGGGCCAGTGGCATTATTTAGATAATTTCATGAGCTTTCCAAATATATAAATTTGTTAAATTTGGTGCAGTAGCTTTCCAACTATTTAATTTTGAAGTTGGCACCAGATTGAATTTGAACTAAAAAGATTAAATCGAATTTGAATTTCGTGGGTCACAAGGGAAAAGACACGGGCTAATTAGCTTAAACAGATCGGGCCGCCCAACTAACGCTGACCACGCAGCGGGTCGCCGGCAGGGGTCCCACGATCGCCTCCTTTTAACCCGAAACGGACTGTGAACGCGAGCCGATGGATCAGATGGAGATCGGACGGCCGAGCGTCGCTGCGCCGACGGGGAGGAGTCGGCCGCGCCGGCGAGGTAGGGGGCCGGAGGGCGCGCTAGGTCGCCGCGCGGTCGTGGAGGGTCGAGGCGTCGTTGCGAGGGTGAATAGGCGCCTGGTACAGCGGCGGAGCTTGGGGGGCGGATCGATGGTGAGGATCTCTGGGCTCCCGCGGCCTCGTCTTGCGATTGACAGCTCCCGGTGGTGTCCAATTGATGGTGGGAGAGTGATCGTGATGGGAGGAGAGCAGATGTTGTGAAGAGTCGAGGCTCGAGCTTCTCTATTTATAGCGGGGTGAGAGGGCCGGCGCTGGGAAGGTCGACCATGGGCTCGACGCTTCGGTGATCGAAGAGGCAAGCTATGGAGCGCAGCGTGTAGGCGACGCCAGGCGCTAGCGTGCTTGATGGCGCGTCCAATGATGGTCCGTGGCGAGCGACGATGGTGTCCTTGCGCACCGTGCGACTGCTGATCATGGCGGTGGCACTGTGCGAAGGGGAGGCACAGGGGTTTGTCTAGCGTGTAGGGCGGGGAGTAGCCGCTCGCCGCCGGGTAGGGCGCAGGACCCTGCGCCAGCGACGACGGGCGCGGCTGCGCGCGCTCACCGCGCCGACCGGCATGTCCTGGCAACATATTGGCACGCGCGTTCCAGCCCATGCCGTGCGTTGGCGATCGAGTGAGTGGTACCGGCGTGTTCCTTGTGCTTCAGAGATGCTCGAGGACAAGGAGGAAAGTTAAGAGGGAGGCCAGAGAGATGAGTGGCATGTGTGGCCGACATGGTACTTGGCATGGATGTTATCTGATCATGGCTTCACTTTTCTTAGGGATGCAGGGCATAGGGTGATGCAGAGGGGGTACAAGGATGTTGATGATCACAATTGGAAAGAAGTTTAGGCTAAAATCTGATGGATAATAGAGTGTATGCCAAATTCAGAATCATGCCTGCAAGGTGTTTGATGAAATGGCCGCATGAAGAAAAAGTTAGAATTTTGCAATTCTTTTTGGTGGAGTTCATTTATATAATTAATGTGATTGAATGGTGGTGGTGGTGGTCAATTTGGTGAAGGTTTACAAGAATTCCAAAATGGGGTCATCTTCACATAGTTTCAAAGTCTCCACTTGTCAAAATCATACTGGTCAACCTGGTCAACATTAGCATGTGTGGTCAACATGAAAGTTGTTCACTTTCACTTGGTCTTGGATGACATGGCATTGGTTGACTAAGTTTAGTTTAAGAAATGAGAAATACAGAGGGGTAAAGTGGGGAACATTTTATAAAATGGCCAAATGACCATTATCACATGTATGTTGATTTTGAGTTTTGCTTTGATTTGATTTTGGTTTCTTTGATGCAATTGTGTTTATTTATCATATCTAAACATTTTACAAGCAAGAGATCAAGCAATGGTGGCCTTGGTTGAAGATTTGCAATTTGGCATAATGTGTATGTGAGTGAAATTTGGGAATTTTCTCCCCATTTGAATTCTCCCCTTTTTATTTGACTTTGTTGACTCTAATGTGGTTCTTATTAGTTTAGAAACATTTTAAGAGCATTGAACCCAATTCAAATGGTCTTATTCAAAGATTTGCAAATTTGGCCTTAATACATAAAAGATGAGGTGTCACTTTTTACTAAACTTGTAAATAGTTGATTTTGCTTCACTTGGACATGGGTTAGGGTCCATTTAGTGTTATATTAGGTTTAGAGATGGTTTCACACCATTTGGTCAAGGTTTGAAGTCATAGGTCAAGGTTTAGTGAATTGGCTATGTGTCACATATGCTTTTATGCATAAGTTGCATTTGATTTTTAATTTGACTTGGTTTGACCCAATTGGTGTTGTTGAGTGTTGAAATGGTATATGAAGGTGATCCAACCATTCACCATAAGTCCTAGGGTCATTTTTCTTAAATTCCTAAATTTGCTATTTTACTCTCATATGCCTCTATGGCATTTTTAATCTCTTTTTCATTTCTTTGGTTTCAACTTGGAAATGGTTTAAGAAATACTATATAAGGTTTATAAAGCTTTCTCAATCCTCTAATTAAAGTAAAAAGGTCTAGGGTAAAGATTTATAATTATAGCCATAGTCACATATGCCTTTTTCATTTAATTTCCTTTTATATTATTTTCACTAGGATGGTGAGAAGAGGGGTGAAGTTTTATGGTTTAAGATTATTTCAAATATCAATAACAAGCAATCATGGCAATAGCACAAGAATTTAGCAAGATTATTATGTACCAATCTTAATTTAATAAAAGTTTTTGTTGGTTCTAAAATTTGGAACTAGGGGAATTTGTTTATTTTGTTTTAAATTTCTGGGATGTTACAAACCCTTCCCCTTAAACAAATCTCGTCCAGATTTTAAGAGGAGTTAGGTTCCTAAGAGAGATTGAGCATTTTGATTTAACAGGAAGGCATACTTGTCATGGTCTGGGGTGCTTCAGCCCTTCAGGTCGGCTATGTGGTAGAAACGTCCGTTGTGGTTGTTCTGGTTCCTTCTACTTATGAAGTTGCGCTGTTGCTGGGCAGTGTGGGGTTGGCAGCGATCTTGGCAAGCTTCTTGGGGCACTCTTTGGAGTAGTGGCCCATGATGTCTACGCTCCCTCCTTCCTCGAGATGTTGTTGCCTCCAAGTGCAGAGGTTTGTAGAACACAGCAAGTTTTTAAGTGGATCACCCAAGGTTTATCGAACTGTGGGAGGAAGAGGTCAAAGATATCCCTCTCATGCAACCCCGCAACCACAAAGCAAGAAGTCTCTTGTGTCCCCAACACACCTAATAGGTGCACTAGTTCGGCGAAGAGAAATACAGTGGTATAAATATATATGAGCAAGAGTAACCTGTGCTTTAAAATAGCTTGTCATGGCGGTAGTTGATGGTAGTATTGCAAGCAGTAGTAACACAGTAAATGCAAAAGTAGTAACTCAGCATTTAGGAACAAGGCCTAGGGATTACACTTTCACTAGTGGACACTCTCAACATTGATCACATAACAGAATAGATAAATGCATACTCTACACTTTTGTTGGATGATGAACACATTGCGTAGGATTACACGAACCCTCAATGCCGGAGTTAACAAGCTCCACAATAATGCTCATGTTTAAGTAACCTTAAGTGAAGATAGATCAAAACGACTAAAACAAGTACTAGCATAGCATGCACACTGTCACCTTCATGCATATGTAGGAGGAATAGATCACATCAATATTATCATAGCAATAGTTAACTTCAATCTACAAGAGATCATGATCATAGCATAAACCAAGTACTAACACTGTGCACGCACTGTCACCTTTACACACGCAGGAGGAATAGAACTACTTTAATAACTTTGCTAGAGTAGCACATAGATGAATAGTGATACAAAACTCATATGAATCTCAATCATGTAAGGCAGCTCATGAGATCATTGTATTAAAGTACATAGAGAGAGATGAACCACATAGCTACCGGTACAGCCCCGAGCCTCGATGGAGAACTACTCCTCCTCATGGGAGCAGCAGCGGATGAAGATGGCGGGGGAGATGGCAGCGGTGTCGATGGAGAAGCCTTCCACCCCGCTCCGGCAGGGTGCCGGAACAGAGACTCCGTCCCCGCATCTTGGCTTCCGATGACGGTGGCTCTGGAACTTTTCTCGTATCGTGGCTTTCTCCCTAAGGGTTTTCGACGCAGGGCTTTATATAGGCGAAGAGGCGGCGCAGGAGGGTCAACGAGGCGACGAGACCATAGGTGGCGCGGCCAGGCCCTGGCCGCGCCACCATGTCATCCGTCCACCAGCCCCTCCTCGGCTCGGTGCTCCGATGCTTCCGGCAAAATAGAACCCGGGAGGTGATTTCGTCCAATTCCGAGAATATTTCGTTACTAGGATTTCTGAAACCAAAAACAGCAAAACAGAACTGGCACTTCGGCATCTTGTTAATAGGTTAGTTCCATAAATGCGTAATACGACATATAATGTGTATAAACATGTAGATAACATCAATAATGTGGCATGGAACATAAGAAATTATCGATACGTTGGAGACGTACGCATCCCTGCTTAGTTCTGCTCGTCCCGAGCAAAAACGATAACAAAGATAATTTCTTAAGTGACATGCCATCATAACCTTGATCATACTATTGTAAGCATATGAGATGAATGCAGCATCAAAACAATGGTAATGACATGAGTAAACAATCGAATCATAAAGCAAAGACTTTTCATGAATAGTACTTCAAGACAAGCATCAATAAGTCTTGCATAAGAGTTAACTCGTAAAGCAATAATTTAAAGTATAGACATTGAAGCAACACAATGGAAGTTTTTCAGCTGTTGCTTTCAACTTGTAACATGTATATCTCATGGATAATTGTCAACATAGAGTAATATAACAAATGCAATAAGCAAGTATGTAAGAATCAGTTCACACAAGTGTTTGCTTCTTGGGATGGAGAGAAATAGGTGAACTGACTCAACATAAAGGTAGAAGAATGGTCCTTCAAAGAGGAAAGCATCGATTGCTATATTTGTGCTAGAGCTTTTATTTTGAAAACATAAAGAGAGCATAAAAGTAAAGTTTTGAGAGGTGTTTGTTGTTGTCAACGAATGGTAGTGGGTACCCTTGCCAGGCAAACCTTCAAAGAGCGGCTCCCAATTTATTTTGTTTTTGGGTGGCACTCCTTCCAACCTTTCTTTCACAAACCATGGCTAACCGAATCCTCGTGCCCTGCCAACAATCTCATACCATGAAGGAGTGCCTTTTTATTTTAGTTTTATTATGATGACACTCCTCCCCACCTTTGCTTTCTCAAGCCATGGCTAACCGTATCCTTCGGGTGCCGTCCAACAATCACATACCATGGAGGAGTGTCTATTTTTGTTAATTAATTTGGGACTGGGAATCCCATTGCCAGCTCTTTTGCAAAATTATTGGATAAGCGGATGAGCCACTAGTCCATTGGGGAAAGTTGCCCAACAAGATTGAAAGATAAACACCACATACTTCCTCATGAGCTATAAAACATTGACACAAATCAGAGGTAATAACTTTTGAATTGTTTAAAGGTAGCACTCAAGCAATTTACTTTGGAATGGCGGAGAAATACCATGGTAGGTAGGTATGGTGGACACAAATGGCATATTGGTTGGCTCAAGGATTTGGATGCATGAGAAGTATTCCCTCTCGATACAAAGGCTAGCAAGGTTTATTTGAAACAAACACAAGGATGAACCGGCAGCAAAACTCACATAAAAGACATATTGTAAACATTATAAGACTTTACACCGTCTTCCTTGTTGTTCAAACTCAATACTAGAAATTATCTAGACCTTAGAGAAACCAATTATGCAAACCAAATTTTAGCAAGCTCTATGTATTCTTCATTAATAAAAGTATATGATGCAAGAGCTTAAACATGAGCACAACAATTGCCAAGTATCACATTATCCAAGACATTATAGCAATTACTACATGTAGCATTTTCCAATTCCAACCATATAACAATTTAACGAAGAAGAAACTTCGCCATGAATATTATGAGCTAAGAACACATGTGTTCATACGAACCAGCGGAGCGTGTCTCTCTCCCACACAAGGATGAACTTATTCAGAGAACTAAGATAACAAAACAAAAACAAAAATAAAAGCACACAGATGCTCCAAGTAAAATACATAAGATGTGACTGAATAAAAATATAGTTTCACTAGAAGAAACCTGATAAGTTGTCGATGAAGAAGGGGATGCCTTGGGCATCCCCAAGATTAGATGCTTGAGTCTTCTTGAAATATGCAGGGATGAACCACGGGGCATCCCCAAGCTTAGACCTTTCACTCTTCTCGATCACATTATATCACCCTCTTCTATTGACCCTTGAAAACTTCCACACCAAACTCAATACAAACTCATTAGAGGGTTAGTGCATAATCAAAATTCACATGTTCAGAGGTGACACAATCATTCTTAACACTTCTGGACATTGCACAAAACTTCTGAAAGTTAATGGAACAAAGAAACCCATTCAACAAAGCAAAAGCGGCAATGCGAAATAAAAGGCAGAATCTGTCAAAAACAGAACAGTTCGTAAAGACGAATTTAAATCTGGCACCAGACTTGCTCAAATGGAAAAACTCAAAACTAATGAAAGTTGCGTACATATCTGAGGATCACGCTGAATTGGCAGATTTTTTCGAATTTTCTACAGAAAACTGTGCCCAGATTCGTGACAGACAGCAATGCTGTTTCTCGCAGCATCCCAAATATAACATCAACTTTGACATAGAAACTTTACTTGGCACAAAAACACAAAACTAAGATAAGGAGAGGTTGCTACAGTAGTAAACAACTTCCAAGACACAAATATAAAACAAAGTACTGTAGCAAAATAACACATGGGTTATTCCCAAGAAGTTCTTCTTTATAGCCATTAAGATGGGCTCAAAAAATTTAATGATACTCATGAAAATAGACAATGAAGCAAATAAGAACATCAAGAGGCAAATCTAAAACACATTTAAGTCTAACATGCTTCCTATGCATAGGAATTGTAAATAAACAAGTTCATGAAGAGCAAAGTAACAAGCATAGGAAGATAAAAACAAGTGTAGCTTCAAAATTTCAGCATAGAGAGGTGTTTTAGTAACATGAAAATTTTACAACCATATTTTCCTCTCATAATAACTTTCAGTAGCAACATGAGCAAACTCAACAATATAACTATCACATAAAGCATTCTTATCATGAGTCTCATGCATAAAATTATTACTCTCCACATAGGCATAATCAATTTTATTAGTTGTAGTGGGAGCAAATTCAACAAAGTAGCTATCAAATATAGGAGGTATATTGTAATCATAATCAAATTTATCCTCCATAACAGGTGTAACAAAAGACTACTATCATTATAATCATCATAAATAGGAGGCAAAGTATCATCAAAGTAATTCTCCCAATGCTTGGGGGACTAAAAATATCATGCTCATCAAAGCCAGCTTCCCCAAGCTTAGAATTTTCCATAGCATTAGCAACAATGGTGTTCAAAGCATTCATACTAATAACATTCCCATTATCATGCATATAAAGTTCCATGGGTTTTTTAATTTTCTCTTCAAACACATCATGTCCTAATTCAAGATAAAGTTCATAAAGATCTCTCATATTTTTGTTGTTTTCCATTATGCCTAACTAGTGTAAACAAGAAACCAAATGTCGCAATTGCAGAGTCTAAAGGAAATAGCTTCGAGTACTTACAATGGCGAAAATAGCTTAGTAGCCGAGATCCGGAGGTGAGTACCTTTTACCTTTCCTCAAGAACAACCAGAAAAGTGCTTGATGTCCACGTTCTCCCTCCTGTAGAGACAGTGTTGGGCCTCCAAGTGCAGAGGTTTGTAGAACAGCAGTTTCAGGATCACCCAAGGTTTATCGAACTGTGGAGGAAGAGGTCAAAGATATCCTCTCATGCAACCCCGCAACCACAAAGCAAGAAGTCTCTTGTGTCCCCAACACACCTAATAGGTGCACTAGTTCGGCGAAGAGATAGTGAAATACAGGTGGTATGGTATATATGAGCAGTAGCAATGTGCGAAAATAGCTTGTCTGGCGTAGGTTGATGGTGGTAGTATACAAAGAAGAGTAACACAAGAAATGAAGAAACAAGCAGTAGTAACTCAAATAGATTTAGGAACAAGGGATTATACTTTCACTAGTGGACACTCTCAACATTGATCACATAACAGAATAGATAAATGCATACTCTACACTTTTGTTGGATGATGAGCACATTGCGTAGGATTACAACCCTCAATGCCGGAGTTAACAAGCTCCATAATAATGCTCATGTTTAAGTAACCTTAAGTGTAAGATAGATCAAAACGACTAAACCAAGTACTAGCATAGCATGCACACTGTCACCTTCATGCATATGTAGGAGGAATAGATCACATCAATATTATCATAGCAATAGTTAACTTCGCAATCTACAAGAGATCATGATCATAGCATAAACCAAGTACTAACACGGTGCACGCACTGTCACCTTTACACACATGCAGGAGGAATAGAACTACTTTAATAACTTTGCTAGAGTAGCACATAGATGAATAGTGATACAAACTCATATGAATCTCAATCATAAGGCAGCTCATGAGATCATTGTATTGAAGTACATAGGAGAAAGATGAACCACATAGCTACCGGCACCCCTGAGCCTCGATGGAGAACTACTCCTCCTCATGGGAGCGGGGATGAAGATGGCGGGGGAGATGGCAGCGTGTCGATGGAGAAGCCTCCGGGGCACCTTCCCCGCTCCCACAGGTGCCGCACAGAGACTCCTGTCCCCCAGACCTGGCTTCGATGACGGCGGCCTGAACTTTTCTCGTATCGTGGCTTTCTCCCTAAGGGTTTTCGGCGGAGGCCCTATAGGCGAAGAGGCGGCGCAGAGGGTCAACGAGGCGACGAGACCAGAGCAGGTGTGCGCAGGCCCGCCACCATGTCATCTCGCCCACCAGCCCCCACGCCTCGGCGCTCTCGGGTGTTCTGGATGCTTCCGGCAAAGTAGGAACCCGGGAGGTGATTTCGCCCAATTCCGAGAATATTTCGTTATTAGGATTTCAAACCAAAAACAGCAAAAACGTGGAACTGGCACTTCGGCATCTTGTTAATAGGTTAGTTCCATAAAATGCGTAAATACGACATATAATGTGTATAAAACATGTAGATAACATCAATAATGTGGCATGGAACATAAGAAATTATCGATACGTTGGAGACGTATCAGCCCACAACTCCACATTCATAGCAGTTTATAGTGGACTTGTCTTTCGGACTGGATGGCATTGCTTCCAGTTCTCGGGCCAGTGTTGGTGTTGGTGTTGTTCCCATTGTTGTGGTGGTTGTTGCTGTTGTTATTGTTGTTGCCTTCGGGCTTCGGGGGTCCTCCGTGGTTGTTGCGTTATTTGGGCGATAAGTCTCCAGGTGGCCTGTTGTTTCTGGGTGAATCCTCCAGAGGAGTTATTGCGGCCTGGGTATGGTGGGGTCCACTCTGGTTCATCATTCTCGCTTATGCTCTCATTGGCCTGATGCATCTTTCCTTCCATCTCGTATGGCGAGTCTACGAGGCTTCGAGGTCAGCGAACGGGATATTTACTAACACCGTTTGCATCTCGTCGTGCAGTCCAAAATCTTTCCTTTCTTTTCTCATTTGTGTCGGTCTCGTCCGGGGCGTACTTTGACAGAGTGAGAAACCTGTCGTGGTATTCCACCACGGACATTCTTCTTGCTTGAGTTCACGGAACTCGCTCTCATTTTCTTGATTAATCCTTTGGGCACATGGTACTTGCTGAATTTCAGCTTGAAGTCTTCCCATGTCATCATTTGCCCCGCATTCATTGCACGGCACTAGTCCACCAGGCTCTTGGGTCCTGCAGGTAGGTGGCAACAAGATTTTTCTTTTTCAACTCGCAACTTCTTGTTCTCATTGTCTCGAGCCACCATCGCATCCGTGGGCTCTTCGGTTTTGTTGAACATTGGAGGGTTGGTGTTCGAAATTCTTCTCAGCCTTGAACTGCAGGGATCGTGGTTTCCACGGCCTTGATTGTTCTGAGCTAGCTGTTGCAGAAAGATATTGGCCTGCCTTTCGCGCGTTCGCCTCTCTGCTCTTCCATCATGTGCAAGATTCGCATCAGCCAAGATCTTGGTTTGCGTTGCATTTGGGGGTGCTATCGAACAGGTAGATAGATCATGAGGTAAGAGGGAATTTTCTATGTCTTATTTTGAGTTAGGTTTAAACTTATTACGTGAAATATTTTTGTGATGAACATAGCCCACGCTTTATTTATTCACAACAAACCTCATACATTACTAGTTAAAGCACTAAGGGTTTTAAGAACCCTTCTTCCATAAACTACAATACATGGTACGGGATACAACTCACACCTACGTAAGTGAAGCTGGTGCAACTATTCCTCATTGTCTTCATCCACATCTATGGGAATGATCCCATCCTCCCAGACTGCAGAAACTGTAGTCCTCCTCATCCAGAACTCGTCATCCTCAAAGTCATTGTCGTCACTCAGGAAGTCATTGCCTCCCTGGATGTCTTCTCCATCCTCCCCATCTCCTGGATCTGGTCCTGCGTGTCCGACAGCCAATTCTAAGGTGCAAATCTTCTCACGAAGACGGTGATAGAGCGACATTCTTGCTGCCGGCAGCGAAGTGACCCATGGCCCTTTGTGCAACCTCATGGCGCTGCATGATGAGCCAAAGCCATCCGGCACGGTGGGAGTGGACACGTGTCAGCTCCAGTCCTTCCGGTCTCATGAAGCATAAAGTCCAAATGCTGCACATGGATCTTGAGCACCGGGTGCGAAGAAAGTGCCATGGGCTCTCCCATGGTGTCGTGTCTCGCGAAGTGGGCGAAGCGAGTGCAAGATTTTCTCGTCCGCACACCCGAGCAAGTCCCTCCGGGCGTGAGCAAGACCGTCCACCCAGCTGTATGCCTTGAAGGAGAAAAGGATCCTCTCCGAGATGGGAGGCTCCGAACTTCCCTTCAAGTCAGCGGTGATCCACCGCTGTTCCCCAGCCGGGGTGTTGTGGATCCGGACCCGTGGAACTGGGGAGGTGGGCGTTTGTTTCTCGACACCGTGGCCAAGTCACGCCAAACACCAGACTTCCTCCGTTTTCGTATCGTAGGTCTCCATCTGGACGTAGGGCTCCATCTCGAAAGTGAAATGGATAAGTAAGTTAGAGATGTGAACAAGTGTGGCACATTTTAATGGATTTATAAGGAGGTGCATGGCTTATTATTTTTAAGAAGATCTGGTAGAGAAGAAAATGAATAAGTTTTTCACAAATACTTGTTTGCTCTTAGAAACTAAAATTTTCCGAACGTCCATTCTAACTAGGGTCTCCTAAGGTCAAACAATGGCTCTGATACCAACTTGTCAACACCCGGATTTTTAAGTCCAGATGCCTATTATGCCATTCATCGCAATCCCAGGAATATTGTTTTTGTAGACATAATAGATTGATATCACAACACATCATTCATTACAACACATAATCGTCTTACAACAAAGGATCACAGGATCCAGTCTTAATACAACATAGTGGATCTAGAGATCCTATTACAAAACACATAGCGGAAGCGAAGTAACGGTCGCGGTCCATTTGTTCCACAGGCAACTATTGACGTCATGAGCGGTCCTAGTTGTCGAGACGCCACACCATCTTCTGTACATCAAGCCGTTTCTTCATAATCTGGCTACGAATAGCCAGGGATAAAGCCATGAGTACTTTTAAAGTACTGCAAACTAATACTAGGTAAGCACTATCAATGTGGTAAGGGGATACTAAGCTCCTAGGTTTATTTGCATAAAGCCAAGTTTATTTTATAAACATTTAGTAAAGATGCTTGAATCACTTAGACTAACTTAAGTGGAAACATTAGTGTCATTTCCACAACCCTGTTGTGGTCCAAGTCAAAGTCACCATTCACCTTCACTGCAGGTCAGCCGATGACACATTTTTAACTGGTCTGATGACGGAACAGATGGCCTTTGACCGTCCGTAACCGGACACGGCTATTCTAATAGTTCTACACTCACAGAGGTCGTACACTTGTGCCACAATATTTGCAATAATCCGCAGGGTTAACTGGCCCTGATTTATCATACTCCGTATGCGGACTACCAACCATAACCTTTTACTTATATACTTTTATAGTACACCTTTCTCCTGAGCTTGGCCTCCTGGAAGACACACTGCTGCACTCGCACAGCATTGGGCCGGACAATTCACCTCATTCACGTCATATCACTTTTGTAGAGGTAGTCAGCTTTAACCCCATGACACTTGTTGTGAGGGAACCCGTACTAAAGCACATAAATTTCTAGTTACGCCCTACCCATATTGGGTATTGTGGGGGTACTAAAATTGGAATGGTATCGCATCCGAACCCAACCATCAGTTTATTATCAAAAATCACATCTCTTGGTCATATTCACCTTCATAGTCATCCAATGGAATGAACCATCATTCCAAGGTTTCAATTTCATTTCAAAGTCACATGTTCCCATCTAGAGTAGTCCCAATTTTAATTGATTAGCGATAGCAACTATATGAGGGGTGCTATCTTTGAGTGGTGCCAATCTAAATCAAGTATTGTTCTACTCTAGACCAAGTGAATCATAAATCAAAAAGTACTTGAAATAAATAAGCCAAAGTAAAAGTAAGTAAAAACATGGGATAGGTAATACATAAAAGTAAAGTGTGATGGTGCCTTTGCTCTTGTAGAGCTAAGCATTTGTGTTTAGCAAGGATTAGCTTATGGGTAATAGCTTGCATTAATATCAGCTTGCAAGAGTATTATCTTGCCTTGATTGGTGAAGTGATCAAAGTGTTCTTCTTCTTCCTCTTGGTAGAATACCTCCTCCTCTTGATAGTCTCCGGTACTAGCGTCTATAAACGAATACGAGGATACAATCACCAAACAATACTTAAGTACTCTTAATTAGCCTTAGTGGCTCACACAATGATCTAGCATCACTACTTAACATTCATTACAAAATTATGCTAGGTTTTTCTTATTTAATAATAGGAAAATAATTTCCTCTCATTGAAAAATGGAGTTAGGATTTCTTCTTGGTTTGGTGAGAAATAATTTCCTCATTGAATCTTCTTAAGATTTAATTTCTCTTATGAATAATATGACCTAGGTTGACTAAAGTCAACCTCTTCATACTTATCATTTGAGAAGATGTTTTAAATGAGGTTCCATACCTCATGCAATTTAATACTAACATGGTAGTGATTTAATGTCACCAAATAATTCAATATGAGATTTAATAGACCATGGTCACTACCTCATTTTGAATTACTTGAGAACAAGCTTTAAATGAGATATCTCTCATATGATTTAACACCTAGAGTAACTAACTTAAAGGGCTAATCTTGAGGTGATTTAATATTTTAAATAACCAGGGATGATCCCGTGTTGACCAAGGTCAACACTTCACCCTTAGTATTTGAGAAAAGTGAGTTGAACATCATCTCATGTGATTTAATTAACCTTTGGAAAATTTAAATACTATTTAGATTTAAAATCTACAAGTGAGCAAGTATGAGCCTAGGAAATTAAAGGTCAATTACTTCATTTTATTTGAGAAAGATGATTTAAATGAGGTGAGCACCTCATACTATTTTAATAACACCTTGCAATGGTTTAATATTATTAATTTATTAAGGTGAGTTCTAATGGACCTTTGGATCTACCTCATATTAATTTGGTTGAGGCAAGATTTAAATGAGACCAAAGTCTATTATATGATTTAATAAATGTTTGAAATATTTAAATACTACTTATTAGAATGATTGAATATTTTCAAATAGGAATCTATGGGTTAATAATATATGTGTTATTAATTCTTATTGAACTATTTGGATTAATGATTTTAGTGAGAGGCTATACCTCATATAAGTTACACTATTCTCTAAATGATTTAAATCTATAAGTAACTAAGCATGAGACTTACTTGACCAGGGTCAGTACCTCTAGTTGAATTACTGATCACAATTTAAATGAGAGAAGCCCTCATACTATTTAAATAATTCCATGTGTAGGTATTAAATAGACTAGAAATGGCTCCATACATTATTTACATCTAGTCCATGATCATGCAAAACAACTATGCTATATTTTTGCATAAACAATTAGATTAGGTCAAATGTGATTTATTGGAGTTGGAATCAACTTAAAATCTTTTATAGATAATTTCTAATGTTTATTTGAATTCAGAAAAAGCCCTGCCTTGTTATTTTTGTCATTTAAATTCAATTACTAATTTGGACATGGGGCCAGTGGCATTATTTAGATAATTTCATGAGCTTTCCAAATATATAAAATTTGTTAAATTTGGTGCAGTAGCTTTCCAACTATTTAATTTTGAAGTTGGCACCAGTATTGAATTTGAACTAAAAAGATTAAATCGAATTTGAATTTCGTGTGTAACATGGAAAAAGACACGGGCTAATTAGCTTAAACAGATCGGTCGGCCTAACTAACGCTGACCACGCAGCGGGCCGCCTGATAGAGGGTCCCACGCGTCTTCTTTTAACCCGAAACGGAAAGGACACGGATACCAGAGGTGGGTGAAAGGCATTTAAAACTTTTATGAGATGGGCTTAACAAATGCGGAATAAACTAGCGTTTACTTTGTCAAGCCCAAAGCCTATATACTATGGTTCACCTATGTGCACCAACAACTTATTCTAAGCAATGGTTCACCTATGTGCACCAACAACTTATGCTAAGCAATACAAGCAAGTATGTGATAGCAAGATATATATAACTTCAAGCATGATGGCTATCACAAGGTAAAGTGCATAAGTAAAGAGCTCGGGTATAGGAATAACCGAAGTGACGCGGAGACAACGATGTAGCCCGAAGTTCACACTCTTGCGAGTGCTACTCTCCGTTGGAGCGGTGTGGAGGACAAGTCACTCCAAATGCACGAGGGCCACCGTATTCTCCTCGAGAATTCCCACCAAAAGGGATGTCCTCGATCCACTATGGGACCTTAGGAAGGTTACCGAACCCGCACAAAGCTTGGGGCTATCTCCACAACTTAATTGGAGGATCCCAATAAATTGCCACAAAGGCCTTGCCCTTGAAGATTCTCCACAACTTAATTGGAGTCCCCAAGAACACCACTAAGATGCCACAAAGGCCTTGCCCTTGAAGATTCTCCACAACTTAATTGGAGTCCCCAAGAACACTACAAAGATGCCACAAAGGCCTTGCCCTTGAAGATTCTCCACAACTTAATTGGAGTCCCCAAGAACACCACTAAGATGCCACAAAGGCCACTAAACCGTCTAGGGTTCCAAGAACCCAAGAGTAACAACCTTCTTGCTTTCACCACCACGAATCACCGTGGAGAACTCAAACCGATGCACCAAATGCAATGGCAAGAACACCACAAAGATGCTCAAGTCCTTCTCTCTCAAATTCCAACAAAGCTACAAAAGCTATTGGGGGAATAAGAGAGGAAGAACAAATAAGAGGAGGAACACTAAATTTCTCCAAGATCTAGATCTAGAGGATTCCCCTCACAAAGAGAGGATTTGATTGGTGAAGATGTAGATCTAGATCTCCTCTATCTTTCTCTCAAATAGATGCAAGATTCATGGGAGGGAGAGGGAGATAGCAAGCTCAAAGAAGGTCAATAATGGGGGCAAAACGAGCTCAAAACGACCAGGAACTTTGGGGAAGAAGACCCCCTTAAATAGGGGCCAAAATATCTGACCGTTATGGTCAAAATCGCGTCCCGGCGGCAGTGCCGGAGTGCTCCCAACGGCACTGCCGCCTCCCATTTACCCAAACACCCGGTACGAAAACCTAATAACTTCTTTTGCATCCGACTCCGATTTCGATGATCTTGGGCTCGTTGAAATCACAACAACGAGCTCTACAACAATATGCATAGAAACATCATAGTCCAGCAAAGGAGGATAGAAACAAATGAATAAAGGTTTACCTACCTATAAACAGCAAACCGGTAAAACCTCCAATATGGAAAATGCAACAACTTGAGTTAGGAAACTCGGATTTAGGTGCACCCAATTTTGTTGTAAAGAAGATGACAAGAGCTACCCCACAAAGAATGAAAAGCTTAAGAACAAGTGGGTAGGTTTTTCTATGTATTTTAGAGTGAAACCTCAATACGAGAAACCGAGAAAAACTCAATATCGAAACGCAACAAGTGATTCATGCGGAATCCGTTTTCGATGAACTAGAGCTTACTATGGAATAACCACAAGCTCTAAATCACCACATGGATAAGATCCAAATAACAACCAAGAAATATGATGCAAGGATGCAAAGGTTTGAGCTCTCTCCGAACGATACGATCGAGTTACTCACTCGAGAGCCCTCTTGATAGTACGGCAACTAAACTATAAACCGGTCCAACTACACCATGAGACCGGTAAGAAAGAAACCCTATCAAGAGCAAACCTTAACCTTGCACGTTCCTCTTGAGCTCGATGAAGACGATCTTGATCACAACAAGATGGAACACCTTTCTTGATTGTGCTTGCTTGATGAAGTCCTGTGGATTGCTCCCCCATAATCCACCATGGGAGAGCTTCTTCTTCGGCACATCTTCACTTATCCATGATCACCATACGGATGGCAAGATTCAAGCAAATGATCTCTTAGAGATGGCTCATCTTGAACTTGCACTTCATCATGTTGATGTCTTGAAGTAACTTGAGGGCTCACTTCATCTTCATCTTCAAGACATACTTGACACTTTGATATTCTTCATCAATTTCTTCTTATTGCAACCTTGAAGCCAACATATGGTTCAAGCATTGCCTATGGACAACACCTACAAATATAACTCAATGCAAACATTAGTCCATAGGGATTGTCATTAATTACCAAAACCACACATGGGGGCTCCATGCACTTTCAATCTCCCCCATTTTGGTAATTGATGACAATCTCTTTGAGAGGGTTTATATAAGGAATTTAAGTAACAAATAAGTTGAATATATAGAGCAAACTCCCCCATAATATATGCATGTGTGAATGATCTTGACTTTCATTGCATATTGGCATTCAAAGCCTAGTGGAGTTTCCTCTAAATATTCAACTATGCAAAGCAACAAGATGCAATGCAATAAAGGCACATGCTTAAGCACAAAGCAAAGACATAACCAAATTCCTTTAAACCCTCCAAACTTCTCCCCCATTGGCACCAATTGCCGAAATGGGTGAAAATTTTAGAAGGCCAATATAGTGAGAGTTCCTCCATAGCGTGTGCATTTCTCATAATTTGAGTGGAATCAAATGCACATATCCAATGACAAATATTTGGAAGGAATCACACTATAGATAGGATCAAAGATTGCAAAAAGATAACAACTTCAAGAAGCCTCAACAAATGAAGCAAGCAACCAAATGAACCACAAAGAAGATACCAAAAGAAAGATAGATATTATGATAAGGTCAAGAAATTGCTCTAAATAATATGAGGAAGCTCCCCAAAGTTTGTGCACAAAACTAGATAATTTGCATTGGAGTATAAAGTGCACAAACATGGAATCATCACTCCCATAATATCATTCAAAACAAAAGATACCAAGTGAAATAAACTCTAGTGATCACCACAAAATAGTGCCTTAAATAGAATGAGGAAGCTCCCCAAGGTACATGCATAAATTAAAATGTTGCATTTGAATACAATATGCATAACATGGAATCCTTACTCCCTCATTACCATTTAAAACACAAACATTTGCAATAGATCATAGTTAGAAAATTAAGCTTAACACTTGCAACAAACAAATGGTTGAGCAACAAGTAGGAGGCACCATAATAAAAGGCTCAACCAAGAGGATATGTGAAAGGCATGATAAAGCATATTATAAGACTATTACAAGGATGAGCAAAAAGCATCATCATAGTCTTCAATGAATTATATTGCTTAGCATGACCAATCAACACGCAACAAATAAATAAGATATCAAATGGAGATGTATCATCTATTATGTGTATAAGTTTCTCTAAGTGAGAAATATCACAAAGATATTTATCCACAAAGAAACATGCACACACAAAATAGATACATAATAAATAAAGCATGATATCCAAGAGGAAGTCATGCAATATACCAATAAGAATTTTTGCTTAATAGCATGGCCAAAGGCTCAATTTTATCTTATTGTACATTCATGAACTTCAACCACAAACATCTAAAATACATCACAAATATCAACAAGGGATAGAAGATAGTTGGGATGCATTGAGATAGGCAACAAGTATCACAAACGAGGATACCAAAAGAAATAACTAAATTTGCACTTTCATCGATATTGCACATGTGAGAGGCTTGAGGAATTGATATGCAATAAAATTGCTAGATAGGCATAGATGGGATGGGTGAATCATGAGCATGATTTTATATACTTCCCAACATATGTACTCATCTCAAATTACTCACATTCGCAATAAAGAGGTTTCGTTAAGACTTTAGCAAGAAGCACAACATTTGCAAATCAAGAGATTCATGCCAAGATGCAACCACATGGTTGGATGCTAGAAAAATATGCATGAGAAGATACTTGTTACCGAGATAGCATTGGTGAGGATGTAGTAGATATGTGTTCGTTGACCATCCTAGCTTGCCTCAAGTTACCATTGAGTCACCACTTCTCCCCAAGAGTGAGACAAGCATCCAATGCATATCCATTGTACCTAACACGAAGGTAAGTACAAAAAGGTCCCCAAACTAATTGGGTCCGAAGTAGTTAGACACACTACAACATATAGGACAAACTCCACAATTCTATGTGCATATAGATATGAAATTGAATTTCATGCACATCTTAGCCAAATTAGGATTTGATGGAGTTTACCCTATATATTGGATCAAAGAAAGTGACACATGCCATAAGATATACATATATTAAAGATGCATGCACAATACTTTCAAGAACCAAAGAAAGATATAATTTGGACAAGACACCAAATAAATCAAGCAATCAACACAAGATTGACTCCAAATAATTATCTCATTATAAGAAGCTAATTAAACCTAAACACAAAGGAATGAGATAACCAACTCCCAAGAGAGCAAGGTTCCAACAAACAAACCAAACCCTCAACACTTTTATGATGGCACAAAGTACCAAAAAGAAAGTTTATGTCTCCCAAAACCAAATTTTTGATAATGATCAAGAGATGTTAAGCATTCTAACAAATATAGGAGAGCTCCCCCAAGATTAGTGCATTATCTAGGATTTTGCATATGAATACAAAATGCACAAAACTAGGATCATCACGCTACCTATATCTACTAAAATGCTAAGAAAGTTTGAATAGACAAATTAGATCCATAAGATGCAAGGAAGACACATGGGAGTCAAAGCACAACACATTCATGGCAATAAATAAGACAATTTAAACACAAGAGCCAATGTAAATATGATCAATAAATTTCTACCTCATAATAGATTGCCAATTGTCCTAGGACAAGAGGTATTAGGAAATATTTCCCGGTGGTAGTTTGTAAGTATATGTAAGATCATATTTACACCAAATAAAGCATATGGTAAAAGATAAGAGTTAACCATCATGCAAAGAGAGTTTCTTGATAGCTTCAATTAGTCATACCAACATGCAAAGCAATTAATAGTATTCATACCAACATGCAAAGCAATTAATAGTATTCATACCAACATGCAAAGCAATTAATAGTATTCATACCAACATGCAAAGCAATTAATAGTATTCATACCAACATGCAAAGCAATTAATAGTATGACTTGAAGCATATGGTTTTCCAAAAATGTATTGAGGGACACATTGTGAAAAACCATGCCAAGAAAAACTTTCACAAATAAGATCCACAAAGATATTAGCAATGAAGCCATTTAAGCAAATTGGAACTTGTTTGAGAAAACATGTCACATATGAGAGATAATTTACAATATCAATTCTATGTGACACAACCTCAAATGTTCACATTTCCTAGGCTTGTAATATGCACAAAGCTTATTACTCCCCCATAATGTGATAAATAATATATTTTCACAAGAGGCAAATAAGATCCAACTAGGTATATTAATGGACATTGGAATTTGAATTTCTCATGAAGATGACATACCACATAGAGACTAGATAATCTTGCAATATCAATTCTAAGTGATATTCCTCATGTACACACATTGTTAGGATCATGAAATTCCCAAAGGAATATCACCCCAAAACGGGATAGTCCATTAATCTCTCATAAGAGCCATATAGGATACAACAAGATGCAAAGAGGCTCCAACACAAACACAAGTACACGGTGTGCAACCCAACATACATAGACTTGATTTCTCAAGAAAAGCAAGTAGGAAGCACAACATATACAAACACATGCTAGGAACAAAACTAACACATGCAAAGGGGCGAGTAACTTTCAATATAAGTGAGTTGAGAACATGTTACCGCAAGGAGGAACATTGAATACATGATAGAAGCAAGATAGCCAAAAACTTGGCTTGAGATAATATAAATGATGAAGATCCCTTAATTCTTCATGATGTAGCCAAGTCTCCAATGCCCTCCAACAAGTACCTATTGATCAAATTTTGGATTGTTGGTCCCCAACTAAGTTGGGTCCTAAGAGGTTAGTCACAATAGGCTTGGCAACCCAAATGGTTCTTTTCTTGACACCACTTTGAGCACCAACATATTTGGCAAACACATTGCCACCCTCATCCTTACGAAGAGAATAAACATCACCAATGGTGATAGAGTTGGATGAGGTACCAATAGTGCACAAGGAGGAGATGTGGCCCTTCTCACGGCATATGTAGCAAGTTCTTTTCTTCTCCTTCTTCTCACTAGGTTTCTCCACAATGGGAGCATTGGCTTGTTTCTTCTTGGGAAGTGGTATTTCTTCAACTTGAGGTTGAATATGAGTTTGAGCTTGAGGCCGCTTCCCTTTTTGCTTCTTCTTCAAAGGGCAAGATCTAACATGGTGCCCTTCAATATTGCACTTGAAGCAAACAATCTTGGCCGGGTCTTTGACTTGTACTTGGCCCTTCTTCTTGTTGTTGTTCTTGGACTTGTTCTTGTTGTTGGATTTGAATCCAAGTCCACTCTTGTCATTGGGGGATTGTTGCATACTCAACATCGTGTCAAGTTTGCATTTCCCTTCATGACCCTTTACCAAGTCATTCTTCAAAGAAGTGACTTGGGCCTTGAGCTCTTTGATTTCCTCTACATGGTTAGTAACAACACAAGTACTAGAGGAAGTAGAATCTTCATTGTTAGAGCAACAAGGCAAGGAAGATAATTCATCACAAGATTTAGCAATATTATGAGTGGATGAATTACTAGGACTAGCACATGACAATATAGCATTTTGAGTAGTAGTGCTAGTATCCACATGAGGCTCACAAGGTGTTGCCTTAGATATGATAGCCTCATGAGCTAACTTTAGCCTATCATGAGAGGCTAGAAGATCCTCATGGGAGCTAGAAAGCTTTCCATGATTTTCTTCCAATTTCCCATAATTGCAAGTTAGCAAATCAAGTTGAGCCCTTAGCTCAACATTCTCCTTCAAGATAGATGCTTCACAAGAAGTAGAGTTAGTAGCACAAGCATCATTATTAGTAGTAATAGGAGAAGGCAAGTTGGCATGCTTTTTTAGATAAGAAGCTTTAAGTTGCTCATGCGACTCGGTGAGTTTGGCGAGCGCACTCTCAATGACCCTTGAGCCCTTTTTGAGTTGCTCAAAATCCTCAAGGAGTTTAGCATTAACAAACACAAGCTTATCATTTTTTAGCTTTAGTTCATTTGCCATCTCAAGAGCTCTATCATGGTTTTCCTTTTCTCTAGACAATTCTAGAGCAAAGGTCTCCTCAAGAGCTTCCTTGGTGGTTTGTTCTTCTTCAAGTTCATTCTTTAAAGATGCTACATCATCGGCATACTCTCGTTCAAGAGCACCCTTTTATCAATGGTGTTCTCATGCATCCAAATAAGTTTTTGGCTCTCAATAGCGGTAGTCAAGATTTCAAAGAAGTAAGAGCAAGCAATTTTATCTTTGCAAATAACCTTGAAAACACTCATACCCTTATCGCGTAGAGAGACAACCCAATCATCTTCTTCATACTCATCCTCATCCTTATCACCACGAGGAATATTAGGTTCCACGGTAGGAGATACCGTGGAACTCTTGGCCATAAGGCATATATGAGACCCGTGAGATAACGATGAGGAGTTACTTGAGGCTCCTTTCAAGATCTTGTCTTGACCAATAGAATCTTTGGTTTCCTCTACATTGTTAGCCATACAACAACTAGAGGAAATAGAAGCATTTTTATCATGGCCACAAGACAAATCAAGCATATCATCATGAGATTTATTCAAGCAACATCCACATGATATGCAAGGACTATCAACACAAGCATGTAAATCATTTCTAGTGCTAGATGTGTTTAAGTCCAAAGATGAAGCATTGCAATGAGATAGAGATGAAGAATCATCAATAGTAAGCTCAATATCAACATTGCAATTTTCATCACCACTCACCATATCATTACCTTGTGTCTTACCACACTTTGGTGAAGTGGATGAAGATGAGAACTCATCACGGCCGGAAGTGGAAGCAATGCAATCATCCTCAATAATATTGGACACATCATATTTGTCTTGAAGCTTTGTCCATAATTCATGAGCGCTCCCAAAAGGCATGATTGAAGAAGTAACTACATTGCTCACAACAATGGAAAACACATGAGAAGCAAGAGCATCGAGACAAGAGTTTTTCTTCTCCTCATAAGATAAATTTTGGGGATCCTTAGGAGAAGAAAAACCCATGTCAAGAAATCGCTCCATGTTCGGGGAAATACCCCGCAAAATATTAAGCACATAAATTTTCCATAGATCATAATTTGTGCCATCAAATATAAACAAGTTATTGTGATCTAATCCCTAACCGACATCTTTACTCTCAAGGCGGTGAAGCCTAAGAATGAGAGACCTTGCTCTGATACCAATTGAAAGGACACGGATGTCGCCTAGAGGGGGTGAATAGGCGATTTAAAACTTTTACGAGATGGGCTTAACAAATGCGGAATAAACTAGCGTTTACTTTGTCAAGCCCAAAGCCTATATACTATGGTTCACCTATGTGCACCAACAACTTATTCTAAGCAATGGTTCCTCTATGTGCACCAACAACTTATGCTAAGCAATACAAGCAAGTATGTGATAGCAAGATATATATAACTTCAAGCACGATGGCTATCACAAGGTAAAGTGCATAAGTAAAGAGCTCGGGTATAGGAATAACCGAAGTGACGCGGAGACAACGATGTAGCCCGAAGTTCACACTCTTGCGAGTGCTACTCTCCGTTGGAGCGGTGTGGAGGACAAGTCACTCCAAATGCACGAGGGCCACCGTATTCTCCTCGAGAATTCCCACCAAAAGGGATGTCCTCGATCCACTATGGGACCTTAGGAAGGTCACCGAACCCGCACAAAGCTTGGGGCTATCTCCACAACTTAATTGGAGGCTCCCAATAAATTGCCACAAAGGCCTTGCCCTTGAAGATTCTCCACAACTTAATTGGAGTCCCCAAGAACACCACAAAGATGCCACAAAGGCCTTGCCCTTGAAGATTCTCCACAACTTAATTGGAGTCCCCAAGAACACCCAAAGATGCCACAAAGGCCTTGCCCTTGAAGATTCTCCACAACTTAATTGGAGTCCCCAAGAACACCACTAAGATGCCACAAAGGCCACTAAACCGTCTAGGGTTCCAAGAACCCAAGAGTAACAACCTTCTTGCTTTCACCACCACGAATCACCGTGGAGAACTCAAACCGATGCACCAAATGCAATGGCAAGAACACCACAAAGATGCTCAAGTCCTTCTCTCTCAAATTCCAACAAAGCTACAAAAGCTATTGGGGGAATAAGAGAGGAAGAACAAATAAGAGGAGGAACACCAAATTTCTCCAAGATCTAGATCTAGAGGATTCCCCTCACAAAGAGAGGGATTTGATTAGTGAAGATGTAGATCTAGATCTCCTCTATCTTTCTCTCAAATAGATGCAAGATTCATGGGAGGGAGAGGGAGATAGCAAGCTCAAAGAAGGTCAACAATGGGGGCAAAAACGAGCTCAAAACGACCAGGAACTTTGGGGAAGAAGACCCCCTTAAATAGGGGCAAAGATATCTGACCGTTATGGTCACAATTGCGTCACCCGGAACCTGCCGGACCCTCCGGCCGGCCTGCACACCCCCACTGAAAACTTCTAATTTTGCATCCGGACTCCGATTTCGATGATCTTGGGCTCGTTGAAATCACAACAACGAGCTCTACAACAATATGCATAGAAACATCATAGTCCAGCAAAGGAGGATAGAAACAAATGAATAAAGGTTTTACCTATCTATAAACAGCAAACCGGTAAAACCTCCAATATGGAAAATGCAACAACTTGAGTTAGGAAACTCGGATTTAGGTGAAACCAATTTTGTTGTTCAGAAGATGAAAAGAGCTACCCCACAAAGAATGAAAAGCTTAAGAACAAGTGGGATAGGTTTTTCTATGTATTTTAGAGTGAAACCTCTCAATACGAGAAACCGAGAAAAACTCCAATATCGAAAACGCAACAAGTGATTCATGCGGAATCCGTTTTCGATGAACTAGAGCTTACTATGGAAATAACCACAAGCTCTAAATCACCACATGGATAAGATCCAAATAACAACCAAGAAATATGATGCAAGGATGCAAAGGTTTGAGCTCTCTCCGAACGATACGATCGAGTTACTCACTCGAGAGCCCTCTTGATAGTACGACAACTAAACTATAAACCGGTCTCCAACTACACCATGAGACCGGTAAGAAAGAAACCCTATCAAGAGCAAACCTTAACCTTGCACGTTCCTCTTGAGCTCGATGAAGACGATCTTGATCACAACAAGATGGAACGCCTTTCTTGATTGTGCTTGCTTGATGAAGTCTTGTGGATTGCTCCCCCATAATCCACCATGGGAGAGCTTCTTCTTCGGCACATCTTCACTTATCCATGATCACCATACGGATGGCAAGATTCAAGCAAATGATCTCTTAGAGATGGCTCATCTTGAACTTGCACTTCATCATGTTGATGTCTTGAAGTAACTTGAGGGCTCACTTCATCTTCATCTTCAAGACATACTTGACACTTGATATTCTTCATCAATTTCTTCTTATTGCAACCTTGAAGCCAACATATGGTTCAAGCATTGCCTATGGACAACACCTACAAATATAACTCAATGCAAACATTAGTCCATAGGGATTGTCATTAATTACCAAAACCACACATGGGGGCTCCATGCACTTTCAAACGGCACCTGTGAACGCGAGCCGATGGACCGGCAGATCGGACCCGAGCGCTGCTGCCGTCGACGGGAGAGGAGCCGGCCGCGCCGCGAGGTAGGGGGCTGAGGGCGCGCAGGTCGCGGGCGGTCGGGGAGGGTCGAGCGTCGTTGGCGAGGGTGAATAGGCGCCTGGTACAGTGGCGGAGCTTGGGGAGGCGCGGATCGATGGCGAGGATCTGCGGGCTCCGGCGGCCTTCGTCTTGCGATTGGAGCAGCTCCGGCGGTGTGGTGTCCAATTGATGGTGGGAGAGTGATCAGTGATGGGAGGAGAGCAGATGTTGTGAAGAGTCGAGGCTCAGAGCTTCTCTATTTATAGCGGGGTGAGAGGGCCGGCGGGTGCTGGGAAGGTCGACCATGGGCTCGATGCTTCTGGTGATCGAAGAGGCAAGCTATGGAGCGCAGCGTGTAGGCGACGTCTAGGTGGTGCTAGCGTGCTTGATGGCGCGTCCAATGATGGTCTGTGGCGAGCTGGCGACGATGGTGTCCTTGCAGTACCGTGGCGGACGGTGCTGATCATGGCGGTGGCTACGGTGCGGGAGGCTGTGGGGTTTGTCTAGCGTGTAGAGGGCGGGGAGTAGCTGCTCGCCGTGGTAGGGATGCAGGGGGAGGACGGCCGCGCTCGAGTGAGCGACGTACTGGCGCGGCCAGTGCGCGCTCACCGCGTCGACTGGCATGTCCTGGCAACATATTGGCACGCGCGTTCCAGCCCATGCCGTGCGTTGGCGATCGAGTGAGTGGTACCGGCGTGTTCCTTGTGCTTCAGAGATGCTCGAGGACAAGGAGGAAAGTTAAGAGGGAGGCCAGAGAGATGAGTGGCATGTGTGGCCGGCATGGTACTTGGCATGGATGTTATCTGATCATGGCTTCACTTTTCTTAGGGATGCAGGGCATAGGGTGATGCAGAGGGGGTACAAGGATGTTGATGATCACAATTGGAAAGAAGTTTAGGCTAAAATCTGATGGATAATAGAGTGTATGCCAAATTCAGAATCATGCCTGCAAGGTGTTTGATGAAATGGCCGCATGAAGAAAAAGTTAGAATTTTGCAATTCTTTTTGGTGGAGTTCATTTATATAATTAATGTGATTGAATGGTGGTGGTGGTGGTCAATTTGGTGAAGGTTTACAAGAATTCCAAAATGGGGTCATCTTCACATAGTTTCAAAGTCTCCACTTGTCAAAATCATACTGGTCAACCTGGTCAACATTAGCATGTGTGGTCAACATGAAAGTTGTTCACTTTCACTTGGTCTTGGATGACATGGCATTGGTTGACTAAGTTTAGTTTAAGAAATGAGAAATACAGAGGGGTAAAGTGGGGAACATTTTATAAAATGGCCAAATGACCATTATCACATGTATGTTGATTTTGAGTTTTGCTTTGATTTGATTTTGGTTTCTTTGATGCAATTGTGTTTATTTATCATATCTAAACATTTTACAAGCAAGAGATCAAGCAATGGTGGCCTTGGTTGAAGATTTGCAATTTGGCATAATGTGTATGTGAGTGAAATTTGGGAATTTTCTCCCCATTTGAATTCTCCCCTTTTTATTTGACTTTTGTTGACTCTAATGTGGTTCTTATTAGTTTATAAACATTTTAAGAGCATTGAACCCAATTCAAATGGTCTTATTCAAAGATTTGCAAATTTGGCCTTAATACATAAAAGATGAGGTGTCACTTTTTACTAAACTTGTAAATAGTTGATTTTGCTTCACTTGGACATGGGTTAGGGTCCATTTAGTGTTATATTAGGTTTAGAGATGGTTTCACACCATTTGGTCAAGGTTTGAAGTCATAGGTCAAGGTTTAGTGAATTGGCTATGTGTCACATATGCTTTATGCATAAGTTGCATTTGATTTTTAATTTGACTTGGTTTGACCCAATTGGTGTTGTTGAGTGTTGAAATGGTATATGAAGGTGATCCAACCATTCACCATAAGTCCTAGGGTCAATTTTTCTTAAATTCCTAAATTTGCTATTTTACTCTCATATGCCTCTATGGCATTTTTATCTCTTTTTCATTTCTTTGGTTTCAACTTGGAAATGGTTTAAGAAATACTATATAAGGTTTATAAAGCTTTCCCAATCCTCTAATTAAAGTAAAAAGGTCTAGGGTAAAGATTTATAATTATAGCCATAGTCACATATGCCTTTTTCTCATTTAATTTCCTTTTATATTATTTTCACTAGGATGGTGAGAAGAGGGGTGAAGTTTTATGGTTTAAGATTATTTCAAATATCAATAACAAGCAATCATGGCAATAGCACAAGAATTTAGCAAGATTATTATGTACCAATCTTAATTTAATAAAAGTTTTTGTTGGTTCTAAAATTTGGAACTAGGGGAATTTGTTTATTTTGTTTTAAATTTCTGGGATGTTACAAAGATCTTGACCGCTTGCAAAAGCGCGTAGAAGAACTTGACGGTGCCACAATCGGGCAGCACCTCCGTACTCGGTCACACGTACGGTGTTGATGAAGACCCGTCCTCCTCCCCGTTCCAGCGGGCAGCGGAAGTAGTAGATCCTCCTCTCCCGCCAGCATGACGGCGTGGTGGCGGTGGTGGTGGAGAGATCTCCGGCAGGTCGCCGCAAGCGCCGCGGGAGAAGAAGGAGGAGGAGGAGGAGCTAGGGTTTGGGCGCAGGTGGTGCTGCGACTTGGGGAGCTAGGGCTGCGACTTTGTGGTGCCCTTGGGGTGCCCCTTGGCCTCTTTATATAGGTGGCCAAGCCCCTTGGGTCGTCCAAAACCTGCCCCCAAGTTTGACTGAGTTCGATAGGTTTCCGGTTCCGAAAACCTAGTCCTACTCTGACTCTTTTGCCAATTCCGAAATTGCATTAAGGAAAGACTCCTTTTCCTTAAGGCAACGTGGTTGCACCTATTATGGAACCCTCCGACTTCCTTAGACATCCCGGTCGTCCCACACTTCCGGAACCTTCCATAATATTCGACTATTCCGTCCTTCCAACCTTCTAGAAGCTCCGCCAAAACACCGGACTTTTTCCGAACCCCGGAAAATGACTTCCCATATATGAATCTTATTCTCCTGACCATTCCGAACCTCTCGTGATGTCTCGATCCCATCCGAGACCTCGAACAACATTCGAGCTCCATTCCATATTCCATATCTACTTAAAACGACATCAAACCTTAAGTGTGTCACCCTACGGTTCGTATGCAACATGGTTGAGACTCTCTCTACCAATAACCAATAGCGGGACTGAGATCCATAATGGCTCCCACATATTCAACGATGACTTAGTGATCGATTGAACCATTTACATACGATACCGATTCCCTTTGTCACGCGATATTTTACTTGCCCGAGGTTTGATCATCGGATTCTATACCTCAACCTCGTCTCCTGACAAGTACTCTTTACTGCACCGTGGTATGTCATCTCTTATGAACCATTCATATGCTTGCAAGCCAATTAGACGACATTCCACCGAGAGGGCCCGAGAGTATATCTATCCGTCATCGGATGGACAAATCCCACCGTTGATCCATATGCCTCAACTCATACTTTCTGGATACCTAATCCCACCTTTATAACCACCCATTTACGCAGTGGCGTTTGATGTAATCAAAGTACCTGTTAAGGTCTAAGACCCCGTGTGTGGCCCGATCTTGCGAATGACCCAAGAGTCAAAGGGGGAAAGAGAGGGAGAGGCGGAAGAACACGAAGAACGCGAAGAACACAACGCACACCAACCCGATACAATCGACACTTACCCTCGTGGCTCGATGGACCACGCCAATAGAATCACCACGGGAGAGACTCGAGGTAGAATCCCGGAGTGAGAGATCGGTGTTGAGGATGGAGGTAGGTGAGGGAGAGAGAGTGGGCTACACTAGAATCTCACTCACATAGATCCAATCATCCAACATGGGTGCCTTGATACAAAGGGGATGAAACCCTAGGGAGACAAAGCTCAAAGTCATGTTTAAGCCTAAAATCTTGTCTAACCAGCTATGGGGGCGAGCCGGGTCTTATATAGGCATACAAGGCAGCTCGGTCGAACGGGTACAAGTTGGTGGGTCCGTGAGATCCGGTCCAGGGCCGGTCCGACCGGTCTGGGACGGCCATCCGGCCCAAACCGGATTCTCGGGCCGGCCGTGACCGGCGAGGCTCCCGAAGCCCCGGAACGCGTCCGGATGGCACAAGCGGAAATTCCGCCTAAACCGGCCAGGCCGGGCCCGGGTCGACCGCCCTGGGTCGGTGGGCTGGCCCGGCTCTGACTGCCCCGGACCGGCCGGCCTTCCTCCTCTCGCCTCTTCTTCCTCTTCCTTCCTTTCCTCCTTCATTCTTCTTCTTCCTTCTTCCTTGCACCATGGGAGTTCCTTCTCTCTTGGTCCTTGTCGATGTCGGCACCTATAGACACAATGATGATAGGCATGAGGTGCATGCCATTCAAGTTGGTGTTGAGATTGACCATAGAGAGAGGAAAGAGTTCACCTTGACGTATATGGCGGGGTTTTGTGTTGTTGGTCCACTTGGGGGACTCCTTGGCCATGGTGTAGCGTCGACGATAGGCGGGGCTGCATCATCTCCCCCTTGGGGAAGAGTCGCCCTCGACTCTTGCTCCTCCTCACCGATGAGGTAGACGTGAAGGACTTGTATAGGTGCCCTTGTGTCCTTAGGGATGCTCGTCGTAGGTGCGTCTTTGTTGTAGTCCATAACGGTCTCCCATGTAGTGGTGGAGGGGCCAAGTCTCGGCCGAAGAAGAACAAGGGGAAAAACAACTTGCAAAAGGAAAGCTTGTGGATGCCAATTTGGTGACCGGCGAACAAGAGGCTCTCAATCAAATACGAAGCATCAAGTCGTTTCTCCAAAAGGCATGGGGCAAAAATGGTGATCAAAAGAGTGTCGATGTGTCCAAAATGTGGTAGGGCAAAAATTTGTGCATGTAAGAGTTGTATGGTGTCAAAAATGTGTGGTGTAGTCTTGTCCCAAGCAAATGGAACAAACAAAGGCAAGTATCGGCGGCAAAATTTGGGGCAAAATTGTTGTGCAATGGCAAAGCTATGGAGACTTCTAGCTTGGGAGGTTGGCTTGAGCCGAGTATGAGTGTCCTCAAGTGTGAAAGAATCCATTGCAAATGCCAAAGATGAAATGAGAAATCCAAAGGAGAGCAACTTTTTGTGTAACTTGTGGCACAAGGTGCATAAGGTTTCTCTCACATGTATGACATGGTCCTTGAGATTCTCGGAGTGTATGATGATCTCATCAAGACATACAACAACCATTGTGCCAACAAGATATGTCAAGATATGTTGCAAAAGAATTAAAAGAGGTGACGAGGAATTGGACCAAACCGGAAACTCGTCAAGATATGGCAAAAGAGGGCGAAAGTTTTTGGGGACATACCCTTTGGTGTGAATCCCATGGGTTGGAACATGTATCTCGTCCTTGTTGGGGTAGCTCTCAATTGCGCGTTTTGTGAGCTCATGCTCCGTAGCGGTGGAAGTGGTCGGTCGTGTACCTACACATGGAATAAGCAAAACAAAAAGCGTGTGTGCATGGTAGATGAATACATCATCCATCATGATGTTCCATGACTTGTGCACATCACCATTATGTCAAGCAAGATAGTATGGAATGCATGGCGATGGTGCAAACGGCAAGAAGGTGCATTCATGGCATGTGGTAACTCATGATCATCAAAAATTGAGAAGGCTATGGGGGCCATCTCATGGACAATGAAATAAACATTCTTGCATACCAAGCATAAGAAAGAGCAATTGTTCATAATCTTGGATGCAAGGATCATGGAATAGTGCAAACATGTGGGGCAAAGCATGTGAAAGCTAATGTCATCATTGTTGTCGACAACCCTATGGAAAGAGCAAGTGTTCATCGAGGGTGTCACAACACAAGCATGAGCATTATCATTATCATTGCAAGCAAGCGGAGCAAATATGAAGCTCTCATAGCATGGCATGGTCATGGCATCACAATCAATCAATTCCACATGGTCAAGCAAAGCATCACATGGGAACATGAAAGAAGCATGTGACATAGCAAATGTATCATCAAGATCATGCATGCACTCATAAGTCATCATGTCCACTAGTGGGATCATGGCATCATCAACACCTATGTTGTTACCTTTGAAGGCCGACTCATGTGATGTAGGTGTTGTGGAAGTAGGAGGATCCATGTGGTCGACACGTCCATCTTGGAGCAAGCATGGTGAGATATCATCGTCTTCATGCACCATGTACATCTTCTCCATGAGCGGGAACCCGTCCTCCGTGGAACCTAGTGCAACATAAGAAGACACAAACGAGGGAGAGGTTAATGTGTTAGCAAATGCGATGTCCTCCATGGACCTATCATCTACCTCTCTCAACTCATTTTGTGTATCACTCATGTCTTCCAAATGGAAGCACTCAAACTCACATATGGGGTGGAAGTCACTCAACTCACTATCACTCGCTCAAGTGGGCTAAGTGGCTCTCATGCTCACATGGGGTTGGTACAACTCATCAATCAAGCATATAGGAGTAGGTTCGACTTGCTCATCTCCATGCGCCTCCGTGGTTGAAGGGAACTTCCCATGCTCAACCATCTCAACTCCATGCGCTTCCGTGGGTGAAGGGAGAATCCCATGCTCACCATGCTCAACTCCCTCGCCTCCTAAGTCGTCCTCAAGTGGTGGCATCTGGAGACTTGTGCATTGAGCTCGTCGAAGTAGAGCTCTTGGCGCCTGGCGTTGTGCATTGCCATGCCATGTGACCCTTGGTCTTGCACACCTCACATAGGAGATTGGGACATTCCCGTGGAAGGTGGCCTTGTTGCTTGCACTTGTAGCATCGGAGTCCATAGGCATATGACGAGGTAGGGGCCATTGTGGTGGTGGCACAAGAGGTAGAAGTCGCCTTATATGAGGAAGGTCTTCATGTCGAGGCTCTCGTCTTCTTGCCTCATCACCATGTCTTGAGTGGTGTCGTCGAAGATCATGTGTGGGCGGATGTCGATGTAGACCATGAGGTGGTGGTGGCCGACGACGATCATGAGATGGTGTGAGTCGATGACGGTCCTGCCATGCCTAGATGATGGCTCATGTTGGGGCGCTTGATGCTCCATATGATGTCCGTGATGTCGATGATCTTGTGCATAGGCACTCTCATGATGGCGCCTTGTGGAGCTTGGAGAAGTGTGTCGATGCCGAATATGTTGGGGACGCTCTTGATGATCCACATGATGATGCCATCGTGGAGGCCCTCGATCTTCATATGTAGCTCCATTGGCCAAGTAGGGGTATGTGGGAGCATCGGCGGTGTACATGGTGGGGTCGATGTCGTCCTCGTGGTGGTGCTCCACCATGTCGTCCATGCTTGTTGAGCAAGTGTCGATGTAGAGCTCGTTGATGTCGTCCATGTTGGCGATGCTCGCGCAGCCATAGTCGGTGTAGAGCTCCTCGATGTCGGTCATGTTGGCGATGCTTGCGGAGCCATAGTCGGTGTAGAGCTCCACATGTTCCTCCACATCCGCGGTGCTTGACGAGGTATCCTCCTCGAAGTGCTCCGTACTCCTCCGTATCCTCTTCGTCGCTATACATGTTAGCAAGACAATATCTATATGGTGTATGTTAGTGGAAGAACACTACCTCGCAATCTTACCGTTGTATGACAAGATTGGGGTGATCCAACAAACCGAGAGTTAGAACAATTGTATCGGGCACTCACACAAAGACACACGCAAAAGCTAGCAAATATGGTGGTAGGTGAGTGTGGTGGAAAACCAAAAGATGAAATCCGAAATCAAGTGTATTGTCAAGGGTGGGTAAGATCCAAAAACTCAAATGTCAAAGCGATGATCACTATAAACACGTAAAAGATGTGGAACTCACACACGGGATAAGCGGGGTTAGTGCGACCAAGGAATGAGCGGAAAAGTGTATGAAGCCCGAAAGCAAGGGTGGCTCGGTGTCACACTAACACAAGGAGAGGCAAAGCTTTGGGTTGCAAACGAAGAGACAACTAGATTCACACGCGGCCTCTCTTTTCTCTCTCTTTTGCTTAAAAGCTTTTTCTCTCTTTTGTATTTGGTGGCACTTACACTTTTGTATCTATGTATGTATGATGGCACTACACACTTTTGCTCTATGGTGCACTTGCACTCTTTTTGTGTTTTTGCGGCTTTTCGCACTATGTTAGCGTTAGCTCGCTTTTGCTATCTTGGCCCACGAGTTTTGCTTGAAGCTTGACTCCACACTACACACACACTCACAATCGGGGCCACGTGCAATGTCTCGCAACACTAGATAAGCAATGCTCGATAGGATAGATCGCAAAAGAAGAGGGGTTACAAGGTGAGGCAAGTTATACCTAAGATGTTAGGCGGTGATGAACACACAACTTGCGATGACGGCGGTGGTGTCAAGATGTACGTTTGCAAGTCCGGGTGCCGAGGATGTCGCGCTTGCTTCGGAGCTGCGGGTTATTTCACAAACAAGGCACTCAAACCGAACAAGCAAACACAAGTTAGCGATAAGATGGGTCAAAGTAGCTCGTGGTGGCGGTGGTATGCCGGTGTGGTGGTGTCGATGCTCTTGCGGATGCGGCGGTGTTTGTTGGGGCCGCGGTGGTGTTTGCCGGTGGTTGGGGATGATGGCGGTGCTTGCCGGCGGAGGAGAGGAGTGGCGGTGGTCGGCATGGAGGTGGAGGGGTGTAGCCCGGTCCAGGGGCCGGTTGGGACCACCTGGCCGGCCTGGTCAGGCCACACGCCGGCCGACCGGGCTCGGCTGGCCCGGCCGGCTCGCAGGCCCGGCTGACCGGATTTCTCAACCAGGACGCAGCTTTCTCTCCCGTTCTTCACGAAAATCGACCAAATTGACCAAAGCGGAGGGGAATTGGGGGCCAAAAGTTGGGGGAGATAGTAGATCAAGCACTCCAACACCAAACCCATGGACCAAAACCACTCAAAACGCAACCAAATCGCAGATCCATCCAAAGGCAAATTAGGGCTATTTTTTGGGGATTTTGGGGAAAATTTTAGAGACGAAATTGGGTGGGGGGTCAAATTCGCGGAAACCAAAGGCTGCTGATACCATATGTTAAGGTCTAAGACCCCGTGTGTGGCCCGATCTTGCGAATGACCCAAGAGTCAAAGGGGGAAAGAGAGGGAGAGGCGGAAGAACACGAAGAACGCGAAGAACACAACGCACACCAACCCGACACAATCGATACTTACCCTCGTGGGTCGATGGACCACGCCAATAGAATCACCACGGAGAGACTCGAGGTAGAATCCCGAGAGGAGAGATCGGTGTTGAGGATGGAGGTAGGTGAGGGAGAGAGAGTGGGCTACACTAGAATCTCACTCACATAGATCCAATCATCCAACATGGGGTGCCTTGATACAAAGGGGATGAAACCCTAGGGAGACAAAGCTCAAAGTCATGTTTAAGCCTAAAATCTTGTCTAACCAGCTATGGGGGCGAGCTGGGGTCTTATATAGGCATACAAGGCAGCTCAGGTCGAACGGGTACAAGTTGGTGGGTCAAACCCGTGAGATCCGGTCCAGGGGCCGGTCCGACCGGGGGGACCGGGCCATCCGGCCCAAACCGGATTCTGGGCCGGGCCGTGACCGGGCGAGGCCCCCGAAGCCCCGGGAACGCGTCCGGATGGCACAAGCGAAATTCCTGGTCGAACCGGCCAGCCGGCTGTGGTCCGTCGCCGGCCGGGGTGGGCCGGCTGTCCTTGATCGCCCCCTGGGACCGGCCGCCTTCCTCCTCTCGCCTCTTCTCCTTCCTTCCTTCTTCATTCTTCTTCTTCCTTCTTCCTTGCACCATGGGAGTTCCTTCTCTTGGTCCTTGTCGATGTCGGTACCTATAGACACAATGATGATAGGCATGAGGTAGCATGCCATTCAAGTTGGTGTTGAGATTGACCATAGAGAGGAAAGAGTTCACCTTGACGTATATGGCGGGGTTTTGTGTTGTTGGTCCACTTGGGGGACTCCTTGGCCATGGTGTAGCGACGATAGTTGGGGATGCACAAGTACCTTTCCAGATAAGTGATTTACATGATCTCATGGTCAAAAGGACTAGGTAACTATGTATCGAAAGCTTATAGCAAATGAACTTAATGACGTGATCTTATGCTATGCTTAATTGGGTGTGTCCATTACATCATTCACATAATGATATAACCTTGTCATTAATAACATCCAATGTTCATGATCACGAAACCATGATCATCTATTAATCAACAAGCTAGTTATACAAGAGGCTTACTAGGGACTCCTTGTTGTTTACATAACACACATGTATCAATGTTTCGGTTAATACAATAATAGCATGGTATGCAAACATTATCATAAACACAAAGATATATTATAATAACCATTTTATTATTGCCTCTTGGGCATATCTCCAACAAGTCTCCCACTTGCACTAGAGTCAATAATCTAGTTTATATTTGTAAAGATATAACACCTTGGTCTTCTGGTGTTTTATCATGTTATGCTCACGGGAGAGGTTTTAGTCAACGGATTTGACACGCTCAGAAACGTATGTATTTTGCAATTCATATGCGTCTTCACGCATCACTCATTTTCCAAATGAGTCGGCATTAAATATGTTTGGTCTTCTGGTGGAACCTTAATTTCGCGGTCTGAAATATGTCACTAATATTGTCATACACAATACAGCTTCAAAGTTCTGACACTATCGGAACTACACCAAGTTCTCAAAGAACTCCTCGACTTAAACATCCTCAATCATTGTCAAAACAATGACATCCTCTGCCTTCTATTGTAGAATCCGTCACAATATTTAGAACTCTTCTAAATCTAGTATTGTGCTACCTTTTTAATAACACTTAGCCTAATTGAGATTTGAAATTAATTCTTATATGTGACCAAACAAATATCGGTGCAACACCTTACATCGATTTGTTTGTCATTACCCCATATAAAACTATATATATATATATCCTTGGTTCTTCTAAAGCACACATGGATATTCTTACTGTTTGTCCAATGATCATCACATGAATCATTCTGGTAGATGCTCATAACACTTTAGAGCACATGACATCTGATTGTGTACATATTATTCGTGATCTATAATCACTCATGTGTTTTTTACTCATTGAGTGTCAAATACACTCAAGTCTTGTTAAACCTTCACATGAAAAGAACACCTTCTTAATATTTCTATTGAACTTCTTCAATATCCATTCTATGTACTTTGACTTAAACTTATTATGTGTTTCAATCTATCTTCATAGATATTGACACTAAATATGTTTCAGTCCATATCCTTTCATTGATGTTAATTCTCAATGAAACCTTTAATCAAGTATATAATTACATCATTTATAACCAACTATATGTCATCTACATAAAGTATTATAAATATGTCTCGCTCCCACTTAATTTCTTGCAAATGCAAGCATCTTCTCGTTTCCGATGAAATCAAAAACTCTTTGACTATTTCACCCGGTGAAGATTCCAACTCCGTGATACTCACTTCATCCAATTGAAGTTCGTATTCCTATCTAGTATTCTACGGACTAGCAAAACTCATGGTTGTATCTTGTATACACCTTTAATACACACTTCTGTTAAGTAATATATTTTGCCATCCTACTAGCACATCTCATAAAAGAAATATGTAGCGATTACTAGAATAATCCACATGGAATATAAGCATTGCTACGGAAGATCTAATCTTATCGTAGTCAACTCTTTGAACTTTGTCGTAAACAACTTTACGACAAGTCGAGCTTCTTCAAGGATATTGTTACCCTCCAAACCCCCCGACGGCCTACACAACACGAAGAGCCGGAAGCTCCAGTGGCCGCTTAGTGGATCCTCGGCACTCGCGTCGTCCCGCAAATCTTCCGGCGCGCGTCCTGGTGGTTGCTAGGGCGTGCCACCTGACTAGACCTGGTCAGAAGGTGTTAGTGCTTCGATTGTTCCTGCATGGTAGACACGTGCACATTAAATACGAGCCTTATCGGCTCTCAGGTCTGTGGATCGGCTCAAAGAGCCGATCGCCCATGGTCCTTGATGGATTAGCAATGGCATGGATCCTGCTTGATCAGACAAAGCTACAAGCGATCCCACGATGCTTTAGGGTTTTCACCGCATAACGGGAACGTCCTACGTGTCGGGCCTAGCAGCTACGAGAGGTGATGCAAACCACCCCTACGAGAGGCCTAAAACAAACATACGTTGATTCCCGGAACATCCGCAGGACTCGGTAAACAACGCCTAACGCACTACCGGATCGTCCGACCCCTAAGGCCTAACTATGCAGATATTAAACTAATCCTGCAGATGCAAGAGCAACTATAACGGATCGGATCTACTAAGCATGATCAAGCAAGATGCTGCCCCTTACGCTCAGATCGACGTAGGGCAGCAAGGTGTCTAGGGACGGCATTGCCACGCAGATATGCACGTGAAAGCACCAATGCGAGCCCCTAAACACCTAAGGATAAATAGTACCGCCGCCATCAACAAGGCTTCAGCACGAGCAATACAAGGTTAACGAATAAACTTACGCTGCCTAGATCGCTAGATGCGATCTAGGCAACATGGTGCTTACCTGGGAGAAACCTCGAAGAGAAGGGTGTGATGCGCCGTATTTTGTGTTTGTTTGAACGATGATTGTCCTTCTTTTCGATAACCCTAGATACATATTTATAGTCCAAGGGACTTTCTAATTGAGGCGTGCACCTAACCGCACGGCCGGACTCTATCTCTTTAATCTAAATTACAATACGATCTAATATATTACACAGATACATGGGCCACTTAGCCCAAACTCTCAACGCGGAAGGCCGCTTCAAAGATGCTCCACGGTAATCTTCTAAGCCCATCTTCACTTACTACCCATCTCTGATTTGGCCAAAATCGGGTGGTAACACATGCCCCCGGTTTTGATAATGATAATTGCAAAACCATATGCTATCTTCGAAGGGTCATGTCGTAGCAGAGCAGGACCGTTGCAGTTTCCTTCGTGATGACGTCTTGCCTCCTCGCCTTCTCACGACTTGACGGCTTCTGGCACCACGTCCTCGGAACCGCTTAGGCATTAAACCATATATTCCCCTTTTATTCGGCCACTTCCTGTGGTTTCTTTCTTCATCCCCCGTCCACAAAGAGCCACTCCAAACCGAAAAACCCTCCTTAGCCCCCATGGATTCATCTTCTTCCTCCTCTCGCGTATCAAGCCCTTCTCGTTCAATCCTCCTCCGAGAGCCGACGAGAGCGGGATCCGCAAGAGGCCCATGCGGCCAACATCCGCCGCGCCATCGCCGACGGGGATGAGTCGAGCCATGACTTTCCGTCCTGTCGGAGGACGACAAGTCCTCGACCGACGGGAGAGCGACCTCCGTCTCGCGACGGGAATCGGAGGAGGAGAGCGACGACGATCGCTTCTCCTGGGACGATTTCACCTCCTCCGAGGAGGTGAAGGAAGAAGAAGAGGAGGAGGATGACACCTCCTCTGACGAGCCGCCGGCCAAGCGCCTTTGCCCTTGGCCGGCAACCAGAGACTCCGTTGCGACGAAGACGATGTGGAAGACGACGAGGACAATGAGGGCTCCTCTGTGGTCGCGTGCAGCACACGACGAGTCCGCCGAGTGTCGACACCGGGGTGACGGCGATGACGAGGGCGGCAATGGCCCCTAGATAGGATCCCCGCAATAGATCAGTGGTAGTAGGAGGGGCAATGCACCCTCTCAGGCCTTCCTTTTGAGAGCAATCAGCTATTTTTTATGTAAGAAATCTGATTATCAATGAAGAAAGTTCTCCAATTTGACTCTGCCGATTCCTTGTAAATTAATTTAGCCGATCCTCCCTTGTTTTGATTTTGCCGATTGTCAATTCGGTCAGTGCCCAACGAGCCGATTTCCATGCCTTGGTCTCTCATGACAACTGAAACCTTGGAAATCCAAGTCCCCCGCGCTTAATGTTGGTCTCTAAGCGGCCAGACTCCAAAATTGATGCCTTCAGGAGAACTTTTTGGGCCATTGCTGAAAATTTCGACCGCCTACAACTTTCCTCGCGATGCTTTGTCTCTGTGCAGCAACAAACTGGCCCAAAGCCTAATCACTGATGATGGCTTCTTCTTCAAACTCCCCCATCAACCCTGGTGGTTTTCCCCTGCAAGAGCTCGCCGCCTTTCAGCATGGTTACGATGAGATGACAGCCGATTTCAATACCATCGGCTCTTCGGAGCGAAGAATCTTCAGGGTCAGCTGCCCCCCGAGTCTCAGTCAAGACGAGGATAAAGGTGTATCAACCAAATGGTCCATCGTCGGCTTCATAGCAGAACCTCCAAGGTGAGCTGCCCCCGAGCCGCTCCAGCTCTTCATCCGAACAGGGAAGGAAAGTTTACACCCAAGGAGACGATGCACTAGGACGGGTTTGGAGATCAGTGGCTCCCTTAAACTACGAAGCCTCAAACATCGCGGCCCCTGAATTCCTCCGCAACTTACTGCTTAGATAGGCTCATCACCTCGGGCAGACTGATGCAGTGTCTGGTGAGGATGTTTGGGAAGTTATCACCTTGGCTTGCCCGTAGGCAGCAACGCCACGGCCGATTGCTCCATCATCGGCCATCCTCATGGTCCTAGAAGAGATATGCTTGTCCCGCTCTTTGGTTGATCACACACCCTCAATCTTGCATCAAACATTGGAGATCTCAGCCTCGCCCATAATACTTAAACCTTCTGAGTCGATGGCCGTGCATCGGCTTTGAATTCTTAAGTCGATGTCTACGCATCGGCGTGCTCAAAGTTTCAATATTTTCGATTTTTTGCGGCCGATTGTTTACGATCGGCCCCCATACTTGAGCGTGCTCGCTGAAATTTGACATCCGTCTCAGCTTCGTATCCTCGTATCTCATCCATCTATGTGCCCCCAGCCGATCTCCGTCAAGTAATTGATGGCATCGGCTCTTCAGCATCTGTTGGATCAATGCGACACGACAAAAGAATGTTGAGGATAGTTTCGGCCGATTACCGAATCGCCTCCCTCTTTGTTGCAATGCTTGACGATGGTTTGCAACTTGATTTCCACCGTACGTGCATGTTGGAGATAAGATCCTTTCTTTTCATTTCGAGGGCCGATAGGATCGGCCTTGCCACGTATGTCCAATGTCTTGACGTGCTACTGTCAAGACCACGACACCATGTTTGTGTCGGCCCGATGATCGCATCGGCATCAGGCCGACGCGCTTTCGCCTGCTTGGGGCGCCATACTTTCTTACCGGCGCGCCTTCGTCTCCACCGTTTGCTGGATTTTCGCGCCGATCAGGCCGCGCCTTCAACGTGCAGTGCATCGTGCCTCGCTTCCTCCAGCCACTCCACTCTGGCTTCGAGAATGGTGGAGTCCATCAAGGCACCACCTTGGTCGGTGATACCTATCTTCTTCTCCATCCGACTCCTCGAAGTCTTCTTCTTGAGATGACTCAGCTTGTTCATTCTGAGGTGGGAGAGGTCCTAGACGCTCGAACACCGAAACTTCACTTGCCCTCCTTCTTCTTCTGTTTGCATTCTGGGCGCTCATTGTTGGCAATCGGCCATTCCCGAGTCCCAGCAATGTTAAGAAGGGACAGTCCAGTGCTTGTCCATGTTGTCTTGCTCCCTTGACCTCTCGCCGGCGCGACGTTCGTACCCGTCGTCGTTCCCGTCATGCTGACGATACCACTGCTTTCGCACTGCACCGACGATGTTTCTCATCGTCTCGTCGTAGGCCGACGTCGGTCGTAGTGCTGCTCATATTTGTTGAGAAGATGCACGGATAATGGGCGTTGATACCGTATGCTTCTCACCTCCTCGGTCAGGTACCGTCTATCGTCGGCCTTGGGGCCGGTCGCTGGAACGGCCTCCTCTTTATCCTTGCCACGAGAGTGGCTGCTCTCCGCTTTGTCCGCGCCATGGCGAATCACGAACCCTGCCATATTGACATCGAAACGAACCCTGTTCTTATGGAGTGGCTTAGTCCACCATGTTGTCGTCCGGAAACGGACGCATACCTTCATGGCAAACCGTCCGAAAGTTAATCGGCCTGATTCTATCGCCATCTGAATTTGTGCGCGCAATACTTTGCAGTCGTTGGTGGTGTGCGTGAACGTATGATGCCACTTGCAATATGGCCTCTTGTTCATCTCTTGTGCCGTAGGGATCTTGTGGCCTTCGGGTAGCTTCAACTGTTTCTCCTTAAGTAACAAATCGAAGATCTGCTCAGTTTTGGTCACGTCAAAGTCCAACCCTCTTGAGGCCCTGGTGGATTCACCCATTGCAGGACACAGGTACTGCGTCCGAGTCCACTCGGCTACCGCAACTTCCTGATCTTCCGCGGAATCTTCATCTTCATCGCATTGACCAGCTGATCGCGCGCTGAACTTGTCTTGGTACAGCTCGATGGCGTCGCTCATATAAGGTCGCCTATTGACCAGGTGCGCCGCGAGTTGTACTCAACTTGGAACGTCGGATCCTTGAACGATGCTGCCAGGCTCTGCCACGGCCAGCTCGATCGTCTCTTTCTCGCTATATGAACCGAATAGCATCGGTTCTTGACAGTTCTGAAACGCTGAATGTACTCAGCCACGTCTCACTTTTGCCGAACTTGTGCTAGTTCGGCAATACCAGCTTCAGTAGTCTCCGAATGGTATTGGGTGTGGAACAGCTCCTAGCTGCTTCCATGATTGCACCGAATTTGGCTGCAAAGAGGTGTACCACCCAAAAGCGGGACCGGTGAGGGATTGCGAGAAGCACCACCCGTAATCGATCCGATGCGCCGAAGCCATGCCCACCGCGATCGGCTCACGTGCTTCGATGGAGCTCGACCCTTTGACCCACTAAATTTGTTGGTCCGGTCGGTACTTAGGCGGTAGTGGATCAGGTCGAAGTCATTGGGGTACGGCTTGGAATAGCCGATTATCTTCTTCTTCGGCAAGATGCCGAATTGATCTCTCAGAACTGCGCTGATCTGATCTGCGGTGGAGGTAGTAGCAGCTGAGCTTTCACGGACCGGTGGGCGTATTTGGCTAGCCACGCTTGTTTCTCAGCTTCTGCTCCCTAGACTCCCCGCTGCTGCAGTTGTTCTTCCCGCCGGAACAATTGTTCCTCCGCAATCCTCTCCGGAGCTCGGATCGCCCGCGTCCGGTTGTTGCAGTCCGGCACAAACGCGCACACGTATCCGTGCGGGATTTCCTTGGGCGGGTCATGTAAGAACCATAGTCGCCCGGTCACCCCCAACTTTGTAGACGACGTATGCCGGCGAGCCTTGTTGCTGTGGAGCCGCCGTTGCGTACCGGCAGAGGCGGCTCTGTGTGGAGTTGCATCTCTCCCTGGTGAGTCCCTAGAACAGGTCCTGAAGGGGAGTATCGACGCTCCATGATCTCTTGCACCACCCGGGCGCAACGCGCTCCAAAGTGTTCACCAGCTCTCAGTGCCGATGCAGTGAATGGGCCACCACATAGTTGATCTCCGTCGCAGGGCTTGGGTACGTTCCTGTGAAGGGAGAGACAGATCCACCCCTTCAAGGACGCCTTGTGGCGTGAATCCCTTGAATCTGATACCGTGCGAACGGGTCTTCTCAAAAGAGCCGATGAGTTCGGCTTCACAGATGGCTTTCAACTCGTCGTACTTTTTCTTGTGATCCGGAGGGAGTTCCTCGTACGTGATCTGTTCCTCCGCCATCTCGATGCCGATGTTGACGAGATGTTGACGTGATGTTGCGTAGATGTCCCCCGGCGTGCTGTAATGTGTTACCCTCCAAAACCCCCGACGGGCTTTGGTTAAGCAACACGAAGAGCCGGGAAGCTCTGTGGCCGTTAGTGGATCCCCGGCACCCGCGTCGTCCCGCAAATTCTTCGCGCGTCCCGGCGGTTGGGGCGTGCCACCTGACCTAGACCTGGTCGTAAGGTGTTAGTGCTTCGATTGTTCCTGCATGGTAGACACGTGCACATTAAATACGAGCCTTATCGGCTCTCAGGTTTCCCTGTGGATGGAGCCGATCGCCCCATGGTCCTTGATGGATTAGCAATGGCATGGGGATCCTGCTTGATCAGGACAAAGCTAAGGCGATCCACGCAGCTTTAGGGTTTTCACCGCATAATCGGAACGTCCTACGTGCGATCGGGCCTAGCAGCTACGAGAGACGATGCAAACCACCCCTACGAGAGGCCTAAACCAACATACGTTGATTCCCGGAACATCCCTCGCAGGGACGGTAAACAACGCCTAACGCACTACCGGATCGTCCGACCCCAGCATAAGGCCTAACTATGCGTATATTAAACTAATCTTGCGATGCAAGGAGCAACTATAACGGATCGGATCTACTAAGCATGATCAGCAGATGCTGCCCTTCTAGATCGACGTAAGGGCAGCAAGGTGTCTAGGGACGGCATTGCCACGCATATGCACGTGAAAGCACCAATGCGAGCCCCTAAACACCTAAGGATAAATAGTGTACTGCTCGCCATCAACAAGGCTTCAAGCACGAGCAGACAAGGTTAACGAATAAACGTATTGCCAGATCGCTAGATGCGATCTAGGCAGCATGGTGCTTACCCGGGAGAAACCCTCGAAGAGAAGGGGTGGCGATGCGCCGTATTTTGTGTTTGTTTGAACGATGATTGTCCTCTGATGACCCACAAGTATAGGGGATCGCAACAGTCTTCGAGGGAAGTATTACCCAATTTATTGATTCGACACAAGGGGAGACAAAGAATACTTGAAAGCCTTGGCCGGAGTTGTCAATTCAGCGCACTGGAACAGACTTGCTCGCAAGAGTTTAGTCAGTAACAGCTTCTATGGCAAGGAAATAGCTAAATAACAAAGAATGTGAAATAAAGACAAGTAGTGATTATAGTAAACAACAGGATTAAAATACTGGAGGGGGACGGATTTAATGCAAGCGTTGCATGGATGAGAGAAACTCATGTAACAATCAAAGCATGGGCATTTGCAGATAATAATAAAACGGTATCCAAGTACTAATCAATCAATAGGCATGTGTTCCATATTTACGTGCTCTCGCAATGAGAAACTTGCACAACATCTTGTCCTACCAGCCGGTAGCAGCGGGCCTCTAGGGAAACTACTGGATATTAAGGTACTCCTTTTAATAGAGTACCGAGCAAAGCATTAACACTCCGTGAACACATGATCCTCACATCACTACCATCCCTCCGGTTGTCCCGATTCTTGTCACTTCGGGGCCATTGGTTCCGGAAACATGTGTATACAACTTAAAGAAGATCATAAACAACGAATATCTTCATGAATCAATAACATGTTCAGATCTGAGATCATGGCACTCGGGCCCTAGTGACAAGCATTAAGCATAACAAGTTGCAACAATAACATAAAAGTGACATCTACGGATACTAGGCACTATGCCCTAACAATCTTATGACTATTACATGACCAATCTCATCCAATCCCTACCATCCCCTTCAGCCTACAGCGGGGGAATTACTCACACATGGATGGGGGAACATTGCTGGTTGATGGAGAGGCGTAAGGGTGATATGATGATCTCCTCCACCTTCGTCCCGCAGTGCCGTAACTGAGACTCTTCGGCTCCCCCGACGGAGTTTCACGCGTGGCGGCTCTCCGAGGGTTTCGCGCGATGTCGACTTCTCCCGCGTTTTTAGGTCGAGGCGAATAAGTAGTCCGGGCGGGCCGAGGCCAAGCCACACCACATGGCCTGCGCCCCCTTGGCTCGCCGTCGCCATGGGGCCTCGCCTCCACCTCCCTCGCCCTGGGCTCCGCCAATATTTTGCAAAATAGGGCATTATCCAAGAAATTCGAGGATTTTCCCGAAAGTTGGATTTCTGCACAAAAACGAGACACCAGAGCATTCTGCTGAAAACAGCGTTAGTCCGTGTTAGTTGTATCCAAAATACACAAATTAGAGGCAAAACAATAGCAAAATTGGGAAAGTAGATACGTTTTGGACGTATCAACTCCCCCAAGCTTAGCTTATTGCTTGTCCTCAAGCAATTCAGTTAACAACTGAGCGATAAAAGAACTTTCACGAACACATTTGCTCATATGATGTATATATTCTCATGCTATGGCTAATACTTAAGCAGTTCATAATGATATACATGCAAATAAGATCATCCGGGCAGCTATGTCAATCATGAAGAAGTACCAACAATTAATAATAAGCATCATGAATCATGTATGTAAGCAAGATTGCAATGTTCATAAGAGAATATGGTAAAGTGGTATTTCGCTTGCCTGTATTTGATCGGCAAAACATAAATGCCGAGGCACCTCTTGAGTTCATAGAAAGACTAGAAGTAGTGATTTGTCAAAGATAAAAGCATCAAAGTTATACCACAATCAATCATATTTTGAGACAAGCATATTATATTAAGAATGACAGTTGTGCTCTCAAGATAGTGCTCGAAGAAAGAATAGAGACACAACATAAAAGTAAAAGATTGACCCTTCGCAGAGGGAAGCAGGGATTAACATGCGCTAGAGCTTTTTATTTGTAAAACAGGAGTAAAATTATTTTGAGAGGTGTTTGTTGTTGTCAACGAATGGTAATGGGTACACTAACTCCCTCATCAACCGGACTCACAAGAGCGGCTCCCATTTATTTATTTTTTGGTTGGCACTCCTTCCAACCTTTCTTTCACAAACCATGGCTAACCGAATTCCTCGGGTGCCTGCCAACAATCACATACCATGAAGGAGTGCCTTTTTATTTAAGTTTTATTATGATGATGACACTCCCCCAACCTTTGCTTACACAAGCCATGGCTAACCGAATCCCTTCGGTGCCGTCCAACAATCACAAACCATGGAGGAGTGTCTATTTAAGTTAATTATTTGGGACTGGGAATCCCATTGCCAGCTCTTTTTGCAAAGTTATTGGATAAGCGGATGTGCCACTAGTCCATATGAGAGTCCGTCAAAAGTAAATGACAAGGTCGAAAGCTAAACACCACGTACTTCTCATGAGCTATGAAACATTAACACAAATTGAGAAGCATTTGAAGGTTTTAAAGGTAGCGCATGAGAATTTACTTGAATGGTTTGAAATGCCATGCATAGGTATTTATGGTGGACACTTTTGGAACAACTTGGTTTTCAGGTGTTTGGAAGCACGAGCGGCGTCCCGCTCAGTACAAGTGAAGGCTAGCAAAAGACTAGGGAGCGACAAATCAAGAGAGCAGTAACTGTCATAATCATGCTTGCGGCAAAATAAATTAACTGAGGCATAAAAGTGATACAAGAACTCTGAAGCAATTATAAATCATCGAGGCTTAATTGACTTTTGTTCAGTCATATGCATGCGTGAGCATGTGCCAAGTCGATATAAATGAATTATTCAGGGGAGGATACCACAATGCCATACTTACTTATGAATAAAACAATGCAAGCAAACATCCATGACATGCTACTCATATTAATAAATTGGAACTAAACATGAGAGATCATGAGCCACTAGACTTTCTCAAATAACATATACCTCAAATGAACCAACTAAGCATGCTCATATGGATGAGTATATGTACAAAAATGAAAGCAAATAGAGTTCATACCAGCCTCTCACCACAATCAGATTGTCGTAGATCGTCATTATTGCCTTTTCACTTGTGTAGCTTGGATAATATGAAATGAAAACCACGCTCCAGCCACCGAAGACCATTGAACTCATGATGAACTTTACAAACCAAAGAAAAACAGCAAATATTTTTGGTGTTTTCGAATTAGAAACAAGAACGAAAGAAAACAAGCAAATAAAGCAAAATCTTTTTGGGTTTTCTTGTAGCAAACCAATGATAGAAAATAAAGCAAACTAAGAGAAAGGAACCAAATAACCAAATGGTGAAGAGAAACAACAGAAATATTTTTGGTCTTTTTGTGTTTTAGGAAAGAAACAAAGCGAAAACAAAAGAATGCAAACTAACAGAAACACAGAAAAGCAGGATGACAGAAATCTGCCAAATCCTGACAGCAGTACAGAAATCGAATTTAACAAAAATCTTCCATTGCTCAGACCAAAAAGTGTTCAACTAATGAAAGTTAGATAACAACCTGGGGAACATGCTCAAAAATTGGCAACTCAAAATAACGTTCTGGCTGTGCGTACGAATTTTTTGGTAACAGCACAGAATCTGTTTTTGGACAGCACTTCCCCAAATATCATCTCCCTCTCATTAGAAAACCACTCTAGAGACTAAACAAGTATGTACAAGTACCCAGCAACCATAATATGCAAAGAATGAGTGATGCCGGTATCCCCCAAGCTTAGGCTTTTAGCCTAAGTGGAGTTCATTCCCACGGTCCCCATGAAGTGGTGTCTTCGAGTATGACGAAGAACGACCCGGTTCCATGTATGTGGCCGGAGGAAACGTCGGGGTACGTGACGGTGTAGTCGTAGGAGGCTCTGCTCTCGGAGTCATGTTGCTGGTGGAATTCTTGTATCTTCATATGCTCTTCCACCACCTCCTTTGTTAGCGACCATGATTGCTGTCAATATTAAACAAACCCTGCCGGGGAAGAGGGATTTCTTTCTCTGCCACAAGGAAACAACATTTTATAGACAATATTATCTATGGTGGAGTTAGTAGTAACAAAATGATGGCTCTTCATAGCAGCAATATCTAGCTTCCTAGGGGTTAATGGTACATCATTAGAATCAAGAGGAATATCTAGATGTGTTAGAATACGCAGTGCAATAGTTCCTCCAAAATAGGCCCCCTGCTAGACAGGCGACGAGCAATAAGAGAACCAAGATGATAAGGTGTCTCTCCAGGAAGTGCAACATTCAAGAAAGCAAGATGGTAGCTAGAAATGTTACTAGTATTTTCTCTACCCAAAATGCTAGTACCAACGTAATATGCGAAATACTTAATAGCGGGGAGTTGAATGTTTCTTATCTTCCTCGCTGGATGGTGCGGCAATCATCCCCGGTGATCGTCAGAGCTCCAACAAGTCCCGGGGTTGTCATCAATCCTTCTTGCTGTACCTACAGGGGCAATACCCAATGCAAAACAAAATTCTTCCAATTTCATGGTAACAGGAATATCATAAATCTTGAATGCGACTGTCGGCTCATATTCCGTGTTGTGGAACTTGAAGCTCTCAACGAAAATCTTGTGAGCCTGTAATATTGTCCCCTCTCGTCTCCCACGTAGGTGGCTAGGCCTGCCCTGTTGACGAGGGTGAAGAAGTCATCCATTAACCCTGCATTGGTTAGAAACTCATAACAAGGGAAGGATGAAGCATTAGGGGCCCCTTGCCTCTCCTCGGGCGCGAAGCTAGGCGCGATGACATCCTCATTGTAGGATCGCCTAATTTGAGTGGACGCCCTTGAGGGCCTACCGGTGCTGGTTGTTGCTTTCTTGAACAACTCTCCAAACTTGAATTTCTTCATCTTCCCCTTCTGAAATTTTCAACAATCATTATAAAATTTGATTTCAAGGTATGTAATTGAGGGGAACTACTATAGGAACTTGCTAGAGTGCTAAACATGCATCAAAACTAATTTCTACCACTTAGAACAAGCATGCAAGCTCACTAAACATGTTATCTACAGCAGCAAAATATTCAAGATATACTCAACCAAATGAAATTCTAATTGGACAATCAAAGGAGTCACATACCAAGGAGTAAATGTGCCAAATTTCGTACAAAATCTGGGCTGAGCAAGGAGATCGAAAAATCGCTAGTTCTTGAGCAGAAACACGAGTGAGAGAAACTTGGTACGAGTTTTTCAGAGAGAGAAGGTGCTGGGAGGAAGAGATGGTGTAGTGGGGCAGGTGGCCCACACCACATGGTGGCGCGTCTCCCTTGCTGGCCGCGCCCTATGGTGTGGCACTCCCTGTGCCCCACAGTCATCCTCTGGTGCTCCTGTGTGCCTCGTCGAAAAATAGGACCAACGGTGTAATTTTTGTAATTTTTAGAGAACTTTGAAAAATGCACATTTTTGGGTATTAAATTAATGATTACTGCGCAGGAAAATGATTTCTAAAATCTTAAATGACCTAAGCATATTGCAAAACAAAAGTGCTACAGCAAATAAAATAAGTGAGGGAGAAAGAAAGAAAGAAGTGTTGTTTAGCTCTCCTATGCAATAAAATATACTTGTTAACAAGGTTGATCAAGTCTTGCTATCAAATAGATTTTATATGACATAAGAAGAAATAAACCCCAAATCAATCATGTTACCTTATATTGAATTGATATGGATCCAATCACAAGAGTTTGATATTCTTCTTTAGGCTCATATACAGGACAATCAATGGATCCCACTTTGATAGTTTTCACATTAAAAATTGTATTGACTCCACATACTTTATCAATCCTCTTGGGAAAATAGACAATGTGTTCCTTATTATCAACATTAAAAGTAACCATGCCTTTATTGCAATCAATAACAGCCCCTATTAAGAAAGGGTCTTCCAAGAATAATGGACATATTATCATCTTCGGGCATTTCAACACAACAAAATCAGTTAATATTAAGCAATGCCGAGTAACTTGAACAGAACATTTTCACATAAACCAACAGAAATAGCAGTTTATCAGCCATTTGCAAAGATATATCAAGAGGGTATCAATTTATCTAAATCAAGTCTCTTATAAAGAGAAAAAGGCATCACACTCACACCTGCTCCCAAATCACATAGAGCAGTTCTAACATAATTATTCTTGATGGAACAAGGAATAGTCGGTACCTGGGTCGCCCAACTTCTTTGGAATCTTACCATTGAAGGAGTAATTAGCGAGCATAGTAGAAATTTCCTCATTGGGGACTTTCCTTTTGTTAGTAACAATATCTTTCATATACTTTGAATAGGAGGCAATTTAATAGCATCAGTCAAAGGGATTTGCATAAATAAAGGTTTCATCCAATCACAAAATTTATTATAATGTTCCTCCTCCTTTGATTTTAGTTTCTTAGCAGGAAAAGGCATTTGCTTTTGAACCCAAGGTTCTCTTTCATTACCATGTTTCTTTGTAATAAAATCTTCTTTAGTATACTTTTTATTTTTAGCATGCTTTTCGTGTTCTTTTTCAATTTCTTCTTTATCGAGTATCATTCTTATCATTATCTTCCTCATGTTCATTACCACTTTCAGTTCAGCATCAGAAATAGAAATACTATTAGGATCACTAACAGGTTCAGAGGATTCTACAACATTCTTATGTTTCTTTTTCTTTTCTTAGATGGAGCACTAGTTTTAATTAGTTGAGAATCTTGTTCAACTCTTTTGGGATGCCCTCAGGATATAGAGGATCCTGGGTAGAAGCACCGCCTCTAGTTGTTACCTCACAAGCATGTTTTTCTTTAGAATTATTTCCCAACAAGTCATTTTGCACTTTAGTAAGTTGATCAATTTGAGTTTGAACCATTTGAAAGTTTAACAAGTATCTTAACATCATTGGAGGTTCTCTCCACAATACCATTCACTAATAGCTCGGGAATTTTCCATTAAATGATTCTCTACTCTCATATTAAAATTTTCTTGCTTAACAATATAATTATCAAATTCATCTAAACATTGAGCAGGAGATTTTGAATACGGAATATCTTCCCTAGTAAAGTTGAAGCGAGTGTACCTCAATCATGGATGAAGGGGGAATTGTCTCACATATATCTTCTATAGGAGGTAAATTCTTCACATCTTCGGTTTAATACCCTTCTCCTTAAGAGACTTCTTGGCTTCCCTCATATCTTCATCATTCAATTTAATCATACCCTTTTCACTATCGGTGTCGGTTGGTCAGGTGTAGACTAATCATCATGATTCCGGCCTATTTTAGCCAATAATTCTTCAACGTCGTCTGGAGTTCTTTTCCTGAAAACACAACCAGCACAACTATCCAGGTATGCCCTAGACTCAATGGTTAGTCCACTATAAAATATATCAAGTAAATCATTCTTTCCAAATCATGGTCAGGCTGAGCTCTAATAAGAGAACAAAATCTAGCCCAAGCCGGCAATTTCTCTCCATCTTCCTGGTCAAAATTATAAATTCTCTGCAAAGCAGCATGTTGAGCACTAGCAGGAAAGTATTTTCGGAAGAAAACATCAAGCAATTCTTTTGGACTTTTAATAGAACCAGGAGACAAATTATTATACCAAGTTTTAGCATCATCCTTTAATGAGAAAGGAAAAATTTTAGCGACAAAGTAAGTACGCATCTTAATATCATCGTAAAACAAGCCACTAAGAGTAGATAACTCAGTCATGTGTTCAACAGACTTTCTTTTTCAGTACCACAAAAGGGTGTTTTCTCAACAATAGCTATATGAGATAAATCAAGAGAAAAATCATAATCTTTATCCCTAATGTTTATAGGAGATGTGGCAAATTTAGGATCAGGAGATGGTTTATATCTAACAACATGTTCCGCAAGCAACTTTTTAATTTTTCTTGCATGGTGGTAGCATTGCATTTTTCAATAAAATCATCATTAAGCTCCACATAATCTTCATCAAGATCATCACTAGAATATTCAACAGACTCAGGTGAATTAACAGGTGCAGTAGCATTAGGAGTTTCAGGATTTTCAATTTGTCTAGACTTAGCAATTGTAGCATCTAGAAAAGATCCCAATGAACCACTATCATCAAGCACAACAGATAAACATTATCAATATTATGAGAATTTTCAGATTCAGCAGAAGTACCAGCACGCGAAGCATGTGGCGGTGAAACAAGTTTATCAATCACAGATGGTGAATCAAGAGCAGCAGAGGTACTAAGAGTTGTACCTTTTCTTGTAGTGGATGGTAATATGGCGATCTTAGTATCGCGAGGTTTACCCATGATGGAGAATTTGCAGCGAACAATATCAATCCAAGTGAACTTCCAAATAAAGCTATGCTCCCCGGCAACGGCGCCAAAAATAGTCTTGATGACCCACAAGTATAGGGGATCGCAACAGCCTTCGAGGGAAGTATTACCCAATTTATTGATTCGACACAAGGGGAGACAAAGAATACTTGAAAGCCTTAACAAATGAGTTGTCAATTCAGCTGCACTGGAAACAGACTTGCTCGCAAGAGTTTATCAAGAGGCTTGCTAAGGCAAGGAAATAGCGAAATAGCAGAAGGTGAAATAAAGACAGCAAGAGTGATTATAGTAAACAAGAGATTAAAATACCGTAGGCACACAGGACGGATTTAACGGGCGTTGCATGGATGAGAGAAACTCATGTAACAATCAAAGCATGGGCATTTGCAGACAATAATAAAACGGTATCCAAGTACTAATCAATCAATAGGCATGTGTTCCATATTTAGTCGTACGTGCTCGCAATGAGAAACTTGCACAACATCTTTTGTCCTACCAGCGTGGGCAGCCGGGCCTCTAGGGAAACTACTCGATATTAAGGTACCTTTTAATAGAGTACCGGAGCAAAGCATTAACACTCGTGAACACATGTGATCCTCACATCACACCATCCCCTCCGGTTGTCCCGACTGTCACTTGGGGCCATTGGTTCCGGGACAACATGTGTATACAACTTATAGGTAAGATCATAAACAACGAATATCTTCATGAATCAATAACATGTTCAGATCTGAGATCATGGCACTCGGCCCTAGTGACAAGCATTAAGCATAACAAGTTGCAACAATAACATAAAAGTGACATCTACGGATACTAGGCACTATGCCCTAACAATCTTATGACTATTACATGACCAAATCTCATCCAATCCCTACCATCCCCTTCAGCCTACAGCGGGGGAATTACTCACACATGGATGGGGGAAACATTGCTGGTTGATGGAGAGGCGTTATTGGTGATGGCGGTGAGATCTCCTCCACTTCCCCGTCCCGCGGAGTGCGAACTGAGACTGCTCCCGCGACGAGTTTCGCGATGTGGCGCCTCCGGAGGGTTTCTCGCGATGTCGACTTCTCCCCGTGCGTTTTAGGTCGAGGCGAATAAGTAGTCCAAAAGGGGCGTCGGAGGCCGGCCGAGGGGCCACACCACATGGCCGCGCTGGCCCCCCCTGGGCCGCGCCGCCATGTGGTGTGGGGCCCTCGGGCCTCCACCTCCTTCGGCTCCGTCAATATTTTGGTAAAATAGGGCCTTCTGCAGAAATTCGAGGATTTTCCCGAAAGTTGGATTTCGCACAAAAACGAGACACGAGAGCAATTCCTGCTGAAAACAGCGCTAGTCCGTGTTAGTTGTATCCAAAATACACAAATTAGAGGCAAAACAATAGCAAAAGTATTTTGGGAAAGTTGAACGATGATTGTCCTCCTTTTTCGATAACCCTAGATACATATTTATAGTCCAAGGGACTTTCTAATTGAGGCGCACCGTGCACGGGCCAGACTCTATCTCTTTAATCTAAATTACAATACGATCTAATATTTACATGGGGCAACTTAGCCCAAACTCTCACGCAAGGCCGCTTCAAAGATGCTCCACGTGTAATCTTCTAAGCCCATCTTCACTTACGGCCCATCTCCTGATTTGGCCAAAATCGGGTGGTAACAGATATTGCATCCAAGTCCATCAATTTTATAGATCCTTTTACTTTCAAAAAGTATTCATCTATCTTGGATTTCATGGCGTATAGCCATTTTAACGGAGTCATGGCCCATCATAACTTCTTTGTTCGTAGTTGGTTTATCATTGTTCATAAACAATCCTTTGTCCACAAATCATTTATTTGATCACAAAGTAAACCATACCTACAAGGTTCAATATGTACTTCGATCTCCATGGCTAAAACACTTTGTAGTCATGGGAGCCATGATCGTCGTGGCCGCTTCCGAAACCAATTCCGATGCTGCGCTACTCTGATCATTATGCTCAGGTTCATAAACCTTATCAAGTTCTATTGTCCTCCCACTAAAAAACTTCGCTAGAAAAACAATTTCTTGGAAATAAGTAAGAAACATCGAAAACACTTTTGTCTTTGTCTCCATAGTGGAAAGAATTCCCAATTAATTCTGGGATAACCAACAAAGACATTCATCCGATTTTGGTTGTAAACTCATTTACTTATGCTATGCATACCAAAATTTAAGAAAAGACTATTAGGGTTCATACCCATGCCATAATTCGTATGGTGTCATTTCAACGGATCATGATGATGCTCTATTCAGTGTAAAAGCGGTAGTCACTAAAGCATAATCCACAAAAATATAATGGCATCAATATTTTATCTCATCATTGACCCAACAAGGTTTGGATACATTTCCTCCATCATCATGATATCTAAGAAACGTGAAAAAACTTGAGTTCTAATCATAACTCTCTAGATGTTCGCTAAAACTCGTAATTCAAATATTTCTACCATGATCCAATCATAGATATTTGACTTTTCTATTACGATGATTTCCACTTCATGCTGAAATTTATTTGAATCCATTCAAATGTTTCAAACTTCTTCCTTATCGAATATATCCACATATATATACTCAATTCATTGTTGGAAGTTTTCATGAAGTAGAAGAATCTCGTGCACACAACTATGCCCAAGAACCACATACATCATCATGCATGTTTCCACTAAGTTAGTTGCCCGTTCAACTCTTGGCCTATGAACGGTATTTTAGTCATTCTCTTTAGAAAAGATTTGCAAGCGCCAAACGATTCAAAAATCAAATGACTCCAAAAATCCATTTGCATGGAGTTCCTTCATGCGTTCCTTTCTAACATGACCTAAATGGCGGTTCCACAAATAAGTGGAATTCAAATCATTTGCCTTATGGCATTTTAGCGTCATTGTTATGTATGTGTGTTTCACCATTAAGATTTATAATAACTTATCCATCGTACATGGAGTAATGTCATAATTTGAACAACTCATTGTTTTTCATTTGACCAGAGCAAAATAACAATTATTAAGTTCTTTATTATAAATTCTAAGGGCTAGATAGAATACCAACGACGAACATAATAACACTTTATTTTTGTTCCAGACGTGCATTATACATATTCCTTATCAGCCACTTAGGCCATTGTATTCTTGTATTGCGTTGTATTGTATGACATCTCATACCAACCAATCTGGTATAAATACCCAAGAATTTCATTATGTGACCAAACAAGGAATACATCCATAACATGTATATATCATGTATATACACCTGAGCTAGACTTTCTAGTATTTTCTTTCTTTCTGCCAAAATATCTTTTGTAGTTTCTCTTTTAGCTTTCCTCATTCTCTAAAAACACTTCACCTTCAATAACTTCTAGGTTTGTTGGTCAAATACCAATAACCTTGAGGTTCTTAATTTGAAGTTGATCATCATATGACAAGTGTTCTTATTTCACTATTAGTAACTTTGTAATATGATGAAAAATTTCACTCATAATTTTATCCATCATATCATGACGACTTTCCGAGACCATGTCGTACATGCTAGGCTCGTAAAGTTTAACCTTAGTATTCGCATGTGCAAATCTGCTTGCACCGTTGTATGCACTCGTGGAATCTATAACACCCGATCATCACGAGATGCTTCAAACGACGCAGTCTTAGCAACGGTGCATACTAAGACGATCACTTCATGGATATGCGAATATCGTTAGTGCTCCAATAGTTGGAGGATTGTTGCGTCTTCAATCTTCGTACATTCCCATAAAACTTATGAGTTTATGTACTCTCACCAAATTATATTCTATCACCTTGTAATAAGGTCTTAGATATCACATATATCTCATACCTCGCTAATTTCTGAAAACTAAATTTCCAGCTCCTTACTTTAATTTCAAACGAATTTGAACTTCAAGTTTCATGGAGACAAGATGATTTTTAGGCACTAATTGAAACCATTGTTCTTTGAATCAACAATGTGAGGTTTACTAAAATTTTGCAATAGGATTTAATCATTTCTTGATTCTTTAACAATACGGTACCAGTCCGTAAAGTTACTTCAGACTTAACAATATTTCTATCTCAATTACAAGACTAACGCATGGTAGAAAACGGATGCCAATTCTACAAATTTAATTCAAATACTATTCAGACTATGTTCATGATAATTAGTTCAAGTTTTAATCTAATTACTAATGAACTCCCACTTACTACAACATCCCTCATAGTTGTTAAGTGGCACACGATCCACATCCACTACACCAAAACCGATCATCACGTGAGATGATGTAGCTTCAATGGTGAACATCAACATGTTGATCATATCATCCATATGACTCGTGTTCAACCTTTCGGTTTCTTGTCCCGAGGCCATGTCTGTACATGCTAGGCTCGTCAAGCAAACCCAAGTATTCCGCGTGTAAACATGTCTTACACCCGTTGTATGTGAACGTAGAGTCTATCACATCCGATCATCACGAGATGCTTCGAAACGACGAACTGTAACAACGGTGCATACGAGGGGAGAACACTTTATTATCTTGATATTAATGTGAGGGATCATCTTATAATGCTACCGTCGCGATCTAAGCAAAATAAGATGCATAAAGGATTAACATCATGTAATTCATATGTGATATGATATGGCCCTTTAGTCTTTGCGCCTTTGATCTTCATCTCCAAAGCACGGACATGATCTCCATCATCAACGGGCATGATCTCCATCATCGTCGGCGTAGCGTCAAGGTCCATGACGCCGTCTTCATGGTTGTTCACCGTATGTAGAAACTATTACAACTACTTTGAAATAATACTACAACATGAAATATAAAGACAACCATAAGGCTCCTGGCGGTTGCCACAATACAATAATGATCATCTCATACATATTCATCATCACATCATGGCCATATCACATCACCAAGCCCTGCAAAAACAAGTTAGACGCCTCTAATTTGGTTTGCATATTTTACGTGGTTTAGGGTTTTCGAGCAAGATCCAATCTACCTACGAACATGAACCACAACGGTGATACTAGTGTTGTCAATAGAAAGAGTAAATTGAATCTTCACTATGGTGGGAGAGACACACCCGCAAAGCCACTTATGCAATACAAGTTGCATGTGAACGTGGAGCAAGTCTCATGAACGCGGTCATGTAAAGTTAGCCCGAGCCGCTTCATCCCACCATGCCGCAAGATGCAAAGTACGCGAACTAAAGACAACAAAGCATCAACGCTCACAAAACCATTGTGTTCTACTCGTGCAACCAATCTATGCATAGACACGGACCCGATGCGCGTAAATGTACACGTCCGTTGGGAACCCCAAGAGGAAGGTATGATGCGCACGGTGGCAAGTTTTCCCTCAGAAATAAACCAAGGTTTAATCAACCGGAGGAGCCAAGAAGCACGTTGAAGGTTGATGGTGGCGAAATGTAGTGCATAACACCATTCCGGCGCCAACGTGGAACCTGCACAACACAACCAAAGTACTTTGCCCCAACGAACAAAGTGAGGTTGTCAATCTCACCGGCTTGCTGTAACAAAGGATTAACCGTATTGTGTGGAAGATGATTGTTTGCAAGAAAACAGAAAAACAAGTATTGCAGTAGATTGTATGCGATGTAAAGAATAGGACCGGGGTCCACAGTTCACTAGAGGTGTCTCTCCCATAAGATAAAAGCATGTTGGGTGAACAAATTACGGTCGGGCAATTGACAAATAGAGAAGGCATAACAATGCATATACATGATATGATAAATATAGTGAGATTTAATTGGGCATTACGACAAAGTACATAGACCGCCATCCAACCGCATCTATGCCTAAAAAGTCCACCTTCAGGTTATCATCCGAACCCCTTTCAGTATTAAGTTGCAAAGCAACAGACAATTGCATTAAGTATGGTGTGTAATGTAATCGACAACTACATCCTTAGACATAGAATCAATGTTTTATCCCTAGTGGCAATAGCACATCACAACCTTAGAACTTTCTGTCACTGTCCCAGGTGTCAATGAAGGCATGAACCCACTATCGAGCATAAATACTCCCTCTTGGAGTTAAGAGCAAAAACTTGGCAAGAGCCTCTACTAATAACGGAGAGCATGCAAGATCATAAACAACACATACACAATAGATTGATAATCACCATAACATAGTATTCTCTATCCATCGGATCCCGACAAACACAACATATAGTATTACGATAGATGATCTTGATCATGTTAGGCAGCTCACAAGATCCAACAATGAAGCACAATTAGGAGAAGACGACCATCTAGCTCCTGCTATGGACCCATAGTCCAGGGGGTGAACAACTCACTCATCACTCCGGGAGGCGACCGGTGTAGAGTCCTCCCAGAGATGAATCCCCGGGTGCCGGAGGCGATCTCCGAATCCCCCGAGATGGGATTCGCGGCGGCGGCGTCTCCGGAAGGTTTTCCGTATCGTGGCTCTCAGACGGGGGTTTCGCGACGAAGGCTTTAAGTAGGCGGAAGGGCAATGTGGGGGGGCCACACGAGGGCCCCACACCACGTCGGCGCGGCCGGGCGGCCGCGCCGCCTATGGTGGCGGCGCCTCGTGGCCCCACTTCGACTCCTCTTCGGTCTTATGGAAGCTTCGTGCAAAAATAGGACCTGGCGTTGATTTCGTCCAATTCCGAGAATATTTCGTTACTAGGATTTCTGAAACCAAAAACAACAGAAAAAGACTGGCTCTTCGGCATCTTGTTAATAGGTTAGTTCCGAAAATGCGTAAATACGACATATAATGTGCATAAAACATGTAGGTATCATCAATAAAGTAGCATGGAACATAAGAAATTATCGATACGTTGGAGACGTATCAGCATCCCCAAGTTAGCTCTGCTCGTCCTAAGGTAAAACGATAACAAAGATAATTTCGAAGTGACATGCCATCATAATCTTGATCATACTATTTGTAAACATATGTAATGAATGCAACGATCAAAACAATGGTAATGACATGAGTAAACAACTGAATCATAAAGCAAAGACTTTTCATGAATAGTATTTCAAGACAAGCATCAATAAGTCTTGCATAAGAGTTAACTCATAAAGCAATAAATCAAAGTAAAGGTGTTGAAGCAACAGAAAGGAAGATTAAGTTTCAGCGGTTGCTTTCAACTTATAACATGTATATCTCATGGATATTGTCAACATAAAGTAATATAACAAGTGCAATATGCAAGTATGTAGGAATCAATGCATAGTTCACACAAGTGTTTGCTTCTTAAGGTGGAGAGAGATAGGTAAACCGACTCAACAATAAAAGTAAAAGAAAGGTCCTTCAAAGAGGAAAGCATTGATTGCTATATTTGTGCTAGAGCTTTTATTTTGAAAACATGAAACAATTTTGTCAACGGTAGTAATAAAACATATGAGTTATGTAAATTATATCTTACAAGTTGCAAGCCTCATGCATAGTATACTAATAGTGCCCGCACCTTGTCCTACTTAGCTTGGACTACCGGATCTTCGCAATGCCATGTTTCAACCAAGTGTCACAAAGGGGTACCTCCATGCCGCCTGTACAAAGGTCTAAGGAGAAAGCTCGCATTTTGGATTTCTCGCTTTTGATTATTCTCAACTTAGACATCCATACCGGGACAACATGGACAACAGATAATGGACTCCTCTTTAATGCATAAGCATGTGGCAACAATTATTATTCTCATATGAGATTGAGGATATATGTCCAAAACTGAAACTTCAACCATGATTCATGGCTTTAGTTAGCGGCCCAATGTTCTTCTCTAACAATATGCATGCTCCAACCATTAAGGTGGTAGATCCTTCTTACTTCAGACAAGACACATGCATAGCAACTCACATGATATTCAATAAAGAGTAATTGATGGCGTCCCCAGAAGCATGGTTATCGCACAACAAGCAACTTAATAAGAGATAAAGTGCATAAGTACATATTCAATACTACGATAGTTTTTAAGGCTATTTTGTCCCATGAGCTATATATTGCAAAGGTAAATGATGGAATTTTAAAGGTAGCACTCAAGCAATTTACTTTGGAATGGCGGAGAAATACCATATAGTAGGTAGGTTTGGTGGACACAAATGGCATAGTAGTTGCTCAAGGATTTTGGATGCATGAGAAGTATTCCCTCTCGATACAAGGTTTAGGCTAGCAAGGTTATTTGAAGCAAACTCAAGGATGAACCGGTGCAGCAAAACTCACATAAAAGACATATTGTAAACATTATAAGACTCTACACCGTCTTCCTTGTTGTTCAAAACTCAATACTAGATATTATCTAGACCTTAGAGAGACCAAATATGCAAATCAAATTTTAGCAAGCTCTATGTATTTCTTCATTAATGGGTGCAAAGCATATGATGCAAGAGCTTAAACATGAGCACAACAATTGCCAAGTATCACATTATCCAAGACATTTTTAGAATTACTACATGTAGCATTTTCCAATTCCAACTATATAACAATTTAACGAAGAAGAAACTTCGCCATGAACATTATGAGTAAAGCCTAAGGACATATTTGTCCATATGCAACAGCGGAGCGTGTCTCTCCCCACAAAGTGAATGCTAGGATCCATTTTATTCAACAAAACAAAAAACAAAACAAACCGACGCTCCAAGTAAAGAACACAAGATGTGACTGAATAAAAATATAGTTTCAGGAGGAACCCGATGATGTTGTCGATGAAGAAGGGGATGCCTTGGGCATCCCCAAGCTTAGACGCTTGAGTCTTCTTAAAATATGCAGGGATGAACCACGGGGCATCCCCAAGCTTTCACTCCTCTTGAGTATATCATACTCCTCTCTTGACTCTTGAAAACTTCCTTCACACCAAACTTCAAGCAAACTCATTAGAGGGTTAGTGCACAATTAATAATTCACACATTCAGAGGTGACACAATCATTCTTAACACTTTTGGACATTGCACAAAGCTACTGGACATTAATGGATCAAAGAAATTCATCCAACATAGCAAAAGAGGCAATGCGAAATAAAAGGCAGAATCTGTCAAAAACAGAACAGTCCGTAAAGACGAATTTTAAAATGGCACCAGACTTGCTCAAATGGAAAAACTCAAAACTAATGAAAGTTGCGTACATATCTGAGGATCACGTTCGTAAATTGGCAGATTTTTTCGAATTTTCTACAGGGACTTGTGCCCAGATTCGTGACAGACAGATGCTGTTTCGCAGCGATCCCAAATATAACATCAACTTTAACATAGAAACTTTACTTGGCACAAAAACATGATAGGTTGCTACAGTAGTAAACAACTTCCAAGACTCAAATATAAAATAAAGTACTGTAGTAAAAACATGGGTTGTCTCCCATAAGCGCTTTTCTTTACGCCTTTCAGAAAGTGCAAATCAAGTAACATCAAGAGTAGAAGCATCAACATCATAATTTGTTCTAATAATAGAATCAAAAGGCAACTTCATTCTCTTTCTAGGAAGTGTTCCATACCTTTCTTGAGAGGAAATTGATATTTAATATTACCTTCCCTCATATCAATAACAGCACCAATGGTTCGAAGAAAAGGTCTTCCCAACACAATAGGACAAGATGCATTGCATTCGATATCCAAGACAACAAAATCAACGGGGACAAGGTTATTGTTAATATCAATCCTCCCCAAAGGTTTCTTTTTAACATTATCGGCAAGATTAACATCCAAATAACAATTCTTCAATGGTGGCAAGTCAAGCATATCATAAATCTTTTTAGGCATAACAGAAATACTTGCACCAAGATCACATAGAGCATTACATTCAAAGTCATTGAATTTCATTTTAATGATGGGCTCCCAACCATCTTCTAACTTTCTAGGAATAGAAGTTTCAAGTTTTAGTTTCTCTTCTCTAGCTTTTATGAGAGCATTTGTAATATGTTTTGTAAAGGCTAAATTTATAGCACTAGCATTAGGACTTTTAGCAAGCTTTTGTAAGAACTTTATAACTTCAGAGATGTGGCAACCATCAAAATCTAAATCATTATGAGCTATAGCAATGGGATCATTGTTCCCAAGGTTGGAAAAAATTTCAGCAGTTTTATCACAAGCGTTTGAGTTTTAGCAATTTCAGGCAGTTTTGTACGCTTTGCACTAGGAGAAACATTGCCAACACCTATTATTTTACCATTGATAGTAGGAGGTGCAGCAACATGTGAAGAATTAACATTACTAGTGGTGGTAATAGTCCAAACTTTAGCTACATTATTCTATTTAGCTAGTTTTTTTCTTCTCTATCCCACCTAGCACGCAATTCAGCCATTAATCTTATATTCTCATTAATTCTAACTTGGATGGCATTTTCTGTAGTAGTAATCTTATTATCAATATCATTATTAGGCATAACTTTCAATTTTAAAAGATTAACGAGGCAAGTCTATCAACTCTAGAAGCAATAATATCAATTTTATCAAGCTTTTCCTCAACAGATTTGTTAAAAGCAGTTTGTGTACTAATAAATTCTTTAAGCATAGCTTCAAGACCAGAGGGTACACTCCTATTATTGTTGTAAGAATTCCCATAAGAATTACCATAACCATTATCATTAGCGAAGGATATGGCCTATAGTTATTACCGTTTGTTCCTATAAGCATTATTGTTGAAATTATTATTTTTAATGAAATTCACATCAACATTTTCTTCTTGAGCAACCAATGAAGCTAAAGGAACATTATTTGGATCAACATTAGATCTACCATTCACAAGCATAGACATAATCACATCAATCTTATCACTCAAGGAAGAGGTTTCTTCAACGAATTTACCTTCTTACCTTGTGGAGCTCTTTCCGTGTGCCATTCAGAGTAATTTATCATCATATCATCAAGAAGCTTTGTAGCCGCCCCCAAAGTGATGGACATAAAGGTACCTCCAGCAGCTGAATCCAATAAATTCCGCGAAGAAAAATTTAGTCCTGCATAGAAGGTTTGGATGATCATCCAAGTAGTCAGTCCATGGGTTGGGCAATTCTTTACCAAAGTTTTCATTCTCTCCCATGCTTGAGCAACATGTTCATATCTAATTGCTTAAAATTCATTATGCTACTTCTCAAAGATATAATTTTAGCGGGAGGATAATATCTACCAATAAAAGCATCCTTGCATTTAGTCCATGAATCAATACTATTCCTAGGCAAAGATAGCAACCAATCTTTAGCTCTTCCTCTTAATGAGAAAGGAAACACTTTCAATTTAATAATATCACCATCCTTTATTTTGCATTTCACAAAGTTCAACAAAATTATTAAGATGGGCAGCAACATCATCGAACTAACACCAGAAAATTGATCTCTCATAACCGGTTCAGTAAAGGGGTTTAATTTCAAAGAATTCTGTTGTAGTAGCAGGTGGAGCAATAGGTGTGCATAGGAAATCATTATTATTTGCGTTTGAAGTCACACAACTTAGTATTTTCAGGGGTATTCATTTTAGCAGTAAAGCAAACTAGATAAAGTAAATGCAAGTAACTAATTTTTGTGTTTTTGATATAGAGAGCAAGACAAAAATAAAGTAAAACTAGCAACTAATTTTTGTGTGTTTTGTTTAGGTGCAAAACAAAGTAGTAAATAAAATAAAGCAAGACAAAAACAAAGTAAAGAGATTGAGAAGTGGAGACTCCTTGCAGTGTCTTGATCTCCCCAAGGCGCTAAAAACAGACTTGATGCGCGTAATGTACACGTCCGTTGGGAACCCCAAGAGGAAGGTATGATGCGCACAGCAAGTTTTCCCTCAAAAAGAAACCAAGGTTTAATCGAACCAGGAGGAGCCAAGAAGCACGTTGAAGGTTGATGGTGGCGAAATGTAGTGCGGCGCAACACCGTGGGATTCCGGCGCAAACGTGGAACTGCACAACACAACCAAAGTACTTGCCCCAACGAACAGTGAGGTTGTCAATCTCACCGGCTTGCTGTAACAAAGGATTAACCGTATTGTGTGGAAGATGATTGTTTGCAAGAAAACAATAAAGTATTGAGATTGTATGCGATGTAAAGAATAGGACCGGGGTCCACAGTTCACTAGAGGTGTCTCTCCCATAAGATAAAAGCATGTTGGGTGAACAAATTACGATTGCAATTGACAAATAGAGAAGGGCATAACAATGCATATACATGATATGATAAATATAGTGAGATTTAATTGGGCATTACGACAAAGTACATAGACCGCCATCCAACCGCATCTATGCCTAAAAAGTCCACCTTCAGTTATCATCCGAACCCCTTTCAGTATTAAATTGCAAAGCAAAGACAATTGCATTAAGTATGGTGTGTAATGTAATCGACAACTACATCCTTAGATATAGAATCAATGTTTTATCCCTAGTGGCAAGACATCACAACCTTAGAACTTTTGTCACCAGGTGTCAATGAAGGCATGAACCCACTATCGAGCATAAATACTCCCTCTGGAGTTAAGAGCAAAAACTTGGCCAGCCTCTACTAATAACGGAGAGCATGCAAGATCATAAACAACACATACACAATAGATTGATAATCACCATAACATAGTATTCTCTATCCATCGGATCCCGACAAACACAACATATAGTATTACAGATAGATGATCTTGATCATGTTAGGCAGCTCACAAGATCCAACAATGAAGCACAATTAGGAGAAGGCGACCATCTAGCTACGCTATGGACCCATAGTCCAGGGGTGAACTACTCCATCACTCCGGAGGCGACCATGGCGTGTAGAGTCCTCCGGAGATGAATCCCCTCTCCGGTGGTGCGATCTCCGAATCCCCGAGATGGGATTACGGCGGCGCGTCTCTGGAAGGTTTTCCGTATCGTGGGCTCTCGGTGCTGGAGTTTTCGCGACGAAGGCTTTAAGTAGGCGAAGGGCAACGTGGGGGGCCACGAGGGCCCCACACCACAAGTCGGCGCGACGGGCCTGGGCCGCGCCGCCTATGGTGGCGGCGCCGTGGCCCCACTTCGACTCCGGTCTTCCGAAGCTTCGTGCAAAATAGGACCCCGGGCGTTGATTTCGTCTAATTCCGAGAATATTCGTTACTAGGATTTCTGAAACCAAAAACAGCAACAAAGAAGCGCTTCTGCATCTTGTTAATAGGTTAGTTCCAGAAAATGCGTAAATACGACATATAATGTGCATAAAACATGTAGGTATCATCAATAAAGTAGCATGGAACATAAGAAATTATCGATACTTTGGAGACGTATCAGATACCACTGATGGGATTCGTAGCATAGAAAACAAAAATTTTCCTACCGCAAGAACGAAAACACAAGCCAAGATCTAATCTAGTAGATGGTAGCAACGTGAAGATCATGAGACTAACCCTCGAAGATTTCCAAAGCCTAACGAGATTAGATCTCGTGGTGGATGTAGTCGATCACTTGCCGCTTGCAAAAGCGCGTAGAAGATCTTGACCGCTTGCAAAAGCGCGTAGAAGATCTTGACCGCTTGCAAAAGCGCGTAGAAGAACTTGACGGTGCCACAATCGGGCAACACCTCCGTACTCGGTCACACGTACGGTGTTGATGAAGACGACGTCCTCCTCCCGTTCCAGCGGGCAGCGGAAGTAGTAGATCCTCCTAGGAATCCCGCCGCATGACGGCGTGGTGGTGGGGTGGTGGAGATCTCCGGAGGCTTCGCCGCAAGCGCTGCGGGAGAAAAGGAGGAGAGAGGAGCTAGGGTTTGGGCGCGGTGGTGCTGCGACTTGGGGAGATAGGGCTGCGACTTGTGGTGCCCTTGGGGTGCCCCTTGGCCTCTTTAAATAGGTGGCCAAGCCCCTTGGGTCGTCCAAAACCCGCCCCAAGTTTGACTGAGTTCCGATAGGTTTCGGTTAAAAACCTAGTCCTACTCGGACTCTTTTGCCAATTCCGAAATTGCATTAAGGAAAGACTCCTTTTCCCTTAAGGCAACGTGGTTGCACCTATTATGGAACCCTCCGGACTTCCTTAGACTAGGCCTGGAATTAAAACTCGAAACTCGCGAGCTAAACGAGTAACTCGCGACTCGACTCGCCTCGACTCGAACTCGGTGTATAACGAGCCAAGCCGAGTTTCATATTTTGCAGCTAAACGAGTTCAAGCTAAACGAGCCGAGTTCATCGAACTCACGAGTAGCTCGTTTAACTCGGTAAAAATAAAGTCGGCGCAAGCCCACCAAAATAGACAAGTATATTTGTGATTTTTTTTAACTTGGCAATCTTGTTCTCCTGATATATTAATCGATATGGTTTATATTGTTCTAGTACCATAATTCTAATGCTTATTGGGCATCATTCATGCCCAAATATTCAGGTAAAATGCATTATACATTTTACATGTTCTATTTGACAGTTTTAAACGAGCTACTCGTGAGTTACTCGCGAGCTTTGCGAGTCGAGCCGAGTTTCAAATTTAGACTCAGTTGTTAAACGAGTCGAGTCGAGCTAACTCGATTGTTGACCGAGCTTTAGCGAGTCGAGCCGAGCTGGCTCGGCTCGGCTCGAATTCCAGCCCTACCTTAGACATCCCGGGTCGTCCCGGACACTTCCGGAACCTTCCATAATATTCCGGACTATTCCGGTCCTTCCAAAACCTTCTAGAAGCTCCGGTCAAAACACCGGACTTTTTCCGAACCCGGGAAATGACTTCCCATATATGAATCTTATTCTCCGGACCATTCCGAACCTCCTCGTGATGTCTCGGATCCCATCCGAGACTCCGAACAACATTCGAGCTCCATTCCATATTCCATATCTACTTAAAACGACATCAAACCTTAAGTGTGTCACCCTACGGTTCGCGAACTATGCACATGGTTGAGACTTCTCTCCGACCAATAACCAATAGCGGGATCCGGAGATCCATAATGGCTCCCACATATTCAACGATGACTTAGTGATCGATTGAACCATTTACATACGATACCGATTCCCTTTGTCACGCGATATTTTACTTGTCCGAGGTTTGATCATCGGTATCTCTATACCTCGTTCAACCTCGTCTCCTGACAAGTACTCTTTACTCGTACCGTGGTATGTCATCTCTTATGAACCATTCATATGCTTGCAAGCCAATTAGACGACATTCCACCGAGAGGGCCGAGTATATCTATCCATCATCGGGATGGACAAATCCCACCGTTGATCCATATGCCTCAACTCATACTTCGGATACCTAATCCCACCTTTATAACCACCCATTTACGCAGTGGCGTTTGATGTAATCAAAGTACCCTTCCGCATAAGTGATTTACATGATCTCATGGTCGAAAGGACTAGGTAACTATGTATCAAAGCTTATAGCAAATGAACTTAATGACGTGATCTTATGCTATGCTTAATTGGGTGTGTCCATTAAATCATTCACATAATGATATAACCTTGTCATTAATAACATCCAATGTTCATGATCACGAAACCATGATCATCTATTAATCAACAAGCTAGTTATACAAGAGGCTTACTAGGGACTCCTTGTTGTTTACATAACACACATGTATCAATGTTTCGGTTAATACAATAATAGCATGGTATGCAAACATTATCATAAACACAAAGATATATTATAATAACCATTTTATTATTGCCTCTTGGGCATATCTCCAACAATTAAGGCCACCAACGAAGCGACGCAGGTTTCGTTGGCCAAGATGTTTTAAGAATCCAAGATCTTGATGGCCGACATGGAGAAGATGGACCCGTTGGCGCGGGTGTGGCATGAGATGTACCGCGAGCGCATCGGCCAAGAGGTACTTGAGGCCCGAGCTGCGTCGGCGTCTCCCCCGGCACCCTCCACGTTCATGTCTCCGTCGGCACCGTCGACGTTCATGCCTCCCCCGGCGACCGTGGATCTTGTTGCAGCGAAGGAGCTGCCGCCAGGGCTCACCGGCGATGAGGAAGTCATCGAGGTTGAGCCGCCCATGACCCTGTTCATCTGATCAGTTGGCTTGAAAGCTGAAGTTGCTTTTTGCAGCCGGAGACGGCGATTCGGTGGCCGTATGTTGACCCAAACTTCATATTCAAAAACCTATTCGAATTTGGTGGCCGTGTGTTGGCTGAAAGTTTATATTCGAAAATTTATTTGAATTTCTATGCTTTTGTTTGTGTTTTTATTTCAAATCATCTATCGGAGCTATCGTATGGGGACGCGCCGGTGTGGGAGCAGCTCCCCCAAATGTAGGATGCTATGCCGACGCCCTCCATACGACAGTGCCGGCGTCCCTGCCGGCGAATATTTAAGCCGCGCCGGTGGAGATGTTTTTGCTACGGAAAGAGACTTCCGAGATTAGGTGCAAGTAACTCATGTCATGGTCTTGTCTGAGTACCACCACACCATACGGAGACCCATATCTGCGCTATTATTTTCTATCAGTTTGTCAAGTTCGGTCAATTCGGTTTAAAACTGAACACCAAATCAAGTTGTTGGTTTAACCGAACTATTGGCTAACTAAAAAAACCGTTAGAATTTTGGTTATATTTTTTATTATACCGAATTACTGAAAAACTGAACCATTTTCCGATTAAAACCAAATGTCCTCACATGCTGCTTGAGATCGTAAGGAATAAGGATTGGCGCCTCTCTCCTTCATTGAGGGGCCCTCCTTCTGCACCTCTTTGTCGTACACGTGTATGACTGTAGCTCCCTCACAACCCTCCTGACGTTGATGTCTTGATCTTGAAGCTCCTCAGAGCTGCCGCCATAAAAATGCAAGAACCGACGGCAGAAAACAGATAGATGCAGTGAGATCCTACAATATCCATGGACGGAATCATGTCTCCGAGGTGTCTAGTCGAGGAGGCAACTGCTAACTGGGAGATGGTGACTTACCTTTTTCGATAAAAGGTGTTTTATTACTCAGAAGTTTCAAGCAATACATCTAGCCTCACACAAAGTTACTACAAATAGTGGAATAAAAAGAACATAGCTAGTCATCTGCACCAGCCATAGGAGGCAAAATTCTACGACTATGTAGCCACCCATGTTGGACAATAAACTCCTTGGTTGTTTCCTTCAAACATGTAGACACCTCCGTAAAGAGATCGCGGTCCTCCAGGCATTGGAGCGGTAACCATATACGGATCAAAGCCGTACACCAGTAGATGACCTGCATAAGAGAAGAACATTTATTATTAAAAACCTTGTCATTTCTACATAGCCAAAGTGACCAAATTATGGCAATCGCTCACACCCTGATAAGAACCTTAAACCTAGAATCCACCCCATTCAGCCAATTGCCAAAAATATGTGTCATGCTTCTTGGAGGGTATAAGGTAGAACCTATCTGAATGATTGACCATATAGATCTAGCAAACCGGCACTGGAAGAAAAGATGTTTTATTGTCTCTTCTTCATGACAGAAACACATCTCTTACATTCATGCCAGTTATGCTTTGCAAGGTTATGTTTGGTAAGAATGACCACACGACAAAGGTACTATGCAAACACCTTAGTTTTCAATGGTATCTTCATCTTCCAAATGTTTTTATTACTAAGCACCGGCTGAATGGGTTCAACTAAAGCCTTATACATGGAACCTACCGAGAATACTCCATTCTTAGTGAGGCCCCAGTGAAATTCGTCGGAACCCGGTAGCAACTGAACTGAGTGTAAGCGTTGTAGCAACTCATTCCAAGAAGCCAACCGAGGTTTAATGAGATCCCGCCTACGCCATAGACGGAGGAATTGTTTCCATCACCTTCTGGAGCGTGTCGCTCTTATGACGTACAATATTGTATAAGGCAAGATATTGTTCTCGAAGTGTGGTTGTTCCCAACCATATATCCTTCCAGAACCTTATCTCTGACCCATCTCTAATGGAGAAAGAACCATAAGGGAAGAAGTATTTTTTGGTAGCCATAAGACCTGCCCAAAAATGTGAATCACCGGATTTCCAGATAACCTGTGAAATCGCATTTGATCCAATATACTTTCTCCGCAATATGTCGTGCCATACACCGTCCTGGGTTAATAACCTAGCCAACCACTTTCCAAGCAAGGCTCTGTTCTTAACCTCGAGATCATGGACACCAAGTTCACCCTGATCTTTTGGACGGCAAAAAACACTCTATTTAGTTAACCGGTAGTTTTTTTCTCACTATCTCCTTGCCAAAAGAATCTTGATCGGAAATAATTCAATCTACGAAGACTCCTTTAGGCAACTGGAAGAACAAAATCATATACAGTACCACATTAGTGAGTACTAAATTAATAAGGACTAATCTTCCACCTAGAGATAGTAATTTTCCTTTCCAACTAGAAAGTCGCTCCTGAAGTCTCTCCTTGACTATTTTCCATTCAGCAATAGTAAGCCTCCGATAATGAACAGGAATGCCCAGATAGCTAATCGGAAAACTGCCTAACCCACATCCGAAAAGTTCGGTGTATTTGTTAGCCTCGTCTTGAGTCTCGCCAAAACAAAACAATTCACTTTGATGAAAATTAATGTTAAGACCTGACAAATGCTCAAAAGCTGATAGAATAAGTTTCAGGTTTCTAGTTTCAGGTTTCTAGCTTTGTCGAGATTATGATCCATACAGAGAATTGTATCGTCCGCATACCAAAGGATAGAGAGACCCCCATCCACAAAGTGGGGTACTACACCTTCAATCTGGCCATCAACCTTAGCACGCTCAACTAAATGGCAAGCATATTCGCCACAATGTTGAATAACATTGGAGATAGAGGATCGCCTTATCTCAACCCTTTTTTGTTTGAAAGTATTTACCAACATCATCATTAACCTTAATGGCACCACTTTCTCCAAAAATAAAGTTATTAATTAACGCGCGCCACTCCTCAAATAAACCTTCCATCCTCAAAGTTTGTTGAAGAAAAGACCATTTGACATTATCATAGGCTTTCTCGAAGTCTATTTTGAGGATTACCCCATTCAACTTCTTGCGGTGCATCTTATGTACTGTTTAATGCAACGTTACACCTCCATCCTAGATGTACATACCTTGCATGAAATCACTTTGAGTGGGGCACACCACATGATCAGCCACCGAATTCAGTCTAATAGTAGCAATTTGATAAAAAATTAAAACATACATTAAGAACACATATTGGCCTGTATTGTTGAATTCCTTCCGTCTCATTAAATTTTGGTAGTAAGATAATATCCCCAAAGTTGATGCAAAAAAGTTCAAGCTGTCCTGCATGAAGCTCGGTAAACAACAACAACAACAACAACAACAACAACAACAACAACAACAACAACAACAACAACATATCCCCTTTTATGAGATGGTTACTTACCTAAGGGTTGCTTTTCCCGTGAGGTGGAAGCGAACCTAATGTTGCTATTTTATGTTCGAGAATTCGCTCTACGGTTGCTTGTGGGGTATTTCTGTTTGACGCTCTTAGCATCCGTTTTCATCGGACATCACTGATCCAAGGAAACCATGCATCAAGTTGTGCAGCTACACCGCGTTACGAGCCAAGATTTTATCGAGCACATCACGAGAAGCGACATCAGTGTCGACCACACGCCAGGCCGATGTGAAAAGAGCCACTGGAACACCTTCAAGCGACTCGGTGCTTCACGTATGCTTTCACGAGCTTTTGGACTCTTTTGTTTCGTTTACCAAGATACAGAAACGGAGGGAATTTGCATACTCAGAAGAATCTAACAAATTTGCATAATAAAAATTTTTGAACACTTTTTTTTTGCTTCTGATTGTTGGGCTAGGTTTTCTTTTTTGCACGAAAATCCCCGCCCACAAAATTGAACGTTTTAACAGTTTACTTCGTCCTATCCATAATTTTATATTGAACTAAAATCACGACAAGTTGACAAGAATTATAGAGTGGAGAGTATATATTGTAGGGGGTGCTGTATGCCGACCTGGTCGGCACGAACCATGCGCCGCACACCCCCAGGCGGGTTGTTGGGCCGGCCCAACATTGCCCCTCCTTTTATTTTATTTAATTTTGCCTTTTCGTATTTTTTGTTCTATTTTTCTTTTACGTTTTCCAAAAGATCCTTTTTAGATCCGATTTTTTAAAATATGGAATTTTAAAATTTTAGTTTTTCAGAAATTTAAATATTTTCAAAATTTAAGCATTTTTCGAACTTGAACATTTTTTTTTAGATTAAACATTTTTTGAGATTTTTTATTTATTTTTTCAAAATTTTAACCTTTTTTGAACTTGAACATTTTCCCTTTTTTGATTTTTTTTTCGTAATTTGAACATTTTAGAATATGAACGTATTTCAAATTTGAATTTTTTTTTCAAAATTGGATTTTTTAAAAAAACATCGTTTTAAATATTAACATTTTTCACGTTTAAACGTTTTTCAAATTTGAACAAGTTTCAAATTTGAACGGTTTTCAGATTTGAACGTTTCTCACAATCGAACCATTTTCAAAATTTGAACATTTTTTTATTTGAACATTTTCTCGATTTGAACAATTTTTAAAATTTAAATTTTTAAAAATTTGAAAAATAAATATAAACAAAACGGAAAATAGAAAACAGAAATGAAAAACATAAAAAGGAAAGGTGAAAAGAAAAAGGAGACTGAAAAGAGAAAAAAAAAACAAAACAAGAAAAGGCTAGCTGGGCTAGCCCACACCCGCGCGGGGAGTGTGCCTAACACGCACCGCACACCCTGGTCGGGTGTTGGGCCTAGCTCATTAAACGTTTTTTTTTTCTTCTCTTTTCGTTTTTCGGTTTTAGTTTTTTGTTTCCTTTTTGTTTATTTTTCTATTTTCTTTTTTGTTTCCTTTTCTTTTCTTTTCTCTTTATTTTTCTTTTTTGTTCAAATTCAAAAATATTAGGTTCAAAATTTCAAATTAAAATATGTTCAAATGTGAAAATAGTTTAAATTTGAAATGTTCAAGTCTGAAAAATGTTAGAAATTTTAAAAATGTTCAAATTAGAAAAGTGTTCAAATTTTAAAAAATCTTCAAATTTGAAAATTGTTTGTATTAAAAAAAACTCGTATTCAAAAAATGTTCAAATTTTGAAAAAAAATAAAAAAAATCTGAAAAATGTTCAATCTCAAATAAATGTTCAAGTTTGGAAAATATTCAAATTTTGAAAATATTTAGATTTCAGGAAATACTAAAATTTTAAAATTACGGATATTATAAAATCAGATCTAAAAAGAATCAGCTATTGCAAAACAGAAAAAAGAAAAATAGAACAAAAAATGGAAAAGCAAAAAATAAAATAAAATAAAAGGTGGGGGAATTTTTGGCCTGCCCAACAACCTGCCTGGGGGGTGTGCACCGCCTGGTCCGTGCCGACCAGGTCGACATACATAACCCCCCGTAGCCACCAACCTGGTCGGTGTATAGGTTTTCCCTATGTTGTAAGCCGGGCCATAAAAATAGGACGAAGAAAGAAAGGAAGGCCCGGGCCAAATACTACAAATGGGGTTGTTGTGCGGAATAGGAGTTAGTCAGCCAACAACCAATCACTGGATCCTATTTGACGCTCATTGTGTGCGCTGTGCTCGCCTATATGGACACTTGACATGGGTCGGTCCATTTAGGACAACCTCAATTTGTCAGTTTTCTAGTTTTCTTGCTGGTTGTTGCTGGTTTATCAGTTATGTGGGTTTTCTTCGTGGCTTTCTTTTAGGTTTTCTTTCCGGCCCATCACGCAAAGGTTTTCCGGTTTTTGCATTTTCTCCATTTTTTCATGTTCTTTTCTAGTTTTGGGGTTTTGCGTGGTTCTTTTGGTGCGGTTGGGTTTTTTTTTGAACTTTTTCAACCTGAGATTTTTAAAATTTTGAACTTTTCAGAATTGAACATTTTTTAATTTAAACAGTTTTTAACATTGTTTATTTCTAAATTTTTTTAAATCTAAACATTTTTTGAAATCAAACATTTTTCCTAGTCGCTGGAAACGAAAAAACTAAAACGTACCTAGACTTGCGCTCTGGACTCGACCGACGGCAACGGCAAAATGAATTGTGGCTGGGCTTGCGCTCTAGACTTGGAAATAAAAGAGGAAAAAAGAAGAAGGGAGCAAGGACATATAAGATAGGTGGCCGTTCGGTGTCGCTCGTGACGGGTTAGCGGCGGTTTGCGAGATTTTTTCCAGGTGTGGGAAAGTCAAAGAAAAAAAGAGCAGAGTGTGTTTAGGCAGGGTACGATCAACGGCGTATGATTTTTTCTCGCATGCCGTTGGTATTTAAATACTAGTGGCATAGTCAAATATTGGAGGCCACTAAAGACCTTTAGCATGCTCCCAGCTGAATCCTAAAATACTAATGGCGTCTTATCTGCACGCGGCCGGTAAGCAAATAGTGGTGGTGTATCCAGTTTTTATACCAGTGGCGTGGAATATTTTTAGGTGTGTCGCTACTATTTTTCCTCTTACAAGCTATTTCCTACTTATCTCGCATACTTCATCTAGTTGAGGGAATATCGATTATTGGGTATGCAAATAACACAATCATTTTCATGGCACATGACATCGAAAAAAAGCGTTGAATATGAAACTTATTCTTTGTATCTTTGAATAATTATCGGAACAAAAATTAACTTCCATAAGGGTGGTTTTTGTTTTAATAAAGCAAAGAATATGTGGGATCAACATAGCAATTTATTTGGGTGTGAGTTATGTAATATTCCAAATAGATATTTCGGAATACCTATTCAGTTTAGAAAATTAGAAAATGGGGAGTGGAAAAAAATGGAAGTGAGGTAGGTAATTTTCCATTTAGATATTTGGGAATACCTATTCACTTTAGAAAAATATAAAACTGGGAGTGGAAACCAATGAAAGATTGTTTTGAGAGGAAGCTCAAAAATTGGGTTAGAAACTCCTCTCTTATGATAACTGGTTAGTGCTTATTAATTCAGTATTAACGAGCCTCCTGACGTTTATGCTATCTTGCTTTGAAATACCTAAATGGATTAGGAAGAGATTGAACTACTTTCGATCTAGGTGGTTTTTTTGGCAAAGCGACCGCAATAAGAAAAAATATATACTTATAGGTGGAACATCATTTGTAGGCCAAAAGACGAGGGTGCACTTGGAGTGGAAGTCTTAGAGATCAAAAGTAAATATCTATTGAGCACGTGGCTCTTTAAACTTTTAAATATCTGCATTCAACGTCTTTGTCTCAAGTTAAGGAAAAACACTGGGACTTTCCCTTTGGAAAGGCTTAATGAAAGTAAAATATCAATTTTTTGAAAGAGTCTCCTTTCAAATGAATGGTGAAAACAATCGATTTTGCGATGATACATAGCTGGGTGATTTTTCTTTGTCTCACCATTATCGATCTTTGTACTATAACATAGTGTAAGGAAAACATGTTTTGGTAGCTCATGTTTTGAACCAAGTTCCTGTAAACATAGCGTTTAGGAGAGTGTTAACTGGTAACAAAGGAGTAAGTGTTAGCTCCATTCCATTCGTCGGTTAATGGATATTAATCTATCCACTCAGCCGGTTAATGGATATTAATCTATCCACTCAGCCGATGCTTTTGTTTAGAACTAAACAACATTAGGCTCTTTTACGATCAGAACATTATATCTTGATTATATGAATGACCAAATGTATTTCCTTTGTAAATATATTTAAAAAATAAAAGTACCTCCAATTTTTTTTTGATGTGGTACTTACATGGTAAAGTTATTCTTACAAGAGATAACTTAGCTAAAAAAATTTTGGCAACCTAACAAATATGTTGTTTTTTTATCAAGAGACAATATAAGATTTTATTTATGGCGTGCCCTTCAGCAAAAGTGGTTTGGTACATAGTTTACATAGCCTTTAATATTGTACCCCCAAATAATATTACTAATACTTTCAGGAATTGCTTAAGGGTAAGGAGCATTAGTAAAAACGATAAAGGGCAAATCCAAGTTGGTGTTTGCGTTTTACTTTGGCAATATGGAATGTAAGAATTGGTTATATGTTCAACAATGCTTCTTTTATGCAGGTTATACCACTGGTTACACATCAGATCCGTACATGGTCCTTCCACAGCCAACACAGAAGCGAGAGGATTTGAATATTGGGTGTTACCGGTTCAAGACGGTTGCTTGGGCTTTACCAACCAGTGCGACTGTCGTTTTTATTTTAGGATCTATAATATGTTAGTGCAAAGCCGTTTAATGTTGTCCGTGTCAAGAGCTTTTATGTTTGTCTCTTTGTTTCTTCTAGGAACTGAACCGGATGGTATTAGTATACCACCACTTCCTTTCCTCTCCCATCGATGGGGCACTTCCATCGGCTATAAACACGTAACTGAGCCCCTTAACAGGGGCATCGCTTCTCTCTAAACATCAACAGTCCCATTTATTTAGATGGTTGAAAGATGTGTATCAACCATATGTGACACATGATGTAATCTTCTGCACAACCTAAACTTTAATAAAACAATAAAAGTCATATGTATCAGTCGATGCAAAGGCCTCTTTTTTGTGTGAAAAAAGGTGATAATGTGCCCTCATTAACCATACCTTTTTCTATGAGAAAGTACAATATTACTCTCGGGCGTCAGAGTTATGCCAAATGCTGCTTGAGAAATATTATTTGGTGCCGTGGCCATAATTCTTGCTTTGTTCAACACTTTGATAATGTAGTTGCTTTGTACTAAACTCGACACTGCCAGCTTGAAAAAATTACGTCATCCACTACTATATATATACAGGTTGAATGATTATTGTTGCTGATTGCCCCTCAAAAAAACCACTATCGGGCGTACTCCACTTGATGCTCCTGATATTATCCTGAAGCACTTTTAATTCCATGATGCACCGAATTAGTAAAGCCGCACGTTGTCAAGCAAGTAGCATTTGAAGAATCGCATGGGCCAAAGCCAAACCAATCATTGGCCGTGTGGAATGTTTCAATGACTCCGAACTCCAGCATCTAGCAACTTATACACTTTTTAAATCCAGGTGGCATTTGTCAACTTCGTTAAGTATTGCATACCGACGCGTATTTAGATAGTGCATGGTTACGACTTACGAAGGAGGTCATGACATCCAAACCTTGTCTGGACATCGATCAGGTCATTACATCAGAAAACATAATATTTGTATCCAGTTTGGTACTAGCTGTTTAATAGTGGCAGACAAGATCAAATCAAGTTGCTTCTTCTTCCAAAGAAAAGGCACGGTACTTCCTCTAAGGACATAGATCTACTCTTTCTTCTTTGAACTGCTCTTGCACCCCATGGTTATCATGGCTGCTACATATAGACACTATACACACATACGTCAGAACACAAGAACAAACACTTTTCTCGGACATGGGTTTGGGAACAGGATTATGTTGTGCTCTGCTACTGGTGACAATGTTGCCTCTTTCAGCTAATGCGTCGAGCAAAGTAAGATGCTTCCTTTTATTTAATCATAACACTTCAACTTTGTATATCGTTTCTGCATTGAATCGGGTTGTTCTAATACTTTTTCTTGCCGACTTTCACATCAAAATCTCAGCTTTACATAGTGTATATGGGGGATAAGAAACATGATGATCCATCCGTAGTGACCGCGTCACACCATGACTTACTATCCGTTGTTCATGGGAGGTACGCACTATCCTGCGGTAGTTCATGTTAAATATTATCACCACGAAAGTGAATCGCAAGTGATCCCAACTTTTATGTTTAATCTGCCACAGCAAGGAGGAAGCCTTGAAGTCGATAGTTTACAGTTACAAGCATGGATTTTCTGGTTTTGCGGCAATGTTAACTGAATCTCAAGCTAGGGCAATAGCAAGTAAGTAGTTGTCGATCCTAGGATTCCATTTTAGTTTATCTTGCTAGCATGATGGACGTAAGCTAATCAACCCTCGGAATGTAGAGTTCCCTGAAGTTATCACTGTGAAGCGTAACATTTTTCACAAACGACACACAACTAGGAGCTGGGACTTCCTTGGCCTTGACTACTACCAACCACCACAACAACGAGGCCTCCTTCAGAAAGCGAAGTACGGAGAAGATGTTATCATCGGTGTAATTGATTCAGGTTTGCAATCCCATCTTAAGATTAAAGCTAAAACATGCATGAGGAAAGCTAATGATTGGGCAAGAATTGACCCCGCATTGTTACACCAGGCATATGGCCTGAATCACGAAGTTTTAACGATGACGGGTTTGGTCATGTGCCGGCCCGGTGGAAAGGAAAATGCCAAACCGGTGAGATGTTCAACGCCACGAGTTGCAACAGAAAGATCATAGGCGCACGGTGGTACAGTCGTGGCATCAGCACCGAGTTGCTCAAGAGTGACTATAAGTCGCCTAGGGACATTGATGGCCATGGCACACACGTCGCCTCGACGATTGCCGGCGTGGAGGTGCGAGGTGTGAGCTATGGGGGCCTAGGAGCTGGTGTGGCACGTGGTGGCGCGCCGCGTGCACGGCTTGGTATCTACAAGGTGTGCTGGGTTGACGATTGCCCCGAAGCAGCAATACTCGCGGCTATCGACGATGCCATACATGACGGCGTGGACGTCTTGTCCATCTCGTTGGGATGGGCCGGTCACGAAGCACCTGGGACATTGCATGCTGTCCAGAGAGGGATCTCAGTTGTGTTCTCCGGCGGAAACGATGGGCCTGTGCCGCAGACGATGTCTAACGCCGTACCATGGGTTACCACGGTTGCCGCTAGCACGATTGACCGGGCTTTCCCTACCCTGATTTCTCTCGGGAACAAAGATAAACTGGTGGTTAGTACAATCAATCTTCAAGTGATCATTGACACATCAATAAGAATGCTTAGCTCGTCCCTAAAGCATCCGTTAATTCCTTTAACTAATATTAACGTGTGCTTACTTTTAAAACACAGGGGCAATCTCGTCACTACAATGCATCTGTGATCAGCAGCGACTTTAAGGGTCTTGTCGATGCAGGAAGGTAATTAACAAAATACAGTCACTTGTCACATTCTCATTCTGATCCGTAATATGTGTAGCTGATTTAGTACAAAGTTGTCACGACTCAGTCATTCACTCATTCTGCTACGTCCAACTTACAACTTTTATGCAGCTGCGACGAAGAAACATTGGCGTCTAGCAACGTCACCGGCAAAATCGTCCTGTGCTATGCACCAGCGGATGCGTCATTCTTGCCGCCCCCTATAGCACTTCCGTATGCCATCAACCGTACCGTCACGGCTGGCGCCAAGGGTCTCATATTTGCACAGTACACTGCCAACAACCTTGACTCCCTGGAAGCATGCGAAGGCATTATGCCCTGCGTACTGGTGGATTTTGAGATCGCACAAAGAATCTTATCCTACTTGAATATGGCAGAGTAAGGGCTCAACTATCGCGTTGCCTGAAGTAAGATCGACGAACATGTTTATTTTCCTTTTAAAAGTATTTGATCATGTGCGTCTTCCCTTCTCATACTAGGAATCCGGTGGTAAAGGTCTCGCCTACGGTAACCGTTGTTGGAGACGGTGTGTTGTCGCCTAGAGTTGCCTCGTTCTCGTCGAGAGGACCAAGCCCCGCCTTCCCCGGTATACTCAAGGTATAGATCAACCTCTTCATTCAGAGCGGCATACAAATTTTTCAAAACGTAATAACCACAAACGTTCTACTCACATCATTGTTATCTACCCTCTGAACATGTATCTTTATATTTGGACAGCCCGACGTAGCTGCACCTGGAGTCAGCATCTTGGCAGCCAAACGCGACTCCTATGTGTTCATGTCTGGGACGTCAATGGCGTGCCCGCATGTCTCGGCGGTCACCGCGCTGCTTAAGTCGGTTCACCCTGACTGGTCACCTGCCATGATCAAGTCCGCCATAGTCACCACAGGTACACACTGAGAGTTGTACCACATGAATCATCGTAATTTATAGCTTACTCATATCAATTTTTCGTATCCCTTGCAGCTTCTGTGACCGATCGTTTTGGTATGCCGATACAAGCAGACGCGGTCCCGAGGAAATTAGCTGACCCTTTTGACTTTGGCGGTGGTCACATCAACCCGGATAGGGCCATCGACCCTGGCTTGGTTTACGACGTGGATGTCAATGAATATAATAAATTCTTTAATTGCACCATTAGACTATTAGATGGTTGTGAGTCCTACCAACTCAATCTTAATCTACCATCAATCACTGTGCCAAACCTTAAGAACCAGGTCACAGTTTGGCGCACTATCACGAACGTTGGGCCGGCGGAAACGACTTACCGAGCGGATTTTGAAGCTCCATCAGGGGTAGTCATGTCGGTGGAGCCATCAGTGATCAATTTCACTGCAGGTGGTAATAGAAGCATGACATTTAGACTGACGTTTATAGCAAAGCAAAGAGTACAAGGTGGTTATACTTTTGGCAGTTTGACATGGTCTGACCGAAGTGTGCACTCGGTGAGAATTCCTGTTGCTGTACGGACTGTGATACAAGACTTCGTCGCTGACACATCTTGAGTTTGTTGGTTCTCATCATCTGTTTACATACTTCTCTTATATGAGAGTTGGGGAAATGTTGAAAATGTATTTGTATGTTATTATCATAAGTAAATGTTTTACATTAATACAATATAAGATTGTATACTTTACTTAGGAGAGCGTTTATTTCATTTTCTGACTATTGGTGTCAAATGCAGCATTTCATTTATACGATTTTACAACATGGTTGGCTTCACAATTTTTCAGTAGCCTATTTCTGTATGACTTTCAGTATCTTTTCATTTTCCTTGACTCTGCGTCTCAAATTATTTGAAGCAGATATGTAAAGAATAAATGGATGTGTATTATTATAAATCCAACTTGTTTCGTTCCAACTTATGATAATTATCATTACTCGGGGAAAGTTTGTTTACGACGACATAGAGGTTCGAAAAAGTCAGATTATGGTCACTAAACTCGTTGATGACAACAATTAGGTAATCAATAAGTCAATATAGTGTCCACCGTGTTTTTTACAATATCAATTGTAGCATCTTCAATCATCGCCTCAAAACGCCATTTGGAAGAAGCGCCGGATCGGTCGATTGGGGGACACCATCACTAGGTGCTGCGTTAGGGGAATGCTAGTTCGCAACCGCGTCTCCAAAACGCGGCTCCAAACTATAGTTTTTTATTTATTTTTACAATTTCTAGTATTTAAACACACAAACAATTTAAACACAAGAATAAATATGGTTAATAATTAAGCACATAACTAATTAAAACATACAACAAATCGAATTATTTGAAGTTCAACTTAATCAAGCCAGCAGACATATTTGTTGACTCTGTTTTAGCCTCCACGGATGCTCTAAGAGATTATCTTGATGTTTCTGATGAGTGTTCGAGTCACACATTTTTGCATCAATGACCATAAAATCAACAAAATCTATGGGCACATGGTAATCAACATCCGCAAGAGGATCCTCACACTCATAGGAACCAAAATGTCTGGCTTGACTTGCGGTCACTCTCGATGACCATGTTGTGGATGATCACACAAGTATGTATCACCTCCCACGTTTAGTTTTCAGACCAAGTAAGAGAAGGGTACCAAACAATAGCAAATCGAGACTGGAGCATCCCAAATGCCCACTTGATATTTTTCATGCAACTCTCATGGCGCTCAGCTCTAACTTAGAGGCATAAGGATTGTTTTGACAAATGCCGTCCATTTTGGATAGATGTGTTAGTCGTGGTGGAATGATGCGTACCCTTCCGGGGGCATCGGTTACGTGTTTATATAGGTTTAGGGAAAAGCCCCCATATGTGGCATACAAGAGGTATACGTGTATGTGTCGGAGTACTACTCCGTACCCGTACACATATGGTTAGATAGTCTAACATCCCCCTTAATCTAAACCACGAGAGAGATTTAGATTACGCTTAAACTCATCTAAAGATTTTACAGCAAGAGGTTTAGTAAAGCCATCAGCCACTTGGTCCTTTGTAGAGATAAATCGGATGTCAAGAGTGTTGTTAGCAACACGCTCTCGACCAAAGTGATAATCAATCTCAATGTGCTTGGTACGAGCATGAAACACTGGATTAGCAGACAAGAACGTTGCACCCAGATTATCACACCATAAGAAAGGTCTCTGTCGAAGCTTCACACCGAGTTCACGACAAATAGGAAGATGATCTAATGATTGCTAGCAGTGAGAATCTCAAAATAGAAGAAGATAGCGTTTTTTCCTCCAATAGAAAGAGGAGAACAGCTTCAACCCATATTAACTCTGTAATAGCATTAGCCAAGGCTTTGTATTCAGCTTCTGTACTGGAACGGGAGACAGTAGCTTGTTTTCTAGCACTCCAAGATACCAAATTGGGACCAAGAAAGATAGCAAATCCTCCAGTAGAGCGGCGATCTTCAAGACTTCCTGCCCAATCAGCATCTGAAAATGCACCGAGAAGTGTAGAAGAGGACCTTCTGAACGGAAGACCAAGCTAAGATGTATCCTTAACACAACGAAGTATCCGTTTAGCCGCAGTCCAATTAGCAGTTGTAGGAGCATGAAGGTATTGACAGACCTTTTCACGGAGAACGACAGATCTGGCCATGTAAGAGTGAGATATTGCAGAGCACCACAATACCGCGATACTGACTACTGTCATCAGGACCGAGAGGAGTACCTTCATGCAGGGAAAGAGGCTCAGATGGAGACATCGGAGTAGGAGCCGATTTAAAGTCAATCATACCAACTCGAGTAAGAATGTCATGAGCATATTTTTCTTGAGTAAGGAGCAACCCATCATGTGTTCGTTTCACTTCAAGGCCAAGAAAGTAATGGATATCACCCAAGTCTTTGATAGCAAAGTTGGCCATTAGATTCTTAAGCAAGACTGAGATAGCAACATCAGATGAACTAGTCACAATAATATCATCAACATAAACAAGAACAAAGATGGTAATACCGGACTTATCATATAGAAACAAAGACGTGTCAGCCTTGGATGGAAGAAACCCAAGCTATTGTAACTTGGCGCTGAGTCGAGAATACCATGCATGAGGCGCCTGTTTTAATCCATAGAGAGCTTTATAAAGTATGCATATATGTCTGGGGGTATCAGGATGTTCAAAACTAGGGGGCTGCCTCATATAGACCTCATCTTCCAGAACACCATGAATAAACACGTTCTTTACATTTAATTACCGAAGACTCCAACCACGGGAGACAAAAATAGAGAGAACAATTCTGACAGTGGCTATCTTGACAACAGGACAAAAGGTGTCTTCATAATCAAGACCATATCGTTGCTTGAATCCTTTTGCAACCAACTGTGCTTTGTAAAGATCAATAGTACCATCAGCACGTCTCTTGATATGGTAAACCCATTTGCAGTCAATGATATTTTTGTTGGGACTAGGAGTAACGACAGGTCTTGTTCAACATGAGAGCATCATATTCATCTTGCATAGCAGCACGCCATTGTGTGTCTTTAAGAGCATCAGGTAAATTACGAGGTTCACCTGTGGAGGAGAGCATACCATATCGTACAGTTCCGTCAGTATATTGTTTAGGTTGGCGTATACCTTTATGCAAACGAGTGCGAGGGCCTGGTGGGGACGATGGTGGTGCAGCAGCAGGGGCATCAGATTCCATCGTAGATGAACCTGCCGAAGACACAGCAGGCGAAGGCACATCAGGGGGCACATCATTGTGCGCCACACTCGATCCCGGCGAGATAGTGTTGTCGCTGTTTGGCAGGGTGTCCGCGTCAGAGGAGAAAAGCGGGGTCCCAGCGTCGGAGCGGACGCGGGCGGGGACGCGCGCACAGCAGGTTGGCCCGCGGCAGATGGGCGCGCGGGAGAGCGGGGCACCGGCATGGAGCACGAGGCGGGACCGCGCGAGGACCCAGGCGAATCCACACCAGGATCGCTGCCCGCAGGGGAATGTTCCCTGGAATCTACATCATTGTTTGTGCCAGATTCAGCACTTTGCATACTGATTTCAACATAGGATTCTGGAGGTTGTGTTGCATCATTTTGCGCCAAATTTTTAGCAGGTGTAGCATCAACCCGCGGCACAAAAACAAGAGGAACACAAATATGCACAATAGTAGACATATGATCATCAGCATGTGAAGCAACCTCATTGGAAGTGGATGTTGGAAGTAAAAGCATTTCCTTCTTAAGAAGAGCACCGGCATTAGGATGAAGTTCTTCGAACGGAAAGACATTCTCATCGAAGACAACATCCCGAGATATATAGACACAACCTGTGGAGACATCTAAACATTTAACACCTTTATGGAGGGGACTATAGCCAAGAAAAACACATCGTTTGGAGCGAAAAGCAAGCTTCCTAGCATTGAAGGGACGAAGGTTGGGCCAACAGGCACAACCAAAGGTTCTAAGAGCATCATAATTTGGTGTAATCTTGAGGGGGCGTTCAGTAGGATACTCAAGGTTAATGACTTTGCTAGAAAGTAGATTGATGAGGAATGTGGCTGTAAGAAAAGCTTCATCCCAATATTTTAGAGGCATGGAGGCATTAGCAAGCAAGGCAAGACCAACCTCAACAATGTTACGGTGTTTTTATTCAGCGGGGCCATTTTGTTGATGAGCATGTGGGCATGAAACATGGTGTGTAATACCCGATTTTTGAAAGAAGGCATTGAGTTTCTCATACTCACCACCCCAATCAGTTTGCATAGTAAAAAATTTCTTATCAAATTTGCGCTCAACATAACTTTCCTAATTTAGAAAAGCTTGATAAACATCAGAACGCTTTTTGAGCAAATAAATCCAAACAAACTTGCTATAGTCATCAATAGAGCTTACATAATAGGCATGTTTCCCAACAGAAATAGGTGCAGGACCCCATACATCAGAAAAGACTTGCTCAAAAGGAGCAGTACCTCTACTGGTGGAGATGGGATATGGCAACTGTTGACTCTTAGCTAGTTGACAAGAATCACAGACATATGGAGTAATTTATGTGGTGTAAGCTATTTTATTTCTTCTAACAACTTGTTAAACGACAAACGAAGACAGATGTCCTAGATGACGGTGCCATGTAGATGATGAAGGCTTTATTGTGATGAAAGCATGCTTGGAGGACGTGGCAGAAATAGGCATCAAGGGATAGAGTCCTCCATAGCAGGGGCCTTTAAACAGGATTCATCGTGTTGCTTGGTCCTTAATCAAAAAGAAAAAAGGATGGAACTCAATGAAATATGATTATCAAGAGTAAATCGATGAATAAATAATAGACTTTTGGAAGCACTTGGAACATGTAGGATATCATGAAGATTGAAAGAGTTATTAGAGGTGCATAAAACTGAATGACCAATGTTACTAATATGAATACCTGATCCTTCAACAGTGCGGACACGCTCATGTCCATCATACTTGTCATGAGTATGGAGCTTGCTCAGCTCGCTGGTGATGTGGTCGGTGCCGCCAGTGTCATAGTACCAGTTGGTGTCGACTCCAGTGAAGTTTGCACCTTTGTTCCCACGGTCTCCATCACCACGTGGATCATCACCGTAGCGCCACCAACAGTCACGGGCTGGGTGCCCATGGATGTCACATATCTGACAGGTGGTGTTGACATAAGGAGTGGGCTGGTGGTCACGCCTACCACCACGCCCACCTCCATCACATCGGTCTTCATCATTGCGGCGACGAGGGTGCTCGTCATCATATCGGCGCCCTTGATATCCACCACCATCGCGGTGGACCTGATCATCGCGATGGTCGCGGTAGTCGCGGCGATCGCGGTAGTCCTGCCGGCCGCGGTCATCTCCACGACCACGGTCGTCATAGCGCGGGCGTTCGTCGTATTGCTGCTGGCGAGGACGGTCGTCCTGACGCGGATGGTCAGGTCCACGTGGAGGTGCACCATCGCGGGGCGCGACATTGGCCGAAGAAGTGAAGCCTTCATCGGCCTTGTGCATGCGATCATACACTTGCACCTGGCTGAGGAGATCATCAAGGGTGGTGCCAGGGTTGGCGTTGACGGCGGTGCGGATGGTGTTGTAGTGGCTGCCGAGATCCTTGAGGACATACGAGATGAGATCGTCGGCGTCGCGAGGTTTTCCTGCAGCAGCAAGTTCAGATGCAATAGCTTTCATCTTAGCAAAATACTTTTGAGCAGAGAGATCATTTTTTGGGTGTCATTGAGGGCGGAGCGCAGTTGATGCACCCTGGTCTTGGACGTTGAGGAAACATGCGCGGTGATGGCGGCCCAGGCTTCGGCCGAGGTCTCAAGACCAACAACATGTGCGAGCACGTCGGGAGAGAGGGCGTTGAGGATCCAACGAAGCACTTGTTGATCACGAGAAATCCAGGCAGAGTACTCAGGGTTCTCGATGGTGACCTTCTTCTTGTTGATGTCCTTCGTCTCCAGGATCTTCTCCGGCGCCTCCTCTTTCCCTTCAACGAGATCAAGGACGCGGGCGCCGCGAAGGGCCGGGATGACAAGTGCCTTCCAGATCAGCGCGTTGTCGCGCGTGAGCAACTGCGAGGGTGGAGACCCGAGTGCTGCAGCAAGAACCGTAGCGGATGAGGTCGATGACGACATGATGGCGGTAGGGTTTTTGGAGGCGGCGGCAGGGGATTAGGGAGCCCGATGCGGCGGCGGCGGTCTTGATCTTGATCTTGGCGTGCGTGTTTGGATGCGGCGGCAAGGTGCGGCGGCAGGGTCCTTGTCATGTGTGTCTTGGTCGTAGGTTTAGGTTTTGTCTTGATCTTGAAGCGGCGGAGATAGCAAGCAGCGGCGGCGGCGGTGCAAAGGTTATAGCGACGGTGATTTTAGGGTTTGTAGGTCGTGGGCAACTAGAGCGCGGAAGAGGACCGCTCTGATACCATGTTAGTCGTGGTGGAACGATGCGTACCCCTCCGGGGGCATCGGTAACGTGTTTATATAGGTGTAGGGAAAAGCCCCCATACGTGGCATACAAGAGGTATACGTGTACGTGTCGGAGTACTATTCCGTACCCGTACACATATGGTTACATAGTCTAACGAGATGCAATCGTCTAGATAGTACCTAGCTCTGTTTTACATAGTGTTTCTTAAGGTGTTTTCATTGAGTTTTGATTTTCACTCAATGGTTTTTGCTTTCCAACTAACGCGATTTTATCAAAAACAAAGAAACATTGTATATTTATGTGGATTTCAGGAATTACCAATCATTGGAAGGAACTAAAGGCATCAACTGAGGAAATAAGGCAACTTCCTATTTGGAAGAATCATCATAGGAGTTCTAGAACGTGTTAACCGACCATTGACGTGGTCATGGCCACCCATACTGTATGACCGTACGGCGTGCCGCCGCCTCATCAAAGGGAACAACTTCCGTGATGAAGACAAACAGACCAGAGATACATTGGTCTATAGCGAAACGGGGGGCAGGGGTTTAGGGTTTGGTCGGAGACATAGGGGAGAAGACTCTAGGATTTCCATAGGGAAGGAGACTCTAGGATTTCCTAAATCGAAACTACATGTGGCTGCGGTCCTTGTGGACGGCAGTTCCTCGATTCTTGTGGTGCCAGAGATGATGGACCGAGAGGCATGATTTTTCCACTTTTTTTTGCTACCAACCGAGTTGACATACCAAGAACACGACTGTGCAGGTTGATTTCGTTTCACTTTTTTTTTCTCCCAAACAAATAGCTAGTGCTTCGGTTTGTGTGCACTCTTGGATAATTTTTTTTGGTTAATTTTATCTGTAGCTCGTAAGAGTATCGAAGCAGTGTGAACATCGGCACCACTTCTATCCTCTCTTACTGGGAGAAAGTCTTTACCTTTATTGCACTGAACTGCACATCAACATAGAGCACTACTGAATTTTCCCTTCTGTAGATCAGTGTTTCCCATTAAACAGGAGGATGTGCATGCAGGATGTTGAGCAGCGGCCGGCATAACGCGCAAACGCGCCAAATATGGTCCGCATAACGCACCAAACGGTGGTTTCTGGTTGCGTTTGGTATGTCTGGACCGCGCGACCATTTTTCGGCCTCTAAAACGCTTTTTGGAGGGGCTAGAATACGCTAATTTGGTGTTTGCGGTTTGAGGTTCTGCTAGATATGCTCTAAGTAGCTATCTGTTGGTTACATATACGTAGATTACATCAGCATAAGTGCAGCGTGAGCTTTCTGGCATCAAGTAACAGCTGTATTGGCGCTTGAGCAACTGCAGATCCTGGGTGAGCTCAACGGCCATGAAAGAGACGACGCCCTGTCGTGCTCTCTCTGGCTGGGTGCTGTTACTGGTCACCGAAATGCAAAACCTGCCGCCTCCGAAGTAATTGAGCTGGCTGACCGGTGAGCATATGTTATATCCGGCGCGCCACACCTCTGAGAAACATGCCGCGTCTGGCCAGGACGCGACAACCACGGGCGGGCTGGCATCCATGTCGACGGCGCACAAGGGGTACCCCTCGTTGAACGGCAGAACATCCAAATAACGAAACCCGAAGAGCAGCCGCCGGCCGGTGCCCAGGAAGTTGGGGACCAAGAGGGCCCGGCCCAGGACGGGCAGGTCCCAGGCGCCCTCCGTGCGCCACCGGCGGCGCGCCGTGTCGTAGGAGTAGGTGCCTTGCCTCCGCAGGGAGACGTAGACGCGGGCGCCGGAGACGAAGTAGGCCGTGACGTCCGCTCTGGCGAGGCCCGGCGGTCCCGGGACGGCGGTCCATGCCCAGCGGCGGCGCTGGAACTGGTGCAAAGCCTCGAACCAGGGCCCCTGGTGGACGTCGAATCGCGGGTATGCGGAGATGGCGATGAACATGTGGTCTCCGACGGGGACGAGGAACGGGTACTTCATGGAGGAGCGCATGTCCGGACCGGGGGAGACGGCGGCGCCATCGTAGAACTGGGTGCGGCCGTTGGCGCCGATGGCGGCAATGGTGTCGCCAGAGGGAGAGGCAGCGAACGCCATACAGTCGTCGTGGGTTGTGAAAGAGGCGAGGGGGTCGGGCAAGCTGAGCAGCGGCGGCGGGCAATCGTCGCCGGTTTGGGGTTGGGATTTCTGGGAGAAGAGATGCTTGAGGTTGAGGTTGAAGACGAGGTTACCTAGTACGCTGGGATCTTTGGCCACCACAAACAATCGAGTGGGGTGGCGCGGCGCCTGCCCGGCGGCCATGGATCGACTCCTTGGTAAGGAGAGGGCGCAAATTTCTGTTTCTGTGGGGATTTTGATCTGGGTCAGATGAACTGTTTTTTTTTTCTTTTTTCCCTGAATTGGACGAACTAATATGGTATAATCGAGAGGGGAGTCCGGTCCTCTCTCTTTTATTACTCCGGTACTCTCATGGTTTTAGAGTTGACATAAAAATTGGCAAAGTCCACGTCCACAAAGCCGAAGCTGGCCTTCCTTCCGATGCCGCCGGAGCCCTACATGAACACCCAGCCGTGGTGCTGTTAGCATTGAGGGATATCATCCATTCTAGTCTTACAAATTTCCTTACTCGGGAGCATCAAAGAGCCTTTTATAATAACTCGTAATAAACAACTTTAGCTGTTCATGATCCTCAATCGTACCCTCGTCCTGCACAAGAGTACGAATAATCTTCTTCCTATGTCTGTCATTAGCAACACAATGAAAGTACCTTGTATTCGAATCTCTTTCAAGAATAAATTGGGCTTTAAATCGTTGGTACCATTTAAGCTCCTCTTCATGTAGAAGTTTTGCAATTTCCCATTTGATTGGCTTTTTTGCTCAATCTCTTGTGCGGAAAGAGGCCGAACTTCTGCTATAGCTTTGAGGTCATCTATAATATATGAAAGTTGTTGCTTTTTTTTTGAATACCAGTTGTGCGTCGTGCCTAGCCACAGAGGCGTTTCGCGCATTTTGTTATTCCACCTCTGTATCGGGGACATACCCACAATCGGTATTTCCCATATCTTTTTAACCATGGTCTGAAAACCTTCCCGATTCAACCAGCCGAGTTCAAACGTAAAACGGCGAGTAGATGGTGGTCAAGGTAAACAAGTGATCAATAAGATGGGAGCATGATCCGAAAAAGCAACAGTACGTTCTAGCGCACGCACCGACACCATTGGGAATTTGGATTCCCAATCGGTGTCCATAAATACGCGATCTAGTTTCTCATATGTAGGTTCCGGAAGGTTACTAGCCTAGGTAAATTGTCTACCAACCATTGACTCCTCACTCAAATTCAAATTGTCAATGACCGCATTGAACAGGAAGGGTCAATGATTGTCAAAACTGCCTCTACTCTTAGGCTAAGGGCTTTCCTTTGCTAGATTCACCAGGTTGCGAAGAAAAGCGGACTTGAAAGCTTACTAGACAACACCATACACGTTAACTAGGTTCCATATAAAATTGATTTAGGCCGTGCTATGACCCTTAAAATGAGTGAACTCTTTAGATATCTTTCGTTAGTTCGGTTCAACATGGTGTCCAAAGTCTATTTTCTGAAACAAAACTGCTAGCCCGTTTCTACGAAGTAGTATCTATAGAGCAGAAGTATTGCATACAGCATACACGAATATCAACAAGTTGAACTAAACTTTGCTGGGCTTTTTTTGTGCACATGGTGAAGAAAGGCCCTTGGCAAGTGCATCCGGTGCACACGCACAGGGCCCCCACATCCCAGGAGCCCTAGCCCACGTACCTCTATACAATTGGGGTAGGGAAGAAAGCCCATTAGCTGGCTAGCGCCTCAGGCCTTTGGCTCGTGGGCAACAGATGCGTACGAGCGATCGCCATTGTCTCACTCATTTTCTCCTCCTCTCTGTCCTTGTTTTCCAATGTACGAAGGATGGCACGACACACGCCTGTTGAAATTTGCGTCTGCGGCTGTTGAGAAAGGAAAGAGCGTTCAAATGCTAACCCCGTTTGAATTGGAAGGGGATTGCCGCATTTTTTTCAATAAAGGGAATATATTAATATCAATAAGATACCAATTACACGCAGCCTCTGCAACAACGCATAACCCTAATGGCACTACGGATGCACACAGCCAAAAAAAAAAGGAAAACTAAGAAACAAAAGTCCCGCTACAGTATCTCGGGCATAACAACAGCAATACATCCACCGCCAAGACAACACCTGAATCACACCGTAGAGGCCTTTGAGGAGGACACCGTTTGCTTCATGCGACTTTGGATAGTCGGTTGTTTGGATGGTGTAGAGGACACGGCGGGCTTGACACTTGTTGTAGGAGTTGTTGTAGCGAGCTTGGAGGCGAAGTATGACTTGGACTTGGAGTACTTGATATCCTCATTCACTTGGCGCTCGGCTTTGGAGGCTTGGTGAACCAACTCAACCATGTTGGAATATTGTTGGAACTCCACAATTCTCTTGATGGGGTAGTTGAGGCCATTGAAGAATCTAGCGATGGTTTGGTTCTCGGACTCTTGGATGTTGGCTCGCATCATAGTTAACTCCATTTCCTTGTAGAACTCCTCAACGGTCTTGGTGCCTTGCTTCAATTTTTGGAGTTTGTTGAAGAGGTCTGTCATGTAGTGTGTTGGTACAAAGCGAGCTTGCATCTCTTCCTTCATCTCTTCCCAAGTGTCAATTGGGGGTTCATCCTTCTCTTCCCTTAGAGTGAGTACTTGCTCCCACCAAGTGTTTGCATAATCTTCAAACTCAAGAGACGCCATGGCCACTTTCTTGGCACCGCAGTAGTTGTGGATGCGGAAGATCTTGTCAACCTTGAGTGCCCATGAGAGGTAGGCCTCGACATCGTCTTCACCCTTGAACTTGGGCATGTTGAACTTGAGCTTGTCGAACATGTTCTCTTCATCTTCCAAATTTCTTCGGCGAGGACGGATGCCTTCATCTCTTGCGGCTTGAGGTGGTAGAGGAGGTCTTCCACGGCCAACTATAGCATTGGGTTGGTGTTGAAGTTGAACACTAGCTTCACTTGGTTCACGATGATGATGTTGTTGAAGATCTTGACGAGGTTGTTGACGACGTCCGAGGATGGCCCTCTCATCTTGATCATGTTGCGGTTCTCCTCTTCCACGTTGGTCATGGCGAGGGTGATTTCGGAGATCACGCCTCGGTGGATCTTGATGACCTTGGTCTTGAGCATCAACATGTGGTTCACGATGAGGTACCGGGTCCATGTTGTGGATGACGTTGTCGTGGGGTTGGTCGTCATGCCCATGGTGGGCATGGCGATCCGCTTGATGACGATCTTGGTGTAGAACTTGTTCTTGTGGAGGACGTTCATGGGGACGAGCATGGCGATGGAATTCTCCCCGCCTTGAGTTGGAGCGAGAGTCTTCATGACGAGCATGCGGGCGACGAGGTCTATGATGGTCTCCATGCCTTGATTCGGAGCTTGAGGACGTATGGCGATCATGAGAATAGTACTCTTGCGCCGATCTTGATGATGAAGAGGAAGTAGAGCGATGTCGATGTCGGGGGCCCAAGTTGTTGATGGCGCACTCGAGACTATCCATGCGCCGCTCCATGTTCGCATCACTGGCCGCCATTTGGCCATTCAAGTTATCCATAGCTTCTCGGAGTAGGGTCATATCTTGATTGACGATGGAGAAGTTGTTGGCCACCTCCTCGTATTGCTCGTCGATGCATGTCTCGAATAAGGCGAGTTGCTCCTTGAACTCTTGGCGTTGTGCCCATAGGTTGTGTTGGGTCGCCAACCTCTCGGTGTTGCGAAGGACTTCATCCTCCCTTGCTTCGTCTCCGTGCCTATCCATGATAGCAAGACAAGAACTATGTTGTGTATGTTAGTGGAAGAAGATTACCTCGCACTTTTACCTTGGTGTGAGAGTATTGAGGCGATCAACCGAACCGAGAGCAAAACCAATTGTATCGGGTACACACGCAAAGGCTAGCAAATCTAGTGGTAGGTGAGAAAGGTGGAAAACCAAAAGATGAAATCCAAAATTAAGTATGTTGTTAAAAGTGGGTGAGGTCCAAAAATCAAGTGTCAAAGTGGAGATCACTATAAACACGGAAAAGTTGTGGAACGCACACACGGGATAAGCGGGGTTAGTGCGACTAAGGAATGAACGGAAAAAGGAAAAAGTAATGCTCGATGTCACACTAACTCAAAGAGAGCCGGTAGCTAGGTTGCATAGAGAAGAAACACCAAGATTCGCACGAGGTCTCTCTTCTCTATCTCTCACGCTTGCTTAAAAGCTTATCAACTCCTTTTGTATCGGTGGCCCTTGCACGTTTCTTTTTCTTCTCCTTTTTTTTCTAGCACACTATGCTCTTACACTTTTGCTTTCCACCCCGAGTTTTGCTTAAGAGCTTTACTCAACACAACGCACACCCTCACGGTCGGGACCTCGTGCAATGTTTCGCAACGCTCGAAAAGCTTCGCTCGGTGGGATAGATCGCAAAAAGAAGAGGGCTACAAGGGGAAAGTGCAAGTTATACATGCGATGGTGGTAGTGGTGATGGTGGTGTTAGTCGAAAAGCGAACTCGGACGGTCCGGTCAGGGGGCCGGTTGGACCGGTTGCTGCGCCGGTCGGTCCAGTCTGGGGGGCCGGTCAACCGGTTGCTGGGCCGGTCGGTCCGGTCTGGAGGCCGGTCAACCGGTTTCTCAACCGGCTGGTCGTGTTTCTCTCTCCTGTTCTTCCCTAAACCAAAACCAAAAGATCAAATCGAAGGGAAACGAAGGAATTGGAGGCTAAAAGGTGGGGGAAATAGTAGATCAACACTAAAAACACCAAATCCACGGATCAAAACCACTAAAAACTCAACAAAATCGTAGATCCATCCAAAGGCAATTTAGGGCTATTTTTTGGGGATTTTTTGGAAAAAATTTCAGAGACGAAATTGGGTGGGTGGGGGGTCAAAATCGCGGTAACCAAGAGCCGCTGATACCATATGATGAGGTCTAAGACCTAGTTTGTGGCCCGATCTCGCGTTTGACCCGAATCCAAGAGGGGAAAAGAGGAAGGGGAGGAAGAACACGGAGAACAAAATCCACACACACGCCAACCCGATACAATCGAATCTTACTCTCGTGGCTCGATGGACCACGCCAATAGAATCAACCGGAAGAGACACGAGGTAGAATTCCGGATTGAGAGATCGGGGTTGGAGACGGAGACCGGTGAGGGAGAGAGAGTGGAGCAACACTTGAATCTCACTCACAAGTAGCCAAATCCTCAACAAGAGTAGCCTCTTGATACAGAGGGGATCTAACCCTAGGGAGACAAAGCTCAAAAGTAGTTTTAAGCCAAATCTTGTCTAAAGAGTAAAAGGGGGCGTCCTGGGTACTTATATAGGCCTACAGGGCGACACATGGCGAAAAGGTACAAAAGTAACCGACTAAGGCAGTTTTGGTCAAGACAAGTCGACGAATCCGGTCAGGGATCCGGTCTGACCGGACCTGGGACCGGGGAGGCCGGTCCAGACCGGGCCTGGGCCGGAGGGCGACCGGAGAGGGTCCCGGAGCCTCGATCTGCGCCGGTTGCGTCGGTCGGGATCCGGTTTCGACCGGGTGCCGGTCGGGGATCCGTCGGACCGGGTCCTGGGCCGGCTGGCTCTCTTCCTCCCTTCGCGCTCTTCGTATGACGTCGGGTCCAGCTCCACACCCATCTTCACGTCCAGCTGCTCCTCTCCTCCTCTTGACCATGGGGTGCCCTCCTCTCCGGGGTCTTGATGCACCTCGTACCTAATAACACAAAGCGTGTCGGCATGACGTAGCAATCCATCCAATGTGGTACCGAGATCGAGGGTAGTGAGGAGCGAGTTCACCTTATCATGTAGCGCTTTAACTCGAGCCCGTGTCATTGGTCCACTTGGGGGACTTGTTGGTCTTGGTGAGGAGGTGTCCAAAGGCCACCCCGCATCAGGGGGTTGGGGAGGGGTCGGGAGAGGAGGGAGTTCCCGGACATTTCAGGGGATTGCCGCATGCCGTGTTGTTATCACCAGAATTTAGCCAGGGCAGGAGATGGGCCGTAATTGAGATGGGCTTGGAGGATATGCGCATGAAGTGTTTCTGAATCGGCCTTGTACGGGAGTTTGGGCTAGATTGCCCGTGTATCTGTATATTATGGTAGATTTGTTAGAATTAAGAGATAGAGTTTAGCTCGTACACGGTTAGGTTTATTCCCGAATTAGAAAGTCCACGGACTATAAATATGTATCTAGGGTTATTGAGAAAGGAGGACGACCACGTTCACAACAAACACAATCTAGGCGCATCGCCACCCCTTGTTTTGAGGGTTTCTTCCGGGTAAGCATCATGCTGCCTAGATCGCATCTTGCGATCTAGGCAATATCGGTTTATTCGTTATCTGGTGTTGCTCGTACTGAAGCCTTGTTGATGGCGAGTAACACCCTTATCGTAGATGTTTTGGGGCTTGCATCGATGCTTTTCTGAATATGCTTGCTTAGTTATGCTGCCCCGATATCTAGCTGCCTTTACATCTATCTTAGGTGTAAGGGCCATCTTGCTTGTTCTTTATTTAGTAGATCCGATCTGTTATAGTTGCTCCTTGTTCCCAAGGATTAGTTTGATATCCGCATGGTTAGGCCTTGCAAACGGGTTGAACGATCCGGTAGTGCGTGAGGCGTGGTTTGCTAGTCCTAGAAGGGATTGTTCGGGAATTGACTTCATGTTGGTTTTTAGGCCTCTTTTAGGACTGGTTTTCCATCATCTTTCGTATCTGCTAGGCTCAACTACGCGTAGGATGTTCCGGTTATGCGGTGAAAACCCCAAACTGTCGTAGATCGACTTAACTTTGTTTTGATCAAGCAGGATCCCCATGTCATCGTAAATCCAACGTGAACCATGGGGCAATCGGCTCTTTGAGCCGATTCACAGGGTAACCTGAGAGCCGATCGGGCTCGCATTTAATGTTTACGTGTCTACCATGCAGAAGCTAATCGAAGCAATTCAACACCTTCCGACCAGGTATAGGTCGGGTGGCACGCCCTTGCGACCGTCAGGCGTGTGCCGAGCATTGCGGGCCGTTGCCCGAGGGACCAGGGCCCACCGCTCCTGGGAGCCTCCCGGCTCTCCGTGTTGCTCGTCGTTGCTCGCCGGTGGGTTTTGGCAGGCAACACATTCTGGCACGCCCGGTGGGACACTCTACACCAACCACGTCAACATCTGCAGCTACGATGTCGGACGAACTAGTCAAGTATGAAGATCTGCCTGCGGAACACATTCTGGCACGCCCGGTGGGACCCTCGAAACAAGAAGAAATATGATGAGCTTAAGGCTCTCTTCGAAGCCGATCTCATCGGCTCTTTCGAAAGGACCCGTGCACATGGCATTAGGTTCAAAGGATTCACACCCGAAGGCGTGCTCGATGGAGTAGATCTGTCTCTCCCTCGGAGGAGCGCACCAGGGCTGCGCCAAGAAGTTAATTATATGGTGGCTCATTCTCTACACCGCCATTCGAGAGCCTGGTGAACACTTTGGAGCGGATTGCGGTTCACGTGGTTCAGGAAATCATGAAGCATCAGTACTCCCCGTCAGGACCTGTCCTAGGAACTCACCAGGGAGAAGTGCCGTTCCACACCAGACCACAACTGCCATTCACGCTTGCAGCTCCAGAGCCACAAGGTTCACCGGCATACGTCGTCTACAAGGTTGGAGGTGATCCTGGCGATTACCAATTCCTGTATGAGCCGCCCAAAGAGATCCCACATGGATACGTGTGCACATACGTGCCGGATTGCAATAACTGGGCGCGCACGAACCGGATTACAGCAGGAGCAATTGTTGGAGCAGGAGGGAGTTCTGGAGCAGACGCTGATAAACAGGCGTGGCTAGCTAAATATGCCACCGGAACGAGTCATGAAAGCTCAACCCCTGCAGCTCATACCGTGGATCAAATTAGTACAATCTTGAGAGACCAGTTCGGTATCCTGCCAAAAGGAGAACAATCGGCTATTCCAAGCCGTATCCCAACGAATATGACCCGATCCCGCCTATATATAGCACTGGGCATGATTTTATGACTCCCTGAGTTTTCAAAGTTCGTGGATCGAAGGGTCTAGCTCCATTGAGCATGTGAGCCGATATCTAGCACAATTGGGCATGATTTCGGCATCGGACCCATTACGTGTGAGGTTTTCGCGCAATTTCTCACGGGACCAGCTTTTGGGTGGTACACCTCGTTTCGCGATTCGGTCCGTGGTGGAAGCGGAAGAGCGGTTTCATGTGCGGTATCACTCGAAGTCACCGGCGCATTGCCGATCTGACGCAGTGCGGCGAGAAGCGGGGAGACGGTGTCGATTACATTCGGCGTTTCGGGTCAAGAACCGATGCTATTCGGTTCGTTTAAGCGAAAAGAAGCGGTCGATCGGCGGTGGTAGGCCTCGCAGCGCCGATCAAAGATCTGGCTTTCCAAGTGGAATACAATTCACTGGCACACATGGTTCAAAAGTTAACATTACATGAACAGCGCCATCCAGAATTGTACCAAGACAAGTACAAGCGCCCGATAGGCCTGGTCGAGGCAGATGAAGTTGAAGACTTTGCAGAAGATCAGGAAGTCGCCGTGGCTGAATGGGCTCGGGAGGGGAGTCCCGTGTCCTGCAAATGGGTGAAACAACCAGGGCCTGCGAAAGGGTTTGACTTCGATATAAGCAAAGCGAGCAGATATTCGATTTGTTCTGAAAGAAAAGCGGCTGAAGTTACCGAAGGCCATAAAATCCCTACGGCGCAAGAAATGAACGGAGACCGTACGCAAGTGGCATCACTCGTTCACTCACGCCACCAATGACTGCAAAGAGTTGCGTCGGCAGATCCAAATGGCGATAGAACAGGGCCGTCTGATCCTCGGTCAGTTTGCCATGAAAGTAGACACGCACCCCTTTCCTGGTGTTAACATGGTGGAACTCAATCACTCCACGGGGTGCGAGTCAGGTTTCTCATTCGAGGTTAACATGGCAGGGCCTGTAGACCGCCATGGCAAGGATAAAGAAGACATCAGTCACTCCCGTGGCAAGGATAAAGAGGAGGCCGATCCACGCGACCGGCCCCGATATGATGACAGACGGTACCTCACCGAGGAACAAGTGAGAAATGTGCGGTACCAACGACCGCTCTCCGCGCATCTCCTGAATAAATATGAGCATCAGTACGACCGACGCCAGCGGTACGACATGGATGATGAAAGATATCGTCGGTCTGCTGCAGACAACAGGAAATCTCGTCGATATGATAGAGACGACAAAGGATATGAGCGCCGCGCAAAGGGGAAGTCAAGAGAGCAGGAAGACATGGACAGGCACTGGGATTGTCCTTTCTTCAAACACTGCGGGACTCAGGAATGAGCCGATTGCCTACAATCGACAACTGCCCAGAATGTAGACAGCAGAAGAAGGGCGCAAGTGAGGTTTCGGTGTTCAAGCGTCTAGGGCCTCTCCCACCTCGAACAGACGTCGAGTCATCTCGAGATGAAGACTTCGAGGAGTCGAATATGAAGAAGAAGATAGGTACCACCGGCCAAGGTGGTGCCCGATGGACTCAGTCATTCCCAAAAGCGGAGGGTTCGGAGGCTACGTAACTTGGAGGAAGCCGAGGCGCGTGCACCTGCACGTTGAGGAAGGCACGACCCGATCGGCGTGAAAATTCAGCAAATGTTGGAAACGGAGACGCGTCCACAGAAGAAGGAGTGGCGCCCCAAACAAGCAAAAGCCGATGCGAAGGCATCGGCTGGCACAAACATGGTGTTCATACTCCCGTCGGAGTTTTGTGCACCAGGAACTGAAGAGGTGCCGTAGCACGGTTTGACACGGTCCACGGCCGATTATCTTTGAAAAGCCACGAGAGAGGAGCTACGGGCACTTGAAGGCCCTGTACCTAAGAGGTTATATCAATGGGCAGCCTGTCAACAAGATGTTGGTTGACACGGGAGCGGCATCAATATAATGCCATACTCCATGCTACGGTGTTTGGGACGCTCTAACGAAGATCTGATCAAGACCAACGTCACACTAAGCGATTTCAACGGCCAAGCATCAGAAGCGCAAGGCGTTCTGAACGTTGATCTAACCGTGGGCCGAAAAACTATCCCTACGTCGTTCGTCATCGTCGACAGCAAAAGCACCTACGCTGTCCTGTTAGGGAGGGATTGGATTCATGCTAACTGCTGCATTCCATCCACGATGCACCAATGCCTGATACAGTGGGATGGAGATGAAGTGGAGGTCGTTCATGCAGATGACTCGATCGAGATCTCACTAGCGATGAGGACATCCCTACCTCACTACTACCTCCGTCATTACCAACGAAGATGAACTGCTTGTGAAGCTCAAGTCCAATGAAGTCGGGATTGGACCAATGACACGAGCTCGTGCGAAGCTACTTAAACAACAGGTGAACTTGTTCTTAAACGATACCTTGATTGATGAGAACTTTATACTACCTAAGTCCTATTACTTATGTATCATCAGGTATGAAGAGGAGACAAGCATCGCACGAGGAGGAGAGGAGCAGCTGGACGTAAAGATGGACGTAAAGCTGGACATGGAGCTGGACATGAAGATATCTCATGGACACGCGAGGGAGGAGCGGGAGGAATGCGCGAGAGGAGAAGAAGAAGTCCAGCCGGTCCGGCGCGGTCGGACCGGCCCCCACGCCGACGCCGGTCCCTGGCCGGTCAACCGGCCCAACCGGCGCCAACCGGAGGAGCTCATCGTCCGGGCGAAGCCGGAAACCGCGGTTTCCGTTGCCGCCCGGTTGAACCGCCGGACCGGCCGGTCCACGCGGCCGGATTCGGAGCCGGACAAGTCCGAGTCTGTCTCGACCAGATCTCTTGGTCGGTTTTACTTGTATCTTTCGACCAGAACTCGTCCCGGACGCCTATATAAGTGCCTTGGATGACCCCCTAGCTGCTTTAGACCACGTTTAAGATAAACCCTAGTTCTTAGTTGTTTGCTCTGCAAAACTATTGAATTCCCTACACCATATTGCTTGGATATTGTGTAGATCCTGTTAAAGTCTTGTGTGATCTTTTGTTCCATTGGGAATTAGACGGTTGCAACTTACCGCTTCGTGGTCGGCGGCTACGTGCGCAAGTGTGTGGAGTTGCGAATATCTTGCGGGGTTGAGAGCTGTTGCATCGCGACAGGGACCAATCGAGAGATCTCGTTGCGTCATACAAGTTATCATCCATTACATCGTCGTGTTTCTCCGCTGCTATCACCCCGTGATCATCATCATCACCGTTGCTTACTGAGAAGATCGGGCCACCCCTTATCATCTTGGTATCGGATTTCCGGTTTTCCTCGGTAAGCCATCCACAATCCACCCCATAGTTGAGTTGTGAGTGTTTTCCTATCAGAAAAAGCCAAAAAAATTAGGGTTAGGGTTTGCCATAGCCATAGCTTGCACTAATTTCGAGTTTTAGTTGCTTTTCGTAGTTGTTTTTGCGTAACTCTATCTTTCATCTAGTATTTTAGGGTTTAAGTTTACTCTATCATCTTGTGTTATTTAGTCGTCTAGTGTCAGTTTTTGTTACTCCGAGTCCACATAGCATACAGTGTGTTTGTCCAAACCATAGCTACAGCCTTTCGATATACGTGACTAGGAACTTCCCGAAGAGACTAGTTTTACCGCTCGACAGGCTGCTCATTAGGGTTTGGTGCTTTGCATATCTTGTTGGCCGTGTTATCAAGGAGTTGAGTCATAAAATCAAAAAAAAATATAAAAGAAGCAAAAGAGCTACATAGCTGCGTGTGTTACAAAAAGAAAATACAAAAAGAAAAGTGTCATGCTAGTTGAATTCAAGTGAAGGCCTAAGTTTTTCTTTACTGCACCTGTAGTTGAGCAATCTTGTGCCTGTTTCGTTGATCTTTGCTAGCGTCTCTCTAGTGCTTTGCAACCTTTCCTCCATATAGTTGCATTGCCCCATTATATCGCCTTGTGTGAGTATCATTGGTTGTCTACGGTCAGCGCTAGAGCTTGTTATTGGTGCAAATAGGTAGCCTACCTACAGCCCCACATATACCCTGCTTTGTCGTGTGATTGTTCTTATACCCTTGATATTCGCTTCGCTACATCCGTGCACTAGTTGTTACTACAAGTGGTAAGCAATACTAATTTACTTTGGAACGGTAAGATTTCCTTTTCTTATCAGTTTTGAGTGAGTTGTGAGAGTACCACCATATATTTTTGATTTAGTGCACTAACCTACTAATCATGTCTGCTAGTGATAATAAGATTGTTAACCGGGAAAACAAGAATTCGGCAGATATCATCACATGGAGGGAGTATGAAGCTCTTCGTAATGAGATGCGACGTGAATTCCGCACTCGGGATGATGAGCTTAAGGGTACAGTTGACGAGATCAAACAAACGCTGGAGGCTACTAATGTCACCGTCACTGGATTGGCTGATCAAATGACGGATATCCAGCGCAATATTGCAGATATGCGCCTCGCTATTGAGAATTTGACTGCACAACAACAACAGAAGACGATGATGAAGATCCTGAGCTTGAAGATGACGCACACAATGCTCGTGGTGCGCCTCGTGGTCATCGTCCTCGTGGCTGGGTTCCACTTGGCCGCAATGGTCGTGGACAAGATGAAGAAGATGGATTGGGTAAGCCCAAGTTTTTCATACCCAAGTTTGAAGGAGGAGCTGATGTTGAAGAATATCTCACTTGGGAGCTCAAGATTGAGAAGTTATGGAGCTTACATCCCAACTACTCCGAAGATAAGAAGATCAAGCTTGCTTCTTCTGAATTTGATGGTTATGCATTGCGTTGGTGGGATTCTTTGGTTCGTAACCGCGACGAAGATGGTGCACAACCTATCCGTACATGCGTGCTATGAAGGAGGTTATGACTTCTCGTTTTGTGCCTACAAATTACATGCGGAATATATTTGATAAGCTAACACTATTAAGGCAAGGTGTGAAGACTGTTGATGAGTACTACATGGAGATGGAGATGCTTATGCGGCGTGGTCGTGTCCGTGAGTCTCTAGAGATGACAATGCAGCGTTTTCTCAATGGATTGAAGTATGATGTTAAAGGCATTGTTCGTCATTACACCTACACCAATATGAATCAATTGTTACATCATGCAAGAGAAGCTGAATCACAGTTGGCTGAAGAAGCAAAGGTTAAGGGACGTGCTACGGGAGGTGGATGTTTTACACCCCGTGCGCCTTCTACAGCGCCGGCACCTTCGACGCGCTCCGCTCCTTACTCTACTCTGCCTAGCAAACCGGTCTCCAATATATCTAATGCAAAGAAGTCCTAATCTGCTGCAAGTACGAGTGGTTCTAGCATGTCTACAGCGCGCAACCGTGATATGCTTTGCCATACATGTGGTGGCAAGGGTCACTTCAAGAGAGATTGTCCTAACCGCAAAGTCATGTTTATCAATGAGGACAATGAGTATGAGACTGGAGATGATGTTGATCCAAATGCTCCAGACGATGATGACTATGACACCGATGGTGAAGATGCATATCCTTCTGATGCTCGTACCATTGTTGTGTCGCAGCGTGCTCTTAATGTGTTGCCTAGTGCATCTACTCAGCGCTGCAATTTGTTCCAAACCAAAGCTTTAGTTGGTCCTGACAAGTCATTATTGATGGCGGGAGTTGCCGCAATTTAGCAAGCAAGGAGTTATGTACCAAGTTGAAGTTGAAGTATCTACCGCATCCATATTATATTCAGTGGTTGAGCGACAATGGTGAGATGAAGGTAAACCACATGGTGCGTGTTGAGTTTGCGATTGGACCGTATAAGGATTGCATTGACTTTGATGTGGTTCCTATGACGGTTTGTCACCTCTTATTGGGTCGGCCTTGGCTCTATGACCGTTCTGTGCAACACAATGGCCGAGCCAATACATATCACTTGGAGTACAAGGGCAAGAAAATTAACTTACAGCCTATGTCACCACAACAGATTGTCAATGAGTCTCGTCAGAAGATTGTAGTGAATTTGGAGGATGCACCTCTAGATAGGCGAGAGAATTGTAATGTCGTGAGTGATATAACGAAAAGTGAAAGAGTGAATTCCTTAGTTTCATTAGCCACCAAAGAAGACATGAGAGAATTTAGTGAGGATCCTACGGCCATGCCTCTTGTGCTTTTGTACAGGGGTACGGTCTTGGTTACTAACGACATGACCCCTCTTCCTCTTGGTGTTTCTAATGTTTTGCAGGAATTTGGCGACGTGTTTCCGGAGGAGGTACCCGCAGGACTACCACCATTGCGAGGTATTGAGCATCAAATTGACTTGATTCCGGAGCTTCGCTGCCCAATAGGGCGCCATATCGCACTAATCCCGAAGAGACGAAGGAGATACAGAAGCAAGTACAAGCGCTACTCGACAAAGGTTATATCCGCATAAGCCTTAGTCCTTGTGCTGTTCCTGTTATTTTAGTTCCTAAGAAAGATGGTACATGGCGTATGTGCGTAGATTGTAGAGCTATAAACAACATTACTATTTGATATCATCATCCTATTCCCCGTTTAGAGGATATGTTAGATGAATTGAGTGGTGCTGCTGTGTTCTCTAAAATTGATTTGCGTAGTGGTTATCATCAAATTAGGATGAAAGAAGGGAATGAGTGGAAAACAGCCTTTAAAACAAAATATATACTATATGTCAAAGCTGACTCCTTTTGCTAAAATTTCAGCTTAGTTACTGTTGACGGTGGGTTTCCATCCAATCAACGATGGACACGTTTGCTTCGATTTTTTTTTCTTTACAGTTCCCTATTTTCCTGAGTGTTTCCTTTGGCACTCCCGAATCTTCTCCAATCCTCTACTTCTTCTTCTCCTGTTATCTTCTCACCTCCTCCATGCTAATTGCTGCACCGAGCGGAGAGCTCTCCGCTGCGCGACCTCCCCATGGCCGCCGGCCTCTCCCTTGCCCCGAGCTGCAGGCCTCGCCCCATCCTTCCCAATTTTCCCATGGCTGCGCGCCCGAGGCCGCGGAACAGCGTCGCGGCAGTGGCGAGTCTTCGGAGGGGAACGGCGCGATGTCGTGCCGCTGAACAGTCTCAGAGGACGGGGCTTACGGAGTATCTCCAACCAACAGAGGAGGAGCTCGGGCGGTGCTCCAGTATCCCCCTTTCTCGGATGCGCGGGCGTTGGCACCGGCGGGCGCTCAACACCGCTCCCGCACCCGCCCTTCGTCCCAGGCTGGCACCCTTATTCGCACTTCCTGCCCGCGTGCTCTTCAGCCCCCTGGCGGAGTTGATGGAGGAGCCTGGCGCCCTCCTCTCCTCCAGAAGTGGCTGAGGGTGCGGATGAGGATCTACGCACCCTCCCCTCTTCCCAGAAGTGGCGATTATGGGAGGAGCTACCCATATCTGTTATGCTATCCCCCGATGCAGCCATGGCGAGGCTAGCAGCACGGCACGGTGGAGGAGATCGGCACCCTCCTCTTCTCCTGAGGCGGCGGGCGACATGGAGGAAGATCTGGGCGCCCTCCTCTCTCTCTATCTTGAGACGGCATGCTTATGGGAGGGGCTGACGCGGGCGGTGCTCCCTCCCGGATGCATCTACTGGTGAGCCCTCTCTTTTTGTACAACGCGGCCATGACTAAGGCGGCAGCGAGTTGGGCCTGGCTGGTGGTCTACATCGCATTCGTTTTGTTAATTTCATGATAGACTGTGATGCAAAACCTTTTACATGATTTTTGTGTTTGTTGTCAGTCTCTTATTCCAGTTTGGCAGTGTGGAAACGTGCGAGTAAGGAGCGAATGTATGTAGGTGCTGCAGCCTTCAGCAGTGTGTGCATTGTGGATGTCGCAGATGCATACCTTAACGTTTTCTTTTGTCTGCATAACAAATGGCCTTGGGGTTTCCGTGTGTCGGAATCATAAGAAGAATTTGTAGAGCAACTGTATTGGTTCCTGCGGAACCTACCTGTTCTTATTCAGATTTCTAATTAGGATGGATTTTAGTTGCAGTACAAATCTCTGCAATGAAATTAATTAATCATACCTATAGAGGCTCTGTTGATTTAGATATGAGTTTAGTAAAATTCGTAGCAGTATAGATTCTTGCAGTAAAATGAATTAGTCATCCCTATAAAGGCCCTTTTGATTTATAACACTGAGCAGTACATATCCCTGCAACAATTGCCATTGATCATCCCTATGAAGGTCTCTTTGGTTAGGGGGTTAGATCGCCAAAATCCCTACGCAATATCCTTTTTACACCCAAATTTCTGAATTCGTAGCAAGTCTTAATAGTTACATATATAAGCATGACAATTTTGATCTTTGTAATGTTGCAATGCCCGTTGGTGATCTTCTATTGCTGAAGCTCAATAATTTTGGTCTTTGTCAAGTTGCAACCTCTGTAAATGGTCTGCTATTGCTGAATCTCAGTTCAAGAGGATGATGTCTTGCTATTTTTTCACCTCTGTAGATAATTCTTAGAGAATTATGCATAAACAGGACTTAACCATACTTTATTTATAATTTCTAGGTTCATCTGGAGTGTACGGCCTCGGAGTTTTCCTTCAAGTCTGTTGTTACTCTTGCTATCTAAATTTGCAAGATGTACAACTTAGTACTGTTGCGGACGGAAACTCTACCCTTGTATGCTCAACAGCAACATGGCACATCCAGTTTTTCAGGACAGAGCGACTCAGTGCTGGTAGGTACAGGCCAATATATCTCAGTTGTCTCAGTCGATCTCTAGATAGACACTAGGTTCACCAATCAGCAAGTGATAAAATATTCCTTTTCGGTCAAAGAAATTTCAAAGGTGGCCAATTTCTTATCTTCTGTTTGCATTGGAATCCTGAACTATTTGGTATTTGGGGACTGAATTTCATCAAAGTTTGGCGTTATTCTTATACTATCTAAAGTAGCAAGATGAAACCTGTAGCTTCAAGGGTCTAGCGGTCTAGCCATTTGAGCAAAAACTACCTTTGTTGTCGGGACTGTGTGTTCTCTTATTCTTATTGTATGATGTTCCAAATTTTAGAACTGCTACACCCACTTGCTGTATGAAGGCATGTTCTATTATTATCGGTCAGTTTTGGAGGATAAATCAGTGGTGTTTTTGCTGTTCTAATATGCGAATATGTATATATTGCAGGAGGTTTAGTTCATGTCCTTCGGTTATGTTACTGCTCGAAGAAGATCTGAGAAAAGAATATTTCCGCAAATTGTGCAATGTGTTCTATTTAGTGAACAGTTACTAATTGGATGACAGGTCTTGACCTTCAGCTTTTCAGAGCGCAAGGGATCATCTATGCAACACTTTGCTCAGTAGAGTTAATACTTGGTGCCACAACCATTTGTTGTTCTATCAATCCACGCCTCTTCATTACCTCTGATCCTTCCAGTCCAACTAATGATTTTTTAAAGAGATTCAGACTGACTATGAGTAAGTCACAACAAACTGAGAAGATAAAAGGGATGGACGAGATAGATTATTAGCGGGACGAGACGCCCCAGGTGCCCTCCATGTAGGAGAACATTCCATAATGGTATACATTGGAAATATAGTCCAGGCAATTTCGTAATTATGATCATATTTCTGCTATAGTCGATGTAGTACATGATCCATTCTCTAAACAAGAAACATTATATATCAAGAAGTGGTTGACTATTTGTAGAAATTCTTGCTACGCCCTACGCATAAAGGTATGTCCGTTTGTGTCCTTATGCTTTTTCATGTTCATATGCTGTGTAGTTATACAGATTCAAATTATTTGATTTCAAGATTCATCTCTGCAACAACATCAGGTGGTTAGTGCTATCTTTTCGCCATGGGCTTCCGGCAGAATGGATGTTGCGTACCTTACAATGAAGTTTTCTTTATGATTCCTAGTGCTGATCTGTAGGCTTGGGTGTAACTTATCTTGCTGGTCGTGTGCTTGACTACTTTGTGGTGCCCATGGCCGATCTGTAGGAATGTAGCTGTTCTTACTATCGGTGGGTTCGAACAAACTTGGTTTGAAATGCTCAGGCGGTATGTACTCTTTACGGTTGTACCGTAGTTTTTTTTTTGTAATATCAATGACTGATGTGTGCTCGGTAACTTGTGCTTCATTTCCTAGCGAAAGGTAGTATCTTTATTGTTGATCTACGGTCCCTCTTGTTGCTTCACTTGGGGAAATGTTGCTCTTGATTGTTGTGCCTAACATAAATCCACCTTTTTATTTACTTCTTATTCAAAATTTTATCATCTTACAGATGTAGCTCCCTTACAAGTTACAACCATCGACCTTTAAAACCATCAATTCATCTCACGGGTGCGGCGTGTCGCCGCACCGCAAATTTTCTAGTTTGGTTTATATGAGTGGTTAGTAATGCCTTTTGGGTTAACTAATGCACCTAGCACTTTCATGAGACTGATGAACCATGTTTTGCGTGAATTTATTGGCAAATTTGTAGTTGTCTACTTTGATGACATATTAATCTACAGCCGCAATGAATCTGATCATACTATACATATTCGACATGTTTTGCAAGTGTTGCGTGATAATCAACTCTATGGTAATCTTGAGAAGTGCACATTTTGCAAAGATAAGGTCATATTTCTGGGTTATGTTGTCTCTAAGCATGGAGTAGAAGTAGATGTGTCTAAAATTGAAGCTATTCAAAATTGGCCTACTCCCATGAATGTGAGTCAAGTAAGAAGTTTCCATGGTCTAGTTGGGTTTTATCGGAGATTTGTGCCCAACTTTAGTACTATTGCTGCACCTTTGAATGATTTGACTAAAAAGGGTGTTGTTTTTGAGTGGGCGCAGCCCAAGATCATGCTTTTGATGAGCTTAAGAGATTGTTAACTTCTTGCTTGCACTTCCGATTTCAATAAGCAATTTGAGATTGAATGTGATGCTAGTGGTATTGGAATTGGTGGTGTGTTGATGCAAGAGGGTCGCCCAATTGTATATTTTTCAAACTTTCTGGTGCTAAGTTGAACTATCCTATATATGATAAAGAATTGTATGCTTTAATTAGAGTTCTTGAGGTTTGGCAACATTACTTGTGGCCAAAAGAATTTATAATACATTCTGATCATGAAGCTTTAAAATACCTGAAAGCCATATCTACTTTGCATAAGCGTCTAGCTAAGTGGGTTGAGTTCATTGAGTCTTTTCCATATATTATTAAGCATAAGAAGGGAAAAGATAATATTGTTGTTGATGCTCTATCTAGGAAGAATATGCTATTAACTCAACTTGATGTTAAAATTCCTGGTTTAGAGATACTATGTGATTTGTATGCTACTGATCATGATTTTGCTGAACCATATCGCTTATGTGCTCTTGGTAAAGCATGGGAAAAATATCACATACATGATGGGTTCTTGTTTAGAGCTAACAAATTATGTGTTCCAGAATCGTCTGTGCGTTTGCTCTTATTGCAGGAATCACATGTTGGAGGTTTGATGGGTCACTTTGGGCGTGAGAAGACGCTACTCATACTAGCTGACCACTTTTATTGGCCAAAGATGAGGCGGGACGTGGATAGATATGTGAGGAGATGTATTACTTGCAACAAATCCAAGTCCAAGCTGAAGCCTCACGGTTTGTATACTCCTTTACCGGCACCTATTACACCATGGGAGGATATTAGTATGGATTTTGTGTTGGGTTTGCCGCGTACTAAGAGAGGCCATGATTCTATATTTGTGGTAGTGGATAGATTCTCTAAGATGTTCCACTTTATTGCTGCCACAAGAGCGACGATGCGTCGCATATTGCTAACCTGTTTTTCGGGGAGATTGTACGTCTACATGGAGTCCGAAGACTATTGTTTCGATCGTGACGTGAAGTTTATGAGCTACTTGGAAGACGCTTTGGAGGAAGGTGAGGACGAAGTTGCTATTAAGCACTACTTGTCATCCCCAAACCGATGGTCAAACGAAGTGGTGAATAGAACATTGTCACAACTGTTGAGATCCATGATCAAGAAGAACTGAAGGAGTGGGAAGAGTGTTTGCCGCATGTGGAGTTTGCTTACAACAGGGCGGTGCATTCTACCACGGAGCTATGTCCTTTTGAGGTGGTGTATGGTTTCAAACCCATTACGCCACTTGACTTGTTGCCTTTGCCCATACATGAGAGAGTTAATATGGAGGCATCAAAGAGGGCAGATTTTGTGAAGAAGATTCATGTGAAGACTAAAGAGTTGATTGAGAAGAAAGGCAAGAGCAATGCTGCAAGAATGAATAAGAAGCGCAAGGAGATGTTGTTCAAGCCTGGTGATTTGGTCTGGGTACATTTTCGCAAGGATAGGTTCCCGAAGCTGAGGAAGTCTAAGTTGAAGCCTCGTGGTGCTGGTCCTTACAAAGTGCTTGTCAAGATCAATGATAATGCATACTCGATAGATCTTCCGGAGGATGAGTTTGGTGTCAGTAATTCTTTCAATGTTGCTGATTTGACACCATATGACGGAGAAGACCTTGGAGCGTCGGGGTCGACGCCTTTTGAAGGGGGGAGATGATGAGGACATCCCTACCTCACTACTACCTCGTCATTACCAAGCGAAGATGAACTGTTGTGAAGCTCAAGTCCAATGAAGTCGGGATTGGACCAATGACACGAGCTCGTGCGAAGCTACTTAAACAACGGGTGAACTTGTTCTTAAACGATACCTTGATTGATGAGAACTTTATACTACCTAAGTCCTATTACTTATGTATCATCAGTATGAAGAGGAGACAAGCATCGCACGAGGAGGAGGGAGCAGCGGACGTAAAGATGGACGTAAAGCTGGACATGGAGCTGGACATGAAGATATCTCATGGACGCGCGAGGGAGAAGCGGGAGGAATGCGCGAGAGGAGAAGAAGAAGTCCAGGCGGTCCAGCGCCCGGCCGGGCCCCACGCGGGCCGCCCCTGGCCGGTCAGCCGGCCGCCAACCGGCGCCAGCCGGCCGCCGCGGAGGAGCTCATCGTGCGGGCGGCAGAAGAGTTTCGATTGCCGCCGGTTGGCCGACCCAAGCCGGACCGGCCGGTCCACGGCCGATCGACCGGATTCCCGAGCCAGGACAAGTCGTGCATCCGACCATCTATTGGGTCGGTTTTACTTGTATCTTTCGACCGGAACTCGTCCGGACGCCTATATAAGTGCCTTGGACGACCCCTAGCTGCTTTAGACCACGTTTAAGATAAACCTAGTTCTTAGTTGTTTGCTCTGCAAAACTATTGAATTCCCTACACCATATTGCTTGGATATTGTGTAGATCTGTTTAAGTCTTGTGTGATCTGCTGTTCCATTGGGAATTAGACGGTTGCAACTTACCGCCGTGGTCGGCGGCTACGTGCGCAAGTGTGTGGAGTTGCGAATATCTTGCAGGTTGAGAGCTGTTGCATCGCGACGGGGACCAATCGAGAGATCTCGTTGCGTCATACAAGTTATCATCCATTACATCGTCGTGTTTCTCGCTGCTATCACCCCGTGATCATCATCATCACCGTTGCTTACTGAGATCGGGCCACCCCTTATCACTAGGCGGCATGAATATTTGGGATGGACGACCAAGAGCCGATCTCTGGAATCGTTTGGACGGTGTGAGCGCATCGAAGCTTCAAAAACGGGGTGAGGCTGGTCTTATCCACCGGCCTGACAGAGTAGCAAGACCAAAATCAATGGACGTACGTGGCAAGGCCGATCCCTGCGATCGGCCCCAAAAAATAGAAAGCAATGATCTCACCTCAAGCATGTCACGTAGTCTTCATAGAGCACCAATAAGTTGTAAACCCTCATTGAGCAATGCAATGAAAAAGGAGGCTGATTCCAGCAATCGGCCCAAATTATCCTCACCATATGTTTTGCCTGTGTTCAACATCGATCTAGCAGGCGACGGAAAGCTAGGATATGGGTTTACATCGGCTGATGAGCTAGAAGAGATTGACATTGGTCCTGGGGATAAGCCACGACCAACATTTATCGGCAAAAAGTTAGATCCGCAGCTAAGGAGCCTGATGATAGCCTTGTTGAAAGAGTACCCAGACTGCTTCGCATGGGATTACACAGAGATGCCTGGGTTAGACAAGAGCATCATTGAGCATCGGCTCCCTCTGAAGAAAGGATTTTGGCCGTTCCAGCCGAGCACGAGATGAAGGCCGAAATCTTAGAAGAAGTCAAGAAAGAGATCGAGAAAATGTTGAACGCCGGTTCATCAGGCCATGGGTATGTTGAGTGGATTTCTAGTATCGTACTGTAGAGAAAAAGGACGGCCGATGGCGCGTCGCCATAGATTTGAGATCTCAATAGAGCCACTCCAAAGGATGAGTACCCAATGCCGGTAGCAGACGTTGATCAATGCTGGTCATAAGGTTTTGAGTTTCATGGATGGCAATGCCGGTTACAACCAAATTTTTATGGCTCCGAAGATATACACAAGACTGCATTCAGAGTACCAGGCTCGGTGGGCTTGTTTGAATATGTGGTCATGACATTTGGATGAAGAATGATGGCGCGACGTACCAAAGAGCCATGAACTACATCTTTCATGATCGATCGGCAAATTGGTGGAGATTTACATCGATGACGTGGTAGTCAAGTCTGTTTCAGTGGAAGGACACTTGGAAGATTTGCGACACGTCCTGGACCGAACTAGAAAGTTCGGACTAAGAATGAATCCAAAGAAGTGTGCTTTTGGCGTAACGGCCGGTCAATTCTTGGGTTTTTTGGTTCACGAACGCGGAATTGAGATCGGCACGAAAGTCGAGGCGGTGCGAACGATGAAGCCACCTACCACGAAGAAAGAACTCCGGTGTCTCATCGGCAAAATCAACTTCGGAAGGTTCATCTCCAACTTGTCGGGACGGATCGAGCGTTCATGGGGTTGGTAAAAATTAAAGCTGATGAGGAGTTTTGGGGGAGCAACAGCATTTGACGAGATTAAGGAGTATCTAACGAAGCCACCCGTGTTGGTTCCGCAAGACAGGCCATTCTACATTTACTTGTCGGTAGCTGACACTTCCATCGCCTCAGTGGTGGTGCAAGTTTATGATGGTAGAAAGTGGTTTTCTACCTCAGCAAGGATATTGGATGCGAGAAACTAGGTACCACGAGATCGAGAAGTTGTGCCTCTGCTTATTTTCATTTTCACACCAAGCTTCATCACATCTTGCTGTCGGCGGAAATTGTCGTCATATGCAAATCGGATGTCATCAAACATATGCTGTCGGCTCCTGTGTTGAAAGGCCGACTCGGTAAATGGATGTTCGCATTATCGGAATTTGATATCCGGTATCGGCCTGCGAAGCGATCAAGGGACGAGCGTTGGCCGATCTTATGAACGAATCAACACGATATAGCAGCACTGTCCGTGCGTGCATGGGCCATGTTCTTCGATGGATCGGTTTGCGATGATGGTTGCGGCATCGGCGTTCTACTCGTGTCGCCCCGCGGGGCAACATATTCCTTCTCCATCAGGTTACCTACCCCTTGCACCAACAATGTTGCTGAGTATGAAGCAATATGCAAGGGAATGGAGTTGCTATTGGAAGCCGGGGCAGTTGGAACTTTTTGGAGACTCCAAATTGGTGATTTCCCAACTCACGGAGGAATACAAATGTGAGAGCGAGTCGCTCTTCCCATTATGGATGCAATGCCGTGAGCTGATGGCACAGTTCGGGTACATAAACTTCAATTGGATCCCAAGGTCACAAAATACCGAGGCCAACGATCTCGCACAAATGGCGTCAGGCTACAAGGACATAGCAGATGGGGCTGATGTTCAGGTGTAGTTCCTAGAACCAGACGACTGGAGAGCCGATATCTTCAATTACTTGAAAGATTCGGCTCGGGGGGCACCTAAACGGATAAGATACAAGGCCATGAAGTATGTCCTTATTGGGTATGACATGTTCTACGAACTTTGGAAGGGTTACTCCTCAAATGTTTGGGAACAGCCGAGGCAAATCGGCTCTTACACGTGGTACACGAAGGCACCTGTGGAACTCACCAATCGGCTCATAAGATGAAATGGCTGATCAGGCGATCGAGATTTTATTGGCCCACCATGCTTGAGGATTGTTTTAAGTACCATAAAGGGTGTCAAGCATGTCGAAGTTTGGGAGCATTCGGATGGTACCGCATCGCAATGAACCCCATCATCAAGCCTTGGCCATTTCGAGGTTGGGGCATGGATATGATCGGCAAAATTAATCCTCCATCGAGCAAAGGCCATGAGTGGGTTCTGGCCATTACAGATTATTTCACTAAATGGGTGGAGGCCGTCCCTATGAAGTCAGTAGCATCGAAAGATTGTCATCAGTTTCGTGAAGGAGCATGTCATTCATAGATTCGGGATTCCCCAGACTATCACGACCGATGGAGGTTCGGTTTTTGTTTCTCGCGAGTTTAGAAAGTTCTGCGAGGACATGGGAATTAAGCTGATCCGATCGTCTCCATACTATGCTCAAGCGAATGGGCAGGCTGAGCGTCCAACAAGAGCCTTATCAAGGCGATTAAGAGGAAAATCGACGCATCCTAGACGTTGGCACGAGGTATTGTCGAGAGGCTTTATGGGCTTATCGCATGTCATGTCATGGAGCAATAAAAACCTCGCCATACCATCGGGTCTACGGACAAGAAGCTGTGTTACCTTGGAAATCACGGCTGGTCGAGACGGATTACGTTTGAATGATTTAACAAGCGAAGAATATGCGCCGGATGAGTGACGACATTGAGGATGTAACGGAACTCAGACTATGGTCGCTTGAGAAAATCAAGGAGAACAAAGCCAAGGTAGCTCGCGCGTATAATAAGAAGGTGAGACCAAAGGAGTTCCACGTTGGTGATCTGGTATGGGAAGCTGTGTTGCCGTTGGGGACTAAGGATAAAGTGTATGGTAAATTGTCTCCAAATTGGCACGGGCCGTACAGAGTCGACCAAGTTTTGAAGGGTAACGCATACATGCTCGAGGAGCTGAGCGGCGAGAAGTTCCTGGTTGTCAATGGCCACATCTCAAGAAGTATTTCCCAAGTATGTGGGATGATGGGCAGTAAAATGGGGGCCGATGTATGAAATCGGCCGATAAAAAAAAATCGCAAAGAACAGCCGATGCACAGACATCGACTTTAGAATAAAAAAGCCGATGCGCAGCCATCGACTCTAGAGGTTACCGTTTGAATTTGGGAAAAGTCTGCTTGGATCTGTCAAATTAGGTAACTGAATTTGGCCTTAGTGGCGTTGTTTTTGGTGAAAGACCGATGCGTTGCTATCGGTTCTTGGTGCGTGGATTTACTTTGGCAATCGGAAGAGCTAAATTGGACAAATTGGAGAAATCAAATTGGGAAACATTCTTCATTGATAGGAGGATTTTTTACAAGTAAGAGCCGATTGCTCTCAAAAGGATGATCTACTGCCTAATGCACTACTTCTAGCCCTACTAGTCCCTAATCTACGGGCCATCGCTGCCCTCGTCGTCGCCGTCTGCGCCGTTGGCGCTGCTGCCGGCGACATCCTCCTCGTCGCTGCTGAAGCCCTTGGCGGGAGCTTCGTCTTCATCTTCATCATCGTCATCGTCGTTCCGACCGGCGCGGAAGCGTTTCGCCGGCGGGTACTCGTCGAGGAGGTGTCCTCCTCGCTTCCTCGTCTTCATCGTCGGAAGAGGAGAAGCCGTCCCAGGAGAAGAGGTCGTCGTCACTCTCCTCCTCCAACCCCCATCCACAAGGAGCGGAGGTTGTCCTCCCCGTCGGTCGGGGAGGCGTCGTCCTCGACCCGTCGGTGAAGATCCAATCCCTCTCGTCCCACCATTCGGGGCGAGGGCCTCGTACGCTGCCATCAGGTCGAATTCCGGCTCCGGCTCGCTGGAGGAGGAGGATTGGAAGGATAGGCCTGAGGAGGCAGAGGAGGAAGAGGAGTCCATGGCGTGGGGGAGGGTTTTTTGCCGATGGCTAATATGGATGAGGAGGCGATGAAGAAGCGAACTGCTCGACGCGGTTAAATAAAGGGGATATAGTGGAGATTTAAGGCTTGAGCAGTTTTCGAGGACGCGGTGCCAAGACTGTCAATCATGCAAGAGCTGAGAAGACAGGGCATCATGATGAAAAGACACTGAAGCGGTTCTGCTCTGCAACGCGTGACCCAATGAAGAAAAACAGTGTGGTTTTGGAATTTTTATTGCAAAACCAGGGGGGCATGTGTTATCACCAGCATTTAGCCAGGGCAGGAGATGGGCCGTAATTGAGATGGGCTTGGAGGATATGCGCATGAAGTGTTGAATCGGCCTTGTACGGGAGTTTGGGCTAGATTGCCGTGTATCTGTATATTATGGTAGATTTGTTAGAATTAAGAGATAGAGTTTAGCTCGTACACGGTTAGGTTTATTCCGAATTAGAAAGTCCACGGACTATAAATATGTATCTAGGGTTATTGAAAAGGAGGACGACCACGTTCACAACAAACACAATCTAGGCGCATCGCCACCCCTTGTTTCGAGGGTTTCTTAGGGTAAGCATCATGCTGCGTAGATCGCATCTTGCAATCTAGGCGATCGGTTTAATCGTTATCTGGTGTTGCTCGTATTGAAGCCTTGTTGATGGCGAGTAACACCCTTATCGTAGATGTTTTGGGGCTTGCATCGATGCTTTTCTGATATGCTTGCTTAGTTATGCCTCGATATCTAGCTGCCTTTACATCTATCTTATGTGTAAGGGCAGCATCTTGCTTGTTCTTTATTTAGTAGATCCGATCTGTTATAGTTGCTCCTTGTTCCCCAAGGATTAGTTTGATATCCGCATGGTTAGGACTTGCAAACGGGTTGAACGATCCGGTAGTGCGTGAGGCGTGGTTTGCTAGTCCTAGAAGGGATTGTTCCGGGAATTGACTTCATGTTGGTTTTTAGGCCTCTTTTAGCTGGTTTTCCATCATCTTTCGTATCTGCTAGGCTCAACTACGCGTAGGATGTTCCGGTTATGCGGTGAAAACCCCAAACTGTCGTAGATCGATTTAACTTTGTTTTGATCAAGCAGGATCCCCATGTCATCGTAAATCCAACGTGAACCATGGGGCAATCGGCTCTTTGAGCCGATTCACAGGGTAACCTGAGAGCCGATCGGGCTCGCATTTAATGTTTACGTGTCTACCATGCAGGAAGCTAATCGAAGCAATTCAACACCTTCCTGACCAGGTATAGGTCGGGTGGCACGCCCTTGCGACCGTCGGGCGTGTGCCAGCATTGCGGGCGTTGCAGGGACCGGGGCCCACCGGCATCTGGGAGCCTCCCGGCTCTCCGTGTTGCTCGTCGTTGCTCGCCGGTGGGTTTTGGCAGGCAACATGTGATTAATCCAAGATTTGTCCTGTGCTTGTTGCGACATCACCTGGACATAACAAAAGGAAGCAACCATCAAGTAGTGCAACCTCTAGTTGCTTTTGCTTCAGTTCCATACCATTATTATGTGCTAGGATGCCATCTAGAAAGTATAGAGTGGAAAAAAGGAGTAAGCTAGGAAATGGCTGATAGACTACCAAAGAGATCCCTCGACAGTTTCTGTAGGACAAATAGAGGGCTACTGACACTTCTCTAAAAATTGATTTAGCAATTCTAGAAGACCAACCCAATAAATGTTCATGAAACTGCTAGTGATCATGAAAATTGAGATGTGGACGATAGTGTAGTGAACATGAAAATGTAGACTTTGTATCTGAAACTGTTAAAATAGATGGCTGCAAATTGATGAAGTAGCGTGCAAAGTTTGGAGGAGCGTTGCCCCTCGAAAGTACAAGATCTTCTGTTGGCTAGCTGGGAAGGGGCGTCTCCCCACTAACGAACGGCGCTTCAGGCACTACATCACCACTATCGCTACATGCCTCTCATGCCCCCTCGACGAAGATACGGACCACCTCATTCTTCTTTGTCCCAAGGCGTAGGAGGTTTGGAGGTTCTTTCATCAGGACTTTGATGGTTTGAGGCTTTCGAGCCTCACGGAGCTTTGGACTTCGAGATGCCGAAGCTATGAAGAAACCACAATCAACACCGCATAGTTTGGAACATCTGGATGAGAAGGAACGCCCGGACTTTCAATGGCGTTGAATCTATCGATGCATTGCGGTTGTTAGACTTTGGGCTCATAGATGTACTACTCCCTTCCCCTCCTTTGCTCTCAATAATTGGTGTAATGGCTATGACCCCCTCCCCCGGGTCTCTCTTTCCACCTCACCTCCTCTCCTCTCTGTACTCTAAAAAAAAGTAGCTATGCTCCCCATGTACTCTTTGTGAGGTTCGTTCTATAAAATGTTCAGGTTGATGTAAGCCCGCCATAGATAGGGAAATGATGGCTGCAAATTTTTTTTTTTGAGGGGTAAACCAGGCCGTCTATTATTCAATAACAAGTGGGATACACATGCCCTCAGGCGGGGCATTCAGCCACATACGACGGCCCGACACATCACATAAAGCACTCCTAGCTAACTTATGAGCCTCATTATTCGACTTTCTACTCTCAAACTTAAACTCAAGAAAATCAAAAGATTGCCGAGCTTCAATGATCTCGGTGATAATATGGGAGTAAACCCCCCTAGTACCCTGCTCCAGGTTTTGCACCACCATCTTGCAGTCCGATGCAACCCGCACCCTGGATGCATAGATGTCCCTTGCGAGATCGCATGCCTCCCTACAAGCAAGCGCCTCCAAAGTCTCAGCTTCTGTAACTCCAGTATATATGAGCGCCGAGGCTCCCAAAAAAACGCCGTCGCTACTCCTTGCAATCGCCGCTACAGAACCCCTCCTCAGGTTCTTCCCAACAGCCGCATCAACATTGGTTTTCACCATCCCCGACGGTGGCGGGATCCACCTCGGTGCGATCGTCGCCGTCACAGCCGCAGGCTGTTGCACCGTTCTCTTACTAAGCTCCAGGTCTTTCAGATAGCTCTGCACAAAATGGTGGACAGATAATGGACTCTGAAAAATCTGCTCATGAATCGCCTTCCTCCTGGCATGCCAAATCGCCCACAGAGTAACAAAGACAGTGATTTGTTCATCATGCGGTAATGTTTCCATCATCTGGGCCAGCCACTTACGTGCACAGCCCTCCTCTGTCTGCTGCATATGCTCTGTAATGTGATCATCTACCAGAGCCCAAACACACCTGCTCATCGTACAGTCCATGAGAGCATGCCTCCAGGAATCCCCCGCGCCGCAGAACACGCATTGATCTGAGGTAGCCATAGACCTCTGATGTCGCAGCTCATTAGTCGGTAATGACTGTTTCGCCAACCTCCACAAGGCAAATGGCCCTCAATTTGTTTTGATGGACCAGGCCCCTGAACTGTCATGGCCGGGCCTGGGCTGAACAGCCTTGAAATACTGTGCCGTATGTAGGAACAAAGGGTAATGCTTGCTACGGGCAGTTGACAAGGCAACTTGTGTGTATACGCAAGTTGACTCGTGAATGTTTGGTACAACAGCACCGTGGTCCTGATCATGAGCTGCAGTTCATCCGCGGTCCACGTGTGCGTGCATATACACTCAGACACACTGGACCATTTACACATGATGTGTTACAAATCGTTTTCCGTGTTCTAAAAACTCGGCTAGCTAATAATAACGTACTCCGTATAGTACTACTGACTTTACTGTACAATTGCGGCTTGAAACCGTTTAGTGATCAGGTCAGCTGTGAAATTCTGCAATTTTATGCTTCTCATCATGCGATGTGTGTATGTGTGTCTTTGTTGATTTCTGCCGACCTACTTGTTACCTGACATGGCTGCGCTGCATTGCACTCTACCATCAACTTAATACAAGTTTAACTAGATATATCTTGCTACTGATTTTCATTATGCCTTTTCTTTCCGGGGTAGTTAATCGAGTCTTGTTTTGGGCGACCCAAGTACGTATGTCCTGATGTTAATTACTTCACATGTATATTGGCCGACCTCTTTGTCGATGCTTGCACACAACACTCGCATAATTGAATCGAACAAACTGATAAATAGTTGCAGATCGCTCTCGTAGGTTAATTATACACCAATGCCAATCCATGTGCTTCGTGGGGGACGTGCGCGCGCCTGTGCATGTGTACGCTCGCACAGTTCTCTCACATATATCATATATGTACGCCCACCGGTCCACATATCTTGCTGCTCTACTGATCATCCCACATGATGTGTTCCTTCACTGGTTTGTGGGTGCAAAGCAGCAGCGATCTAGCCATGATACGCATGGCCTGTTCTTGACGAATGGTTTTGTGGGTGCAAAGCAGCAGCATATGTACAGCGTGTCATGACATTTATGTGTAATACGTATATGTGTTGGTTGCCATTTGCAGGGAGGACCAGTCTGCAGATACGGATGTGTATATAAATATATACATAGTATTAGTTATGGGCATGAATACACATGGACCGATATTAGCTCGATCTGCTGCATGTCTGCAAGGACCACTTGTAATTGAGATCTGGACCAGAGTACAGAGAGCTAGTACCAGTGTATGCATGGTGCGTGTGGCTCTGCAGTTTGAGTCGTGATTGCGTCTGTTTGCTTGTTTGTATTGGCGTGGCAGGTTGGATCACCTTCATAATCTTGGTCCAGTATGCCGCATGCACGTAGGCGATCCAATTGAATGCGCTGCATATGCATGCAACTCAACTGATTGCCTCATTGCCTGCATCTTCATGGCCCGCGCGCTAGCTGGTGTAGCGTCCAGCCCCGTCCAACCATCTTTCTCCTCCTCCTCGTCGTCGTCTTCCGTGTGAGACCGGATCAACTTGCGGCAATACATCTCAAACCTAACCAGGATCCGTGACTTTCGAAAATGAGGCATGCTTTAGCGTGCACTCTCTCCCCTCTCGAACACATAAGGCGTTGACATCATTTCATGCACCCTCATAAGTTTTATTACGAAGGGATAGAGAACGATCTCAGCCTTTAATGTATTTAACTTTGAAGGTGGGGATACACATTGAAACATAATTCTTCGAAAATACCTACATTGGGTGTGGGACACAAGATTGGCATTGTCTCTAGGGATTTTTGTTTTGCCACACAGCGGGTCATCTCCTTTTTTTCCTGGACAAGTAGATCGAATTTGGTTTTGAATTTTGCGACAATGATACTAACTTGTTGTTACAGACCAAATCGTGGCCGCTGTTTTTGGCAATGCAATGGTGTAAAAACTCGTGCAAGCAGTGCGCGGCGTGTTACCATTTGGTCATTACTCATTCCGTCGAAAATAAGTGACTTGACTTCGCGGAATGCATTTTTGAACCCATATGCATATGCTCCTGCCACCGTAAAAGATAATTTAAAACGTTAAAAAAATCTAAACAAAAATTCCACACATACATATTGACATTCTATACGCACACGTCAAGTTTCGTGGACAATCGACTTTTTATGTGTCCTGTGGATAAAAGATAAAGAAAATGTCTCATGAAGAGTCTTTTTTCTTTTTTATGTGCGGCCCAAAAGGTATGGTTTTTCATGAAACAGCTTTTCAAAAACATAGAACGTCGAGATGTACATATTTTTATCAGAATTTTTTGACATTAAAAAATATGTTTAAAACTCATTTCAAAAATCAGGAACCTGAGTGCAAAAATGCCTTGTCCCTTGACTTCGTCTAGATAGAGACGTATATATCTATTGTATGTACCGTATGTATACTCTGCGTTGACAGTTTGCTAGCAAAAACGAGTGTATATACATTTTCTCACAACTACAGTATTTGTGTGTACGGACCAGCATTAGCTCATTCTGCTTCTGCTGCCTGCCCACCTCTACCGGCGACGGAGGACCACTTGAAGCTTGAGATCTGAAGTTCTGGAGCAGAGAGATATGGTTGGTACATATGGCCGGAGCATGAGCGAGGTCGCTGTTTGTAGGCACTTGTCTTGGCAGCTCGGATCACCAGTTTACTCCCATAATTTGTTTTGTTGCTTTCGGTTTTATTTCGTCCCGTGCTACTCCTACGTGCATGTGGGCGGACTGAATGCGCTGCGTGCCCTGCATGGAACTCGGCTGATTGCCTGCACGCCCGATCCAACCTTTTCCTTTTATTTTTCTTCCCTGGAAGCAACTTGAGGATTGGTGGCAATTACTCCCTTCTTCCATAGTTATTTTATAATTTTTACTTAATTTAAACTTAAACTAAAACCGAATTGCGAAGGCAAGGAATGTCACGGACCTATCTAATGACGTTGCATTTGCAGCTTCAGGCAAGCAGCGTCGGAAATTACGAAGGGCAGGGAGGAGGCCAGCAAGGATTGGTGGGCCTGAGTGGACACGCTGAGGACCAATCAGAGAAAGGCATGGAAGGCAGTCGACGCAATCAGGTTGCCAGCAAGGCACGCAAGGCAGGACAGTTAAGTAGCTGCAATGCAGAGGGGCAAAATGTCGTTTGACCAAACTGTAATCTAGATCCCGAATCCCCTTCTCTGTCTCTCCCAAACTTCCTCTCAATTCCCTTCCCTTCCTTTCCTGAACTGAGGTTGTATCCTGTACTCTGTATCCTGTGAGATAATACAAGGAATAATAGCAGCCCATAACACTTGGTATCAGATTAGCCAACGATCTTGTTCCGCTCGTAAAAATTCCTCGATCTGAGATAGTAATTCCAGATTGGCAGGTGCTGATCGCTTCGGTGGTCGGCGCAAAGTTTCCGCAAGGAACACCTCCGATTTGGTTGCTCGATTTGGGTGGAGTCGACAGGATCTCGCCCTCGAGCGACCGCATCAAACGCGGTGGAATACATCGGATAGGATCGACAAATTGGAGGTCAACATGGAGGCGCTACAGAAAATGATTGAGGCTCTGTCGTCGGATCTCAAGACGGGCCTCTCCTCGGTGGAGAACAGGCTCGCGAGCAGTCTCACCTCGGTGGAGACGAGGTTGGAGAGCACACAGGCATCAGTGGATGCCACGGCAAACTCAATCCACACGCTGAATGAGTGGAAGAGCGGCATCGACACGCAGGTCTCAGATCTGAGTTCATCGGTTCAGGCCTTGCGGAAGCAAGTGGACCGTATGGTGGTGGGAGTAGGCCTCGGCGCCCTGGGGACGCCTCCGACCACCGCCCCAGGAGCAGCGACGCCGCCTGCAGCCCCAGCGACAACGAGCGCGGGGACAGCTCTACAGGTCATAGACTCCGGGCAACTCGGCCACGACGTACTTCCCGACACCCGGGGTCAGACAGCGGGGGCAGTCGCCTTCCCTCTGTCTACCCCGGTCACAGGTACCGGCAGTGCATCTTCCTCTCTGGATATGGTTCCATTTACATCACAAACCAGCACGGATACTACTGCTTTGCGTCGCACAACACCTCAACCACCACCCACTGATTTCCCTCGTTTTGATGGTGAAAACCCGAGACTCTGGCAAAAATCGGCAGAAAAATACTTTCGTTTGTTTGCTGTTGAGCCTGGTGATCGTGTTGAGTATGCTACGATGCATTTCCAGGGAAATGCAGCGTTGTGGTTACAGAGTGTAGAGGATCGTTTGCCTGCTTTCACTTGGGATAGTTTGTGCGAGTTGCTTAGCAAACATTTCGACAAAGGGCAGTACCAGTTATTGTATCGCCAACTCTTTAAACTTAGGCAAACTAAATCTGTTAGTGAGTATGTAGGGCAATTTAACACTCTTATGCACCATATGCTGGCTTATAAACAAGATCTAGATCCTACCTTTTTCACCACTAGATTCATAGAAGGGTTAGCCACCAGTATTAAATCAGTTGTCATGATTCAGAGACCGGAAGAGCTCGATACTGCTGTTTCTCTTGCACTCTTGCAAGAGGAAATTGAAGAGGAGATGCCAAAACAAGTAAACCGGCCTGCGGTGAATCGCTTTCCTCCAAGACATCAGTTTCCAGCTCAGAATTACACCAGACCAGTGTCAGCGGGACAGAATGATCGTTCAGCTAGCACTAACAGTAAGGTCTCAGCACTCAAAGCTTACCGCAAGGCTCGAGGGGAGTGTTTCACTTGTGGTGAGAAGTGGGGGCCAACACACAAATGCAGTAATACTGTGCAATTGCATGTTGTGGAGGAACTTATGGCAATGTTGCAAACATCTGACTCTGAAGGGGACTCACCTGTTGTTGATGCTGAAGTTTTCGAAGATGCACTAGCAGATACCCATGAAGTGCTCATGTCCATCAGCAAGCAAGCTCTTAATGGGTCAGAGACCGCGCAATCTATGAGGTTGATGGGACAGATACAAGGAAGAGATGTCCTTATTCTTATTGACTCTGGTTCTTCCAACAATTTCATCAGCGCCAATCTGGCAGGACAACTGGTGGGTGTTCAAAAGTTACAGCAACCTATCAAAGTAAAAGTAGCTGGTGGGGGTATTCTCAGTGGAGATTCAGCGCTGCCTGACTGTAAATGGAGTTGTCAAGGGAATTCTTTCACCACTTCTCTGAAAGTCTTGCCTCTTCAATGCTACGATGTCATCTTGGGAATGGAGTGGCTGGAACAGATGGGCTTAATGACTACCCACTGGGCGCAAAAATGGTTCCAATTCGAACACGAAGGAAAAATGTGCCATCTGCAAGGAATCACAGCAAACACGGAACAGTGTGACATCATCTCGGAAGCCGAGCTTCAGTCTTTGCAGGAGCAAAACTCTATCCACTATTTGATTCAGTTATACTTTACAACGGATCATGCTACTCAAACCACTATTCCTCACATTGTAGCAATGGTGTTGGACACTTACCAATCAGTTTTCGATGAGCCTCAAGGTTTGCCACCCCACAGAACCTATGATCACACCATTCCCCTTTTGCCAGGAGCTAGCCCGGTTAACTTGAGACCTTATAGATACAGTCCAATGCAAAAGAACGAAATTGAGAGACAAGTAAAAGAAATGTTGGCGCAAGGTGTGATCCAAGCAAGTTCCAGTCCATTTGCATCTCCTGTTCTATTGGTGGGTAAAAAGGACTTGACATGGAGGCTCTGTGTTGATTTTCGGCATCTCAACGCTATGACAGTCAAAAATAAATATCCATTGCCGGTCATCGACGAATTGCTGGATGAGTTGGCTGGTGCTCAGTGGTTTACAAGCTTGGACCTTCGGTCAGGTTATCATCAGATTCGTATGGCGCCTGGGGAGGAGTACAAAACAGCATTCCAAACCCATCACGGGCATTTTGAATACAAAGTCATGCCGTATGGTGTCACTGGAGGCCCTGCAACCTTTCAAGGGGTTATGAATGACATTCTAGCACCAATGTTAAGGCGGTATGTTTTGGTCTTTGTGGACGATATACTCATTTACAGCCGCACTCTTGAAGAACATGTAGAACACTTGGAGCAAGTGTTTTCTGTCTTATTGAAGCATGATCTGAAAGTGAAGAAATCAAAATGTACTTTTGCCAGGCAAGAAATAGTCTATTTGGGTCACCTCATTAGTTCTTCGGGGGTATCCACTGATCCAAAGAAAATTGAACCAATTGTTAAGTGGCAACAACCTCAGAATGTGAAGGAGCTGAGACGCTTTTTGGGCATGACAGGTTATTATCGCAAGTTCATTAGAGGCTATGGAGTGATTAGCCGCACACTCACAGAATTGTTGAAGAAAGGAGCACCTTATGTTTGGAACTCTGACAGAGAGTCTGCCTTTCAAGCTTTGAAGCAAGCTTTGGTAACAACACCTGTTTTGGCCCTTCCTGATTTCTCCCAGACCTTTGTTGTGGAAACTGATGCTTGCAGCCGTGGCGTTGGGGCAGTATTGTTACAGAATAATCACCCTTTGGCATTCATCAGCAAGGCCTTGGGTCCGAGACACTTGGGGCTTTCAACTTACGAGAAAGAGTGTCTCGCGATTCTGTTGGCGATAGACAAGTGGAGGTCTTACTTGCAACACAGTGAATTCATCATCCGCACGGATCAACGTAGTCTTGCACATTTAGATGATAAACGGCTCACAACTCCCTGGCAGCACAAGGCACTTACAAAGTTGTTGGGGCTTACATACAAAATCGTGTACAAAAAAGGGGTCGAGAATCGAGTAGCTGATGCCTTGTCTAGACAGATACATGAAGGGACAGAGGAACTGCTGGCTGTATCACAGTGTACCCCTATATGGATGGAGCGAATTGTGCAAGGGTACTTGCAAGACCCTGCAGCCACAACTCGTTTGGCACAGTTGTCAGTGGTGTCGCCACAGGGAAATTACTCATTGATGAAGGGCATTATTCATTACAAGAAGCGTATATGGATTGGCAGAAATAAGCACTTGCAGCAGGATATCTTACAGACACTTCATTCAGGACCGATTGGTGGGCATTCAGGTTTTCACGCTACATACCATCGTATTAAGCACTTGTTTGCGTGGCCAGGCATGAAGAACTGCATCAAAGAATTTGTGGCAAGCTGCAGTGTCTGCCAACAGGCCAAGACTGAAAGAGTGGCATATCCTGGGCTGTTGGAACGTTTAAAGATTCCTAATGGGCTATGGAAAGTTGTGACCATGGATTTCATTAATGGGCTACCCAAGTCTTCGGGATACGACTGCATCATGGTCGTTGTGGACAAGTTCTCACGATATGCACATTTTATTCCACTAAAGCATCCATTCACGGTGTTCTCTGTCGCCATGGCGTATGTGAAGGAAATCTACCGCTTGCATGGTTTACCTGAAGCTATAGTCTCTGACAGGGACCCAATCTTCACGAGTACCTTATGGCAAGAGCTGTTCAGATTGACTCAAACTGAGTTGCGGATGAGTTCTGCAAGGCACCCGGAGACTGACGGCCAAACGGAACGAGTTAATCAATGCCTAGAAGGATTTTTGCGATGCTTTGTGAGTTCTTGTCAAAAGCAGTGGTTACAGTGGATGCCCTTAGCCGAATTCTGGTATAATACGACCCTACATTCCGCTCTTGGTAAATCTCCGTTTGAAGCCCTATATGGTCATCCACCTCGTCACTTTGGAGTTGATATCGTGGAATCATGTGTGGTGCCGGACCTGCAACAGTGGCTTCGTGATAGAGATGCGGTTACTCAACTACTCTAGCAGCACCTCACACGCCAGCAGCAGCGGATGAAGAATCAGGCGGATAAGAGAAGAACTGAGAGACATTTTGAGGAGCAAGACTGGGTATATCTCAAATTACAACCTTATGTGCAAAAGTCGGTTGCTGACCAAGGTAAAAGGAAACTTGCCTTCCGTTATTATGGACCATTCAAGGTGCTGCAAAAAGTTGGAAAAGTGGCTTACAAACTGGAGTTGCCGTTGGCGAGTCAAATCCACCCAGTCATACACGTTTCTCAACTTAAAAAGGCGGTGGGGGTGACAACTGAAGTGAGTCCTGAATTACCTCCAGTTGAGTCGGCTGTGATCAAACCCAGCATGATCCTTGGCACTCGTTGGAGGACATCAGGCGAAGGAAAAAAATGTCAAGTGTTGATCAGGTGGCACGGCCTTTCTGATTCTCTAGTAACTTGGGAGGATCGAGACGAACTCCAGACACGGTTCCCTGAATTTCCAGCTTGGGGACAAGCTGGTTCACAAGGAGAGGGTATTGGTGGCAATTACTCCCTTCTTCCATAGTTATTTTATAATTTTTACTTAATTTAAACTTAAACTAAAACCGAATTGCGAAGGCAAGGAATGTCACGGACCTATCTAATGACGTTGCATTTGCAGCTTCAGGCAAGCAGCGTCGGAAATTACGAAGGGCAGGGAGGAGGCCAGCAAGGATTGGTGGGCCTGAGTGGACACGCTGAGGACCAATCAGAGAAAGGCATGGAAGGCAGTCGACGCAATCAGGTTGCCAGCAAGGCACGCAAGGCAGGACAGTTAAGTAGCTGCAATGCAGAGGGGCAAAATGTCGTTTGACCAAACTGTAATCTGGATCCCGAATCCCCTTCTCTGTCTCTCCCAAACTTCCTCTCAATTCCCTTCCCTTCCTTTCCTGAACTGAGGTTGTATCCTGTACTCTGTATCCTGTGAGATAATACAAGGAATAGTAGCAGCCCATAACAAGGAATAATTCGTTAGCCGTGTGAAAGACAAAGAACGGGTCAAAATAGTTTGGAACGAATTTGGGAAATGCAAGATTCGCTCATGCATTGTTCGATGGGGTTTTCTTGACATGTCTTCGGAAGCATGTACTCCCTCCTTCTCATAAAATTTATCTTAGATTTATCAAAATTTAAATGTACTCCCTCCATCTTGGTTTAACAGGCACGCACGTAGTTTAAAACAAAACGTTGACCATTGATTTGGTTAACAAAATATAAATTGTATGTCTACAAAATCTATATCATTATATTCATATGTAAAAAAGATTTTCAATGATATAATAATTTTTGTCGAGCTTTGGTGGCGCGACCAAAAGAGTAGTCTTTTGTACTTTTCTTATTTGTTCGGACTTTCTTGTCAAACTCTTCTCCTTAATTAATCGAATGGGGCAAAGCTTTTGCCCCCGTTTCAAAAAAAATAATATTTATTGACTAAAATAGTGGTTAAATAATTTTTTAAACTACGTACGTGCTTGTTAAACTGAGAGGGAGGAAGTATCTACTATGATAATTTCCGTGGGACCGAGAGAGTAGATTGAATTTCGGCTTCGAATTCGGAACTTGCAACTTGCAACAAGTTCCTTGTTTCGATGCTGGTGGCGTACCCTGAAGTCGAACTGCATGCATGCGTGATGAGGTGCTGCGGTCGCATTGAAGAAAATGCAGCAGGGGTCATCTGATTCAGGCCTGGTTGGTCTGAAACCGGGATCACCGATGCACGCGGTACGGTACGGGTTCGGTGATCGATGCCGCATCTTTCTGCGTACTCCTACACTACGTGGTCGGTTAGACTACTCAACACATGCATGCAAAAAGCTGATGTGTCACATTAATAAATGAAGAAAGAGATGGTAGTAATATCATGGTTAGATACTGTATCATAGCACGTAGAACTAGAAAAATTAAAGTCAAACTAATCTTGGATACACTTTTGCATTGAGATTCTACAAATCACTAAATATAATTGACCTATGATACTACTACATGATACTACTATGCATTGTGAAGATAGTATCACACACTAGTACCATATGCATGATACTACTATATGATACTCCCCATTGTGACAAAATATGGATTTGTGGGTCTCGTAACTTGCGATGTTAACGTGCACATGCATGTTGCGTGTGGCCATTCCCGACGCGTTTCGTTCGACCAGGAAGGAAGGAAGGATACGCACACAAGCCATAGTCGAGTCCACGGTATTTATGGCGTACCAGACGCGCCCTCACATCACATGCAGCCGGATACCGTGCCAAGACACGGCGACCAAAATAATGATCCCTCTGCCTTCAAAACAATGCCACTGCTGTTTCAAAAGTTCAGTGAAACATGAAGTAGGTGTTCAGTGGTGTATGTATTTTATCCATATGTAACAAATCTCGACACGAAAAGCTTTGGTTGGAGTACATAGAAAATTAGAAATAAATAATGCCAAGAAAGTAGGCTCTTGTAATATTTGCTATATTTACTTTCTTGTAAAACTTCATAGATTGGAGGAAAACCTTCTGCCCATATATTAAAACATTTGGAAATTCCAAAATTTGAGCCATTCGCTGCACTAAGATTCACAACTACTCCATTTTTGCGTGGCCTAGAATAAAAGTATTTTGCATGAGATCTCTGCATATATTCCCAACAAGTATAGTTCTCTGCAATTACCACTTCGAACCTCACCTCATCAGCTCATCGGTAGTGTATAGATCGAGACAACGAACGAAGCAGCCATGTCCTGGAAAGTAGTAAAGCGTAGCACCAGTGCCCTAGCCTGATCAACAGGGAAAAAATGAAGCTTCAGTGTACCCTTTTCCTAGACCCAGGGGAAGAAAGCAGAGAACCGTTGCCCCGCCCTTCAATGCGCCTCCCAGCAACCCCAACGGCTTCTTCTTCCTCCTCCTCCATCTGGTTGTACCACACTCCACAGTCCCACTGGCAATGATGAACTACATCTTCTCTAGAAAAAGTTGTAATGATGAACTCCATCTAATTCTCAAAAAAAAATGAACTCCATCTATGCAGCCAAAGCCAAGGAGAAAGGGCAGATTTCGAAACAAGTATTTATTATTTTAATCTTCTGCTGCCACTATCTTGCCATCCATGTTTCAATGGTTAGATTCAGACTTTGGATTGATACTGCAAACCCAGAGAGAACAGACATGCATTTTTGCAGTGAACACTGTGACCAAACACTGTTCATCGCTACCTATACAGCTTCATCTGATTCAGTCATATTCAACTACTCTAGGCATTAGTAAACTCAATCAAGTACCGTATTTTCCAAAGCTCTCCACACGGCTACAAAACAAAACACGGGCGCCCACGGTTTTGCATACGCTTTGGTTGCCACATGGAGTAGTTTAGCAGCAGCATGAGGAGGAGGATGGTGGTTCTGCCAGGGCAGGACAAGGGTCATGCCGAAACCTGAATATGCAACTATTTTCTTACCACTGGTACTGGTCTACTCATCCACATCACTTATTACATAACATGGGAGAACAGAGACACAAGCTGCAACTTGCCCTAAAACCGAGGGCATGTGTTATGTAGACAGAGAAAGAAGGCATGCAGAGGTTGGTCAGGGCAGAGTAGGACGATGGTCAGGTTAAGATGCTCCAGGAAATTCACATGCAAACCCTGGAGAAAGATGAACAGGGGCAAACACACCAGCTTTTGGCCTTTGGCCCTCCCTCCAGGTCCACCCACAGTAACCTGCACTGCAAATCTGCAATGCAATGGCTCTCTCCTCCTGTGATATGGTGCCATGGATACGCAGCAGTCATGTGGAGATGGATCATAGGGCGGCTCCCACCTGGCAAATGGGCCCTGGTGGCATGCCCACGTGGAGTGCTACAGTGGACCACATGGCGATGACCATGCACAACAATACAAACCCTAATCCGATCACACAGCGACACTTTAATTTTTGGAACTAGCAGCAAGATAAGGGCCAGATTATATAAGCTGGAATTGCACAAAATACCACACCCAGATATGAATGGACAATTGGCGCTGAAGTTCCAGGTTCGGTGAAAAACTACCTCCCACCTTGCAGCTTTGATAATTTTAGGCGAACCCCAAAATATGCCGAGATCGTGGCGATGACCCCAACGCAGTTGTCTGTCGGATTCACCTTAACATGCTGTTAAAACGGTTACATAGTTTTGGTCCAGTGGGAGTGGGTGTGGCCTATCTACATGACCTGGTTGGAGTAAACAAATGGTGCACTGAGCATAGAAAAATCACAGTTGACATGGATCCTGACAATAGATTTGCATTGCCTTGTGAGTTGTGCTGAGCTGCTATGTTTTGATGCCCTGCGAATCAGATCATGGGTTCTACTCATTTTTTCCAACTGGACCACAAAATACAGTAACATATACTAGTATAGTACTACTCTCTTTTTGTGTGGCTGGTTTCTAGTTAGTTTGCCTTCTCTAGCCCGAATGAGTTATGATCCTAATTTAAGTAACACAAATAGCTTACTTTAGGAGGATGAAATGAATTATCTTGTGTCGTATGAGGAAGAAAATGTAATAGTATCAACACTGGAATAGGTTACTTCTCAAAACAGAAAACAATCAGCTAATTACAACAGTTCCTCTATAACAAAAAAAAAATATAGAGGATAAACCAGGAAAGAGTTGGCATCACATTTTCCGCGGTAACACGATAAATAGAGCAGTGTTACAGCAGCAAGTATCACGTGAACAGCAATCAACATTAGGAGAGAGAAGAGGCAAAATTAATAGTTAGGTACCTCACCAGGTGTTGTTAGTCAGATCAGATCTACAAGTGCCTCCTCTAGCAGGTCCTCCAATACCACCGCACTGACCATGCTGTTAATTTCAAATGTCTCTAACCGTGTCGTGTCAGCACTTGCGGTCTCCACCAACTCCCTCTTAAGGATCATGTCCAGTAGAAGGTTTCTCTCGATAACTTCGCCGGGTGGATACCTGTCGAGGATCGACCAGCTCCTTATGACTCGCCAGATTTCATCAGCCGCCGAGTTACAGGAACCGTCATCACAATCTCTGCGCGGCGAGCATGTCGAGCCCCATGGGTAAGCAGACAATTCTGTTCTCCAAGTAAGCTCGATGAGTGCCTCGTTGACAGCATCGAAAAGAAGCTTCTCTTTTGACCGCCTTTCCCTTGACTTAATTCCCTCTCCTTGGTAATCTGATAACTTTGCAAGCAACATCGAGTCCAGGGGGCTGGCCAAGACGCAGCCTTTTCTATCCATGCCAGCTGAGGAGACTAACTTCTGGATAAATGTCAGCGAGTCTTGATCTTCGTCGGCTTTAGAGAAAAGCCTTGATAGTCGCAACGAATTTGGCGACATGACTTCCGGTGGGCGATCTTCCCACGATAGGGATCTTGAAAATGATCCGATAAGCGGAGACCTGGACAAGGCATCTGCAGAAACATGAGCGGATGTTATTCACATTATGATGATACCTTTTCAGTCAATAGTTTGATGAGATCAGTGTACAGCTTACGTGGGGATGTAGTGATGAAATTTTCAGATGAGTACAGTAGCCTCCTATTATTATCACAGAGAAATGGTCCATCCGGATCCAGTACAGACACAGGGCTTGGTTGTTCTTGAGATTCGCCATAGAATCCCAGGGCATCAAGACTTGGCAAGGGACAGATATCCTGAAAAAATAGAGCGTAATTTGAACTTTGGATGGCTACAGAAGTAAAAGTTGAGACGTATGAACAACTGTAATAAGATAGCAATGAAGAGTTATTTTGTTCACTATTTGAGCTTTGATCACCACAACAGAAAAGGCACGAATGATTGCTGTAATAAGATGAAATTCTCAGCATAAAGTGTACAATTACCTTGGTGCGGTTGCTGGCCACATCATTAGCGTGACATGAACTAGTCATGTGTCTTTGCATAACATTCTCATCAGTGTTAACCAAAGTAAGTTTCTGTGCATCTTCCAGTGTAAAATGGTTAGATCCTTGACTGCCATCACCGGCACTTCCACTTGCGAGTGTATCATTACCAGAGGAATTTCCAGACAGATCTAACTTCTCCCGAGCTGGTTTCTTATTTTTAGAAAAGAGACTGGATACCTTTTCCCTAAATGAAGATGGTTTCCTACTTTTTTCATTGGTAGCTTCCTGAGAACCAACATCAACTCTATTCAACTCCCTGCCTCCATAAGACAAAGAAAGTGGAAGCGACCGTGACCTTGGCAAACATGAGAAAGGATCTTCAGTATCCAGCTCAGGTGATGTGCTCTCAATAGTTATTCCCCCAAACTCTTCCTGATCCTTCTTCCCTTCAGGAATAGTGAGCATCTCACCTAGTGTGCCTGTACTTCTACGTGCTCCCCTTTCTTCCTCGCCACTGACAGTTGATGATACGACTGACCATCTCTCCAAGATCCGTCTTTTGGCTTCCTTTACCACTGACGGTTCACGCCGATTTGATGCCTGACTAGAGCATGATGCAGAGTAAGGGCTTTCACTCCTGCTTAGGAACTCCCAAGAACGGCCAGAAGTGGGTGTACCAAACTCCAAATCCTCACTTATTTCGCCGGACACTTCTTTTGCAATCTCAACCTCTGACTTGCTAAAGGAGCCATCTTCAATGTAAGTGTCATGGTATTCATAAGACACCGAATTATCTTCATCCTGGCTGTCTTTTAAGCGCATCCTCATCTGCCAGGTGATCTCCTTGGCCAGTCTTCTCGAGGATACTATTTCATCAACTGCCATCACACTATCATCTTCACTATCTGGTTCTGTTGATGATGCTAACGGGGAAACTGGTATCATAATATCTTCATGAGACTTTGCAGGGCCCGGCTTTAGTACTACAATTCTTGTTGGTTCAGACAAAGTTAAATTTGCCGGGGTGGCACCTAAGCTCTGGTACTGGTGCCTGCATCTGTTGCTCTCAGTCTCATTTCCATCTGAATATAGCTGCCTTCCAACATGAGTGTTGCCTCTTCTCTTCATTGACTCGGATGGCTTCAGTATGGTTATTTGCTTTACCTCTGAAGGTGGTGTAACCGGTTCAAATCCATAATTGTTGTTTGATAACAGCGGACTTGGCTCATCTAGGAACTTCAGGAACATATCTTTGTTTGAGCTTAAAAACTGCAGCGCTTCTTGGAACTCCTTTGAATGGAGAAGCTTCTCATCAGTAGCCAGACGTTTTGCTTCAGCAAACTTCTCACGAACAAGGGACATCCTCTTGTCACAAGAAGGTTCATTTCCTTGGTGCCTGCTATTGCTGTTACTGATCTTTGAAGGCTGATCACCTAAACCACCCCATATCTGCTCCTGCCGCGTCCCTGCCCTTTGGTTCTGGTAGCATCTGCTTTCCTTCTTTGGCTTGACATTTCGCCCGAAAATCTCTCCGAAAGCACCCGACTGATACTCCTTGCTGGCCTTTCTTCCTGGTACCAGATCAGATTGGTGGACCGGAGCATCATTCAGACCCATCAGTCTGGCAACGACATTCAGCGGCTCGTCCTCAGGCACCCCTTCTCTCCACATGTCCTTCTCCATGAGCATCTTGACGGGTGCCACACCGGATCTGTTGGTGGGTGAGCTCGATCGCTTTGTTGGAGAGGTCTTTCTTGGCTGACTGTCTCTCTGCAGAGAACAAGAAAAAAAAACGGAAACCATTTACTGCGTGAGGCTTAATTAAAGCTTGGGCGCAAGAAATTTTACAGTTCAAAGATAAGATGAAGCGAAAAGAGAGGTAGAATATTCACATACCTGTTTATCTTCTAACTGAGCTGGGAACTGATTTGTTGGCGTTTTGTATCCACCGCTCCGGTCCTTACCAGCCGGAGAAACTGCAAATCATATGGTGCATTCCATCAGAGATCATCGGAGCCGAACACCGCATATAGTGGGGCACAAGATCTCTTCCACGACATGCACCACACAGAGAAGGGGCGAGAGCAACATACCGTCACGGTGCGCCTTCTCTGTGAGCATCTTGGTGGCGACGACGCCGTTGCTGAGGTCGAACATGTTGATGACCCTGCCGAGGCACCCCGGGTAGGGCGCCAGCACCTGCAGGTCCTGCTTCTTGTTCTTCTGCTTCCTATCCTGAGGATGAGCCCCTTTCATAGCACCGGCAACACCCTGCACGCACGGAGGCAACTGTATTAATGCGGGAGCGTTATCAGGGCTGGTACAAGCAAGATTTGAAAGTTAGGAGAGACGGAGGAAGAGTCATTTTTGGTCCGAAACGCAAAAAACTTTTTGGGCAGACATGACAAGGTGCCAAGAAACGGGAGAAGAGACAAGCGCGCGTCCAAAAGCGGCCTGCAGCTTCGCCAAGCCCGACGGAGGACGAGGAGGAGGAGGTAGGGAAGATGGTGGCCACTCACGTGAGACGCACTCCGTGGGGGAGGACGGTGGAGCTCATCATGGCAATTTCATCACCGGGCTCGAAAGGCAACAACAGGCAAAGATGGCAAAGGCGGATGCGCGTGTGCGGAATCGTGGCAAGAGAATCTCGTCGCAAGGGAAGGAAATGATCTCCAAGTCTACATCAGTAGCACGCAAATGTGTGAGGGAATGAAATCCAGGCCGCGAAAGGCGGGGGATTTCTTACCCGCGATGGACGGACGATGGAGCCCCCGAATCAATCAACCAATCAATCGAATCGGCACTAAAGGGAAAGCGGCCATGGCGAGAAAGCTCCTCCGGCGCGCGCGCATTTTCGCGATTCCTTCCTCTTTGCCCCGCCGCACGAAGCTGCGGCGGCAACGCGAGTGCGATAATGGATGCCGGATGGATGGGAAAAGTGGCTAACCAAATCTAAAGGCGTTGTTGGTAAAGGTAAAATATTCGGGGATGAGTTAGCGGATAGATTAAAGATGGAGGGAGGAGGGGCGGCGGGAATCTCGTGATTGGGACGGGACCTGGTCGGCGGGGCGCCGGAGCGGATACGGCCAAGGAGATGCAGAGCCGCTGCTCCTCCTCCGCGAGGAAGAGGACGCGGCGCAAGCGGCCAGTGTGAGGTCGCACGCGGCAATGGCGATGGGACGTCCGTCCCCATGTGCGTGGATCGGCAGGAGGATAGGGTAGGGGAAGGTGGAGGCTAGTAGTTACTGGTAGCAGCATTCATCAATCAGTCAATTACTGCTACCCGTATCGTATCGCTGGGACGAAGGACGCTGCTAGTACTTCGCTTTTGGATTTGTTAATCGAAAAGGGCAAATTAGAGGTGAGAAGTGGGAGAATGATAATGAAATGAAATGGATTGGAGGAGGAGGAGGCGAGACCTCGTCCCGAAAAGGCGCCGCTTTTGGGGAAGAGGAAAGCGACGACGGGGGGTGAATGGAAGTGCAGGAACGGAGGAGCGGTCGCCTTCCCGACGCCCCAAAACGGCAAGGCAAACCACCCGGAGAAGAAAAGTGGAGGAGGAGGACGAGGGAATCGACGAGAAAAGTGGAGGAGGGCGAGGGAGTCGCATTCCGTACCTGCAATGCGGCGGCGCCGCCGGAAGCTCGGATCTCGTCGGAGATCTCCCCGCCGGGCGGGGTTCCTCTGCAAACGGTTTCTTCACTGGGCGAGGGAGGCGCGCGGGGATCCACGGCGGCGGGCGGCGAGTGCGGCGCCGTGTGGCAGACGGCCGATCCGTGGCTGGCCGAGCACCTGGCGAGAGGTGTCAGTCAGAACGGCGCCAGGTACGGAGAGCCTATCTAGCTGCCAGAGGAGCCGCCGCCGCCGCGTCCAGGAGGCGCCGCCAGGAAACGAAACACCCGCCCGCCCGCCGCGGAAACACCACCGGCACTGATCGCGCGAGGCGAGTACGGGAAGCCACAGGAAGTACGCAAGAGTAGTTGTTCCGGAGAGGAGAGGAGAAAGGCGTGTGGAGCGGAGGTAGCTAGCTCTGTGTGGCAATGGCGCACACGGAAGGGGAGCTCGGAGTCTGGAGCGGGGTAGAGAAGAGGAAGATGGAGGAGGAGAGTGGCGCAGCACAGGGCACGTGAAGCCCCATTAATGGGCCGCGGCGGGCGCCCGCACCCAGCCGTCCAACACCAACTCCAGTACTCCACCAGCACCGTACCGTAATCCACTCCGATTAGCGTTACCGCCGTACCATAATCCACTCCACGTCGCTTGTCAAATCCGTCACCCTCACATCACGGCGCCACACGTGCCCAGCACCAGTTCATCATCTTCTAGTATTTGGCCTGGCCTCAGCTTTATTAATCACTTGCGCTGCAGGTGCAGCCGAGCCGAGACGGGCACGGGGGATGTCTGCGTTATCTCAGCCCGTGTGCCCTCGCCATGTGCGAGTCTGGGACGCTTGTTTCTTTGTTTGTTTACCCCATGGATGGATGAAACAAAGCATCGGAGGATCAAACAGACCATCTTTCTCTCATCAGCTCTGTTTAGTCCATTCGCGGCCAAACCTATTTCCTACCATTTCTGTTCCGGTAAATCCTCGCGCGCGCGCGCCAGATGCCCTTCCGGGATTTGCTGCCCTGGATCCGCCGATCGCCTACAAAATCCAACGGCGCTCTTGGTAACTCACGTCACCTCGCTCTTTTGCTTACCTCTTCCATTAGGCCCCACCAAAAATTTCCATTTGACCAATTTGGCAGGAAGCATATCTACCCCTCCAGTCGATTCCTTCTACTTTTACACCGTACCTCCACAGTCCTCTGGAGGAGCTCGTCTTCTTCGTCTCGCACGTCGGATCCGCGTCGATGTGTGCTGCAAAGCTAGGGGCGGTTCTCCTTCTTATTTGACTCCGGCTCGTCTGACTAGCGTAGGTAAAGCACACGTTCCTACTATATTGTATCACCCGCTATGGATTGATTTAGGTAGAACTACGTGGGGTCGATTTTCCCGTTGCTCATGTTAGATCGCTTTGATCTTCTCGGTGAAATCTATGTATAATCATCTTTGCAGGAATGGGACAGACAGATCTTTCAAGCACATGTGGAAGAGTAAGATACCTCTGAAAATAAAAATCTAGCTGTGGTTAATCTGGCACAACGCAATTGCCTCGAAAGACAATCTGTTGAAAAGGAACTGGAATGGGAATGCCTCATGTCAATTCTGCCATCAGAATGAAAGCATATCTCATCTGTTTTTTAACTGTGTTGTAGCAAAATATGTGTGGAGTACTGTGGCAAGGGCTGTGGGGGACACTGACAGACCTGGGAGTTTTACTCAGTTCTTCTGGTGGTTCCCTAATCTGGTTCCTGCTAGCAGAAATGTTCAGATAGCTGGCTTGGTTGTGATTTGTTGGGCAATTTGGAAACTCCGGAATAGAGCTTGTTTTGACAAGAAGTTAATCAAGTCTCCTAGTGAACTAATTAGTCTATTTGTTGTGTTTATGAAACACTGGGCAGGTCTCCACAACGCTGCTGATGAAAAGAACATCAAAACTGGAGCTGACAATCTACTTCGGTTAGCTACCGCTGCTACTGTCGCGTCTTCATCTACTGGAGGAAGGGCTGGTCGAGGAACCCTGGCGATCATGGATGCTGTGCCAGCTGAACGTGGAGAAGATGATATGGAGACCGACGATGATGCCAGAAATGGATAAACTCCCTTGATGTTTGAAATCATGTTGCTTTTGTTGATGATGGATGACAAACTTGCTGATCGCTGATCCTTTTGCTGCTTTCTATGCTTAGATAGCAGTTCTAGAAATTCTGTCGATTTTCATCGACTGGTTCTGTTATAACTCTATAAACGCTAGCACTAGGCGGCCCCCCCTCCCCCTTCTTTTTCCTGTTTTGCGTACTACTGCAGTTTTTCGTTATCTCCTGATAATGAAAATCGATCCCCTGAGGGGTGGATCGCTTGGAATTTTTTTTTGGAGCATCCCAATCGAGCTTCTCCGTCAGGCAGCAGCGTTTATCGTTCAGGTCTAGGACATGCTGCTACACGAGAGAGCGATCATGCGTGTTGTCTTTCCTCGTATAGCCTACGGTCCTATGTCACCACACGATCGGGGGATGATAGCAAATCTGAACTACATCTACAACTGCAACGATGTATAGGTTATCCAAATGCTTCGGATGAGAAGAGCCATTTTCTACGCACTTGTGAAAACATTAAAGGAGATAGAGGAATGCTTCAAGATAGCATCCACACATTTGTGGAAAAGCAAGTCGGGATGTTTATTCATGATGCAGGTCATAACCAAAGATTTAGAGTGATCCATAGCACACTCAAGAGATCAATGGAGATTTTTTTAGCTACTGCAAGAAGGTGTCATTTGCAGTTGGAGAGCTTAGAGGAGGAATGGTCAAGCCACCAATGGGTCGCACACCTCCCAAGATAAAGAACATCTATAGATGGTGGTCATATTTCAGTGTGAGCACTAAATCTCTTCTTTCATTTCATTATACGAGTACTATTTGGGCCGCGTTTGCATCTCCGCGGACGACCCAATCACTATACGCCGCCCTGCTAAACATGGTGTAGACGCATTTTCGACCACGCGGATCCAAACGGTAACTCAAACGCCGTGTCGGAGATGCCCCTATAATCCCTACACGGCACCGCCCAAGTGAAATTCATTCAGACGTCCGCGCGGTGGGTGACGCGATCGGCGTTGCGTGCGTGCGAACGGCGAGCGCGTCGGGGCCGGCCCTCACGTCTTCCCGGGTTCGACACGTACCCGGCGTAGGTCGTCCAGCCAGCCGGCCAGCCTCGGTGATCCCACAAGGCCACAAGCACAGGACGCCGAGCCGAGCCAAGCCAAGCCAACGCAATCACCCGGATTCAGATTCCCATGTTCACTCCGAAAAGCTTTTCGCGTCACCCGTCTAGGTCTAGTCATTCTATCCAAACCTTTTTTCCGTGTGCGGGTCATGGCCACTGCCCACTGCCATCATCCAAACCTGCATCACACACTAGCCGCAGCACCGCAAATGATCGCCTCGTACTGTGGGGGGTGAGGATTACTGCTGTTTTTGCCGGGTTATTACCGCCACTCCTCGTGCCAATCCTGACATCTTTCCACTAAAACAAAAAAGGCAATGCACAATTAGATTAACCTTTTATTCTTTCTCTGTTCGGTAAAAAAATGTTGGAGATTTGAAGAACAGATTTTGTAGTGGGTATTTTCGTCACAGTTAATTAATTCCTTGAGATTCCGGGTTATCTATGATTATTTTATCTGAATCCCAAAACAAAACGAATATTGACGGAAACATCCATCCCCATATGTGTAAGTACAAAAATATTTCACAGAGATTTGTCTAAATTCAAATATATCTATACACTAAAAAGTATCTAAGGTACATCTAAATTTAGCCAAACTGATGTGTGGGCGTTGTTTTCTATTTGTCTTTTCGAAACATAGCAAAGTTTGCATCGCAAGTAGCTTTGCTTCTTCATTTCTTTCGGAGACCACCGGTCAGCAAGACTGACTGATAAGAGCATCTCCAACAGACGCGCTATATAGACCGCGCGGCATAAAAACGTCCGATATAGCGCGCGCGGGACAGAATGTGGCGCTCCAGCAGGCGCGGTAAACGGCGTGGCGCTGTAAATTTTTAGGGCGCGCGGTTTTTGCACAATCCGGAGCGGCATATCGGCGCGTCGGCTACCGCGGCATCGCTCGTCAAGCGCGAAAGCCAACGGCTGGAAAATTCCTCCCGCGCCTTCATTTCCCCGCTACGCGGCGCGAAATCCGGCCGCCGCGGTCGACTCCGCCGCTGCGCGCCGCCGCGTCGTAGATCCGCGTCGCCCGCACCTCCTCATGGCAGCGGCGGACGCTCCGTCGCCTGTGTCGCTCGCGCGGCCGCCAGCGACGAGTTGTAGTCGGCGGCCCTTCTCCGCGGCCCCCTTCGCGCCGCCGTCGCGTTCTCCTCCGCGCAGGCGTCGACATGTCGTCCTCGTCGTCGTCGAGCTTGCTTGCAACATGGCGCGCCCATGGTGCTCGCCCATTTGCTCGCAAGGTATGAACCTCCGCCGGCCGGCCTCTATTATACTCGCCAAGTAGCTACAAAAGTTCATAGTGAAGTAATTTCATACATATGTTTGTAGAGTTCCTCATATGATTCATCTGATGACGAGTTCGATCAAGAAGAAGAGAAGAACATATCAGTACTATTAGCATACCGCGCCGTTAAGAGGCCAAAATTTGGTGGATCGGTGTTCGGTAGACAGAAGTTGTGGAGAGAAAGGATTGAAGGGCATGAGAAATTGATGCGGTCGTATTTCAATGAGAATCCGATTTTCCCCGAAAGCTATTTTCGGCGGCGTTTCCGGATGAGTCTCAACTTGTTCAAGCACATTGCAACGGAGGTTGATGCGTGTAGTTGACACGTCCGTTGGGAACCCCAAGAGGAAGGTGTGATGCGCACAGCGGCAAGTTTTCCTCAGTAAGAAACCAAGGTTTAATCGAACCAGTAGGAGTCAAGAAGCACGTTGAAGGTTGATGGCGGCGGGATGTAGTGCGGCGCAACACCATAGATTCCGGCGCCAACGTGGAACTGCACAACACAACCAAAGTACTTTGCCCCAACGAAACAGTGAGGTTGTCAATCTCACCGGCTTGCTGTAACAAAGGATTAGATGTATAGTGTGGATGATGATTGTTTGCAGAAAACAGTAGAACAAGTATTGCAGATTGTATTCAGTATAAAAGAATGGACCGGGGTCCATAGTTCACTAGAGGTGTCTCTCCCATAAGATAAATAGCATGTTGGGTGAACAAATTACATTCAGGCAATTGACAAATAAAGAGAGCATGACAATGCACATACATGATATGATGAATATTGTGAGATTTAATTGGGCATTACGACAAAGTACATAGACCGCTATCCAGCATGCATCTATGCCTAAAAAGTCCACCTTCAGGTTATCATCCGAACCCCTTCGGTATTAAGTTGCAAAGCAACGGACAATTGCATTAAGTATGGTGCGTAATGTAATCAATAACTACATCCTCGGACATAGCATCAATGTTTTATCCCTAGTGGCAACAGCACATCCACAACCTTAGAACTTTCTGTCACTGATTTAATGGAGGCATGAACCCACTATCGAGCATAAATACTCCCTCTTGGAGTTAAGAGCAAAAACTTGACAGAGCCTCTACTAATAACGGAGAGCATGCAAGATCATAAACAACACATAGGTAATAGATTGATAATCAAAATAACATAGTATTCTCTATCCATCGGATCCCGACAAACACAACATATAGAATTGCAGATAGATGATGTTGATCATGTTAGGCAGCTCACAAGATCCGACAATGAAGCACATGAGGAGAATACAACCATCTAGCTACTGCTATGGATCCATAGTCCAGGGGTGAACTACTCACTCATCACTCCGGAGGCGATCATGGCGGTGAAGAGTCCTCCGGGAGATGAATCCCCTCTCCGCAGGGTGCCGGAGATCTCGAGAATCCCCCGAGATGGGATTGGCGGCGGCGCGTCTGGAAGGTTTTCCATATCGTGGCTCTCGGTACTGGGGGTTTCGCGACGAAGGCTATTTGTAGGCGGAAGGGCAGGTAAAGGGCGTCACGAGGGCCCACACCACGAGGCGGCGCGGCGGGGCAGGCCGCGCCGCCGGTGTCGGCCACCTCGTGGCCCCACTTCGACTCTCCTCGGTCTTGGAAGCTTCGTGGCAAAATAGGATCCTGGGCGTTGATTTCGTCCAATTCGAGAATATTTCCTTACTAGGATTTCTGAAACCAAAAACAGCGAAAACAACAACGGCTCTTCGGCATCTCGTTAATAGGTTAGTGCGGAAAATGCATAAATACGACATATAATGTGTATAAAACATGTAGATATCATCAATAATGTGGCATGGAACATAAGAAATTATCGATATGTCGGAGACGTATCAGAGGTCACCAAATATGATCGCTTCTTTGAGCAAAGGAGGAATGCCGCCGGAGAACTTGGCCATAGCACATATCAAAAGGTGACCGCCGCCTTGCGTATGTTGGCATATGGTATACCGGCGGATCTTGTTGATGATCATTTGGCCATGGGAGAGAGCACTTCTATCTTGTGTGTGAAGCGCTTTGTCGTTGCAATTGTCAATGTCTTTGGCTCCACATACTTGAGAGCCCCCAATGCTCAAGACACGGCAAGGCTTTTGGAGATCAACGCCAACCGGGGGTTTCCCGGTATGCTTGGTTCCATTGATTGTATGCATTGGAGTTGGAAGAATTGTCCAGCGGCATGGCATGGACAATTCAAAGGCTACAAGAAGGATGCCACCATAGTAGTTGAAGCGGTGGCCGACCAAGAGACTTGGATATGGCATGCTTTCTTTGGAATGCCCGGATCTTGCAATGACATCAATGTTCTTCAACGGTCACCACTGATGACAAGACTTGCAATGCGGGAAGGTCCATTGGTGGAGTTTGAAGCAAATGGCCACAAGTACAACTATGGCTACTTCCTCGCCGACGGCATATATCCAAGGTGGCAAACATTTGTGAAGCCAATTATTCAACCAAAAGGTAAAAAGCAAACTCAATTCCAAAATGCACAAGCGGCGGCTAGGAAAGATGTAGAGAGAGCATTTGGGATTTTGCAAGCCCAATTTGCCATTGTTAGAGGACCGGCTAGATTTTGGGATCAAGAATGCCTTTGGTATATCATGACCGCGTGTGTAATCATGCACAACATGATTATAGAGGATGATCGCGGAAAAGATGTGGATCATACCCACTACGACTTGATGGGGGTTCCCGTGCAAGTGACGAGGTCTGCACATAGGATTGCCCGATTCATTGCCTCATACCATGCCATTCGGTGCAACGACACACATGATGAGCTTCAAAAAGATCTCATGGAAGAATGGTGGAATTGGAATGGACAACAATAGTTGCATATTTGTTGTATTTGTTTGAAAACTATGTGTTGTATTGTCTCAAAACCATGTTGTATTGTTGTATGTTGGACGTGTTGTATTTGGTGTGAAGTATTGTTGTGAACAATGTATTGTATTTGGATGGTACAATATATTTGTGAATTTTTATATATTGTTTGATCTTCTTGGATGCATACTTGTGTGTGTTTGTTGTTTGCGCCGCGCCCGCGCGCTGCAAAATGTCGCGTCCGGCGGAGGTGCTATTTTACCGCGCCAACGCGCGCTGGAAATCACTGGACAAGTTGGAAAGTTCACAGCTAATTACATACACATCCTTCATTGTTTTCCCTCAATCAAATCACAACACACGTACTAAGCAAGGTAAAAATCACACGTATATATTATATGTACACTGGATCCAGTAGCCTGCACCGCCTGCCTGGCTGCGTACGCGCACCGTAATCGATCCGCCGTGTGTACTGTTACCAGTGCCAATCCTGACATCAAAGCCAACGCAAATGACGGTCTTCTTTTCCCTGAAACAGAAAAGGCAATGCACCCAATTAGACTTTTACAGTTTTACTTCGCCCTGAAAAAAGTGCACAACTTCTGAAAAGAAAGTCCACTGAGAATTTCTCCTGACCATAGTAAGTGTTCTCCGCACATCTGCCGCGTGCCAACCAGACTGACGGACACCAAAGCCAATAGAGGTAATTGCACTATTCATACAAAATCTTTAGTGAAACAAGTTGGGAAGAAGTTGTTAATAGGAGATTGCCCAAGAAAATAGGTAAAAGCAATTTCCATCCAAGATTTAATAACTGATCCATTCTCATCCTGGGTAAAGTCCATCTTATTGTGATAGAAATGAAGAGAAATAAATAAGGTTTAGTTAATGTAATAAAGATACCCATTGTTATTTCTAAAATTCCAACTGCGTTATTCATTTTGAAAAAATAAAAAATCCACCATGTGCAGTTTCATACAAAACCTTTTTGATTGAGTTCCCGCGGTACAAAACCTTGTCATGCATGTGCAAATTCGTACACAATCGTCCAGAAGCGGCCACGCGTCCCTCCCGCCTCGCTATGTTTTTTGCAACAAAGCCCCTAAAGTATTTCTTTCTCGCGACGAGTACGCGTTGCAGATGATCGTGGAAAATTTGCAAAAACGACCCGGCTTTTGCCTGGTATGCACGTGATCGTCGCCACTTTCGCTGGGCAGTTGCCATTTTTGGGCCGCGGAGTCGTCGAGCTGGGCGACGAAGGAGTCGTCAAGCTGGGCGATGAAGGCGGCCGATGAACGATGCGCCGCACCGCCATGAACACGGGGAAGATCCTCCACAGCATGGTGAGCTTCTCTTGTCCCTCAGCGAGTTCTTGTTCCGTCAATGGCGTCGCGCGTCGGTAGGGTTGTTTGTAGGGTTTTTAGCGATGATCTCCTGCAAAATCCGATCATGTATGTTCATGTAGTGTGTAGGCATCGTTGATGTGCAAAATATTGGAACTTTGAAAGTGTCCTGTTACGGCACCGCAAAGCAGATTGATTCTTGCAATTACATCGAAATTGGCATGTGTTAGAGTTTGATTCGTCTCTGGTAATCTTGTGTATTGTTCATTCATTGTTATTGAGTAGAATAATATCAGTTTAATGGTTGAACGAAGACATCCTGTTTCTAATCACATTGCAGATAACCCTAACATGTTCACAGTTGCATTTGAGCACAATGGGTTTTTTGTGGGCTGAAGAAATACCTGGATTATGCCAGTGGAACAGTTGACTACTTTGACAGCTGCAATACTAAAACCTTCTCTTTGTTGTGCATTGAGGATTTTATTAGGCATGGTGGAAATGAAGTTACAGAGAGAACACACATATACTGGTTGAAAGGATCGTATGCCGCACCTAGAGGGGGGGTGAATAGGTGCTAACCAATTTTTAGTTCTTTTTCAATTTAGGCTTGACACGAAAGGTAAATTCTCTAGATATGCAACTAAGTGAATTTACCTATATGACAAGGATATCAACTAAGCAAGGTATAGCTACGCAATAGTAGATAGAGTGGGATAGAGGTAACCGAGAGTGGAGCACGCGATGACACGGAGATGATTCCCGTAGTTCCCTTCCTTTGCAAGAAGGTACGTCTACGTTTGGAGGAGTGTGGTTGCTACGCAAGCCAAACCAACAGCCACGAAGGCTTCACTCAGATCTCCTGTGAGCAACGCCACGAAGGCCTAGCCCACTTCCACTAAGGGATTTCCTCGAGGCGGAAACCGGGCCTTTACAAAGTTCTTGGGGCACACATCCACAACCAAATTGGAGGCTCCCAAATCTGTAACAATACAACAATCAACAACAACACATCAACAACAAATCAACTAGGGAACCAAATAGGAACACTAGCATGAGATCCCTCAAACAAGAGAGGGGGAAATGAAGAACGCTTCGGTGAGGATGTAGATCGGTGTCTTCTCCTTCGAATCTCCAAAGATCAAGAGCTTTGGTTGTGGGAGGAAGGAGATCTTGCAAATCTTGACTTTCTCGAGGTGGCTCTAATGGAGGTGGCTTGGCAGATTTCTTGTGTAATGATTGAGCAAACAACCAAGGTAGAAGAAGGGGGTATTTATACCCCCTCTCAAAATTGAGCCGTTGCTCAAGGGATAATCCGGCCTAAGTAAGGGCCGGATAATCCGCCCCCCCGGATAATCCGGTCTTTGGAACAAAACCGTGACAAAATCCGGCCAAAAGTTCGGCCCTATATCAGAGAAGCTTTTCTTCCAGTCCTTAGCCAAAAACGGGGGATATTTCCAAAATATCCGGCCCGGATAATCCGGCCCTGGTACAATACCGGGACATTATCCGGGCAAATGTCCGGCCCCATACTGCGCAACAATTCCTCGAGAGACTTAGCCAAAATCGGGGGCCGGATATTTCAACAATATCCGGCCCGGATTATCCGGCTGGCCAACTTTTGATGACTTTTGACAGATGATCAAATCCAACACACATGAATAATTATCTATGTAATCCCTGTACAACTTAATCAAACATTAGTGTATCACATATATTGACATCAAACACACAAAACATAATGTGAGAGATGTTCTTTCAATCTCCCCCTTTTTGGTGTTTGATGACAATATACGGATTTGCCAAGGAATCACAATAGAGACAAGCATGATGGCAAGACATAGAGGCACTCCCCCTACATGTGTGCATATAAGTAATTTGCATTTGAATACAAATACACAACACATAGGAGTATGGTGCCTCAACACAAGAGATATCCAACATGAGCTCTAACAAAAGACATTAACACATATGAAGTTGAGATAGGAAGCAAGAAATCATACCCATGTGTAGATATATAATTCGGAGATATAGCATCACACACAATGTAATATCCTTGATCTCAACAAATAGAAATCCGAAAACCATAACAATGTCTCACACCACATAGCACATAGTTTTGAACGGCACACAAACAAACCAAATAGTTCAACTAAAGAGGGAACACAAGCAATATAAGAATGATAAACGCATATGCTTGTGCCCAAACCATGCAAATCCCCGAGAATCCTAATAGAACACTTCTCCCCCTTTGGCATCGAGACGCCAAAACAAGCGCGATGCTACACGTCCCATGAGAATCACTCGGAGGCATCATCATCATCGGACTCGTATGCCACTTCCTCTTCTTCCTCATCAGTGTCAGGTGCATCCGGAGAGCGGCGAGAGGTGTTGGACCTTTGAAGGCAATCATCAAGATCACTCCATGGAACCTGTGCTGAGTGCCAACCACTGTATCCCTGGTGAGCTGGAGGCTGAGGCGGGGGTCCTTGATCACCACTAAGCTTGTGAAGAATAACCGCCTGAGTATGCTTAATCTCAGAACGCTCTCGGCTAGCTGCATAGTTCTCCTTATGGATCTCAATGTTCATGCAAAGGATATGGCGCTGGAACCAACTAAGCCGGGTCACTTGCTTCCTCATAGCCGGGACATCACGATGACGAGCAGGAGCATAACCACTAGAACGAGCATCACCCATGAAGGAGTCAGGAGCAGGAACAGCTGAAGAGACTGGCTTAACCTTGTAGGCCTTCTTGACATGGTGCTTCACCAAAGGGTACCCACTCAAGTCTTCACCAACCACAGCCACAGTGTTGTTGATGAGAAGCTGGATGTAGGGAGCATAGGGTATGGAGGTCCGGGAGACCATAGCATCATGGATCTCATGGAAGATAAAATCCATGATATCAAGAGTGAAGTTCCGTTCCTCATTCCCATCACGAGCACACTTATAGCTGAGGTGCATAAGGTTCACAAGGACTCCCCGGAGAGCATCATTGTTACCACCACTTGGGCAAATGGTTGCCCGAAAGAACCGAAGCAGCTGATTGTATATGGGAAGCAGCCCCTTAGTATAACCAATTTTTCCCGCTGAGGTATAGAGATGCACAAGAGCATTCTTATCTGTCTGTTGTGGTCCATGAAGACGACGACCCCCATCAACAGGAACTCCAAGAAAACCAGCAAATTGGCGCAGAGTGGCACTGCAGTGAGTGGAGCCAGTCATCCATTCCATAGTGTGTTCCTCATCTTTCTTGATTGCCAAAGTGGCAAAGAATTGCTTCACCAAATCTGGGCTATAGTCACATTGAATCTTCATGATATCATGCAAACCCAACCTTCCAGCTACCCAGATGGCATCTTCAAAGTGATTGTTTTCAGCCAGAATGTCCACATCAATAGCTTGCATGGGTCTCAGATTCTTCATGGGCTCATAGATGTCCTTGTAGATGAATTCCTGCTCAATGCACCAGAATCTCCTGCCCTCAATCTCTTCATCCCTTGGGACATCTTCATACCAGTTCTTCATGCGAATAGCGGAATAAGAGACTGGGTCCATGGCCTTGTAGTTCTCCCTCACTTCCTTGTTCTTCCGCCTTGAAGTGACGGACTTGCGAGGTGCATTGGTTGCAAACTCGTCACTAGATCGATCATGCCTTGAGCGTCTCCGACCACCCCGAGAAGCACCACCTGTGAGAAGCAAAGGCGGGTAGCAAAGGAAAGGTAATGCTCATAAGTCATGTAAGATACAGTAATATACTCGAGAAGCATGCTATAAGTCGGTACAAATCTAGACATGATAGATTGAAGCAAAAACTGCAGCGGCGATGAAGCTCCAGGCCGGATAATCCGGTGCCCCTGGGGGCGGATAATCCGGCCGGCCGGATAATCCGGCCGGCTCGGGGCGGATAATCCGGCCCTGCGAGATATGCAGTTTTCAATCAAAAGCTTGTCTAAGACTAGATCGGCCTCATAGCATGCAAGAGGAGTACACTACAAACGATTTGGAACAACTAGACACCAATTCCACCAAGAAAATAGCACATATAAAACACAACATCTAGGGTTAGAGATTGTGAATCATACCCACATCCATTGTGGAAACCGCTTGGAGGAGAAGGTAGCTAGGGAGGAGATGCACCCGATCCACCCAAGAACTCCGAGAGGGGGCGGACGGAGCGTCTCCGGCGAGGAGGAGGAGATCCGGCGATCTTGAGAGGAGAAAGAGAGAGAGAGAGGCGCGTGGGGGAGGAGGTGTGAACCGTTTCCCCCCGTGGCCTCGACCTCAGCCCTTTCAAGATCTGCCCAGGCCGGATAATCCGGCCCTAGCTTAGGGCGGATAATCCGGCCGGGCCGGATTATCCGGTGTCTCCCGGGCCGGATTATCCGGGTCTGGAAAATTCCGAAACAGGGAATCCGGCCCATCTTTCGTTGGTTATTTGCAGGACCCATATGTGATGCAATAATGTATCACGTCACATATAAGGTGCAAATTTACCAATAAGATGGAGCCACCTAGATCATCCGACCGAACCACCTCAAACTCCAAGTTTTTACCAAACATGACAAATGAGCAAGATGGAAATGGCTTATCGGGGAGAGTAGGCTTAGGTTTTAGACGATACAAACTGTTGATGGTACATGGTCACTCAAGTTTGCAAGATATGAGAAAATAAGGCCAAACTAGAGTGATTTCCCATAAGAACATGGAGTTGTCAAATAAGAGGCGATAAGATCCAAATAACTCCAACTCTTCACAAAGAAGAGTGTGGTGGCCTAGGCCACCATATATGAGTGTTGTGGCATGGCACCGCGAAGATATATCTTGGGTCCAAGTCACTACTCATCATTGAAGCTCACATATCAACATATGATATAAAGAGAATGATTTCTTAATGTTGGCATTATGGGGGAGGGATAGCTCAATAATTTAAACCGCACTCCCCCTATTTCCATGCCCACATCTAAACCAAATAAAGTTTTGAGACGAAAGTGTGTTTGCAAGATGGTCAAGCTATACTCCTTGAATCAATGATATTTAGCTCATTCCTCAAATAAGAGAACCTTGCTTCATCAAGAGGCTTCGTGAATATATCGGCAAGTTGATCTTTGGTAGGAACATAGATAAGCTCAATATCACCACGGGCAACATGATCCCTAATGAAATGATTCCGGATCTCAATATGCTTCGTTCTTGAATGTTGCACCGGATTATAGGCAATCTTGATGGCACTTTCATTGTCACATAATAGAGGCACTTTGTCACAAATGACACCGTATTCCTTTAAAGTTTGCCTCATCCATAACAATTGAGTGCATCCACTTGCGGCGGCAACATATTCGGCTTCGGCGGTGGAGAGAGATATACAATTTTGCTTCTTAGAAGACCAACACACCAAGGACCTACCAAGGAATTGGCAAGCCCCGGAAGTTGATTTCCTATCATCCTTGTCACCCGCCCAATCCGCATCGGTATAACCATTGAGAATAAAACTTGAGCCTTTGGGGTACCAAATACCATATCTTGGGGTATCAACCAAATATCGAAAGATTCTTTTGAGAGCCATCATGTGGCTCTCTTTAGGAGAAGCTTGATACCTTGCACACACACCAACACTCAACACTATGTCCGGTCTAGATGCACAAAGGTAAAGCAAGGATCCAATCATGGAGCGATATACCTTTTGATCCACCTCTTTACCATTGAGATCTAGTGCAAGATGACATTTGGTAACCATAGGAGTGGCCACACCCTTCATCTCGGTCATCTTGAACCTCTTGAGCATGTCTTGGAGATATTTTGCTTGGTTGATGAAGGTTCCTTCCCTCAATTGCTTGATCTCAAAACCAAGGAAGAACTTCATCTCTCCCATCATAGACATCTCAAACCTATCGGTCATAAGCTTTGAGAATTCATCATTGAAAGCTTTGTTAGTAGATCCAAATATAATATCATCAACATATAATTGGCAAACGAAAAGCTCCCCATTGACCCTCTTAGTAAAAAGAGTGGGGTCGATTAGCCCAACATCAAACCCACGGTCTACCAACAATTCCTTAAGGTGCTCGTACCAAGCTCTAGGAGCTTGTTTGAGACCATAAAGTGCTTTATCAAGCTTGTAGACATGGTTAGGAAAGTTGAGATCCTCGAACCCCGGGGGTTGCTTAACATAAACCTCTTCATGCAAAGGACCATTAAGAAAAGCACTTTTCACATCCATTTGTTGTAACTTAAAGTTATGATGCGAAGCATAAGCAAGAAGGATACGGATGGACTCAAGGCGAGCCACGGGAGCATAGGTTTCTCCAAAGTCAATACCCTCAACTTGAGAGAACCCTTGAGCCACCAATCTTGCCTTGTTCCTCACAACATTTCCAAACTCATCTTGCTTGTTCTTGAAAATCCATTTAGTGCCTATAACATTGCGGCACTCCTTAGGCTTCTTTACTAAAGTCCACACTTTGTTGCGCTTGAAGTTGTTGAGTTCTTCATGCATAGCTTCCAACCAATCCGAATCTTCAAGGGCTTCAAATACTTTCTTGGGTTCCACTAAGGAGATATAAGCATGATGATGGCTAAAGTTCGCCAATTGCCTTCTTGTGGAAACCTTTGCCCTTACATCACCAAGAACCTTGTCATGAGTGTGTCCACGAAGCTCGAGGTTCCTTTCTCTTCTTGCTAGACGACGGGCCTCGATCTCCTCCTTGGTCTTTCTAGGCCTTGGAGGTGTCACTTGATCAACTTGATCATTTGGGTCCCCGTCTTGACCTTGAACTTGAGCTTCCTCAATTGCTTGGGGTTGCTCAATCTCATGTGCTTGATCTTGAACAATGTTCGGAGAAGGGCAAGAGTTGATTGGATCCTCATTGGAGCCATTATGAGTGATTGGTTGATCTTGACCTTGATCTTGTCCTTGATCTTGCACATAAGAGGGAGAGTCTTGTTCTTGTTCTTGGGTTGGTGCATCATTTGCTTCACTAGGTAAGGTTTGTTGATGTTGAGAAGATGAGGGCTCCACCGTGGTAGAGCATAGTTCTTCCCGAGACGCCACACCGTGTCCCTCATGGGGCGGAAAATCCCACACCCATTCTTACTATGGCATCTTGAGGTATTTCATCACCTGCACAAACATCAACTTGCCCCACTTGGGAGCCATCATTTTCTTCGAACTTCACACTACAAGATTCAATGATAATCCCGGAGGATACATCAAAGATTCTATAAGTGTGAGATTCGGCACCGTAACCAACAAATATACCCTCCAAAGCTTTAGGAGCAAATTTAGATAAACGAACTCCTTTGATTTTGTAGAAACACTTACACCCGAACACCTTGAAGTATGAGATATTAGGCTTGTTCCCGGTGAGTATTTCATATGGAGTCTTGTTCAAGCCCTTGCGGAGATAGAGCCGGTTTGAGGAGTGACAAGCGGTGGAGATGGCTTCGGCCCAAAAGTTATAGCGGGATTTATACTCCGCCATCATAGACCTTGCCATATCCATAAGAGTCCGGTTCTTCCTCTCCGCAACACCATTTTGTTGAGGGGTGTAAGCAGCGGAATATTGATGACGAATCCCCTCATCACTAAGAAAATCATTGAGTGTATAGTTCTTGAACTCGGAGCCGTTGTCACTTCTTATTGCCATAATGAGGAGGTTGTGTTGGCGTTGCACCTCGGTAGCAAAGTCAATGAATATTTGTTGAGTCTCATCTTTCGTCTTGAGAAAGTAGACCCAAGTGTATCTTGAGTAGTCATCGACAATCACCAAGCAATGTTTCTTCGCACCGAGACTTGCATGAGTAACGGGACCAAAGAGATCCACATGAAGGAGCTCCAAGATCCTCTTGGAAGAGATAATGGTCTTGCTTGGATGCGGAGAGTCATGCATTTTGCCTTCAACACAAGCCCTACAAACACGATCTTTGGCAAAAGACACATTTTCCATTAGTCCCACAATATGGTTCCCCTTGTGAAGACTTTGCAAAGTTCTCATGTTGACATGGGCTAGGCGGCGATGCCACAACCAACCCACGTCCGCCTTTCCGAATAGGCACATCGCACTTGTCGTGGTGGTCCCCGAAAAGTCCACCACATACAAGTTGTGTTCGCGATACCCAACGAATGCGACTTTTAGAGTCTTGCTCCACAAGAGGACCACAATATCATTATCAATAAAGACGGCGAAACCCATCTTGCCAAGGGCGGAAACGGAAAGCAAATTGTAACCAAGGGTTTTGACAAGCATGACATCCACAAGAGTAATGTTGTGTGCAACCACAACCTTGCCAAAACCCAATACCTCGGATGTAGAATTATCGCCAAAGGAGACGGTGATATCATTAATGTTAGGCCTTAACTCCTTGATGAGGTTCTTGCCGCCGGTCATATGACTTGTACATCCACTATCAAGTACCCATTTTGAACCTCCGGCGGCATAGTCCTACATGAGATCAATTCTTGGATTTAGGTACCCATTTCGCAATGGGTCCTCTTTTGTTAGCAACAAGGGTCTTTGGGACCCAAATAGACCAAGCAACATAACCATCATATGGGCCAACATATTTAGCATAAACATCACCATAATAATCTTTAAATAAAACATAGTGAGGGTTAGCAATTCCCGCATCATCATCATTCATGGTTTTGCCCTTGGAGGCTTCACCATTAGTGACGTCTTTCTTCTTCTCTTGTGCGGGCTTGGCCTTTTGCTTGTTTGCCTTCTTTGCCTTGGCATTAAAACCAAGGCCCTCCTTCCCATTGTTTGATCTTTGCTTACTCAAAAGATCATCCAAAGAAAGTTTACTTTGGGGAGAGGAGGCCTTAGCAAGTTCATCCTTCAACCTAGCATTTTCCTCAATAATATTTGCATGATCACATAGAGGAGTAGAGGAACTAGGCACATCATATGAAGCAAGCCTAATTTGAAGTTGCTCAAACGACTTGGATAGGAGAGTGTATTCACTCTTCAAAGCTTTGTGAGCTTTGTCTAGTTCATCTAGATCCTTCACAAGTTTCTCATGATCAACCCCAAATTGGGTCTTTTCCTTTGTAAACACTTTATTCTTAGCCCTAGCAAGATCTCTAGCTTTAGTGAGCTTGTTAATTTTATCTTGAGGCTCTTCAATATTTTCTAACCTCTCTTCAAGAGAAGCTATGGTTTCTTGACATTCCTCAAGAGCATTTTTAAGAGCATGGATTTCGAGAGAGTCTTCTCTCTCTATTTGACCCTTTTTCTCAAGCATATCACTTTGTTGAGCTAAACGAATCATGAGGTTTGAGACATGCTTTTTAGTGTTACCTTGTAGGTTGAGAATGAAATCATCAAAATCTAGCATTTCTTGTTTCACTTTTAGACTAGCATCATCAACCCCTAGTTCACTAGATATGTTAGGAATAGAGGGGTTAGGAGATGATACCTCGGAGGATTTAGCCATGAGGCAACTTTCTTCCTCCACTAGGATGACCTCATTGGGGGATTCACTTGGTGATGAAGAGTTAGTGGAAAGGGAGGCAAGAGCGACCAATCCATTGGAGGATGCATCTTCTTCATCATCAACATCATCATCTCCGGAGGTATACTCTTCTTGAGTTGATAGCACGATAGATGTGTCCAAGGAGGACCTTGCCATGAAGCAATGTGCATTCTTGATAGGAGGGTTCTCATTGGGAGATTCAAAGAGAGATGAAGAGGGTATGTTGGTGGTGACGATGGCGGCCAATTCCTTTGAGCTTTCTTCATCTTCATCACCACTAGAACTTTCAACTTCATCGGATGAATATTCTTCCCTTGTTACTAGCACAACTCTTGAGGGCCTCTTGCCCTTCTTGGTCTTGTTGTTGTAGAACTTCTTGTTGGGGGCTTTTGAATACTTGCCCTTTGTGTCCTTGCTCTTGTCCTTGGGAATGAGCCTCCCATTATGAAGTTCTCTATTTTCATAGGGGCATTCGGCAATGAAGTGGCGCTTGTCATCACAATTGTAGCAAGATCTTGTCTTTGGACCAAAGCTAGTGAAACCACTTTTGTTGTTCCTCTTGATGTTGTCTTCCTTGGCCTTGGAGGGATCAACCCAAAAGGATTTTGCATGGAAGGCCATGTGATCATGGTAGTGGCATTGCAAATATTCCGGATAGGACATACTCCACGATGCCCTATAAGATTCTTGAGGAATCACTTCTTCACCGGAGTTGACCACCAAGGCAAGGTTGGCACCTTTTGCCATCCCAAGAGCACGATTGCGAGAATCATGAGAGGTTTCCTCAAGCACCTTGAGAGCTTGCATCTCGTGCACGACTTGTTGAGAGGTGAGAGAGGAATAGCATTCTCTTCCCACAAGAGTCTTGACATCAATGGGTGCAAATGGCAACATGCATTCAATGTACTTCTCCTTGATCCAAGAGTCATTGATGTGGGTGGCACCAATAAGCCGGAAGGCATCAGCGACCGTGACAAGTCTTCCATACATGAGTTCATGATCTTCATCCGGTAGCCTCATGAATCCTTCGGCTTTATTCTTAAGAGCATTATACTTGTTCCTCCTTGTGCTCTCACTTCCAATGCAACTAGCGGCCAAGCCGTCCCAAGCTTCCTTGGCGGTGGTGTAGTTCCGGACACGATGCAATTCCGGTGTCCCCACACTAGTTTGAATCATGTGGAGGGCGGTGTTGTTGAGTTGACTATCAATTGCTTCTCTTCTAGTCAACTTGTCGGGGTTGTATGGCTTGAAGCCCTCCAAGATGATTCTCCATAGTTCATTTGAGGCACTACAAACATGAGAGCGGAACTCAAATTGCCAAGTATCGAAATTATCAACGGAAAACTTAGGTGGGTCGCCCCGAATGTTTAAATGAGGATGGGGAACCGGTATATCGGGAGATAGGAAAGGTGGAGCTACTCGATTGTAGCTTTCACCTCCACTAGTTCCCCTAGGAGATGCACTGGTAGATTTGATAGTGTTTAAGTTATCACCTTCCACGGGTTTGGTAGATGAGGGTAAGTCCGAAGCCTCTCCCTCATCTAACGCACCCGTGTCTTTTACCTCTACACTAGGAGCCTTGGGAGGGCCGGAGCCAAAAGCTCGGCAATCATCTTTTTCATGCTTTCCATTTGGGCTTCCATGGAGGACTTCAATGAATTGAAGTCTTCCACGGAGACCAACTTGGCGGCCCCTACCGAGGGCTCCTCGTCCGGCATACTCTTAGGCGGTTAAGCCCGAAATAAGAGCCGAGGCTCGATACCAATTGAAAGGATCGTATGCCGCACCTAGAGGGGGGGTGAATAGGTGCTAACCAATTTTTAGTTCTTTTTCAATTTAGGCTTGACACGAAAGGTAAATTCTCTAGATATGCAACTAAGTGAATTTACCTATATGACAAGGATATCAACTAAGCAAGGTATAGCTACACAATAGTAGATAGAGTGGGATAGAGGTAACCGAGAGTGGAGCACGCGATGACACGGAGATGATTCCCGTAGTTCCCTTCCTTTGCAAGAAGGTACGTCTACGTTTGGAGGAGTGTGGTTGCTACGCAAGCCAAACCAACAGCCACGAAGGCTTCACTCAGATCTCCTGTGAGCAACGCCACGAAGGCCTAGCCCACTTCCACTAGGGGATTTCCTCGAGGCGGAAACCGGGCCTTTACAAAGTTCTTGGGGCACACATCCACAACCAAATTGGAGGCTCCCAAATCTGTAACAATACAACAATCAACAACAACACATCAACAACAAATCAACTAGGGAACCAAATAGGAACACTAGCATGAGATCCCTCAAACAAGAGAGGGGGAAATGAAGAACGCTTCGGTGAGGATGTAGATCGGTGTCTTCTCCTTCGAATCTCCAAAGATCAAGAGCTTTGGTTGGGGGAGGAAGGAGATCTTGCAAATCTTGACTTTCTTGAGGTGGCTCTAATGGAGGTGGCTTGGCAGATTTCTTGTGTAATGATTGAGCAAACAACCAAGGTAGAAGAAGGGGGGTATTTATACCCTCTCAAAATTGAGCCTTTTAGGGGGCCGGATAATCCGGCCTAAGTAGGCATAATCCCCCGGATAATCCGGTCTTCGGAACAAAACCGTGACAAAATCCGGCCAAAAGTCCGGCCCTATATCAGAGAAGCTTTTCTTCCAGTCCTTAGCCAAAAACGGGGGGGCCGGATATTTTGGAAATATCCGGCCCGGATAATCCGGCCCTGGTACAATACCGGGACATTATCCGGCAAATGTCCGGCCCCATACTGCGCAACAATTCCTCGAGAGACTTAGCCAAAATCGGGGGCGGATATTTCAACAATATCCGGCCGGATTATCCGGCCTGCCAAACTTTTTCGATGACTTTTGACAGACGATCAAATCCAACACACATGAATAATTATCTATGTAATCCCTGTACAACTTAATCAAACATTAGTGTATCACATATATTGACATCAAACACACAAAACATAATGTGAGAGATGTTCTTTCACTGATGCCTCCATAGGAAAGGAATTAGAGATGGGCTTTGTTGCATTCAGAATGACTCCCACATTGTTTTTTTGAAAGGAATACGGTAGGGGAAGCCCCTACAGTGATTTTTGTTTTTTTAAATAATAAGAACCCAAATTCACATCCCTGGAACTTGAACCTAGGTGGTTGGGTTGTACATCCACTTCCCCAACCAAATGAGCTAGGCTCACTTCTTATGACTCCCACATTGTTGCAATGATAACAGCTGTACAAGAGGAGAAATAATTGAATTTGATTGTTGACCATACCAATTTTCTCAATGGGCTCAGAGAAGATGTTGTTGTGCCAATTCCTAGCAAGTATCTTGGAGGGAATGACAATGAAAGTGGAAAAGAGGATACATATAATGTTGGCAATGGCAGGACAAGTCACAAAGAGGGATACAGAGGGAGGAGACAATAGCAGGGAAAGTGACAAAGAGGATGCAGAGGGAGGAGACAATGGCAGTGCAAGTGACAAAGAGGATGCAGATGGAGGAGGTGGTAGTGATAGTGCTGATTCTGAATTTTATGACAATGAATGAGATGTAGAGGATGGAGATGATGACCTGTTTTAAGATAACGTTGACAAGGATGTGAACGACAAGGTTATTGGGCCTTACTGGGCCCACATATATTATGTAGTGGGCTTATGGGCCGACCCATCAACTAAACGGGTCGACCCAGTCAACGTGTTGACCGAACAAAAGATTAGACATGGCTGACCCATTAAGTAAATGGGCCGTTAAAATTTTTCAGTTGACCGGTTAAACAAAGATTTTAGCCCGGCCCACCACCTAAATGGGTTGGTCTAGTTATCCTGTTGACCGATCAAACAAAGATATTAGGCCCGGCCCACATACTTAGTGGACTGGCCCAGTTATCCTGTTGACCGGTCAAACAAAGCCATTTGGCCCGGCCCACATGCTTATTGGGCCGACCAAGTTGCCCTGTTGAACGGCAAACGAAGTAATTCGTCCCGATCCACATGCTTATTGGGTCGGTCCATTTATCCTGTTAACCGGTCAAACCAAGACATTCGGCCCGGGCGACGTGCTTAGTGGGCCGGCTCGTCTACATGATTAACCGGTTAAACCAATACATTCGATCCAACCCACTACCTAACTGGGTTGGCCCATTTAGGTTTTGACTAGTCAAACTAAAACCCGACCCACGTACCTAATTGATCAACCCAGTTATATAGTTGACCGATCAAACCAAGTCAGCTGGCCCGGCCCGCAAACTAAATGGGCCAGCCTGCTTAAGGCGTGGCAGGCCTTGTGTGGGCCTACCATCTACCACGGGTTTTCAGCCAGTTAACGTCGTTACCAGACAGTTAACAACGTCTCCCACGTGTCAGTTTGCATGACGTCAACAGTCAACAGCCTCCCGAAAACTCTTGCAACAGCCCGATTTTTCGTGGCCAAAGGGCGCCCAAACACGACGCACCGAAAAATCTGTGGTAATATCTTGGGTGACACGAGATGCACCACTGAACCCATATCGTTGGCTTAGGCTCATAGGCGACGAAAAATGCCCATTAGGTGACGAAAATTTGACGTTATTGATAAGAACTTTTCTTGTAGTGAATGGGTGGAGGAATTACCACCTAACAAATTTGTGAAAGCTTTCTTCAGTGATTTCCCTAAATGTGACATGCTGTTAAATAATCACTCCGAGGTCTTCAACAGGTACTACCTCACTTGGCAATGCATTAACCCTAAATGTGACATGCTTCATTGATTTACAGCTTATGTTAGAACTAAAATTTCATATGTTGCACGTTTGCAGCTACATTCTTGAGGCCAGAGAATTTGCTGTGCTATCAATGCTTGAGACACTTTTCTACAAAATGATGCACAAGAATGTGGGGGCAACCTTAAATAAGAAGACAAATGGACTGGAACTATTTGTCCAAATATAAAGAAGAAGATTGACAAAGCCACTGAAATGGGCAAAGAATCTAGGTGCATCTCATGCATGAGGAGGTTTATTTAATGTGACATCTCATGAATATGAGAGGACATACACTGTGGATATGATGAGAAGGATCTGTGATTGCAAGAGGTGGCAATTGACAGACATTCCCTACCATCATGCTATAGCATGTTGCAGAGAAGATAGGAGGGATCCATGCTCCTTGGTGCATAGCTGCTACAACATAGAATCATACAAAAGAGCTTATGCTTACCCCTTGGTGCCTCTCAGATCAAGGGTACACTGGCAAAAAATGAATGTGCCTAACGTACACCCTCCTTTGTACACTAAGGTTATGGGTATGCCTAAAAAGAATAGAAGGAAAACTCCAGAGGAAAATGTGAAAAAGGAGTTAAAATACTAACTAGGGCAGGCATGATGATGCATTGCACAATATGTGGAAACCCAAACCAGAACAAAAAAAGGGCATGCCAAGTGGCTAGAGGAGCGGAACAAAGTGAATGTTCAAGTAGATGTGGAAAATGAGGACTATGATGATCCATCAATGTTGCAGCACATAATTCCCCAAAACCCTGATCCCACAGGTGATCCAATGCATAACCAGCAAACTATGGTCTACAATATTGGACAAGAGGTGACAATAATATAGCATGATCATTAATATTTTTGCAGTACTTATCTAACCTGAAAAATAATATATCATTCATGTATTTATGCAGGAAAGAGCTCATTTAGCACTGCCAAGGGTTCATGGTCCTTTGCCTGATGAGAGCAGCTTTGTGGCTGCATCAAGAGAGTCTATTCCATCAGCAAGAGTCACAACTGCACAAAAAGAGCAACTACAAGTACATCAGCAGACATGGGTAGATGAAGAGGAAAGAGTAAGAAGAAGGCAACACCTGATCCTGCAAGCACAGATGCTGGTACACCTCAACCTACAAGAGGAAGAGGAATCATGGTCCTTTGCCTGATGAGAGCAGCTTTGTGGCTGCATCAAGAGAGTCTATTCCATCAGCAAGAGTCACAACTACACAAAAAGAGCAACTACAAGTACATCAGCAGACATGCGTAGATGAAGAGGAAAGAGTAAGAAGAAGGCAACACCTGATCCTGCAAGCACAGATGCTAGTACACCACAACCTACAAGAGGAAGAGAATCTTCCAAGAGAAGATCCTGCACAGATGCTCCATAACAGCATGCAACGGAAAGAAATAGGGCAAACACATACAACATTGGACCTGGATCAACCCATTGGCCGTTGTTTGGTGATGAACAAGATGGAGAAAGACAGTCTAACATTCTTGATCTAAATGCAGATGCCCTGGAGGAAATCCAAATAACTCAAAATGCACCTGCAATGTAGATGCCCCTGCAATGTACAATGTTTAGTTCATGTGTGAACTATGTTGCTTCTTGTCCTCCAAGTTTTAGTTCAAATTGGAACTTCTTCAGTTGTCTAATGTACTGACATATTTCTTACTATTTTCATTGCTTGCAAAGGCACAACACTGAAATATTTGACAAAGATAGTAAACTTTATTTCATAGATTCATCATAGTACACATTCTTGCATGCTGCAAACTAATATTGAGATAAGCTCATGACATAATAACTCTAGTGATCAAAGCTACACAAGCATACACAAGTACACAAACACAAACCGCAGTAACTACCCTAAGTTTCTTGCTCTCTCTATTTCTCATCTCCAACAACTGCTTTTTCACCAAGTTTTGATTCGCCTTTAGTTTCCCAGTCTCTTGCTCCAGTTCAGCAATCCTTCTCACCAGTAATGTGTTGTCATCAGGCAATACTACTTCTGAGCTTCTATGATTTTGAGAATTGAGCAAAGATGAAGAGGACCTACCTTTGGAGCATCAACACCACTCCTTGCTTCCATCGCCGTCGACCATCCATCGGCCTCCTTCTAGTAGTACTCCCCCGTAACTATAGCCCAGGCATCACCTTCCTTCCAGATGGCACCATTTGTCAGCCCTGGTTCAACCTTGACGGTGCTGCCGGGGATGGCTGAGGCAGCGGTGGCGCTTGCGCGTCCACCTGCGCCTGGAGGACGCGCACGTGATCCTCCATGCTCACGTTGGGATCCAGCACTGGACGCCAGCCGGTTGGCTCCGCCATGGCTGCTCTCTCCTCCTCCGACGCTAGCACGCAGTAGAAAATCATGGCCTTGTTGTACATCTTCTCGTGGTGCCACCTCGCCCGGACAACGGCATCCGCCTCCGTCTCCGCCTATGCCTCCACATCTCGCATGCGCTGAGTGCGACATCGAGCACTGGCGAGCATGGGGCGGCCCCTCCACCGCACCCCTCCTCGGCGAGCAGGTGCTGGGGGTGGGGACATGCCAGTGCTCTCCATCGACCCCTCTGCATCCGCCATGCGCCACCGCCAGGATTTTGCCGCCGCTAGGGTTGTCGAGTGAGAGGGGAGGGGATTTCATCGCGAACTGGCAGCCACAAGCTTGCGTACTCGTCGCTAGAAAGAAATATGCTTCAGGGGCTTCGTTGCAAAAGAACTGAGCGAGGCGGGGGGACACGTGGCAGCTTTTGGGCAGTTATGCATGAATTTGCACATGCTTGACAATTTAATTACCTCAAGCCAACAACAATGCCAATCTTCCTTTTCTTCCTAAAGCAGAAGACCTATTCCAAAGACAATCTTTCCTTTCCCTAAAACAAAAAGGGCAACGCACAAACCTGATTAGCTTTATTTTGTGTTAATGTTTTGTCAAAAATTTAAGCAATTTTTGAATCAGTTTAATTCAATAAATTAAAACCATAAACATATCTAGTAGATCTATATATAGACCAAATGCAATTGAAAACAACTAGATAATAAGCACACACCTATTGGCTGAGAAGGCCACAACAATAGATATGTCGTTTTCACCCGTGGAAATTAAGGTCGATGGCGCGGTCGTATGCTAGGAAGGAATTAGTTGGTTGATCGCCGTGGATGTATAATGAAACAGAGTGAGGAGTTGCACCGAGATGCACCCTAAAATTCTAAAACACCGGTTCGAACTAAGGAATACCAAATCGACCTCCTGTTTGCATATCTGCGCGTACAAATAATGTTGTTTTTCTGCATGTACCGAAACGACACTTTTGGAGCTTTCATATGGTCGTTAGATACTCATACATGACATTTCAATTTCTACTTTTTTTTAATGTCTAGTGTTCATGCATGGTCTAAAATCCAGACAACTTTTCCAAAGAAACAAAGACGTTGTTTTTTCTAGGTTTCTCTTGGAAACACAACCAAGGTTGCGACAAATAGCTCAGTGATCAGAAAGACTTCATCATTTCTTCTTTCCGAGACCACTGGTCAGCAAGACTGATCAACCCAGCAAAGCACATGCAATTATGCAAATACGAAGACGATGGCATATTCAGTACCCTCGTGCACCAAGGTACGGGCAGACGAGCCACTGGGTTTGGGCAAGTTGGAAACTTCGCAGCTACTAATTACAAACATCCTTTATTGTTTCCCCTTAATCAAATCACCACGTACTAAGCAAGGTACACGCGGACGTACTACTATATGTACTCTGGATCTAGTACCCTGCACTGCCTGCCTGGCTGCATCCTACACACTCCGTCGTCGATCGCAGCATTGTACAACCGGTAGCGGTGTTCACTGCACTGCACCCTGCGATCTCGTCTCACATCATTAAGGCTTTCCCTGCCCGTGCACACATGGGCGTAAATACACGTAAATGAATGGTGCCCTGCCTCCTGCATCCATCGTCTTGAACCAATGCAACCATCGGCATGCTACTAGTCCTTGCCGGCGGCGATGGAGCGCCTCCTGGAGTGGGCCGTGGTGACGACCAGCTGCAGCTGCGCGCCGTCCAGCCACTGCTCCAGGTGCGGCAGCAGCGCCGGGCCCAGCTTCACGTCCGCGTCCACCACGCACAGCAAGATTGCCTGCAACATATCAAATGCAGCACATGGTGATTAGTTAGTCCGTCGTCGGAGAGGACGTGGTGCCGTTGCTGCAGGAGTTTTTAAGGTCTTTCAATGTTCTTGTTTCTTCTCTAAGAATAAGGAAATGAAAGTGCTTGATTTCTGCTGGGCGAATTCATCAGTTTGTTTGATCATTTTGTGTGCTGCGATGAGGAGCCACGAGCCAGGCATGGAAGAAAGATGCAGGGTCGCGTCAGGGTTCAGGATGGAAACATGGGGTGTGGTACAGACAAGGTGTAAGTGCGTGTGTACTGATGATCATGGCGAGATGCGGAGGGTGGGCAGTGCTTTGATGCATTGCAAATCAGTGCGATGCAATGCAGAACATGGTTCTTCGTTAAGCAGGTTTAATTAGTGGGGAGGAACTCGGCCAGCATGCTGCAGCCTGCAGGAGTTTTAAAGGTCTTTGAATGTTCTTGTTTTTTTTTTCTCTAAGAAGAAGGAAATCAATGTTCCTTGTTTTCTACCGGATGAATTCATCTGTTTGTTGTTTCTTTGATCATGTGTGTGTGCTACTGTGCTGGGTGATTGAGTGGCGTGCAGAGGTATAGAAGAAGATGCAGAGACACATGGGTTGTGGTACAGACAAGGTGTACGTGTGTGTGCCGATCCAGGCCGAGATACGGAGGGTGGACACTGGACAGAGCTTTGACGTCTACGGGATCCAAATGAAGGTACACATAACATGGCCATACTATTATTGTCTTAAGGGACACGGCACAAGTGACAAGTGTATGTATCTGTGATGTGGTACTGAATCAATTCCTCAATTGAGTTCTGAATGCTACTGGGAGACGCTCAACGTCTCAACATCATAGGCATACTAGTTGCTATATTAAGCAAAATTAAGGTACTCATGAACATGGCCAGGATATTGGCCCGAAGGGGCAGCTCAAGTGCATATATCCATGAAATGGTAGTGGATATTGACTCGACGGGCATCAAGTGCATGTATCCATGAAATGTGGTGCTGAATGAATTCCTGAACTAGTTGAGTTATGTTATGTGCTGATGGGAGATGCTCTATGCACTACAGGAATCTGCCGCGGTGCCGACGGCCAGCTGCCCTCTTGATAAGATGAGGTTCAGGACAGTTCCGAGTTTCAGACTGGTTTCGATCAAATTATTACAGTATTTGCTGTTTTTTGTTTTTTTGTGAGAATTACAGTATATGCTGCTGGGGGACGCTTGGGGCCTGACATCCTAGGTATGCTAGTTGCCATGCAAATTTATGGTCTGGAGAAAATAGCCTGCAATGTAATGCAGGAACAAGAAAATAGGCTGCAATACAAGGCAACGCAGGGCAGCGTAGGTGTAATTCATGGGGCTGGGATTCATCAGCTCTGGGTATGATTAGGAAAGGACCGTGGCTGCACCGCTGCAGGAGTTTTTACGGTCTTTGAATGTTCTGTTCTTTTAAGGACAACAAAAAATTGAATGTTCATGTTCTCCATCCGCTTGACCATTTGTGTGTTGAATAGTATGCAGGTGTATAGAAGATGCAGAGCCAGGGTTCAGGATGGACACATGGATTGCAGTACAGGCAGAGCTGTGATGAAGGTACTCGTACAGATGACCAGATTACTGACTCAAAGGGGGGAAAACACAAGTTTGCATATTGATTGAGTTGTGCTGCTGGGAGACGCTCGATGCCTCAAAAGCAAGTCTCTATGCACATATTAGCCTGCACAGCTCACCAACTGAAGTTCAGAACAGATTACGAGTTTCGGACTGATTTTGATATTAGAGATAAATGTTTGAATGTTGTGGTTCGTGCATGCAAAAGGTCTGGACGGTTGTATGACGATCTGGAACATCTTGCTAAATTTTTGTGGATCCATGACCTTTTGCATTCAGGATTCCGAAACTATGGGGACATGAAGAAATCGAGCGGTGTTTACCAGAAAATAGATGATGGTCTTAAACACGATCTACAAAAGTGAGTGGAAATGAACGAACCTTGCGAACATGTTGACTCTGGATTTGAAAGACATCCAATTAAGAGAGCCGGAAGAAATGTTGAAAAATGAGTCATAAGAACAATCTGCAACAGCCGGATCACAAGCTGCAAAATCAAAAAAAAGGAAGATTTTTTTCCCATTAAGGATAATGAAAGTTAACTGTTACATCTAACAAATAGCAAGGTCGAAGAGAAGTAACGAGTTAACTATGTACCAAGTTATGTACATGGGCTCGTCCACAATAGTGCAGTGATGATCTGTTACTGTATTCCATCGGACAGGTTGGAAACTTCACAGATAATTACACACATCCTTTATTGTTCTCCCTTAATCAAAATACTACGCACTAAGCAAGCAAGGTACACACAGACGTACTATATGTACACTGGATCCAGTACCCTGCACCGCCTGCCTGGCTGTCTACATACCATTAGCGGTGATCACTGCAGTGCACCACACGATCTCTCCTCATCAACTCGTCTCATAATTAAGATTTGCCCTGCCCGCGCACACATGGGCATAAATACAGGTTAATGCATGCATGAATGGTGCCCTTGCCTCCTGCATCGATCGTCTTGAACCAACCATCGGCATGCACCTTCTTCCCTGCTGCTACTAGTCCTTGCCGGCGGCGATGGAACGCCTCCTGGAGTGGGCCGTGGTGACGACCAGCTGCAGCTGCGCGCCGTCCAGCCGCTCCTCCAGGTGCGGCAGCAGCACCGGGCCCAGCTTCACGTATACCTCCACCACGCACAGCAAGATAGCCTGCAACATATGAAGTGCAGCACATGGTGATTAGTTAGTTCGTCGTCGGAGAGGACTTGCTGCTGCTGCTGCTGCAGCATGCAGGAGTTTTTAAGGTCTTTCAATTTTCTTGTTTCTTCTCTAAGAAGAAAGAAATGAATGTGCTTGAATTCTACTGTGCGAATTCATCTGTTTGTTTGATCATTTTGTGTGCTGACTGACGAGCAACGAGCCAGGCATAGAAGATGCAGGGTAGGGTCGGGTCAGGATGGACACATGGGGTGTGGTACAGAAAAGGTGTATGTGTGCGTTTATTGATACTCATATCATCATATGCATCGCAGATCAGGGCGATGCAACGCAGCACATAGTTAATTGTTAAGCAGGTTTAATTCGTGCTTGGTCGACATGAATGCGATTCAGAAAGAACATGCTGCTGCTGCTGCTGCAGGAGTGTTTGTGGTCTCTGAATGTTCTTGTTTTTTCCTTCAGCAAAAGGGAAATGAATGTTGTTTTTTTCTATTGGGTGAATTCATCTCATTTGTGTGTTGACTGAGGAGCACGCGGATGCATAGAAGAAGATGCAGGGTTGGGTCAGGGTGATTCAGGGTAAGACACATGGAGAGAGAGAGAGAGAGAGAGAGAGAGAGAGAGAGAGTGGTACAGACAAGGTTTATGTATGTACGGCCGGCGTACCGAGGCAAGATGCCGTGAGTAGAGTGGGCACTGACAGAGCTTTGATGCCCGGTGGATCCAATTTAAGGTACTCGTGCATGAACATGGCCAGACTATTAACTCAAAGGACAACATCACAGCACAATTGTATGTATGTGTCGATGAGATGGTATTGAATGGATTGATGAACAAGTTGAGTTGTGAGCTGTTGCTCGACGCCTCGACATCCTAGGTACTGGTTGCTACGCAAGCAAAACTATGGTCCAGATAGAAATATCCTGCAATATAGTGCAAGCACAGCACAATAGCCTGCGATATAATGCAGGAACAGCAAAATAGCGTCCTGTACAACGCGATGCAATGCGGTGCAGCACATGATTAATTCACGGGGGACTCATCAGCGTGGATATTATTCGGAGAGGACCACGGCTGCAGGAGTATTTACGGTCTTTGAACCTTCTTGCCCTTTTAATAAGAAGGATAAAAGGAAATTGAATGTTGCTGTTTCTACTGGGTGATTTCATCGGTTTGACAACTTGTGTGCTGAATAGCATGCAGAGTATAGTCTATAGGTGGTGCAGGTTCAAGGTTCAGGATAGACACATGGTTTGGAGTACAGACATGGCTTTGATTTCTGGTGGATCCAATCAAGGGGCTCGTGACCATGGCCAGATCATTGACTCAAAGGGAGGCAGCACAAGTGTGCATATCTATGAAATGCTACCGAATGAATTCCTCAGCAAGTTGAGTTGCCCTGCTGGTAGACGATGGACGCCTCAACAGGGGCTATTGCCATTTTTGAAATTTCCCTGAACAAATGAGGTTCAGAACAGATTATGAGTTTCGGACTTGTTCACATTCTAGGACAATGTTTAGACGTTGTGATTCGTGCATGCAGGGCGTGGACAGCTGCATGACGAACTGGGATATCTTGTTAACATTTCAGATTATACTGGCTGGTTTCATGACCTTTTGCTTTTAGGATTCAGGCATTCTTTTCCCAGAAAATAGAACATGATATTATGTACAATATACAGAAGTGGGGATGCATGAACCTTGCGAACATATGGACTCTGGTTTTCTAAGGCATCCAAAAGTGCTGGAAGAAATGTTGACAGATGAGTCATCAGCTCGTTCTGTGACAATCGGATCACAAGCTGCAAAATCAAAGACAGAAAGTTTTGCAGTAAGGAAATAGAAAGTTAACTGTATGACACGCCAAACTAGTCATGAATACTGGGATAGATTAAACATGAGCTCATCCACAATATAATCTGATGGCATAAACGGTACAACTAGTATGCAGAGGCTGGGAGGTGTACTCTTCTATTAGCTAAAGTTTCTTTTCTGATGCAAACACCAAAATCGGCCCATGTGTCCACACACAACATTTGCACAATTAACTGTAAAACTTGGAGGGATTTACCTTGCTCAAACTATTGATGCTGACAATAAGAATTTTCTCATCATGGGAGACCAACTGAGAAGCAATTGCCTGTATATTAAAATGAGAAACATAAGATACCAACAACAGTGAAAAGGAACAGCAAAAAGTTGTCCAAGGAATTTATTGAATTTTACAGTCCTAGTAGAACCCATAAACATAAAGATATGTGAAAGAACTTTTACCCGGAAACATCTCAATGGATCAAATTGAGTAACCACGGTTGTCAGGCAGACATGGGCCTGATTTACAACCTGCAATGACAATGACATAAAGGCTTGAGATGATAACTTTATAGGTTATCAGCCAATACAACCCAGAAAAGAATGCTTCTCCAGTGTATTAGTACCTTCAAGGCAGCATCTTTGGTTGCATGGAGCAATTTAACTACAAGAGTATCGATACAGTTCTCCAATGCTTTTTCCTGGAATGGCCATAGCAGAGGTCATTTCCATGGAAGGTGAGGTTAAATAATGGCACAGTACTCTCTGTTAAGTACTTTTAGAAATGATTATATTCCCACTAAAACAAAATTCTTACATGCTTGTCAAGAATTCCAACCAATAGAGAAAGCGCAAGCTCTCTAGTGGATTCATTTGGATCATCAAGCATTTCAAGTAGAGAAGAGGACATCTGATGTAAATTCTGAAGGAGGAACAAATATAAGGTGGCATCGCTACCAAAAAACATAAACGAAGGAGTATAATATCCCTTAAAGATTTAAAAAATATATAAGGAGAATTCAAATAGATCAGCCAAACCTTGATTGACACCGGGTGACCATTCATCTCAGGAAGACTCGCCGCGTCCTGTTTCCAGAAAAAAAAGGATATCTGTTATCTAGCTGCCTACCTATAAGAGTCCTCAAAAGCCACTACAAGTACACTAAGACTGGCCAAAATGGGAAAAGGGCGACAAGCCAAAAAAGTAATGATCAAACATAACAAGAAGCAGGCCAGTTAAGTACTTATAAACCTGATGATACATCTGGGGAATGCTTCGACTTTCAACTGTGTTCTCCGAAAGCATACTATAATCAGATCTCCGAGGGATACCACTGCTAAGCCTTGTAGTAATTGACCTTTTGTTAACCATTTCAGCTCTGCGGCCATAAGATTCATGTTCAATCATCCTAGCACGGCGACCCTGGGCTTCCAAAGGAGAATTTGGGACATACTGGCATGCTGAGCTGAATACATCATCAGCTTTAACATAGTTAGATTGATATGCATCATGCTGCTGGGATTTATTTTGCTTTCCAGCATAACTTCTGGGATGAGGATCTGTAGCAGCAAAGCGATCAAAATATGGCGCCTTCTGTCTCTGTCTCTTTTGCTGCAAGAACTCTTCCAAGTCGCTCCCTATCATGGGGATTAACTGCTTCATTGCCCGTGTAAGTCGCTTTTGTTCATCCATTGACAAGCTAACTAAAAAGCTTAACATGGATGCAGGATCATAGTGAGAATAGATTGAAGATAAACCAATCACTGCAGCCTCTTTTACCTTGCTGTTTTTATCCTTAAACAAAAGGGTTAGCTTTCCAAGCCATAGCTTAAGAAAACTGCTGCTGGAATAGATATCAGAATTGACTGAGCATTTTGCAAAAGAGGATTTTGCAAACTCAAGAACTGCCAGTCTTGACTTGGGAGATTTCTGCTCATCTAGTGAACGAAGTAGAGCAGGTAAGAGAGAATCAATGGAATAACTATCACCTGCAAGTGTCAGAATTGCTAAGCACTGCTGCTTGATTGATTCCTTCGGATCATTTAACCGAGAGAAAACATGGGGCAGCGTCTGGTCCAGATACTGCTCGAATGGCTTCTTGAAGAATGGCATGATCTCAGCAAGTGATGAGAGAGCAGCATGAGCCACTTTGTGATGCGGATCATCCAAGTAACGACTAACAAACCTCATAACCTTCTCAAAATTCTGTGAAACTTCCTGAATGCCTTTTGGTGCCTGTTCTAGCAGAGACTGCTGTAAGAAATTGAATGCATATACCCTCATCATCCAGTCTGACTTTGGGTTAAGACCCAAAGAAAGTGCCCCTGTGAGAGAGGAGGGAACATCCATGCTATTGACCATTTCACCCAAAACGGGTTGTTTACTATCTAGATCACCTCTTGTACTGGCATAAAACCAGTTTGTGATCTGCTTACCCAAGAGAGGTCGCCGGAAGTTAGGAGTGTGGTTATTCTTTGGCTCATTATGAACTACACCCTTGCGAGGAGTATTAACAAGGTGCCTCTCCAATTTCTGAGTCCTTAACTTTCCACCTGAGCTTCCATCAGATCTTGCTTTAACAGGGCTTTGGTTTAGCAAGTTTTCTGAATATTCCGAACTGACGGAAGGAGACATGCTCAGTAGGTGAGAAGGATCTCCTGATGCTTGAGCTTGTTGAGAAGATATCTGTTCAACATTTGGCCTGCACTCAGCCTTGTCTTGGAAAGTTGTTTCAGCAGTTGCTTGTGACAGTAAAATGTCTGGAGTTGGTTCAAATGCAGAGTCAGAGGGCAAGTAACAGGATGATGAGCTGATACCTGCATTATGGTCTAAATTCAGTAAGTTGACCAATAAAGCCAACTATTCCCCACTGAGAAATAAGAAGAAATAAAAATGTAATTTCCCATGACATATACCAGAATCACATTTATCAGAGTCTCGATCTAGAATTATTTCTTTTCCGGGAGTGCTTGTATCTTCAAATGAATTTCCAATAGCTAAAGTTCCTTGTTTACTTTCTTGAGCTGGACTTTCAGAGGTCATACCATCATGCTGAAGAGATAACTTCATCAGTGCTGATTGCAGGTCTCCAGAAGAAAATGATGTCGAATCAACCTTGAGAACTTTGTCCATTGCAGTTGAAATCCTTTCTACTGGGGAAAGCTGTTTTTGATTTGTCTCAGCATCATCATCATTTATCATCTACAACAATTCAGAAATAAGGTAAGATTATATGATCAATTAGGAAAATGTCAGATAGATTCGAGTATATACTTTCTGCCTCGATGGTTCAAATGATGAGAAGAGTTGATGAGAACGTTCAGGCCAAATCCTGGAGAATATCCTGTAGCATGCTCTAGCACCCGATCGGACCTTCACATTAAGAAAGCTGCTTAAAGATTATGACCAAATAACAAAACAGATTTTTTTTAAGAAAAACTAATCAGAAACAGAACATTTTCGAAAAGGACATCTGCAACAAGAACATAGCTTAGAGTGCATTCCCTGTTTTTTCATTTCAGCCCAGTGCATAATAATACAAATATACTACAGGCAATTGCTTCAGGACAAAATATTAAGGGCGTGGACATTTTCATTATCTAAAAATAAATCGCCATTACTAGCAATGCTACAAGTTTGTAATCAAATGTCAAACTTGTAATCTCTCCCAAAAATAGGCAAAGGAATATAAATATGCCTTCATACTCATCAAAGACACAAAGAATTAATGGAGAGAAGTAAATACCTCACTGGTTGCATCTGCTATGCAACACTTTATGAGGTCTTCATACAGATTAGCTGATTTCTGTAGTTCCGGAGTATCAACCCAATACTCTAGCATCAGTATTGCATACTCACAGCACCTAAAACAGGGGCACATTGTTAAGCATCCATCAAAGAGCAATGTGTATTGCGGGCTTAGTGCTTTTCTCTTACCTGCCACGAAGAACTGCACTTCTGTCATTCTTTGCGAATTCAATAATTTTTGGCAGAATGCGAGCTACTTTGCAGTTTCGTAGCATCTGTACAGACAAACATTGTGCATCAAGTACGATAAAATCAAATGGCCAAAAAAATCATTTCAGTATGTACCTCTTTTATACAGTTATCAGCAGACTCAGCAATTACAAGAACCGTGATCACAACATTCTTAAGAAGGGCCTACAGATATGAGAATGTAAATTGGTCTGTTCAGATACAGTTAGAGACGTACTAAGCAAACAAATATAGGACGGATAGATGAAGGAAATCAACAACATACCGGAATAAGCAATTCAGCACATGGTTCAAAGTCGCGCAATAGCTCCTTTGATATGAAAATTAGGAGATGACATGCCTACAAACATCCAAAATATGAGTAGAAAGTGACGCTTCAATGGGTGTACAAATAAATGGCACGAAATGTCCTATAGACACGTCGATGATTACACGTAATATGTGTTTTTGGGACACACTACTTTGGTCCGTTACTTTTGTGGCAACTATATGCTGATTTGTAGTACATACATGCAGCAATCAATTTTCCAAAATCGTAGCAAGTCTCATTACTACAGACATACAAAGGGGAACAGGCAAACCTGTTTTACAACAGTCGATCTCCTGTCCAGAAGCTGATTTATAAGAGGGGTCACAAGTTGCTTTAGGAGCACAGGAAAGGCTGAATAATCCGCAGCACCTATAATACAGAAAAAATAAAATGCCCTCAGAAAAACTCTTTCCCTTACCAAAGTGTTAAGTTTAAATGTATAATGTGCATAGTAAAGTCAGCATAAACAAGAAGGTATTGACAACCTCCAAGAACTATGCCTTCCACTCTTTGCATTGCAGTTATCCGGATTGACCAATCATTATCTGGCTGTAAAGTAGACGTTGCTTTTCCTATTTCCTTTATCAGATCTTTCTCAGAGAAGACCTTTATAGGTTCAACTGATTTTCTTGTAATATCTCCTTCCCCTGTATAAAATATAGATGAACAGATTGCAGTCCAATAATCATAAATAGCTAAATACTGTAAGCAAAGCATAGCCGAAGCGGGCAGACGTTTGGAATTCACGAACAATAAACCATCAACCATCCTATGTTCTAATACCAATATGGTTTGTTCTTGGCTTGCTACTAAGTACAAAATAATTGGTGTTATTTGTTCCTGTCGTAATCAGGTTGACTCACTATGAAAATTGATCTGAGTACTGGACAGTAAGAACCTTCCAAAACTTCCGAGAATAGGACTAGTATGAACAGACCAATAGCCAACCGGCCTTAATATTAAACTTCAATATAGATCATTTTGTTTGAAACTGCAAAGGTAGCTTTCTAATTTCCAACTTGTATATTTATGCTTAGTATTATTCAAGAATTAGTATGTGTTTAATTGCATAAACTAGACTGTTCACATCACTCCAATGAAAGTCAATGCTTTGATGCAACTATGCAATCATGAGCATTCTTGTCAGTTAGTGTCAATAGTATTATACTAAGAAGTTTTTTAACATGCATAGTTCCCATTCATTTCAAGTACTACCAGAAAGCCATAAAGTAGATATAATATTTAGCACAGATAAGCCTATTTTAGTATTTTTTACTGTGTTTACTATGAAAAAATCTGGTTTGATAATCACAGAGTAACATATGACATCCTTCACACATCTAAAGTGATTAACTGAGTGTCCCGTGCGCAATAAAGTCCAGCATACCTGCTAGAAGTGGCATATCTCTTGTGCTGATCTTTTGTTTGATCGTTTTCCTTAGTTCATTGGTATCAGGAGATTCAGTTTCTGTTGTCCTACAAATATTGTGATGGACATCTGATATGGTTGAATCTGTTTGTACATTTTCCAATCTTGCATTCATCTCCTTCATCTGAAACATCACAATGCCAACTAGTCGGATTTTTTTCTTCTATTTCACAATTAGTGATTGTTTCACCATAAGCAGATTCCTTTGAAATTATGATGTGTATTAGACAAGCATTTTATTCCCAAAGATTTTGTTCATAATGCAATTTATCCAAAACGTAACTGGAAATTTGTCAATTATGTACTATAACAGCATATGCTAATTTCTTCAGTTCTGGTATCAGTTATGCCAAAGCCATGTGAACTGTTATGTACATTCTCAAAAGATTGCATATTGTATTTCTTTCAAATACTTATTTTCGCAATTTTCATATACATTATTAGCACTTTTACGCTGGGGCTAATTGCAAATGATTAACTTTTTTTTTGCAACTGATTAACTAGTACAATGCCTAGTACTCGTAAGATGGTTAGGCGCTGAACTCCGAACGAAAAGGGAAGAGAATCGAAACCCCACTCAGTATGGCAATACCTCCATGAGCAGCACGAGGAACCTCCTGGCGGCCTCCCGCACGGCCGCGTCGCCGTCCCCGAGCCGCCCAACAACGAGCGGCGTGAGCTCGTCCGCGTGGGGTCGCACCGCCTCACCTCCGGCGGCGCACAGCGCGTCGAGCGCCAAGCGCGCGGCCTCGGCGTCGCCGCCACCGCCGCCGGGGCGGAGGAGGCCCGCGCAGCACTCGGCAAGGGCGGCTGCGCCGAGGGCCGAAACCCCCGCGTCCGGTCCTGGGCCCAGCCCACGTAGCCGCTCCACAGCGGCGGAGGACGCCATCCCGCCGGCCGGCACGAGAGATTGATGGGTGCGTACTGCAGCGCGAGATGATGATCGATGTTTTCGAAATGGAGGGAAACGAAGAGGAGGAATTGGAGGATAGGAAACGAGGTTTGGTTTGGGAGTGATGGTTTTATAGGCGCGGGTTTAGAACCTAATTTGACCAAAATGCGTGTATTTTCCCATCAGAGTATAAGAGAACAGGGTGATGGGTTGACAGTTGACATACAGGCTATGCCTATTCTTTTTTTAGCTGGTTATTCTGCCGAAAATGGTGAATGGAACCTGGGTGCGCGCACCCATTCACGAAAAGTTTAAAAAAGTGCTATTTAAAAGTTTCCAAAAAATGTGAAGTAAATTTTTGCATGTAGATATTATATTGATACTTACTCATGTGTGTTTTCACGGAAAAATACCATTGTGTGTGACCTACACAAAAATAACAAAATGCAAATTCCTATTCCTGTGAATAGTACAAATTCCTGTTCACTATTCTCATTTGGACATTTTGTCATTTTTATACAGGCCACACACAATAGTATTTTTTCGTGAAAACTCACACGAGTAAGTATCAACATAATATGTACATACAAAATTTTACTTCACATTTTTTGGAAACTTTTAAATAGCATTTTTTTGAACTTTTCGTAAATGGGTGCGCGCGTACCCAGGTTCCATTCCTCCGGGTCGGTTATTCTGCCTCCTACTCTCCTCTTCTGCTTAGTTCATTCGAGAGAATCCCCTTCTGATAGTTAATAAATGGTTGTGTGCATTCATCGATGTAGAGGTCGGGCCCTCACCATGCCAACCTCGCACCAAAACCATAGTATTATCTTCTTACATGCATCAATTGTTTGTTGTAATAGGACTAAGTATAAGCTTTGAACAGAGAAAAAGCATTAATCTACAAACCCATTTCTATGGTAACAATGAAATTTTATTATCTCACATCAGTGAAATAATAGAAATTTCTATCTAAACGTGTTAAATGTACTATAATTTTTTCTTCTTAATACCTAATCATGTAGCAGGAATTGATGTCAACATGTTTTGTTTGACCACACACATCAGATATCTATGTCAAGATATTGTACAATATTAAAATATACCAGAACGTAAATACATAAATATATGTACACTGTCATTCATGAATCCGCGGAGGCATGTGTTTTTGTATTCTGTTCTCACATTTAAAGATCTTTATAAAACTTGATGTATAAAGAAGGAACAAAAGTAACTATCATTTTATTCACAAGAACTGTTGATAATGCAAATGTGTTTTTAATAAGACTCAATAGATCATGTAACAAAAATACAATTACTAATAATTAGAGTATCATTACATGTTCATTATGATAGCTAAATGATAGAAATTATACTAATTAATAATGTAGTTTAAATAATGTTAAATATAAAATTTTAGTATAAATATTAATAATAGTATTTGCCTTAATTTCTTGACAAGCAATGTTTTGAATAAATGAACATAGCAGAATGGATGCAAAGAATGAATATAAAATAAAAGACACTCAACAACCAACAATATATAATGATAACATAGAGTAAGAATTTATAGTTTCCATTTACGATGTCAAATAATATATACATGTTTGATATGTGTGAAGTGAAATGTTAACAATTAGTGTTTGAATCATGATTTCGGGCATCTAATAGTTGCAAGATTTTAATTCGTGAAATCGAAATCTGATTTGCATGATGCTTTCTATAAAATAAATTCTAACATATATGTTAAAATAACATGTTTTCTTTATTGTGCTCATCTTGTCTTTCAAACTTTAACTCACATGATTGGCATCATGGACTCCAGGCTCCAGCTTATATGATCATATAATTATATTATTGGACAACTGGATATATTTTAGCATCAAGTTTTGTAAATGTACATCATACAACATATGAACAGAACATTTTTTTTACTAGGGAAATATGATTGAAAACATAGTGAGATCTAATTGGGCAGAAATACAGATTATTTGGTCCATGCCATTCAAAATAAAAATCAGTTCGACTAACCTCCTATTGTTGCAGCATCGTTGTTGTCTTGACAAAGACTCGTGTTATAATCAACATATATGTTATTAGACCATGATATATTCTTAGTTAATGACATGATAATAAGCATGTCAACTCCTCGCAAGAACATGCTTAAGCCAGGCGCTTAATCTTTTCTCGTTGTGCAAAATTGTAGTCAAAATGTGTCATACACCACTGAATATAGTAAATAAGAAGTTTAGTTATAGCCAAGTATACTCCGCCAGAAAATATGGTTTTGGACTTATTGCATGGCTGCATGTGCATTAGTTGATCCGTCACAAGTAGTGTGATTTTCCTTTTCTTAGATTAGAGGGAGAAGTGTAGTCTAAGTTTGTAAAGGCAGGGGGCGGGACATGGATCATGTGTAAATATGGGACTAGGTTACCGTTTATCCATTGGTTAGGTTAACCAAACCGAAAAATAGTCCAATGGGCCAGATGATTAACCCGAGAACGTTTCAGGTTATTTAGATTCGACCCTGTTTTACGAAAGGTTGTCTGTCACTCTGCCTTCTACGACGCCAACAAAGCGACAAGCCGCCTAATAACCTCTCTAGAAATAGCACTCGAAGTATCCGTGAACAAAAGTTGGGTTTTTATCTCTTCTCCACCACCGCCTCCAAGAAACTTATCCTCCACCTCCTTCTCTACCATAGATCGCCATCCCTCCTCCGGCCGATCTCGCCGGTGTCGGGAGGGGTGGGGGAACAAGATCTATGGGTAGAGTTTTTCATAAAGGTAGTGTTTTTAATATATTAGATTAGGGTTTTGGTGTTCATCTTTTTTTGGTCTCAGCCTCAATGAAGATGGTGCCATCTACAATAAGTGATCTTCTAACCTTCGTTTGACGATGAGATCTCCTTCCCAGCATCAATGACGATGTTCGAAGATTACAATTCTCTAGGTATGGGCCTTCAGATCTTGCTTCGCCATATCGGTTTTGGATCTTTTCTCGTGGTTGCCACGAGAAGTCTCCTCACAATATTTGTCCCGGTTGCTACGTTCTCGATAATAGTGATTCGTATTCTCGGCTATCCAGCGACGTCAATCATGTTGTTCGGTTATTTTTTCCTGGTATACTGGTGTTGGTACTCTTACCGTTATTGATCGACTATTTTAATGTTGTGTGCATGCACGTAGCCTTAGCATTGGCTTAAATTAAAATTATGGGAGAACCTTTGGAAGAAGAAAGAGTTTGAAAACCCCGAAGATTTAATCATTTCTTTTAGACTTTATTTTATAATCATTTAAGATAATTTGTGTATCTTTAGTTCTCTACCATGTACTATTTATTGCTATAAATATATGTGGTATTGATTGTAAAAAAAAAAACAAGCCGCCGCCGCAGGAACAAGCTCGTCTGTACTCTCTGCCGTCGTCGCAGCCAAAGTCGTACCCCCGGACCATGTGTCCACCGGCATCCTGCCGGCTGCCGAGCCATTTCGCCGCGCCCACACGCCCGATCGTCTGCATTCTCGACACTCGCAGCTGCAGCTATTTGCACCTGCACGCTCGCCCGCCCGATTGCACCTGCCTGCTCGCCGCCGCCAAACATAGGCAGCAGCAGGTCGCTGTGCTCGCCGGCAGGCCCGTGCACCCGCCCTCGCGGAATGTTGCGCTGCTGCTGCGTTAAAACAAAAATTAGTAAGACGTTTTACAATGAACTGGAAGTTGTGCATATTTTTTCCATTGAGGTTTCAAGGTAGCGAGCCGATTAAAACTCGGTACTATAATATATATTCTCATCTACTAATGATTTGTCTTATTTACTGTTGCACAATGTCAAAAGTGGTTCAAACCTTAATAACCATTAATGGTTAACCATTTCTACCATAGTAACCTAATGGCTAACCTATATTATCCTTAATCTTACATAAAATGGTTAAACAGGTTTGAAACCAAAAGATAAAATGGTTAATCAAATCTCAGCGTGAATCATGTGCCAGTACTCGAAATAGTGCAATGTAGCTTAATTAGTTGTGCGTCCATAAAGGCGCCGATCTAGCTATTTCAGAGTTTCAGAAATGCCAAGTCCTGAGGCAAAAGGAAAAGGCTGTAATTATCACTACAAAACTTGCGTATCATCTCTGAAAAAACTTGACACAGCTCTGCATATCAGATATGAGAGACAGACAGCCCGTGAACTATCAATCCACATAGCTAGGGAGTAGCTTGATAAGATCACAAATCAATGGCCAGATTTCTTCTGGGTCTTGATAATAATGCAGTGGTTAGAAGCCAACGAACAATCGCGTCAGTGGAGGTTAGAAAACACAGCAACGACGACGACTAGCTTTTTGTAGAACGTTCTACATTAGAATTTCTGAACTCTGAACGTCACCTCCTTCGTCTTGCTGCAAAAAGGTTGACCACTGAATAAAATGTCTGACTCGACGAATTGAAGAAGGAGATGACCCCCAACAGAACTAGGCTGTAATCGTCGTCGTCGGGCCGACTTGGACATAGACAACCGAACGTACACTGCTAGCTAGGATTTAACAAGAACGACGATCAATTCAAAGAACAGTCCGTGTACGTGTACACGTGCGAATGCTGTCGCCCGTGCGTTGAGACAACGCATCAGAAGTGTGTCCAGTCCACGTAATATATATATATGTGCATACAGTGTGCGTACAATAAATCAATCTACCATTCATTCCTCGCTAACAAAGGCGATTCAATTGTATCTCCCCATTACTCATACACTAGAAACCAATGTCAGAGATATTTCCTGGGCCACATGCTTTAATATCCATGTCAATATGTTTAAGGATATTAACATATACATGAACTGAATATAAATATAAATATATACATACCATGTCATTCACAATCCTAAAGGCATGTGATATTTTCTTCAATGTCCTTTTTTCTCTCAAAATTAAGGGGATTCGGTCCGAGGATCTTAATAATGTCTAATGTTCAAGGAAGACAAAATGGACCTCTCTTAATCTACAAGATATGATTTATCCCTGTTATCTAGGTTGCAACTTTCATTCCATTTTTTATAATGCCAACGAGCATTCACCTCAGAAATATTGTGTTTTACTTTCAATCATAATATTTATATAGTATAGCAACAAACACCATGATTGATGATTATTAATACTGTTATTTGGTAAATTATGACAACTAAGTAAGAATAAAATATACTAGTTAATGGTGCAGTGTCATTAAAGTAAAATATGAATAAGTACAAAGTTTAATATAATACAAATTTTACAATGGTTACCATTTTTAAGAACCGTCCATCCATCATCAGCGTTCTGACTTTTGATTGTATCAAAAGTGTGGGACATGAACCAAAATATGGTGTAACGTTCAAGCTAGAAATGATAAACTCTGTTGATGCATTGTGATAGTATCATATAGCATTGAAATAAGCATAGTAGTTGTTTTATACCGGAAAAAAAGAGAAAACGTTGGGAGAGTATTTAATTGGGCACATATAATCAAGCTTTATTAATGCATGCATGCCGGTCAAAATGAAAAATCAATTCGGTGAACGTTCGGCAGTTGTAGCATCATTGTAAGCATGACAAAAACTCTGATTAGCACGGGCGTACGCAAGTGTTCAATATTGTCTTGTTGTGCAAAGTAGTGGAAACGTGTCATGCGCATCATGCATGGCTAAAAAAATAATGCATACTACGAGATTTTCCTTTGTGATTTGCACTCTATGCATATGGTATCCTGTGCATTAGTTGACCCGTCACAAGCAGACGGCGGTACATGCAGTATTTGCATGTAGTCAAAACAGTATAATGTGGTAACTTAATTTGGTGTGCGTCCTAGCTTAAAGGCATCAATCTAGCTGTTTCAAATTCAGAAATGCCAAGTGCTAAGGTATGATGGAAATAAAGCGGTAATCATATATCACTATTCACTACAGCTAGCTTGCGTACCATCTCTGAAAGAACCGGGGACGGCTAGGTACGTATGTGTTGACAAGATTATATAAATCTATGGACGGACTGGGTCTTGAACTCTTGATAGTGCACTGCAGCGGTTAGAAGCCAGCGAACGGTCGGGTTAGAAAACACGAAGACCACTACCTTTTTCTATGAGCGAGCGTTCCACATAAAAATCTCTAAAAACCCTTGTGTTGTTGCACGAAGACTTGACCACTGAAAAAAAATGTCTAACTCGACAAATTGAAGAAGAAGATGACCCCAACAGAACTACAGTAGGCTGTTGTCGCAGTACCCAAATACTTGGACGTGGGTAGACGAACGAACTGACACGGCTAGCTAGGAATTAACGGGAGAGACGTACACACCAGAGGGGCAAGGTAGGGCGGCTGCCCTCCTTGATTTTCCTTAAATACGTATAGATGTTTTACGTTTCTTTTCTAAACAATTTGAGTGGCTGTACTTTGAAAATGGATTTCATACGATAAAGTATGCTTGTTTTAATGAACACCGTTCAAAATGGACTTCAAACCAAAAATTACGAGTAGGTATATTTTTTTGGGTTCAATGTGAAAAAGACTGCTATATATGATAAGATAAACTTGGGCTATTCTCGATTCATACGCGGCGAATTGGAGACTTTAGATGTTTCTTGATATTTAAGAGATACATCATGTTTCATCCGATGACATCATCACCTCTAAGTTTGCATTAGGCGTTGTTTTTACTGGTGGTGACGACAAAAATTGAAAGGAATTTCCCGGCGACAAAGACCATCAACACCAAGATGTGCATCATGCGAGTGATTTTAAAAAATCTCGATAGATAGAATTACAAAAAACAAACTTTATAAAAGGACAAGACTTTTCCATTGAACTACTACTATTGCTATGTTTTTAGGTTTTACTAAAGGCACGGATGTTTTGGCTCTGGGTGCATATGCTCTCTATTATGAAATGCAAATTTTGATACATTTTGAAATGTCAAAATATTCCAAAAGAAAAATTCACGTACATGCAGATCTTCACATGCTATATGCGCAAAAAGTCTTTTCATGAAAAATCGACTTGTCATCCGGGGTGTGTAAAACAAACAAAATTTAGTGCTAAAACTAAAAAAATTTGTGAGACATGTTTTGTCTTTTTTACATCAATCACAAAAGGTACTATTTTTTCACGAAACTGTAAGAACACTAAGATGTAATGCAAATAAAGTTTTTAAAATTTTGTGATAATTTAAAACAAGATTTTTCGGGTGGAGGGAGCATATGCACCAAATATGTTTATATATTTATTTTACTATAAGAAGATGCGCTAGAGTCATACTACCTCCGTTTCAAGGAATAAGGCGTTCTCGTTTTACGAGCTTTTTGTTTGACCAAGAATTACTTTAAATAGATAAAGATTGTTTGTATGAAATTAGCATCATTAAAAAGTGTTTTTCAATACGAATCCAACGATACTATATACATATAATATAATCAAGATTTTGTTGCTCAACTTTTATGGTCAAAGTTCGTTTTGAAATACGTGTGCGCCTTATTCCTTAAAACGGAGGTAGTATAAAACATGATCTTTTAAAGATATTTTGATTTTAGAGTTGCTTGAGCTATCTGTAATTCCTATTTCATAATAAAGGTCTATTTCGTCCATCGCCACTGCGTGTACGTATCTGCACTCGTGGGGACACAGTTACTATTGATAGATGCACGTGAGACGTGGCCGGTGTACGTACGAACGGACGGTAATTCCCGACTTCCCGTCGATCGATCAAATGAAGTTATACTAGTCCGCGTTACTAGCTTGATCCATCTACTCCTGGCTCCAACATCTTTAGGCGCATAAGATCTTCTTTTTTAGGGAATGCCATTTGGTTAACTTTATTGATTATTAAAGATACTTACACTGGTAGAAAAACGGCCATTGGTCGCGGTTCGCAACTGCTATTAGTCGCGGTTGCGCAACCGCGACCAATTATGCGCGACTAAAGGTCTCCCCCTTTAGTCGCGGTTCCTTACGAACCGCGACTAAAGGCCCGTCCACGTGGGCGGCAGGCGAGCGCCAGGGCGGAGAACCTTTAGTCACGGTTCTTTTGGCCAACCGCGACTAAAGGCCTCCGCAGGTTTAGGGTTTTAGCCCCCCCCCCCAAACCTGGTTTCTTTTTAATTTGTATTGTTTTATTTCTTTTGGGTTTTAATTTTGAAGGAGTTTCACATATTCTACGGTACTACATATATACATGCATATGAATGTACAATTTCAAACAAATTTGAAATTAGAACCAAAAAGAATTCAAGAGGAATATACAATATATATTCAATATCGGATGACCATATACAATTTTGAACAAGTTTCCATACATAATTTAGTGCATATGAAGTTCTACGTCCTCTACATAGTGTTCTCCTCTAGGATCGATGACTTCCTCGCGAACCATCCAGCTAGTTCCTCTTGAAGTGGTCGGAAGCGAGCTTCTGGACTAAGCGTCTTCCGGAGGTTATTCCTCTTGATGTTGTTCTCAGACGATGGTCCCGCTCATTGGTGTATCTCCGGATCCTCTCACAAACATAGTATCCACATAGATTGGTCCCCGGTGGCTGAATATCCGTCTCCGACGTATCGATAATTTCTTATGTTCTATGCCATATTATTGATGATACCTACATGTTTTATGCACACTTTATGTCATATTCGTGCATTTTCGGAACTAACCTATTAACAAGATGCCGAAGAGCCGCTTGCTGTTTTCTGCTGTTTTTGGTTTCGAAATCCTAGTAACGAAATATTCTCGGAATTGGACGAAAGAGACCAGGGGCCTAATTCGCCACGAACCTTCCAGACCGAAGAGCATACGAAGTGGGGCCACGAGGTGGCCAAACCACATGGCGGCGCGGCCAAGGGGGCCCGCCGCCCGTGGTGTGGGCCCTCGTCGCCCCCGACTCTGCCCTTCCGCCTACTTAAAGCCTCCGTCGCGAAACCCCGATGCGAAAAACCACGATACGGAAAACCTTCCGGAGACGCCGCCGCCGCCAATCCCATCTCCGGGGATTCTGAGATCTCCTCGGCACCCGCCGGAGGGATTCATCTCCCGAGGACTCTACACCGCCATGGTCGCCTCCGGAGTGATGAGTGAGTAGTTCACCCCTGGACTATGGGTCCATAGCGGTAGCTAGATGGTTGTCTTCTCCTCATTGTGCTTCATTGTTGGATCTTGTGAGCTGCCTAACATGATCAAGATCATCTATCTGTAATACTCTATGTTGTGTTTGTCGGGATCCGATGGATAGAGAATACCATGTTATGTTAATTATCAAGTTATTACATATGTGTTGTTTATGATCTTGCATGCTCTCCGTTATTAGTAGAGGCTCTGGCCAAGTTTTTGCTCTTAACTCCAAGAGGGAGTATTTATGCTCGATAGTGGGTTCATGCATTGACACAGGACAGTGATGAAAGTTCTAAGGTTGTCTTGTCGTTGCCACTAGGGATAAAACATTGGCGCTATATCCGATGTGGTGACCCAGCGTACCACTGCATGGTGTAGTACACAAGTCGTTGACATAACACAAGTGAAACACCGTTCCACTCATATTACATCTCTCAGAGTGGTACAACAGAAACATATGCGAGTCCAAGGTATGTCTATAGAAGTACACACGATTTACATAAGATCAACACAACCTCCTACTTTACATGAGGTAAAACTTCAAATAAAGCTCCAAGAACGACTCGTAGTCTATCTTATTGCTAACTCAAGTTTATGAGCTACTTGGCTTGCTATAGAAATCTAGCTACTTAGGTGCTAGGATTAGGGAAAGGTTCCCTTTTATTACTAGTCTGGGTTTCCATCATAGCTGATGCAGAAGTTGACTCCATTGACTTCTTTGACTGGATTCTTAATCTTGTTGCAGTGGACTCCTTTGTCTTCGAGTTCCACGGTAGTTTCTCCTTCGGTGCCTTGATCTAAGAAGGGGGTTCAAATGAGATAGAATGAGTACGAGCGTACTCAGCAAGTTCATATTAGGAAATAGGTGTATCATGCACTAGCTAGCCATAGACCAGAAAGTCATAGGCCAATGCAAGTTTTCATAAACATTTCTTCAAAAGGTTTATTTTATTCTGAAAACTATGCCCGTCGGTCTTCACAGTTGACTAGAACTTCGTGGAGTTCCTTTCTGCCGCGTTAGTTCCTGAACAGGGAGTGACAGTCACAATTCTTGATACCCTCTGCAGAGGTGCGTTACTTTACCCCACAAGAGATCTTAACTTTGTTGCCGGCCGAGAGTATGTCCCCGTCCACACTTCCTTGGGTGTGAGGCCCAGTATAAGATCCAAGCCAATCACTGCCTTCTCCGCGACCCTGCAAACCCACCCTTCCAACCGTACACCCCCAGTAGACTTCTCCCGATAATACGGCTTTACTCACGGTGTACTCCGGACAATCCTTCATAGATCGTAGAGCTTATCATCACTAATGGATGGGGATTTAAAAGGATATCCCAACCTATTGCGGGTGCCTCCAACACCCCGGCTCTAATCCGTTGGCGTGCAAAGGGAAAATACAGCTGACTTCCCAGAGCCATTATAGATCTTATGGATAACGCGATATGTACGGCGCTAGAATCACTGGACGGCATTGGTACTTAGTCCTAGATGAGTAGTACCCATGCAATGGAACCTCCACCATATCAACACATACCATGGTTCCATTGCCCACCACATAGTCACATTCATAATTGTAAAATAATATTTGCTTTTCAATGCATGAGTGATAAGTATAGTACTTTGCATATAGTTTGATAAAAATAATCAAATGACATGAGCAAGCGATGAACTTGCCTTTCTTGACTGCAAGATTATGCAGGCAAAAGCTTCGATACGTGAGAACTCCAAATGCTGAAATACCATCATCGTCCGGTAAGGACAATGTTTAAAGAACGGCAAAAATGCTATAATGCATAGTATGAGATGCAATCGTCCCGAGCGTAACCTAACCTCGATGATTTAGGATGTATGAGTTGTAAAGATTTCCTTAGGGTTGGTTGCACTTTTAGAATGGTTCTCAAACAAGGTTCTTATTAGGGTTTGGTTATATTAGCATCATAGTTAAGTGATATAAGACATTATAACAATCATACACATAAAGAATAATGGTGGAATAATATGTAAAGAACAGTTGTCAATTTTAAGTTCTACAGAACATGGTTGATGATTACTTTACTATACTTCAAAAGAATAACTTTTGAAGAACATGTTGTTTAAGAAATATTTAGTATTTCAAAGAAGGATTAGGGCTTCTAAGGTTTGATTGACATTTGTACTTCAAAAGAATAACTTTTGAAGAACAGGTTAAATAAGAATATGAACTACCTTAAATAGGAGCTAAGTGCTATTAGGGTTTACTAATAGGACTAGTTGGTGCTTAAGTAGAAGTGATCTACATGTAGCAAGTATTAGTAGGTTTCTTATTATGGTTTCTCCTAAGCATCATATCAAAGGATGGTTATCAAGGTGTTGCTATGAGTTAGGGTTTACTATGACTTCATATTTGCTTTACCAAATAATCTCTAATAGTTTCTAAGCTAAGTGGTTTATCATTTCCTAAGTAAGGTTTAGTTGGATAGGAACATGTGATGTGATTTGCTACACAAAGTTGATACTAGGGTTTATCATTATGGTTCTACTAGGGTTTAATGATTGAGGTTGATCTTAATGGTATGGTATATAGGAGTGGTGATCAATGGTACTAATTCAATTAACAAGTTAGGGTTTCTACCTAGGTGACATTAGTGGATCATATAGGTTTTAATTAAGAATAGGAACATGAAATGATAATCTCATGTGACTTGGTTTTATGCTAGTGGATCCTAAGCATGTATTCAATTGTTGCTAATTAGGGTTCTATATGTCAAGTAAATCTCCCATGATTATATGTGACACATATCTAGGGTTTTAGAGTTGGTTCTAAGGTGGAATGATCACATGAAATAATGAGATCAATGTCTTACTTAAATTCAAACTAGGGTTTCTAAATTATGGTACAACTCCTAAAATGATGATTGGTAATAGAGTTGTGGTTACTAATTACTTGGAATCAAAATTAGTAATGGTTTAACATTTTACTAATTTTTACAAGATGTGATAATTAGAGTAATTCTTACTTAGGTTTAATTAATATTCAGGGTTTAATAATTGTTATTAGGTTTAAAGTATTTAACTTATTAACTTAAGAATGTTTAAGTAAATAAGTTTTGATTTACCAAAATAATATTGGCTTATAATATTTTCTTGAGTTATTACTATTTAAAGAAAATAGGAAATGGTAATTTGTAAATTAGGGTTTATGAATTACCACTAATAATTAAGTAAATGTAAATATGACAAATAAAATTGATCTTAACATTTTACTTAGTTACTGAATAGTTAAAATTTAATTTTGAAACTTCACTAATTATTGAATTCAAATTGTATTTAAAACAAATGGAAAGGCATAATTAATAAAGTTAAAAATAAGTGAATTTTTATTTTGACACACATTTTTTTTTATATTTTATTTGAATAGAGTTTATTTTTGTGAGCATTTTGATATATTATTCATATTTTTCTGAGTTGAAATGGAATTTCTATGAATTTGCAAAGTTTCAGACATTTACTGGAATTTGAATTAAATCCAAAACTAAACTTACCGGTTCACTCTACACACGGAGAGACAGACAGGTGGGGCTACTGCCACGTTGGATGCCACGCATGCAACGACTGGTCAAAGTGGACTGGGCTGTTGACCGCACCGGCGTTTAACCGCCGGCGGCCAGGGCACGGTGGCGCCGCCGATTTAGGGTTCCCCGGGATGGGCTACTGAAGGTTTCCGACTCGCCTTGATTCACTGAACAAGTTGGCGTGGTCGACCTACTCAGGGGATCACCGGAGCAGCGACGGCGACCTCCTTCCGCGGCGGTTTACTCCGGCGAGATATCGAAATATGGCTACGGTTGATGCCAGGAAACGAAAGTGGGCTCTAAAGATGCGGAATCTCACCGTGAAGCTCAAGGTGTGGTCGACGACGACGTTGGTGGTCGGAGACGATGGCAATCAAGTGTTTTCCGGCGAACCCGAGGGAAAGGGAACGCCAAAATTCTCCCTCCTCCTTGCTCCGCTTGATGTTGTACTCCTCCAGGATGCTCCTGGTGATGATGCGCGTCGCCAGGACTGCTTGGTTGGCCCGGGGGTGGCTTGTACCGTCGAGTTCTTCCTCGACGCCGGTGATAGTGAGTGGAAGAAAGCGAGAGATAGAGAGCGACTGAGAAGGAATGGATGGGCGGAAAGGTTCTAGGGTTTCCTGGAGAATCTCCAGGCATATTTATAGAGCTTGGCGAGGTCAAATGAGGAAGTTCACCGCCGGCGACGGCCGAGATGTGGCGGTGACCTTATTACTGCAAACGAGCACGAATCGGGACGCATTTAGGATTATACGGACGTGAAGAGGATTGGACGCGATTCTGAGATGAGGGGCGAGGTCCAGGCCATCCTTATCGTCGGCGAGGACGTGGCCGAGCTCCTCCATCGCGCTGTCGTCCCTGGAGAAGACGACGGTCTCGTTTTTCCTCTCGCACGATTTTTAAAGTCGTCAAAACGGTATGGTGGGTTGGTTTCGTTCGTGGGCTGGGTTACTGGTGGGCTTGGTGTTAGGCTTCGACCGGAGAGGTGCTGGGCTGCGACGGTCCAGGTAAGTTTCCCTCCTTTTCTCATTTCAAACTTTCTATTTTCTGTTTTTATTTTCTGTTTTGATATTTGAATTCAAATTTGAATTCTGTTTTGTTTTGCAGGTTCTAAAACATTTTAATATCAGAACAATTTGATAATGTTACTCACTGTATTGTTTTGTTTTTAAACAACCATTTTATAATTGATTAATTTTAGTTCTTGTGAAATGCATTTTAAATTGAAAATGAACATGGTTTTAAATGTTTATCTCTATTCCTTTTATTTAGGAACCACTCTGTTTGAATGGTTGAAAATTATAACATGTGCTTGGTGAACACTTTGTTAAGTTTGACTTGTACATCATAATATGGATTGTGCACATATTGTAATTATAGCTAGAGTTTAAAATAAATGGCAATAGGAATGGATTGGTTCATGATTTTATGTGAAGAATTGTTTCCAAAGGTTTAAGAATATGGTTGTCTTCACTCTGTGTTAAATAATCTTGCTTAGCAAACTACTGACTTGAATTATTTAACATAGATCCTAAGCTCATTATGGTTAATTCACTTGTTAAAGTGATGGTTTAATTATGACACAATATTCCATTTGGGCAAGTAAACAAGGTGATTGGAAATCAAAGTGGAATTAGTTTTTGGTTTCACTCTACTCACCAAATGGAATCTAGTCTTTAGGTATATCTGGCTTGGTTGATACTTGTGATCTATGATACACAAGTTAGGGCATAATATTTTATGTGGAATGGGTTCTATTTGAAAGGTTTAGAGCTTTAGTGGTGCTTTACTAATGGAAGTATAAAATAGGCATGAGGCATGGCAAGATTTTAATTATGATCCAAAGTGATGCTTGGATTAGAATTCAAATATAGTCTAGGGTTTTAGGAGTGATCACCCAAGTGATACACAACTAGGATTATGTATAAGCATAAGCTTGGTTATGTTTAATTGGCTAGGGTTACTCCTCCTTACTTTGTTAGAATTCTTGTATCAAGGCAATGCTAGGGTTGTCTCAAGGTTTGGATAAGCAAGGTTTGGGTACAATATAATTACTACTCTATACAAGGCATGAGTATTGGTCTGGATTAACTATTAGTGATATACTTATTATTTTATGTGATAGATGAGATCTATTAATCATATGTGTTTAACTTATCATCTATATCTACAAGATATAATCATGCTTTAGACAAGATCCACTCATTCCTCACTAATCCCTCTTTAATATTCCTCTCATCACACTCATCCTAAATTCTTAGGGTTTATAATTAATACCAAGTTTTGATGATTATGGAATTGGTTTCCTAAGGTATTGCTATTGGAATAGGATTCTCACCTCCAAGATCAAATATTGACTTGAATACCTAGGTTTAGTACTTCTCTAATATTCTTGTATGAACATGGCTATGGTCAGTATTATAACTTCTCTCACTTATCAATGTCTTGGAATATCCTAAGGTCCTACTCAAGATATGATGATATGATCCTCTAAATATATGGTTTGCCTAGGAATTCTACCTTGGTATTCTTCTGTAGCTTGTTCTTCAGGAAATCTGATAAACCATCTTGTGGTATGCCTCCACCTCCTAGCTTCTTCATCTTGATCCTAGCTAATTCATATGGAGTGGCTCTATGTGTTTGTTCACATGTATCATGCTACAAGATGAGCAAAGGGATGAAGGGTGTGGCTCTATTTATAGGCTTGGGCAAGCTCTAGTATCATGACACATAGGTGGTGACTCTTGTGTTGTTTTGATGAGTAAGGTGCTTGGTTGTCATGCCCTCATCCATAGCAATCCTTTGAGCATGAGGTGGCATAGCTTGGAAAGCAAGTCATGTAGATATTTTCTTTCCATGTGGTAAGATCATTATCCTCTCATATGATTTATTTTTGGATAGCCAAGTGGCATTTGCTACTAAATATCTTGTGGATGGTTTTATTATTGTTGATGAGTCACTATATTATATTTTATTTGATTGGATTTATATTATAATATTGGTGAAAAGGTCAAAGTTGAGGGTTATTCCTCAATTTTGGATAGTTGGGTTTGATTTCACCAAGGCATGGTCATATGAGTTTCAAAATACTCATAGTTAGTTTGATTCAAATAGTTTGAACTATGAATCGTAATGTAAATGGATTTAGTTTTATGATATTCCATATACTTAATAAGTTATGATTTAAATAAGAATGTGTGGCTTTTATGCACTTTAGACCCTGTGGTTTACCTTATTTATAAGTGAATTAAATTACACACAAAGGTAGTTGCTAACTTTTAAGTGTTAATAAGTTAGTGTTTGATTCTTAAAGAATGTGTTGTTGTAAATCTAATTCCATTTGATCTAATCTATAGATCAAATCATCTCTACCCAAAATAAGGTTTTAGCAAAGATCACAGTGAAGTTTATAGCGCTTGACTTGATGATCTACTTCAATTCCAGCAAGTCAAGTGAAACTTCAGTTACTGTGGTAAGTTTTATTTGAAAGCGCGAAAATTCCCAGATTTTCTATGCATGAATGCAATGCACACTTTGGTGTTTCTCTCATTTTGTTGCCTCTAAACCTGGGATATTACAGCCTCTCCCCCTTAAACTGAACTTCGTCCCGAAGTTCGAACGCTCTCATGTTTCGGAATGTGGAACTGACTTGAACAGATCACAATCCCTTCAACTCCATGGTGATCACACTAGATATAGTGAAATATATCCCTTGTCCAGATCCTTCCGGATTCTTCTGATATCTGGCACTGATACTTTCTTCAATTCTATGATTTCTTCCAACACTCTAAGCTTATAGGCTTACTATCCAAAAATTCTTGGATTAAGACATCTTATTGTGTTAATGGACTTTCCTAATGGTTGTGGTGACATCTTCCTATTTGGGTACTCAAAGCTTGGTTCTACTAGTTGCGGTAATCCAGCTGCGGTGTAATATGGCACTACGATTTACCAGCTGCGATACTCAAACCTTAATTTTAAAAGATTTATTTAAGGTAGGGTATTGTTTTCCCTTACTACCATAACGAAAGTAATGGTACTTGGTAAGGTATTACGATAGGCATGGTCCTGGTTGTTTAGTCCTACGAATGGATTAGACTCATTTAGTCCATCCAATCATGGCTTCTAGTTTATGCTAGTTATCCTCCTTTTGGTTTCTTTAGGTTCCATGAAAGGAATCTTTCTAATAGGCTTATGTTTTAGTATAGTCAAACCCTTCGGTCTTTTATTTTCTTAGGCTTTGATTGTTCTCCGACATCTTCTTCATCCAACTTCATTATCTTGGACTTACTTCAGCTCTTCTACTTCTGAGTAATTATCAATTACCCACTAAAGTTAAAGTCTAACCCTTACTTCCTCGAGATATGAACCTCGGCTTCTGGTCTGACAATCTCCTGAGAGTACTTTTATACGGGTACTTCCCAACAACCTTATAAAAATAAGATTGGACTTCCTCTCAGTTCAAACCTTCTTCTTCGTCTTGGTCCATCATACTCCAAATAGTATATCTTAATACTTCTCCTTCAGCCTTCCTCTCCCCCTTGGAGTTTACTAATGATCTTCAAACTTACTTTCTTCTAATCATTAAACTCCAAGGTTAGGTAGTTGGTCTAAGTCTGGTTTATATTTTGTACCTTTCTAAAGTCTCACGAAGAATTCTTTCTGGTGTATCCACACAATTGTGGATATCCATTGTGAATCCTCTAACTAAATATTTACCAGCTACGGAATATCAGCTGCGGAATCCCTCTTTCCTTTAGAGTGAAAGAACGATTAAGCGGCGGACTATTGGTTACCAGCTGCAGGCTATCTAACACGAGATGTGGCTTACTTGATATCAGCTGTGGGCTATCTGGTACCAGCTGCAGACTATCTAGCACCAGATGTGGCTTATTGGGTACCAGCTGTGGCTAGGTTATGGTTCTAGTCAATATCTACCTACCAGCTGTGGCTACTAACATAGTTTTAGTTAAGATATACCTCACTTCACATACTTTCTCTTCATGATTATCCTATATCAGCTGCGGTCTTATTATACCAGCTGCGACTTCACTTGTCTATTTTCCTTCTTCCAGGGTTTGTTTTGCAAGAAAACCACTTGTTGACACTATGAAAATAGTATTGTAAGTGACTTCACTTGCATTACCTTCTTCCATAATGAATATGGCTCCACTTCTACTGCTCCATATTCACTATTTTTCTCCCTTCCATGGTACTTCCATGTTGAAGTACTCCTTGATTAAGGATAGAAGTGAGTTTTGATTAGTCCTTTCTTTAGAGTATTGTGGTTGCTTCCCACAATTTTACTTCCTTCTTCAAGTGAACCTTCATCTTATCTTCAAAATCTTCAAAATTCGTCACTTCCTTACGCGAATACCTTTACCCTCTAGACCTATAACATCAAGTAAGAGCTTGATATTGCAACATGCATTTGCATATCAAAGTCAAACTTCATGTATGGATCTAGTCAAACAATGAAAATCCAATAAAATCCAAGAAGATTCAGCTTTGTGTTTATAATACACATCCTTCTATGCCTGAATATAAAAGTTGGGTAAGACATCCCTAAACATCAGGTTCAGATGTGTAGTATATAACACCACATAAGATAGGTTTAGGTCGTGATACTTAGCACGAATACGTGAATTTCTACTATTTGTCTCAACATTTATCTCCATTGCACATTTGCAATGAGACAACTTGAAACAAAATGGCCTGGGATAGTTGAAGTTAACCTAGTTTTCTTTGGAAGTTCTAACAAAATAGTATACCATATATATGTGCTATTGAGGACTACTTCCTATAATACAATTAGTTCTAACATGTCTACTCTAAACACATGATTGTTTAGAATATACCACCTATAACTCTAGGATTTCTCTATGTGATATGCTCTAAATAAGCCTTCTTTAAATTAAGGACTATGGTTCTAGAATACTTGGCACAGTTATTAGGATTTTAAGGCCTAAGCTTTCGAACTATTCCTTAAATCCTACTCCTTATCACAATCTTGTAATTCACTTATGATGTTCTACTTTATCACATCATGACTCTCAAGTGAATCATATATGATTACCAACTTTACCATGAAAAGTAGACTTAAATACTCCTATCACTCTTCCTTACCTCCTATGATTGACTCATCATAGACATATACTACCTTATATAACTTATCTACATTACTTAACATTAGTCATTTGACATTTTAAATGACTCTTACTTAACCATAACATGACTTGGTATACATCTTCCAATAGGATATCTTCCTTATGGTTGTATCCTCTCTTTGGACTACCATGTGTTGTATACCAACTGTGGTCTACTACCACCCATTATCTTAAGCTCCAATGGTTTTCTAGTTATTTGGGATGAAGCAATATAACTAACTAACTTTACTTAAGAAAATAGATAAGAAAGATTGACTCAAGTGTGTCAGGATTATTCTCAAGTGAATACCCATCTCAAGTCATAAGAATAGTTGGTTTAGCATAGTTGACTTGGCTAAGACACTTCCTATAGACACTACCAAACCTATAGGTCTCCTTTAAAGGGTTTTAATCCTAGGGTCAAAGCATTTGCTCTGATACCAGCTGTGGTGACCCAGCGTACCACTGCATGGTGTAGTACACAAGTCGTTGATATAACACAAGTGAAACACCGTTCCACTCATATTACATCTCTCAGAGTGGTACAACAGAAACATATGCGAGTCCAAGGTATGTCTATAGAAGTACACACGAGCTGTTTACATAAGATCAACACAACCTCCTACTTTACAGTGAGGTAAAACTTCAAATAAAGCTCCAGAAGAACGACTCGTAGTCTATCTTATTGCTAACTCAAGTTTATGAGCTACTTGGCTTGCTATAGAAATCTAGCTACTTAGGTGCTAGGATTAGGGAAAGGTTCCCTTTTATTACTAGTCTGGGTTTCCATCATAGCTGATGCAGAAGTTGACTCCATTGACTTCTTTGACTGGATTCTTAATCTTGTTGCAGTGGACTCCTTTGTCTTCGAGTTCCACGGTAGTTTCTCCTTCGGTGCCTTGATCTAAGAAGGGGGTTCAAATGAGATAGAATGAGTACGAGCGTACTCAACAAGTTCATATTAGGAAATAGGTGTATCATGCACTAGCTACAGCCATAGACCAGAAAGTCATAGGCCAATGCAAGTTTTCATAAACATTTCTTCAAAAGGTTTATTTTATTCTGAAAACTATGCCCGTCAGTCTTCACAGGTTGACTAGAACTTCGGAGTTCCTTTCTGCCGCGTTCGCAGTTCCCAAACAGGGAGTGACAGTCACAATTCTTGATACCCTCTGCAGAGGTGCGTTTACCCCACAAGAGATCTTAACTTTGTTGCCGGCCGAGAGTATGTCCCGTCCACACTTCCTTGGGTGTGAGGCCCATATAAGATCCAAGCCAATCACTGCCTTCTCCGCGACCCTGCAAACCCACCCTTTTGTCCAACCGTACACCCCAGTAGACTTCTCCCGATAATACGGCTTTACTCACGGTGTACTCCGGACAATCCTTCATAGATCGTAGAGCTTATCATCACTAATGGATGGGGATTTAAAAGGATATCCCAACCTATTGCGGCGGTGCCTCCAACACCCCACCGGCTCTACAATCCGTTGGCGTGCAGAAGGGAAAAGATACAGCTGACTTCCCCAGAGCCATTATAGATCTTATGGATAACGCGATATGTACGGCGCTAGAATCACTGGACGGCATTGGTACTTAGTCCTAGATGAGTAGTACCCATGCAATGGAACCTCCACCATATCAACACATACCATGGTTCCATTGCCCACCACATAGTCACATTCATAATTGTAAAATAATATTTGCTTTTCAATGCATGAGTGATAAGTATAGTACTTTGCATATAGTTTGATAAAAATAATCAAATGACATGAGCAAGCGATGAACTTGCCTTTCTTGACTGCAAGATTATGCAGGCAAAAGCTTCGATACGTGAGAACTCCAAATGCTGAAATACCATCATCGTCCGGTAAGGACAATGTTTAAAGAACTGGCAAAAATGCTATAATGCATAGTATGAGATGCAATCGTCCGAGCGTAACCTAACCTCGATGATTTAGGATGTATGAGTTGTAAAGATTTCCTTAGGGTTGGTTGCACTTTTAGAATGGTTCTCAAACAAGGTTCTTATTAGGGTTTGGTTATATTAGCATCATAGTTAAGTGATATAAGACATTATAACAATCATACACATAAAGAATAATGGTGGAATAATATGTAAAGAACAGTTGTCAATTTTAAGTTCTACAGAACATGGTTGATGATTACTTCTACTATACTTCAAAAGAATAACTTTTGAAGAACATGTTGTTTAAGAAATATTTAGATTTCAAAGAAGGATTAGGGCTTCTAAGGTTTGATTGACATTTGTACTTCAAAAGAATAACTTTTGAAGAACAGGTTAAATAAGAATATGAACTACCTTAAATAGGAGCTAAGTGCTATTAGGGTTTACTAATAGGACTAGTTGGTGCTTAAGTAGAAGTGATCTACATGTAGCAAGTATTAGTAGGTTTCTTATTATGGTTTCTCCTAAGCATCATATCAAAGGATGGTTATCAAGGTGTTGCTATGAGTTAGGGTTTACTATGACTTCATATTTGCTTTACCAAATAATCTCTAATAGTTTCTAAGCTAAGTGGTTTATCATTTCCTAAGTAAGGTTTAGTTGGATAGGAACATGTGATGTGATTTGCTACACAAAGTTGATACTAGGGTTTATCATTATGGTTCTACTAGGGTTTAATGATTGAGGTTGATCTTAATGGTATGGTATATAGGAGTGGTGATCAATGGTACTAATTCAATTAACAAGTTAGGGTTTCTACCTAGGTGACATTAGTGGATCATATAGGTTTTAATTAAGAATAGGAACATGAAATGATAATCTCATGTGACTTGGTTTTATGCTAGTGGATCCTAAGCATGTATTCAATTGTTGCTAATTAGGGTTCTATATGTCAAGTAAATCTCCCATGATCATATGTGACACATATCTAGGGTTTTAGAGTTGGTTCTAAGGTGGAATGATCACATGAAATAATGAGATCAATGTCTTACTTAAATTCAAACTAGGGTTTCTAAATTATGGTACAACTCCTAAAATGATGATTGGTAATAGAGTTGTGGTTACTAATTACTTGGAATCAAAATTAGTAATGGTTTAACATTTTACTAATTTTTACAAGATGTGATAATTAGAGTAATTCTTACTTAGGTTTAATTAATATTCAGGGTTTAATAATTGTTATTAGGTTTAAAGTATTTAACTTATTAACTTAAGAATGTTTAAGTAAATAAGTTTTGATTTACCAAAATAATATTGGCTTATAATATTTTCTTGAGTTATTACTATTTAAAGAAAATAGGAAATGGTAATTTGTAAATTAGGGTTTATGAATTACCACTAATAATTAAGTAAATGTAAATATGATAAATAAAATTGATCTTAACATTTTACTTAGTTACTGAATAGTTAAAATTTAATTTTGAAACTTCACTAATTATTGAATTCAAATTGTATTTAAAACAAATGGAAAGGCATAATTAATAAAGTTAAAAATAAGTGAATTTTTATTTTGACACACATTTTTGTTTTATATTTTATTTGAATAGAGTTTATTTTTGTGAGCATTTTGATATATTATTCATATTTTTCTGAGTTGAAATGGAATTTCTATGAATTTGCAAAGTTTCAGACATTTACTGGAATTTGAATTAAATCCAAAACTAAACTTACCGGTTCACTCTACACGGAGAGACAGACAGGTGGGGCTACTGCCACGTTGGATGCCACGCATGCAACGACTAGTCAAAGTGGACTGGGCTGTTGACCGCACCGGCGTTTAACCGCCGGCGGAGGCACGGTGGCGCCGCCGATTTAGGGCACCCCGAGATGGGCTACTGGAGGTTTCCGACTCGCCTTGATTCACTGAACACGATGGCGTGATCGACCTACTCGGGGATCACCGGAGCAGCGACGGCGACCTCCTTCCGCGCGGTTTACTCCGGCGAGATATCGAAATATGGCTACGGTTGATGCCAGGAAACGAAAGTGGGCTCTAAAGATGCGGAATCTCACCGTGAAGCTCAAGGTGTGGTCGACGACGACGTTGGTGGTCGGAGACGATGGCAATCAAGTGTTTTCCGGCGAACCCGAGGGAAAGGGAACGCCAAAATTCTCCCTCCTCCTTGCTCCGCTTGATGTTGTACTCCTCCAGGATGCTCCTGGTGATGATGCGCGTCGCCAGGACTGCTTGGTTGGCCCGGGGGTGGCTTGTACCGTCGAGTTCTTCCTCGACGCCGGTGATAGTGAGTGGAAGAAAGCGAGAGATAGAGGGCGACTGAGAAGGAATGGATGGGCGGCGAGGTTCTAGGGTTTCCTGGAGAATCTCCAGGCATATTTATAGAGCTTGGCGAGGTCAAATGAGGAAGTTCACCGCCGGCGACGGCCGAGATGTGGCGGTGACCTTATTACTGCAAACGAGCACGAATCGGGACGCATTTAGGATTATACGGACGTGAAGAGGATTGGACGCGATTCTGAGATGAGGGGCGAGGTCCAGGCCATCCTTATCGTCGGCGAGGACGTGGCCGAGCTCCTCCATCGCGCTGTCGTCCCTGGAGAAGACGACGGTCTCGTTTTTCCTCTCGCACGATTTTTAAAGTCGTCAAAACGGTATGGTGGGTTGGTTTCGTTCGTGGGCTGGGTTACTGGTGGGCTTGGTGTTAGGCTTCGACCGGAGAGGTGCTGGGCTGCGACGGTCCAGGTAAGTTTCCCTCCTTTTCTCATTTCAAACTTTCTATTTTCTGTTTTTATTTTCTGTTTTGATATTTGAATTCAAATTTGAATTCTGTTTTGTTTTGCAGGTTCTAAAACATTTTAATATCAGAAAAATTTGATAATGTTACTCACTGTATTGTTTTGTTTTTAAACAACCATTTTATAATTGATTAATTTTAGTTCTTGTGAAATGCATTTTAAATTGAAAATGAACATGGTTTTAAATGTTTATCTCTATTCCTTTTATTTAGGAACCACTCTGTTTGAATGGTTGAAAATTATAACATGTGCTTGGTGAACACTTTGTTAAGTTTGACTTGTACATCATAATATGGATTGTGCACATATTGTAATTATAGCTAGAGTTTAAAATAAATGGCAATAGGAATGGATTGGTTCATGATTTTATGTGAAGAATTGTTTCCAAAGGTTTAAGAATATGGTTGTCTTCACTCTGTGTTAAATAATCTTGCTTAGCAAACTACTGACTTGAATTATTTAACATAGATCCTAAGCTCATTATGGTTAATTCACTTGTTAAAGTGATGGTTTAATTATGACACAATATTCCATTTGGGCAAGTAAACAAGGTGATTGGAAATCAAAGTGGAATTAGTTATTGGTTTCACTCTACTCACCAAATGGAATCTAGTCTTTAGGTATATCTGGCTTGGTTGATACTTGTGATCTATGATACACAAGTTAGGGCATAATATTTTATGTGGAATGGGTTCTATTTGAAAGGTTTAGAGCTTTAGTGGTGCTTTACTAATGGAAGTATAAAATAGGCATGAGGCATGGCAAGATTTTAATTATGATCCAAAGTGATGCTTGGATTAGAATTCAAATATGGTCTAGGGTTTTAGGAGTGATCACCCAAGTGATACACAACTAGGATTATGTATAAGCATAAGCTTGGTTATGTTTAATTGGCTAGGGTTACTCCTCCTTACTTTGTTAGAATTCTTGTATCAAGGCAATGCTAGGGTTGTCTCAAGGTTTGGATAAGCAAGGTTTGGGTACAATATAATTACTACTCTATACAAGGCATGAGTATTGGTCTGGATTAACTATTAGTGATATACTTATTATTTTATGTGATAGATGAGATCTATTAATCATATGTGTTTAACTTATCATCTATATCTACAAGATATAATCATGCATTAGACAAGATCCACTCATTCCTCACTAATCCCTCTTTAATATTCCTCTCATCACACTCATCCTAAATTCTTAGGGTTTATAATTAATACCAAGTTTTGATGATTATGGAATTGGTTTCCTAAGGTATTGCTATTGGAATAGGATTCTCACCTCCAAGATCAAATATTGACTTGAATAACTAGGTTTAGTACTTCTCTAATATTCTTGTATGAACATAGCTATGGTTAGTATTATAACTTCTCTCACTTATCAATGTCTTGGAATATCCTAAGGTCCTACTCAAGATATGATGATATGATCCTCTAAATATATGGTTTGCCTAGGAATTCTACCTTGGTATCTTCTGTAGCTTGTTCTTCAGGAAATCTGATAAACCTGCATCTTGTGGTATGCCTCCACCTCCTAGCTTCTTCATCTTGATCCTAGCTAATTCATATGGAGTGGCTCTATGTGTTTGTTCACATGTATCATGCTACAAGATGAGCAAAGGGATGAAGGGTGTGGCTCTATTTATAGGCTTGGGCAAGCTCTAGTATCATGACACATAGGTGGTGACTCTTGTGTTGTTTTGATGAGTAAGGTGCTTGGTTGTCATGCCCTCATCCATAGCAATCCTTTGAGCATGAGGTGGCATAGCTTGGAAAGCAAGTCATGTAGATATTTTCTTTCCATGTGGTAAGATCATTATCCTCTCATATGATTTATTTTTGGATAGCCAAGTGGCATTTGCTACTAAATATCTTGTGGATGGTTTTATTATTGTTGATGAGTCACTATATTATATTTTATTTGATTGGATTTATATTATAATATTGGTGAAAAGGTCAAAGTTGAGGGTTATTCCTCAATTTTGGATAGTTGGGTTTGATTTCACCAAGGCATGGTCATATGAGTTTCAAAATACTCATAGTTAGTTTGATTCAAATAGTTTGAACTATGAATCGTAATGTAAATGGATTTAGTTTTATGATATTCCATATACTTAATAAGTTATGATTTAAATAAGAATGTGTGGCTTTTATGCACTTTAGACCCTGTGGTTTACCTTATTTATAAGTGAATTAAATTACACACAAAGGTAGTTGCTAACTTTTAAGTGTTAATAAGTTAGTGTTTGATTCTTAAAGAATGTGTTGTTGTAAATCTAATTCCATTTGATCTAATCTATAGATCAAATCATCTCTACCCAAAATAAGGTTTTAGCAAAGATCACAGTGAAGTTTATAGCGCTTGACTTGATGATCTACTTCAATTCCAGCAAGTCAAGTGAAACTTCAGTTACTGTGGTAAGTTTTATTTGAAAGCGCGAAAATTCCCCGGATTTTCTATGCATGAATGCAATGCACACTTTGGTGTTTCTCTCATTTTGTTGCCTCTAAACCTGGGATATTACAGCCTCTCCCCCTTAAACTGAACTTCGTCCCGAAGTTCGAACGCTCTCATGTTTCGGAATGTGGAACTGACTTGAACAGATCACCATCCTTCAACTCCATGGTGATCACACTAGATATAGTGAAATATATCCCTTGTCCAGATCCTTCCGGATTCTTCTGATATCTGGCACTGATACTTTCTTCAATTCTATGATTTCTTCCAACACTCTAAGCTTATAGGCTTACTATCCAAAAATTCTTGGATTAAGACATCTTATTGTGTTAATGGACTTTCCTAATGGTTGTGGTGACATCTTCCTATTTGGGTACTCAAAGCTTGGTTCTACTAGTTGCGGTAATCCAGCTGCGGTGTAATATGGCACTACGATTTACCAGCTGCGATACTCAAACCTTAATTTTAAAAGATTTATTTAAGGTAGGGTATTGTTTTCCCTTACTACCATAACGAAAGTAATGGTACTTGGTAAGGTATTACGATAGGCATGGTCCTGGTTGTTTAGTCCTACGAATGGATTAGACTCATTTAGTCCATCCAATCATGGCTTCTAGTTTATGCTAGTTATCCTCCTTTTGGTTTCTTTAGGTTCCATGAAAGGAATCTTTCTAATAGGCTTATGTTTTAGTATAGTCAAACCCTTCGGTCTTTTATTTTCTTAGGCTTTGATTGTTCTCCGACATCTTCTTCATCCAACTTCATTATCTTGGACTTACTTCAGCTCTTCTACTTCTGAGTAATTATCAATTACCCACTAAAGTTAAAGTCTAACCCTTACTTCCTCGAGATATGAACCTCGGCTTCTGGTCTGACAATCTCCTGAGAGTACTTTTATATGGGTACTTCCCAACAACCTTATAAAAATAAGATTGGACTTCCTCTCAGTTCAAACCTTCTTCTTCGTCTTGGTCCATCATACTCCAAATAGTATATCTTAATACTTCTCCTTCAGCCTTCATCTCCCCCTTGGAGTTTACTAATGATCTTCAAACTTACTTTCTTCTAATCATTAAACTCCAAGGTTAGGTAGTTGGTCTAAGTCTGGTTTATATTTTGTACCTTTCTAAAGTCTCACGAAGAATTCTTTCTGGTGTATCCACACAATTGTGGATATCCATTGTGAATCCTCTAACTAAATATTTACCAGCTACGGAATACCAGCTGCGGAATCCCTCTTTCCTTTAGAGTGAAAGAACGATTAAGCGGCGGACTATTTGTTACCAGCTGCAGACTATCTAACACGAGATATGGCTTACTTGATATCAGCTGTGGGCTATCTGGTACCAGCTGTAGACTATCTAGCACCAGATGTGGCTTATTGGATACCAGCTGTGGCTATATATAGTTCTAGTCAACATCTACCTACCAGCTGTGGCTACTTACATAGTTTTAGTTAAGATATACCTCACTTCACATACTTTCTCTTCATGATTATCCTATATCAGCTGCGGTCTTATTATACCAGCTGCGACTTCACTTGTCTATTTTCCTTCTTCCAGGGTTTGTTTTGCAAGAAAACCACTTGTTGACACTATGAAAATAGTATTGTAAGTGACTTCACTTGCATTACCTTCTTCCATAATGAATATGGCTCCACTTCTACTGCTCCATATTCACTATTTTTCTCCCTTCCATGGTACTTCCATGTTGAAGTACTCCTTGATTAAGGATAGAAGTGAGTTTTGCTAACTTTTAAGTGTTAATAAGTTAGTGTTTGATTCTTAAAGAATGTGTTGTTGTAAATCTAATTCCATTTGATCTAATCTATAGATCAAATCATCTCTACCCAAAATAAGGTTTTAGCAAAGATCACAGTGAAGTTTATAGCGCTTGACTTGATGATCTACTTCAATTCCAGCAAGTCAAGTGAAACTTCAGTGACTGTGGTAAGTTTTATTTGAAAGCGCGAAAATTCCCCGGATTTTCTATGCATGAATGCAATGCACACTTTGGTGTTTCTCTCATTTTGTTGCATCTAAACCTGGGATATTACATCCGAGGATGTAGTTGTTGATTACATTACGCACCATACTTAATGCAATTGTCTGTTGCTTTGCAACTTAATACTGGAAGGGGTTCGGATGATAACCTGAAGGTGGACTTTTTAGGCATAGATGCAGTTGGATGGCGGTCTATGTACTTTGTCGTAATGCCCAATTAAATCTCACTATACTTATCATGACATGTATGTGCATTGTTATGCTCTCTCTATTTGTCAATTGTCCGACTGTAATTTGTTCACCCAACATGCTTTTATCTTATGGGAGAGACACCTCTAGTGAACTGTGGACCCCGGTCCATTCTTTAATACTGAAATACAAATCTGCTGCAATACTTGTTTTTACTGTTTTCTCTGCAAACAATCATCTTCCACACAATACGGTTAATCCTTTGTTACAGCAAGCCGGTGAGATTGACAACCTCACTGTTCGTTGGGGCAAAGTACTTTGGTTGTGTTGTGCAGGTTCCACGTTGGCGGAATCCCTGGTGTTGCGCCGCACTACATCCCGCCGCCATCAACCTTCAACGTGCTTCTTGGCTCCTCCTGGTTCGATAAACCTTGGTTTCTTTCTGAGGGAAAACTTGCTGCTGTGCGCATCATACCTTCCTCTTGGGGTTGCCCAACGAACGTGTGAAATACACGCCATCAAGCATATTTTCTGGCGCCGTTGCCGGGAGATCAAGACACGCTGCAAGGGGAGTCTCCACTTCTCAATCTCTTTACTTTGTTTTTGTCTTGCTTTATTTTATTTACTACTTTGTTTGCTGCATTTATATCAAAACACAAAAAATTAGTTGCTAGCTTTACTTTATTTACTATCTTGTTTGCTATATCAAAAACACCAAAAAAATTAGTCTACTTGCATTTACTTTATCTAGTTTGCTTTATTTACTACTGCTAAAATGGCCAACCCTGAAAATACTAAGTTGTGTGACTTCACTAGCACAAATAATAATGATTTCTTATGCACACCTATTGCTCCACCTGCTACTACAGCAGAATTCTTTGAAATTAAACCTGCTTTACTGAATCTTGTTATGCGAGAGCAATTTTCTGGTGTTAGTTCTGATGATGCTGCTGCCCATCTCAATAATTTTGTTGAATTGTGTGAAATGCAAAAGTATAAAGATGTAGATGGTGACATTATAAAATTAAAATTGTTCCCTTTCTCATTAAGAGGAAGAGCTAAAGATTGGTTGCTATCTCTGCCTAAGAATAGTATTGATTCCTGGACTAAATGCAAGGATGCTTTTATTGGTAGATATTATCCCCCTCCTAAAATTATATCTTTGAGGAGTAGCATAATGAATTTTAAAAAATTGGATAATGAACATGTTGCTCAAGCTTGGGAAAGAATGAAATCTTTGGTTAAAAATTGCCCAACCCATGGACTGACTACTTGGATGATCATCCAAACCTTCTATGCAGGACTAAATTTTTCTTCACGGAATTTATTGGATTCAGCTGCTGGAGGTACCTTTATGTCCATCACTCTTGGTGAAGCAACAAAGCTTCTTGATAATATGATGGTTAATTACTCTGAATGGCACACAGAAAGAGCTCCACAAGGTAAGAAGGTAAATTCTGTTGAAGAATCCTCTTCCTTGAATGATAAGGTTGATGCTATTATGTCTATGCTTGTGAATGGTAGGACTAATGTTGATCCTAATAATGTTCCATTAGCTTCATTGGTTGCTCAAGAAGAACATGTTGATGTAAACTTCATTAAAAATAGTAATTTCAACAACAATGCTAATCGGAACAATTCTAGTAATAACTATAGGCCATATCCTTATAATAATGGTAACGGTTATGCTAATTCTTATGGGAATTCTTACAACAATAATAGGAACACACCCCCTGGACTTGAAGCTATGCTTAAAGAATTTATTAGTACACAAACTGCCTTTAACAAATCTGTTGAGGAAAAGCTCAATAAAATTGATATTCTTGCTTCTAGAGTTGATAGTCTTGCCTCTGATGTTGATCTTTTGAAATCGAAAGTTATGCCTAATAGGGATATTGAAAATAAAATTGTTACTACAGCAAATGCCATCCAAGTTAGAATTAATGAGAATATAAGATTAATGGCTGAACTGCGTGCTAGGTGGGATAGAGAAGAAAATGAAAAACTAGCTAAAGAGAAAAATGTAGCTAAAGTTTGGACTATTACCACCACTAGCAATGCTAATGATTCACATGTTGCTGCACCTCCTACTATTAATGGTAAAATAATTGGTGTTGGCAATGCTTCTACTCCTAGTGCAAAGCGCGCAAAATTACCTGAAATTGCTAAAACTGCTGAAACTGCTTGTGATAAAACTGCTGAAATTTTTTCCAACCTTGGGGATGATAATCCCATTGCTTTAAATTGTAATGATTTAGATTTTGATGATTGCCACATCTCTGAAGTTATAAAGTTCTTACAAAAACTTGCTAAGAGTCCCAATGCTAGCGCTGTAAACTTGGCTTTCACAAAACATATTACAAATGCTCTCATAAAAGCTAGAGAAGAGAAACTAAAACTTGAAACTTCTATTCCTAGAAAGCTAGAGGATGGTTGGGAGCCCATCATTAATATGAGAGTCAAAGATTTTGATTGTAATGCTTTATGTGATCTTGGTGCAAGTATTTCTGTTATGCCTAAGAAAGTCTATGATATGCTTGACTTGCCACCATTGAAAAATTGTTATCTGGATGTTAATCTCGCTGATAATGCTAAAAAGAAACCTTTGGGGAAAGTTGATAATGTTCATATTATGGTTAACAATAACCTTGTCCCCGTTGATTTTGTTGTCTTGGATATTGAATGCAATGCATCTTGCCCCATTATATTGGGAAGACCTTTTCTTCGAACCGTTGGTGCTACTATTGATATGAAGGAAGGTAATATTAAATATCAATTTACTCTCAAGAAAGGTATGGAACACTTCCCTAGAAAGAGAATGAAGTTACCTTATGATTCTATTATTAGAACAAATTATGATGTTGATGCTTCATCTTTTGATGTTACTTGATATACACTTTCTGCGCCTAGCTGAAAGGCGTTAAAAAAAGCGCTTATGGGAGACAACCCATGTTTTTACTACAGTATTTTTGTTTTATATTTGAGTCTTGGAAGTTGTTTACTACTGTAGCAACCTCTCCTTATCTTAGTTTTATGTTTTGTTGTGCCAAGTAAAGTCTTTGATAGAAAAGTAAGTACTAGATTTGGATTACTGCGCAGTTCCAGATTTCTTTGCTGTCACGAATCTGGGTCTACCTCCCTGTAGGTAGCTCAGAAAATTAAGCCAATTTACGTGCATGATCCTCAGATATGTACGCAACTTTCATTAAATTTGAGCATTTTCATTTGAGCAAGTCTGGTGGCCTAATAAAATCCATCTTTACGAACTGTTCTGTTTTGACAGATTCTGCCTTTTATTTCGCATTGCCTCTTTTGCTATGTTGGATGAATTTCTTTGATCCATTAATGTCCAGTAGCTTTATGCAATGTCCAGAAGTGTTAAGAATGATTGTGTCACCTCTGAACATGTGAATTTTTATTATGCACTAACCCTCTAATGAGTTGTTTCGAGTTTGGTGTGGAGGAAGTTTTCAAGGATCAAGAGAGGAGTATGATGCAATATGATCAAGGAGAGTGAAAGCTCTAAGCTTGGGGATGCCCCGGTGGTTCACCCCTGCATATTCTAAGAAGACTCAAGCATCTAAGCTTGGGGATGCCCAAGGCATCCCCTTCTTCATCGACAACATTATCAGGTTCCTCCCCTGAAACTATATTTTTATTCCGTCACATCTTATGCACTTTGCTTGGAGCGTCGGTTTGTTTTTGTTTTTTTGTTTTGTTTGAATAAAATGGATCCTAGCATTCACTTTATGGGAGAGAGACACGCTCCGCTGTAGCATATGGACAAGTATGTCCTTAGGCTTTACTCATAGTATTCATGGCGAAGTTTCATCTTCGTTAAATTGTTATATGGTTGGAATTGGAAAATGCTACATGTAGTAACTCTAAAATGTCTTGGATAATTTGATACTTGGCAATTGTTGTGCTCATGTTTAAGCTCTTGCATCATATACTTTGCACCCATTAATGAAGAAATACTTAGAGCTTGCTAATTTGGTTTGCATATTTGGTTTCTCTAGAGTCTAGATAATATCTAGTATTGAGTTTTGAACAACAAGGAAGACGGTGTAGAGTCTTATAATGTTTACAATATGTCTTTTATGTGAGTTTTGCTGCACCGTTCATCCTTGTGTTTGTTTCAAATAACCTTGCTAGCCTAAACCTTGTATCGAGAGGAATACTTCTCATGCATCCAAAATACTTGAGCCAACCACTATGCCATTTGTGTCCACCATACCTACCTACTACATGGTATTTATCCGCCATTCCAAAGTAAATTGCTTGAGTGCTACCTTTAAATTTCATCATTCACCTTTGCAATATATAGCTCATGGGACAAATAGCTTAAAAACTATTGTGGTATTGAATATGTACTTATGCACTTTATCTCTTATTAAGTTGCTTGTTGTGCGATAACCATGTTTACGCCATCAACTATTCTTTGTTGAATATCATGTGAGTTGCTATGCATGTCCGTCTTGTCTGAAGTAAGAGAGATCTACCACCTTAATGGTTGGAGCATACATATTGTTAGAGAAGAACATTGGGCCGCTAACTAAAGCCATGAATCATGGTGGAAGTTTCAGTTTTGGACACATATCCTCAATCTCATATGAGAATAATAATTGTTGTCACATGCTTACGCATTAAAGAGGAGTCCATTATCTGTTGTCCATGTTGTCCCGGTATGGATGTCTAAGTTGAGAATAATCAAAAGCGAGAAATCCAAAATGCGAGCTTTCTCCTTAGACCTTTGTACAGGCGGCATGGAGGTACCCCATTGTGACACTTGGTTAAAACATGTGCATTGCAAAGATCCGGTAGTCCAAGCTAATTAGGACAAGGTGCGGGCACTATTAGTATACTATGCATGAGACTTGCAACTTGTAAGATATAACTTTCATAACTCATATGCTTTATTACTACCGTTGACAAAATTGTTTCATGTTTTCAAAATAAAGCTCTAGCACAAATATAGCAATCGATGCTTTCCTCTTTGAAGGACCATTCTTTTACTTTTATGTTGAGTCAGTTCACCTATCTCTCTCCACCTCAAGAAGCAAACACTTGTGTGAACTGTGCATTGATTCCTACATACTTGCATATTGTACTTGTTATATTACTCTATGTTGACAACTATCCATGAGATATACATGTTACAAGTTGAAAGCAACCGCTGAAACTTAATCTTCCTTTGTGTTGCTTCAATACCTTTACTTTGATTTATTGCTTTATGAGTTGACTCTTATGCAAGACTTATTGATACTTGTCTTGAAGTACTATTCATGAAAAGTCTTTGCTTTATGATTCACTTGTTTACTCATGTCATTACCATTGTTTTGATCGCTGCATTCATTACATATGTTTACAAATAGTATGATCAAGGTTATGATGGCATGTCACTTGAAATTATCTTTGTTATCGTTTTACCTGCTCGGGACGAGCAGAACTAAGCTTGGGGATGCTTGATACGTCTCCGACGTATCGATAATTTCTTATGTTCTATGCCATATTATTGATGATACCTACATGTTTTATGCACACTTTATGTCATATTCGTGCATTTTCTAACTAACCTATTAACAAGATGCCGAAGAGCCAGTTGCTGTTTTCTTTTTGGTTTCAGAAATCCTAGTAACGAAATATTCTCGGAATTGGACGAAACGAAGACCCAGGGGCCTATTTCGCCACGAACCTTCCAGAAGACCGAAGAGCATACGAAGTGGGGCCACGAGGTGGCCAAACCACATGGCGGCGCGGCCAAGGGGGCCCGCGACGCCCTGTGGGCCCCGTCGGCCCCCCGCCCTTCCGCCTGCAAAGCCTCCGTCGCGACCCCTGATGCGAAAACCACGATACGGAAAACCTTCCTGAGACGCCGCCGCCGCCAATCCCATCTCGGGGGATTCCGGAGATCTCCTCCGGCACCCTGCCGGAGAGGGGATTCATCTCCCGGAGGACTCTACACCGCCATGGTCGCCTCCGGAGTGATGAGTGAGTAGTTCACCCCTGGACTATGGGTCCATAGCAGTAGCTAGATGGTTGTCTTCTCCTCATTGTGCTTCATTGTTGGATCTTGTGAGCTGCCTAACATGATCAAGATCATCTATCTGTAATACTCTATGTTGTGTTTGTCGGGATCCGATGGATAGAGAATACCATGTTATGTTAATTATCAAGTTATTACATATGTGTTGTTTATGATCTTGCATGCTCTCCGTTATTAGTAGAGGCTCTGGCCAAGTTTTTGCTCTTAACTCCAAGAGGGAGTATTTATGCTCGATAGTGGGTTCATGCCTGCATTGACACAGGACAGTGAGAAAGTTCTAAGGTTGTGTTGTCTTTTGCCACTAGGGATAAAACATTGGCGCTATGTCCGAGGATGTAGTTGTTGATTACATTACGCACCATACTTAATGCAATTGTCTATTGCTTTGCAACTTAATACTGGAAGGGGTTCGGATGATAACCTGAAGGTGGACTTTTTAGGCATAGATGCAGTTGGATGGCGGTCTATGTACTTTGTCGTAATGCCCAATTAAATCTCACTATACTTATCATGACATGTATGTGCATTGTTATGCTCTCTCTATTTGTCAATTGCCCGACTGTAATTTGTTCACCCAACATGCTTTTATCTTATGGGAGAGACACCTCTAGTGAACTGTGGACCCCGGTCCATTCTTTAATACTGAAATACAAATCTACTGCAATACTTGTTTTTACTGTTTTCTCTGCAAACAATCATCTTCCACACAATACGGTTAATCCTTTGTTACAGCAAGCCGGTGAGATTGACAACCTCACTGTTTCGTTGGGGCAAAGTACTTTGGTTGTGTTGTGCAGGTTCCACGTTGGCGCCGGAATCCCTGGTGTTGCGCCGCACTACATCCCGCCATCAACCTTCAACGTGCTTCTTGGCTCCTCCTGGTTCGATAAACCTTGGTTTCTTTCTGAGGGAAAACTTGCTGCTGTGCGCATCATACCTTCCTCTTGGGGTTGCCCAACGAACGTGTGAAATACACGCCATCAATATCCCCAGTCCCAGGCACTGCCCTTCTAAATTGTAGCTCTTTTTTGAATTCACCGACCTTTTCATCTACGAACCGTCTCCAAACCCTACGAGGCAAAGAAAATTAAATGAACAAGAGAGTTATTAATTAGTTACTTGATATTAGGAAATGATGAACGAAATAGGCCGATCGATATAGAGCGCAAATGAATGAAAACAATTACTTTTGCATCATTTTTCTCATGTCGGCCCAAAGCGCCGCATCCATATTCAGAGAGTCGTGGACGAGAACTGTGGAGGTGTGAAATTGAATTACCATCAGAATCCAGTGGAACCTGCGGACACGATACATGCACAGTCATGCATAACTCATCGATTAGCCACATACCATGCATGGAGTAAACAAAAGAGAATGTGCTCAAGACAGAAACACTCACCCAAAATGGTAAGGAAATAGAATATCACTTTTGAGTTCCTGTTTTCTAAGAAACCGCCACAGGTCTTCCTCCACGTCGGCGGGGTGGTGTTCTAACACATATGAATTAACGATGTGTGGGTCAATGAACCCAACATCATGGATGTTCCTTATTCGCATTTCCCGCTTCTTCATTCTGCATAATAGCGTACACAACAAGATAGTTAGGACAATATATATATATATATATATATAGTGCAGGCAATGAACGAGATGGGGTAGAAATTAATAAATCACTTACAGAACGTAGCAACTGATGATAGATTTGTCGAGCTCGCGCAGATTGAACAGCTGGAACAATTCACTCCGATGAATTGTTATATAGTAATGTTTGAAGTGATGCTCATATCTAACTTCCGCATAAATATAGTCTTTGGCGTTTTTAAGTTTTATGTAACCCTTGTACCAATTTAGCAGACCTTTCATTTGTCGAGGTAGATCCTCTTCCTGCGCAGGCTCGACGAGAGGGCCATTCTCCACATATGTAAATACTACGTCCTTCATTGGCGCCTCATCAAGGCCTAACAGTGCACGAAGAGTGATACCTAAGTTGGCCGCTTGTTCTCTGGCACTCGTTACAGTCAATCCATGTGCTGCCGCAGCTGCTATGATATCGGGGGCATCCGGACCGGCGGCTTGCACTATGAGCGGGGCGATCGATTGTTTACTTTGTTCCCCGAGCTGGGCAACTTCTTTCCCCCTTTCTAATTTTTTCTCGGCCTCCTCCAAGGCTTTCTTCTCCTGCTTCTCCGCCAACTCTTGGTTCCTCTTGAACGCGAGTGCTTGCCTACGAAGTTCACGTGCATAGTCGTCAGGCAGATTCTTCGCGGCTTGGGACGGTGTGCTCAAAAATGACTTAGCCCACTTCTTTTGCTCATCAGAAAATACTGGCTTGGGCTCGGGCTCTCTTTTCTTCTTGCATTCCGCCTTCCATTTCTCATAATCGCGAGTCGCGGCCGCGTCGACTTCCTCGGCAGTACGTTCCCAAGGCCTCGTGGGGAGAGGCTTCAGTGATGGCTCCGGTACCTTTGTGGTCTTAGGTACATAAGGGTCCGGGTTGATAGTCCAGGACTGCTTCTGCTTCTTCGCCGGAGGTGGATTGGGGGGCGTGCGCTTACCCGCCCGGCGGACTGGGGGCGGCGGCTGCTTACCCGCCGGAGGTGAATTGGGGGGCGGCGTCGGCTCACGTGAAGGAGGTGTAGGTGAAGCACCACCACCACCACCACCACCGCCACCGCCACCACCACCGTAGGGGGTGGACTTGTTGGCGCCTCGCCTGGAAACTTGATAAACTTCTTTTGCCATAGAATGAACTGGCGCTTGACATCTCCAAGTCTTCTCGCCCCTTCAGGTGTAGCAATGTCAATGTCCAGGTCCTCAAACCCTTGGACTATGTCCTCCACCGTGACACGAGCATAGCCATCTTGAATGGGGTTGTTGTGGTGGAGTGCTCCAGGTAAACATGGTAAAGCACTGCCGATGGCTACCTTCATGGACATGTTCCCGATAGGATAATACAGATGACATTCTTTCATCTCCTTTATATCGTCCACGGGGTAGCGAGGAGGCTCCGGTGCAGTAATTTCCACCACCAGAGGCTCCGGTGCAGTAATTTCGATCGTCGGTGCACCAGCCGGTGGGGCCTCCGTGGAAGCCACGCTGCTTTTCTGCTGCTGGCTTCCGAGATCCAATGGATGATCTTCATGCTGCGCCCGAGCTGCATCTCTTTCGGCTACTAGTACACTCACGGTTTTCTTCATCACATCCATTTCCGATGCCAACCGCGCCACAACATCTGCTTCCCGATCCATCTTTCTCTTACGGCTTCTGTAACCGTACGGGTCATCGTTCTGGGGGAACCCTATTTTCCACGGAATGTGCCCCATGCCTCGTACACGTCCTCCGTGTTCAGGATTCCCGAGGGCTTTTGTCAGCGCGTCGTTCTCTCTGTTGAACTTGATCTTCCCCTCTTGAGCATCCCTCATTGCCTCAATAAGCTTTTGGGTGGGTTTAATTATTTTGCCCCGATAAACACACTCCCCTGTCTCCGGGTTCAGCGATCCCCCATGCCCGTACCACCAGCTTTTGGCCCTTGGGTCCCATCCCTCCGTACCTGGACGGATTCCTCGCGCCCTCAGCTCGTTCTCCATCTTCTCCCACCTAGGCTCCCAAAGGCGATACCCTCCTGGCCCCATAATATGATTGTACTCCTTCTTAGCCGCATTTTCCTTATTTTTTTCGATATTTCAAGGAACTGCTCCGATTTCTTTTGCTTCACAAATTCTGGCCAATCATGTTTCAGTTTCTCATATTGTCCTTTGAAATCCGGAGTCTTGTTCTCCTTGACAAAGTCATGGGCTAGATTTTGCTTGAATTTCCGGAATGCGTCGGACATCTTATGAAGAGCGAACTGTTTGACTAGCCTCCTCCTCTCCTTGTTTTCCTCAATCTTGTTACCCTCCTCATCGAATTTGTTGTATTCCGGAGGTAGAACGAAATGTTCCATAAGCTTCTTGAAGCAATCTTTTTTTGTTCTCTTATCGACAAAAGTGAAACCAACTCGTGCCTTCTTTGGCTCATTCCACTCCTGGACGGTGATCGAGACGTTGTCTCTAACAATGGCTCCGCATTGGTTGACAAACTTGGTGGCGTTCTTGCGGGGCTCCAGCGGCCTGCCGGTTGCACTGTCGACAACCTCGATGGTGCATGTTTCTCCTTGTTTCATCGTCTTGGTTGCGCCACGCTTTGACGACGTACTCGATTGTTTCGACGATCCGGCCGAGGGCTAAAATAAGAAAGAGAGTCGCGCGCGTTAGTGATACGTCTCCGACGTATCGATAATTTCTTATGTTCCATGCCACATTATTGATGATATCTACATGTTTTATGCACACTTTATGTCATATTCGTGCATTTTGGAACTAACCTATTAACAAGATGCCGAAGAGCCAGTTCTGTTTCTGCTGTTTTTGGTTTCAGAAATCCTAGTAACGAAATATTCTCGAATTGGACGAAATCAACGCCCGGGTCCTATTTTGCACGAAGCTTCCAGAAGACCGAAGAGGAGTCGAAGTGGGGCCACGAGGTGCCGCCACCATAGGGCGGCGCGGCCCAGCCCTGGCCGCGCCGACCTATGGTGTGGGGCCCTCGAGTGGCCCCCACGTTGCCCTTCCGCCTACTTAAAGCCTCCGTCGCGAAACCCCCGGTGAGAGCCACGATACGGAAAACCTTCCGGAGACGCCGCCGCCGCCAATCCCATCTCGGGGGATTAGGGAGATCTCCTCCGGCCGGAGAGGGGATTCATCTCCCCGGAGGACTCTTCACCGCCATGGTCGCCTCCGGAGTGATGAGTGAGTAGTTCACCCCTGGACTATGGGTCCATAGCAGTAGCTAGATGGTTGTCTTCTCCTCATTGTGCTTCATTGTTGGATCTTGTGAGCTGCCTAACATGATCAAGATCATCTATCTGTAATACTATATGTTGTGTTTGTCGGGATCCGATGGATAGAGAATACTATGTTATGTTAATTATCAAGTTATTACCTATGTGTTGTTTATGATCTTGCATGCTCTCCGTTATTAGTAGAGGCTCTGGCCAAGTTTTTGCTCTTAACTCCAAGAGGGAGTATTTATGCTCGATAGTGGGTTCATGCCTCCATTGATATCTGGGACAGTGACAGAAAGTTCTAAGGTTGTGGATTTGCTGTTGCCACTAGGGATAAAACATTGATGCTATGTCTAAGGATGTAGTTGTTGATTACATTACGCACCATACTTAATGCAATTGTCTGTTGTTTTACAACTTAATACTGGAAGGGGTTCGGATGATAACCTGAAGGTGGACTTTTTAGGCATAGATGCAGTGGATGGCGGTCTATGTACTTTGTCGTAATGCCCAATTAAATCTCACTATATTTATCATGACATGTATGTGCATTGTTATGCCCTCTCTATTTGTCAATTGCCCGACTGTAATTTGTTCACCCAACATGCTTTTATCTTATGGGAGAGACACCTCTAGTGAACTGTGGACCCCGGTCCATTCTTTTATCTGAAATACAAATCTACTGCAATACTTGTTTCTGTTTTCTCTGCAAACAATCATCTTCCACACAATACGGTTAATCCTTTGTTACAACAAGCTGGTGAGATTGACAACCTCACTGTTTCGTTGGAGCAAAGTACTTTGGTTGTGTTGTGCAGGTTCCACGTTGGCACCGGAATCTCTGGTGTTGCGCCGCACTACATCCCACCGCCATCAACCTTCAACGTGCTTCTTGGCTCCTACTGGTTCGATAAACCTTGGTTTCTTTCTGAGGGAAAACTTGCTGCTGTGCGCATCATACCTTCCTCTTGGGGTTCCCAACGAACGTGTGAGTTACACGCCATCAAGCTCTTTTTCTGGCGCCGTTGCCGGGGAATCAAGACACGCTGCAGTCTCCACTTCCCAATCTCTTTACTTTGTTTTTGTCTTGCTTTATTTTATTTACTACTTTGTTTGTTGCATTATATCAAAACACAAAAAAATTAGTTGCTAGCTTTACTTTATTTACTATCTTGTTTGCTATATCAAAAACACAAAAAAAATTAGTTACTTGCATTTAGTTTACTTTCGTTATCATGTCTAGCTCTGTACCTGTTACTTCTTCACCCGAGGAATTAGTTTTTACTTTTAAACAAGGGGATGAGGAAAGTTTTAAAGATGCTTGGTCCAGGACTTTTACTTCTTATCGTAAAACTGAACCTCAAATGACTCTAAGTTTGCTTCTTAGTAATTTTTATTTTGGTCTTATGATTCGCTATAGATATGCCTTGGATGCTCTAGTGGGAGGAGATTTCCTTCATTGTAATGGGGATCAAGCTTTTAATGCCATAAAGAAGTTGGTTGCATCACATGATTCATCTAATAACTTTGATTCAGCCCTTATTAGCATTCATAATAGATTAAACACTCTTGAGACAAGTGCATCTCGCTTAAATGAAAATTATGGATATATTCGTAACCGTCTTGATCAAGTTTTAGTGAACTCTGAACCTTCATTGTGGGATCCTACTATTAAAATTGTCATAGGTGACCAAACTCTTCATGCTAATTGTGATATTATGACTGAATTTTGCCTAATGCCTAAGAGTATTCATAAATCTTTGAAACTTTGGGAATTCACTGAAGGGGGAGAAGGAATAACTCTTATTGATAACTCTGTTATAATTCCTAAAGGGATAGCTGCGGGTGTGCATACAACCATTCTTGGGATAACAATATCCATTGATTACCTTGTCATTGAATGCGCAGGAACAGGACAAATCACACTCGGAAGATCCCTGCTGAAACTATTGGGAGCAGTCATAGACGTGAGAGAAGGCACCCTAAAATTCACCTCTACACCCGGGGGTAGCCATATATTCCCTAAGCCAAAGAGTAAGAAAAAGGACAAGAAAGGTAAGGGTAAAGCCCAAGGTAATGTCGATGCTTCATCTCTCGATAACACTTGATATACACTTTCTGCGCCTAGCTGAAAGGCGTTAAAGAAAAGCGCTTATGGGAGACAACCCATGTTTTTACTACAGTATTTTTGTTTTATATTTGAGTCTTGGAAGTTGTTTACTACTGTAGCAACCTCTCCTTATCTTAGTTTTGAGTTTTGTTGTGCCAAGTAAAGTCTTTGATAGTAAAGTGAATACTAGATTTGGATTACTGCGCAGAAACAGATTTCTTTGCTGTCACGAATCTGGGCCTAATTCTTTGTAGGTAACTCAGAAAATTATGCCAATTTACGTGAGTGATCCTCAGATATGTACGCAACTTTCATTCAATTTGGGAATTTTCATTTGAGCAAGTATGGTGCCTCAATTAAATCCATCTTTACGGACTGTTCTGTTTTGACAGATTCTGCCTTTTATTTCGCATTGCCTCTTTTGCTATGTTGGATGAATGTCTTTGATCCATTAATGTCCAGTAGCTTTATGCAATGTCCAGAAGTGTTAAGAATGATTGTGTCACCTCTGAACATGTTAATTTTTATTGTGCACTAACCCTCTAATGAGTTGTTTCGAGTTTGGTGTGGAGGAAGTTTTCAAGGATCAAGAGAGGAGTATGATGCAATATGATCAAGGAGAGTGAAAGCTCTAAGCTTGGGGATGCCCCGGTGGTTCACCCCTGCATATTCTAAGAAGACTCAAGCGTCTAAGCTTGGGGATGCCCAAGGCATCCCCTTCTTCATCGACAACATTATCAGGTTCCTCCCCTGAAACTATATTTTTATTCGGCCACATCTTATGTGCTTTGCTTGGAGCGTCGGTTTGCTTTTTTTGTTTTTGTTTTGTTTGAATAAAATGGATCCTAGCATTCGCTGTATGGGAGAGAGACACGCTCCGCTGTAGCATATGGACAAGTATGTCCTTAGGTTTTACTCATAGTATTCATGGCGAAGTTTCTTCTTCGTTAAATTGTTATATGGTTGGAATTGGAAAATGCTACATGTAGTAATTCTAAAATGTCTTGGATAATTTGATACTTGGCAATTGTTGTGCTCATGTTTAAGCTCTTGCATCATATACTTTGCACCCATTAATGAAGAAACACTTAGAGCTTGCTAATTTGGTTTGCATATTTGGTTTCTCTAGAGTCTAGATAATATCTAGTATTGAGTTTTGAACAACAAGGAAGACGGTGTAGAGTCTTATAATGTTTACAATATGTCTTTTATGTGCTGCACCGTTCATCCTTGTGTTTGTTTCAAATAACCTTGCTGGCCTAAACCTTGTATCGAGAGGGAATACTTCTCATGCATCCAAAATCCTTGAGCCAACCACTATGCCATTTGTGTCCACCATACCTACCTACTACATGGTATTTCTCCGCCATTCCAAAGTAAATTGCTTGAGTGCTACCTTTAAAATTCCATCATTCACTTTTACAATATATAGCTCATGGGACAAATAGCTTAAAAACTATTGTGGTATTGAATATGTACTTATGCACTTTATCTCTTATTAAGTTGCTTGTTGTGCGATAACCATGTTTCTGGGACGCCATCAACTATTCTTTGTTGAATATCATGTGAGTTGCTATGCATGTCCGTCTTGTCTGAAGTAAGAGAGATCTACCACCTTAATGGTTGGAGCATGCATATTGTTAGAGAAGAACATTGGGCCGCTAACTAAAGCCATGAATCATGGTGGAAGTTTCTTTTGGACATATATCCTCAATCTCATATGAGAACACTAATTGTTGCCACATGCTTATGCATTAAAGAGGAGTCCATTATCTGTTGTCCATGTTGTCCCGGTATGGATGTCTAAGTTGAGAATAATCAAAAGCGAGAAATCCAAAATGCGAGCTTTCTCCTTAGACCTTTGTACAGGCGGCATGGAGGTACCCCATTGTGACACTTGGTTAAAACATGTGTATTGCGATGATCCGGTAGTCCAAGCTAATTAGGACAAGGTGCGGGCACTATTAGTATACTATGCATGAGACTTGCAACTTGTAAGATATAATTTACATAACTCATATGCTTTATTACTACCGTTGACAAAATTGTTTCATGTTTTCAAAATAAAAGCTCTAGCACAAATATAGCAATCGATGCTTTCCTCTTTGAAGGACCATTCTTTTTACTTTTATGTTGAGTCAGTTCACCTATTTCTCTCCACCTCAAGAAGCAAACACTTGTGTGAACATTGATTCCTACATATTTGCATATTGCACTTGTTATATTACTCTATGTTGACAATTATCCATGAGATATACATGTTACAAGTTGAAAGCAACCGCTGAAACTTAATCTTCCTTTGTGTTGTTTCAATACCTTTACTTTGATTTATTGCTTTATGAGTTAACTCTTATGCAAGACTTATTGATGCTTGTCTTGAAGTACTATTCATGAAAAGTCTTTGCTTTATGATTCACTTGTTTACTCATGTCATTACCATTGTTTTGATCGCTGCATTCATTACATATGTTTACAAATAGTATGATCAAGGTTATGTTGGCATGTCACTTCAGAAATTATCTTTGTTATCGTTTTACCTGCTCGGGACGAGCAGAACTAAGCTTGGGGATGCTGATACGTCTCCGACGTATCGATAATTTCTTATGTTCCATGCCACATTATTGATGATATCTACATGTTTTATGCACACTTTATGTCATATTCGTGCATTTTCGGAACTAACCTATTAACAAGATGCCGAAGAGCCGTTGCTGTTTTCTGCTGTTTTTGGTTTCAGAAATCCTAGTAACGAAATATTCTCGGAATTGGACGAAATCAACGCCCGGGGTCCTATTTTGCCACGAAGCTTCCGAAGACCGAAGAGGAGTCGAAGTGGGGCCACGAGGTGCCGCCACCATAGGCAGCGCGGCCCAGGCCCTGGCCGCGCCGACCTATGGTGTAGGCCCTCGTGTGGCCCCCACGTTGCTCCGCCTCAAAGCCTCCGTCGCGAAACCCCCAGTACCGAGAGGCCACGATACGGAAAACCTTCCGAGACGCCGCCGCCGCCAATCCCATCTCGGGGGATTCGGAGATCGCCTCCGGCACCCTGCCGGAGAGGGGATTCATCTCCGGAGGACTCTTCACCGCCATGGTCGCCTCCGGAGTGATGAGTGAGTAGTTCACCCCTGGACTATGGGTCCATAGCAGTAGCTAGATGGTTGTCTTCTCCTCATTGTGCTTCATTGTTGGATCTTGTGAGCTGCCTAACATGATCAAGATCATCTATCTGTAATACTATATGTTGTGTTTGTCGGGATCCGATGGATAGAGAATACTATGTTATGTTAATTATCAAGTTATTACCTATGTGTTGTTTATGATCTTGCATGCTCTCCGTTATTAGTAGAGGCTCTGGCCAAGTTTTTGCTCTTAACTCCAAGAGGGAGTATTTATGCTCGATAGTGGGTTCATGCCTCCATTGATATCTGGGACAGTGACAGAAAGTTCTAAGGTTGTGGATTGCTGTTGCCACTAGGGATAAAACATTGATGCTATGTCTAAGGATGTAGTTGTTGATTACATTACGCACCATACTTAATGCAATTGTCTGTTGTTTTACAACTTAATACTGGAAGGGGTTCGGATGATAACCTGAAGGTGGACTTTTAGGCATAGATGCATTGGGATGGCGGTCTGTACTTTGTCGTAATGCCCAATTAAATCGCACTATATTTATCATGACATGTATGTGCATTGTTATGCCCTCTCTATTTGTCAATTGCCCGACTGTAATTTGTTCACCCAACATGCTTTTATCTTATGGGAGAGACACCTCTAGTGAACTGTGGACCCCGGTCCATTCTTTTATACTGAAATACAAATCTCTGCAATACTTGTTTTTTGTTTTCTCTGCAAACAATCATCTTCCACACAATACGGTTAATCCTTTGTTACAGCAAGCCGGTGAGATTGACAACCTCACTGTTTCGTTGGGGCAAAGTACTTTGGTTGTGTTGTGCAGGTTCCACGTTGGCGCCGGAATCTCTGGTGTTGCGCCGCACTACATCCCGCCACCATCAACCTTCAACGTGCTTCTTGGCTCCTCCTGGTTCGATAAACCTTGGTTTCTTTCTGAGGGAAAACTTGCTGCTGTGCGCATCATACCTTCCTCTTGGGGTTCCCAACGAACGTGTGAGTTACACGCCATCAGTTAGTACACACATATTTATTCAAATCAGTTAGTTTGTATCACCAGAGGCTCAATGTATATATATACCTCGGCGCCGGAGGTGGTTGCTACTTCCAATTGAAGATCGTCGTTTATCGACGTTTCTTCGGCATCATCTTGCTGACGGCGCCCTTCATCTTCACCGTCAAGGTTCAGATAAGAAGAGATATCATCTTCTTCTTGTCCGGTCGGCACATATACAATATCGCCGTTTATGATGCCGAACATATGGTCTTCAGCGTCCGGATCATAGTTGTCCATAATCGGGTCAGCTCTATCGTCCGCCATATGTCAGTCCTGAAAACATGTAGTAAAAACAAATTAATTGTGTATATGCATTATCACATCTCTTCTACATATAAAGAGAGAGGGCGACGAGGGAGGCGAGAGGGGGGACGTGTGTTATATGCGGACGATCGACCTCGCAGTGACCGCGTGACCGAGAGACCGGTGGCGGTGGCGAACCGGTGGCGAAAGGGCGGTGGCGGTGCCGACGACACATAACCCTCGCCGCCCCCTCTCGATCCCAAAAAAAACACCGCGTATACGGAGGGGGCGACGAGCGCTGCCGGCCCCCTCCGTATAAGCGCGGTGGTAGCTGGTCACCGCGGCGGCGCGTTCCCATGCCGAGGTGGGCGCCGTCGGTGGGGAGGACGACGGTACGGGGAAGAAAAGTCGACGAGCACGGCAGGTCCGCGTGTCGAGCACGTACGGTGGTTTTTTTAGTCAAATTTGTAGTTCTTTTTAAGTCAAATTTTAGTTTTTTTTTGAGACAAAAATTTTAAGTCAATTTTCAGTTTTTTTTAAGTCAAATTTTAGTTTTTTTTTACACAATTTTTTTTAAGTCAAATTTGTAGTTCTTTTTACACAATCTTTTTTAAGTCAAATTTTCAGTTTTTTTTAAGTCAATTTTTAGTTTTTTAAAGTCAAATTGTAGTTCTTTTTTTACACAATCATTTTTAAGTCAAATTTTAGTTATTTTTTGTTTTAAAATTAACAAGAAAAAAACAAAAAAACGACCCGGCTGGCCTTCTCTCCTCGACTCTCTCTCTCCTTCTCGCTCTCTGCAGTCTCGGCGGCGCGGCGCGCGCCTCTGGGACGGACTCGAGGCGGGCGCGGCGCGGCGCGGTGGCGGTTGTTTTACACGACGGAAGACGGCGCGGCACGTACGGCGGCGCGACGGGCGGCGCGGCGCGGCGGGCGACGGCAGCAGGACGACGACGGGGGAGCAGCGGCGCGGCTCTGACGACGGAGTGACGAGGCGCGCGGCGCGAGAGAAGAAGAAGAAGCGACGCGGTTCGCCCGTATATATAGGACCCCTTTAGTCGCGGTTGGGGTGGCAAACCGCGACTAAAGGGGTATAGTCGCGGTTTGCCACCCCAACCGCGACTAAAGGGTATTTTCGCCGGGTTTTCGTTTCCCGCGGAAAAATACCCTTTAGTCGCGGTTGGCGAGTTCTTTTTCAAAATGTTAAAAATAAAACTAATTCATTTTCAAAATCTGAAAAATACAAATAATATATCAAAAAGTAAAGAAAAATAAAACTAGTTCATTTAAAAATCTTAAAAATACATATAATATATCAATAAATTTAGAAAAATAAAACTAATTCAATTCAAAATCTTAAAAATGCAAATAATATATCAAAAAATTCAGAAAAATAAAACTAATTCAATTCAAAATGTTAAAAATACAAATATTATATCAATAAATTCAGAAAAATAAAACTAATTCATTTAAAAATCTTAAAAATTCAAATAATATATCAAAAAATTCAGAAAAATAAAACTAATTCTTTCCGCCTCCCTCTTCCCACCAGTTCTTCCCACCAGTTCTTCCCGCCTCTTTCTTTCCGCCGACCCCCTCTTCCCGCCTCGTCTTCCCGCCATTTCTTCCCTGTCTTCCCGCCTCTTTCTTCCCGCCTCTTTCTTCCCGCCACTTTCTTCCCGCCACTTTCTTCCCGCCACTTTCTTTCCGCCTCCTGTCTTCCCGCTCCCATTTTTCCCGCCATTTCTCACTACATTTATGTAGCCCGGCTTGGCCAGCATTATCACATCGATCTCTACAATCTCTCATCACTCTCTCATGGCTTCCACCGCACCCACTCTAACCTACCAGCAGGTGGAGGAGCTTTGCGCCTCGAACTACCCTTGCCCACCGGGCTACCGCGTCCCCGCCGGCTGGAGCCTAAGCGCCGGCGGCGTGCCGGTCCCTCCCGTCCCTCGGTGCGCGCCGGGCGGCCATCACGAACCACTACTACCTCGACCTCACGCCGGAGCAGCGGATGAATCCCCGCTGGCATCCCGATAACCAGCATACTTGGGACACCTTCTTCATCAACCGGCGTGAGAGGGTGCTCGCCAGTATGAGGAGGACGGTCGCCTCCTGGGAACTTCCATGAGGCCGGCCGTCGGCTATGGTGGTACGGCCGGACTGCCAGCGTCATGGACTACATCACGGCCGGCGATATCCCCGCTGCGTACCCTCAGTTCGAGCCACGAGCGCCGCCCGCAGCGACGGCAACCGGCAGCGCGACGGCGGCAACTTAGAAGGCGACGATTACCAGTACAACGGCGGCGGCTATGAAGACTACGAGTATGCATATTATACGCCTAGGCAGGAGTATGACTAAATCACTCCAAATTTCATGTATCATCAGTGTGGTTTCTCGAATCAATCGAATCATTCGAAAATGGACACAAAACACATCACGGGTAATATAATTCACATGATCCATTCAACAAAGTTTGGTACAATAAATTATTACACATCATTTCTTCCCTTGTGTCCCTGCTTGCTTACGATTGTGCCGTATCCATGGAGCATCCTCATCATTTAACTTAATGCTTGGGTCGGTGTTCACTTTGAAGGGCGGAATTTTAGCAAACATATTATAATCTTCTGACATGTCTGTCTTGTCCTCCACTCCCACGATGTTTCTTTTCCCTGAAAGAACAATGTGGTGCTTTGGATCATCGCATGATGTACTGATCGTTCTTATCTTTCCGTTTCCTCGGTTTGCTACTCATGTGCTTCACATAGAAAACCTGAGCGACATCTTTCGCTAGGACGAATGGTTCGTCAAGGTAACCAAGATTGTTGAAATCCACCATTGTCATTCCGTATTGCTGGTCCACCTTTACCCCACCTCATGTTAGCTTGAACCATTTGCACCGGAACAAAGGGACCTTAAAGGAGGGTCCATAGTCAAGTTCCCATATCTCCTCTATGTAACCATAATATGTGACCTTTTGCCCATTCTCGGTTGCTGCATCAAAGCGGACACCACTGTTTTGGTTGGTGCTTTTTTTATCTTGGGCGATCGTGTAAAATGTATTCCCATTTATCTCGTACCCTTGGAAAGTCGTTATAGTCGAAGATGGTGTCTTGGCCAACATGTACAGCTGATCTACAACATGATCGTCATTCATTAAATGTTTTCTCAACCAACTGCCGAAAGTCTCCATGTGGGCCTTCCTAATCCAGGATTCAGGCTTCCCCGGGTTGTCCGAGCGTAAAATATTCTTGTGTTTCTCAAAGTACGGAGCCACCAAGCTGGAATTGGTCAGAACTGTGTGGTGTGCTTCAGTCAGAGAATGGCCGTCCATACATATCGTTGATTTCCTTCCGATCGTGCCTTTTCCACTTAGTCTCCCCTCGTGCCGCGATCGAGGAAGACCAATCGGCTTAAGGTCAGGAACAAAGTCAACACAAAACTCAATTACCTCCTCATTTCCATAGCCCTTGGCGATGCTTCCTTCTGGCCTAGCACGGTTACGAACATATTTCTTTAATATTCCCATGAACCTCTCGAAGGGGAACATATTGTGTAGAAATACAGGACCGAGAATGGAAATCTCATCGACTAGGTGAACCAGGAGGTGCGTCATAATATTGAAGAAGGATGGCGGGAACACCAACTCGAAACTGACAAGACATTGGATCACATCGTTCTGTAACCGTGGTAGAACTTCTGGATTGATTACCTTCTGAGAGATTGCATTGAGGAATGCACATAGCTTCACAATGGCTACTCGAACATTTTCCGGCAGGAGCCCCCTCAAAGCAATCGGAAGCAATTGCGTCATAATCACGTGGCAGTCATGAGACTTCAGGTTTTGGAACTTTTTCTCCGCCATGTTTATTATTCCCTTTATATTGGACGAGAATCCAGACGGGACCTTCATACTGCTCAGGCATTCAAAAAAGATGACCTTCTCTTCTTTGGTCAGAGCGTAGCTGGCACGACCTTGAAACCATTCCGGATGCCGGTTATCAGGGTCTTTCAAACGTTGCTGGTCCTGCCGTGCTTCCTTTGTATCATTTGTCTTCCCATACACGCCCAAGAAGCTTAGGAGGTTCACGCAAATATTCTTCGTAACGTGCATCACGTCGATTGCAGAGCGGACTTCTAGGACTTTCCAATATTCTAGCTCCCAGAATATAGATTTCTTCTTCCACATGGCTGCGTGCCCGTCAGCTCCCTTCGGAACTGATTGTCCGCCAGGACCTTTCCAAAGATGACTTTCAAATCCTTGACCATATCAAATACCTCAGCACCAGTGCGTTCCGCAGGCTTCGGCCGGTGATCTGCCTTGCCGTTGTAATGCTTGCCTTTCTTTCTTACTGGATGAATTTTCGGAAGAAATCGACGATGCCCAAGGTACACGTTCTTCTTACAATTTGGCAAATGTACACTTTCAGTCTCATGCAAGCAGTGCGTTGATGGCGTGTATTTCACACGTTCGTTGGGCAACCCCAAGAGGAAGGTATGATGCGCACAGCAGCAAGTTTTCCTCGAAAAAACCAAGGTTTATCGAACCGGGAGGAGCCAAGAAGCACGTTGAAGGTTGATGGCGGCGAGATGTAGTGCGGCGCAACACCAGGGATTCCGGCGCCAACGTGGAACTGCACAACACAACCAAAGTACTTTGCCCCAACGAAACAGTGAGGTTGTCAATCTCACCGGCTTGCTGTAACAAAGGATTAACCGTATTGTGTGGAAGATGATTGTTTGCAGGAAAACGGTAAAACAAGTATTGCAGTAGATTGTATTTCAGTAAAGAGAATTGGACCGGGGTCCACAGTTCACTGGAGGTGTCTCTCCCATAAGACGAACAACATGTTGGGTGAACAAATTACAGTTGGGCAATTGACAAATAAAGATAGCATGACAATGCACATACATATCATGATGAGTATAGTGAGATTTAATTGGGCATTACGACAAAGTACATAGACCGCCATCCAACTGCATCTATGCCTAAAAAGTCCACCTTCAGGTTATCATCCGAACCCCCTCCGGTATTAAGTTGCAAGCAACAGACAATTGCATTAAGTATGGTGCGTAATGTAATCAACAACTACATCCTTAGACATAGCATCAATGTTTTATCCCTAGTGGCAACAGACAACACAACCTTAGAACTTTCTGTCACTGTCCCAGTGTCAATGCGAGCATGAACCCACTATCGAGCATAAGTACTCCCTCTTGGAGTTACAAGCATCTACTTGGCCAGAGCATCTACTAGTAACGGAGAGCATGCAAGATCATAAACAACACATAAGCATAACTTTGATAATCAACATAACAAGTATTCTCTATTCATCGGATCCCAACAAACGCAACATATAGAATTACAGATAGATGATCTTGATCATGATAGGCAGCTCACAAGATCCGACAATGATAGCACAATGGGGAGAAGACAACCATCTAGCTACTGCTATGGACCCATAGTCCAGGGGTAGACTACTCACACATCACACCGGAGGCGACCATGGCGGCGTAGAGTCCTCGGGGAGATGATTCCCCTCTCCGGCGGTGCGGAGCGATCTCCTGGATCCCCCGAGATGGGATCGGCGGCGGCGGCGTCTGGAAGGTTTTCCGTATCGTGGTTCTCGTCTGGGGTTTCGACGGAGGCTTTAAGTAGGCGGAAGGGCAAGTCAAGAGGCGGCACGGGGACCCCACACATAGGCCGGCGCGGCCGGGGGTGGGGCCGCGCCGCCCTAGGGTTTGGCCACCCCGTGGCCCTCTTCGTCTCGTCTTCGGACTTGGAAGCTTCGTGGAAAAATAGGCCCCTGGCTTTGATTTCGTCAATTCCGAGAATATTTCCTTACTAGGATTTCTGAAAAAAAAAAACAGCAACTGGCACTTCGGCATCTTGTTAATAGGTTAGTTCCAGAAAATGCACGAATATGACATAAAGTGTGCATAAAACATGTAGATAACATCAATAATGTGGCATGGAACACAAGAAATTATCGATACGTCGGAGACGTATCAGCATCCCCAAGCTTAGTTCTGCTCGTCCCGAGCAGGTAAAACGATAACACAGATAATTTCTGGATTGACATGCCATCATAATCTTGATCATACTATTTGTAAAGCATATGTAGTGAATGCAGCGATCAAAACAATGTGTATGACATGAGTAAACAAGTGAATCATAAAGCAAAGACTTTTCATGAATAGCACTTCAAGACAAGCATCAATAAGTCTTGTATAAGAGTTAACTCATAAAGCAATAATTCAAAGTAAAGGTATTGAAGCAACACAAAAGAAGATTAAGTTTCAGCGGTTGCTTTCAACTTGTAACATGTATATCTCATGGATATTGTCAACATAGAGTAATATAATAAGTGCAATAAGCAAGTATGTAGGAATCAATGCACAGTTCACACAAGTGTTTGCTTCTTGAGGTGGATAGAAATAGGTGAACTGACTCAACATTGAAAGTAAAAGAATGGTCCTCATAGAGGAAAAGCATCGATTGCTATATTTGTGCTAGAGCTTTGATTTTGAAAACATGAAACAATTTTGTCAACGGTAGTAATAAAGCATATGCATCATGTAAATTATATCTTATAAGTTGCAAGCCTCATGCATAGTGTACCAATAGTGCCCGCACCTTGTCCTAATTAGCTTGGACTACAGGATTATCACCGCAATACATATGCTTTAACCAAGTTTCACAAAGGGGTACCTCTATGCCGCCTGTACAAAGGTCTAAGGAGAAAGCTCGCATTTGGATTTCTCGCTTTTGACTATTCTCAACTTAGACATCCATACCGGGACAACATAGACAACAGATAATGGACTCCTCTTTTAATGCTTTAAGCATTTGACAACAATTAATTCTTTTCTCATTAGAGACTTGAGGATATTTGTCCAAAACTGAAACTTCCACCATGGATCATGGCTTTAGTTAGCGGCCCAATGTTCTTCTCTCACAATATGCATGCTCAAACCATTCAACTCAGTGTAGATCGCCCTTACTTCAGACAAGACGAACATGCATAGCAACTCACATGAAATTCAACAATGAGTTGATGGCGTTCCCAGTGAACATGGTTATCACACAACAAGCAACTTAATAAGAGATAAAGTGCATAATTACATATTCAATACCACAATAGTTTTTAAGCTATTTGTCCCATGAGCTATATATTGCAAAGGTGAATGATGGAATTTTAAAGGTAGCACTCAAGCAATTTACTTTGGAATGGCGGGAAAATACCATGTAGTATAGGTAGGTATGGTGGACACAAATGGCATAGTGGTTGGCTCAAGTATTTTGGATGCATGAGAAGTATTCCCTCTCGATACAAGGTTTAGGCTAGCAAGGCTTATTTGAAACAAACACAAGGATGAACCGGTGCAGCAAAACTCACATAAAAGACATATTGAAAACATTATAAGACTCTACACCTCTCCTTGTTGTTCAAACTCAATACTAGAAATTATCTAGACCTTAGAGAAACCAAATATGCAAACCAAATTTTAGCATGCTCTATGTATTTCTTCATTAATGGGTGCAAAGCATATGATGCAAGAGCTTAAACATGAGCACAACAATTGCCAAGTATCACATTACCCAAGACATTTATAGCAATTACTACATGTATCATTTTCCAATTCCAACCATATAACAATTTAACGAAGGAGAAACTTCGCCATGAATACTATGAGTAGAAACCAAGGACATACTTGTCCATATGCTACAGCGGAGCGTGTATCTCTCCCATAAAGTGAATGCTAGGATCCATTTTATTCAAACAAAACAAAAACAAAAACAAACCGACGCTCCAAGAAAAAGCACATAAGATGTGATGGAATAAAAATATAGTTTCAGGGGAGGAACCTGATAATGTTGTCGATGAAGAAGGGGATGCCTTGGGCATCCCCAAGCTTAGACGCTTGAGTCTTCTTGATATATGCAGGGGTGAACCACCGGGTGCATCCCCAAGCTTAGAGCTTTCACTCTCCTTAATCATGTTGCATCATACTCCTCTCTTGATCCTTGAAAACTTCCTCCACACCAAACTCGAAACAACTCATTAGAGGGTTAGTGCACAATATAAATTGACATATTCAGAGGTGACACAATCATTCTTAACACTTCTGGACATTGCATAATGCTACTGGACATTAGTGGATCAAAGAAATTCATCCAACATAGCGAAAGAGGCAATGCGAAATAAAAGGCAGAATCTGTCAAAACAGAACAGTTCGTATTGACGAATTTTAAAATGGCACCAGACTTGCTCAAATGAAAATGCTCAAATTGAATGAAAGTTGCGTACATATCTGAGGATCATGCACGTAAATTGGCATAATTTTCTGAGCTACCTACAGGGAGGTGGACCCAGATTCGTGACAGCAAAGAAATCTGGAACTGCGCAGTAATCCAAATCTAGTACTTACTTTTCTATCAACGGCTTAACTTGGCACAACAAAACTCAAAACTAAGATAAGGAGAGGTTTCTACAGTAGTAAACAACTTCCAAGACACAAAATAAAAACAAAGTACTGTAGGTAAAAAAACATGGGTTGTCTCCCATAAGCGCTTTTCTTTAACGCCTTTCAGCTAGGCGCAGAAAGTGTGTATCAAGTAACATCGAGAGATGAAGCATCAACATCATAATTTGTTCTAATAATAGAATCATAAGGTACCTTTATTCTCTTTCTAGGGAAGTGTTCCATACCTTTCTTGAGAGGAAATTGATATTTTATATTACCTTCCCTCATATCAATAATAGCACCAACATTCGAAGAAAAGGTCTTCCCAATATAATGGGACAAGATGCATTGCATTCAATATCCAAGACAACAAAATCAACGGGAACAAGATTATTGTTAACGGTAATGCGAACATTATCAACTTTACCCAAAGGTTTCTTTGTAGAATGATCAGCAAGATTAACATCCAAATAACAATTTTTCATGGTGGCAAGTCAAGCATATTATAAATTTTCTTAGGCATAACAGAAATACTTGCACCAAGATCACATAAAGCATTACAATCAAAATCTTTAACCTTCATCTTAATGATGGGCTCCCAACCATCCTCTAGCTTTTTAGGAATAGAGGCTTCGCGCTCTAGTTTCTCTTCTCTAGCTTTTATGAGAGCATTTGTAATATGATGCGTGAAAGCCAAATTTATAGCACTAGCATTAGGACTTTTAGCAAGTTTTTGCAAGAACTTTATAACTTCAGAGATGTGGCAATCATCAAAATTCAAACCATTATAATCTAAAGCAATGGGATCATCATCCCCAATGTTGGAAAAAATTTCAGCAGCTTTATCACAGGCAGTTTCAGCAGTTTTAGCAGTTTCAGTTTTTCGCGCTTTGCATTAGAAGTAAAAACATTGCTAACACCAATTCTTTTATTAGTGTGAGTAGGAGGTGCAGCAACATGTGTAGCATTAGCATTACTAGTGGTGGTAATAGTCCAAACTTTAGCTATATTCTTCTCTTTAGCTAGTTTTTCATTTTCTTCTCTATCCCACCTAGCACGCAATTCAGCCATTAATCTTATATTCTCATTAATTCTAACTTGAATGGCATTTGCTGTAGTAACAATTTTATTATGATAATTCTCATTAGGCAAAACTTTTGATTTCAAAAGATCAACATCAGCAACAAGACTATCGACTTTAGAAGCAAGTATATCAATTTTCCCAAGCTTTTCTTCAACAGATTTGTTAAAAGCAGTTTGTGTACTAATAAATTCTTTAAGCATGGCTTCAAGTCCAGGGGGTGAATTCCTATTATTGTTGTAAGAATTTCCATAAGAATTACCATAGCCGTTGCCATTATTATAAGGATATGGCCTATAGTTGTTACTAGAATTGTTCCGGTAAGCATTGTTGTTGAAATTATTATTTTTAATGAAGTTTACATCAACATGTTCTTCTTGTGCAACCAATGAAGCTAACGGAACATTATTAGGATCAATATTAGTCCTATCATTCACAAGCATAGACATAATAGCATCAACCTTATCATTCAAGGAAGAGGATTCTTCAACAGAATTTACCTTCTTACCTTGTGGAGCTCTTTCCGTGTGCCATTCAGAGTAGTTGATCATCATATTATCAAGAAGCCTTGTTGCTTCACCAAGAGTGATGGACATAAAGGTACCTCCAGCAGCTGAATCCAATAAATTCCGTGAAGAAAAATTTAGTCCTGCATAGAAGGTTTGGATGATCATCCAAGTAGTCAGTCCATGGGTTGGGCAATTTTTAACCAGAGATTTCATTCTTTCCCAAGCTTGAGCAACATGTTCAGTATCTAATTGTTTGAAATTCATTATGCTACTCCTCAAAGATATAATTTTAGCAGGGGGATAATATCTACCAATAAAAGCATCCTTGCATTTAGTCCATGAATCAATACTATTCTTAGGCAGAGATAGCAACCAATCTTTAGCTCTTCCTCTTAATGAGAAAGGAAACAATTTCAATTTAATAATATCACCATCTACATCTTTATATTTTTGCATTTCACATAGTTCAACAAAATTATTAAGATGGGCAGCAGCATCATCAGAACTAATTCCAGAAAATTGATCTTTCATAACAAGATTCAGTAAAGCAGGTTTAATTTCAAAGAATTCTGCTGTAGTAGCAGGTGGAGCAATAGGTGTGCATAAGAAATCATTATTATTTGTGCTAGTGAAGTCACACAACTTAGTATTTTCAGCGTTGGCCATTTTAGCAACAGTAAATAAAGCAAACTAGATAAAGTAAATGCAAGTAAACTAATTTTTTTGTGTTTTCGATATAGCAAACAAGATAGCAAATAAAGTAAAACTAGCAACTAATTTTTGTATTTTGATTTAGTGCAGCAAACAAAGTAGTAAATAAAACTAAGCAAGACAAAAACAAAGTAAAGAGATTGAGAAGTGGAGACTCCCCTTGCAGCGTGTCTTGATCTCCCCGGCAACGGCGCCAGAAAATATGCTTGATGGCGTGTATTTCACACGTTCGTTGGGCAACCCCAAGAGGAAGGTATGATGCGCACAGCAGCAAGTTTTCCCTCGAGAAAGAAACCAAGGTTTATCGAACCAGGAGGAGCCAAGAAGCACGTTGAAGGTTGATGGCGGCGAGATGTAGTGCGGCGCAACACCAGGGATTCCGGCGCCAACGTGGAACTGCACAACACAACCAAAGTACTTTGCCCCAACGAAGCAGTGAGGTTGTCAATCTCACCGGCTTGCTGTAACAAAGGATTAACCGTATTGTGTGGAAGATGATTGTTTGCGAGAAAACAGTAAAAAGTATTGCAGTAGATGTATTTCAGTAAAGAGAATTGGACCGGGGTCCACAGTTCACTAGAGGTGTCTCTCCCATAAGACGAACGACATGTTGGGTGAACAAATTACGATTGGGCAATTGACAAATAAAGAGAGCATGACAATGCACATACATATCATGATGAGTATAGTGAGATTTAATTGGGCATTACGACAAAGTACATAGACCGCCATCCAACCGCATCTATGCCTAAAAAGTCCACCTTCAGGTTATCATCCGAACCCCCTCCGGTATTAAGTTGCAAGCAACAGACAATTGCATTAAGTATGGTGCGTAATGTAATCAACAACTACATCCTTAGACATAGCATCAATGTTTTATCCCTAGTGGCAACAGCACAACACAACCTTAGAACTTTCATCACTGTCCCAGTGTCAATGCGGCATGAACCCACTATCGAGCATAAGTACTCCCTCTTGGAGTTACAAGCATCTACTTGGCCAGAGCATCTACTAGTAACGGAGAGCATGCAAGATCATAAACAACACATAAGCATAACTTTGATAATCAACATAACAAGTATTCTCTATTCATCGGATCCCAACAAACGCAACATATAGAATTACGGATAGATGATCTTGATCATGATAGGCAGCTCACAAGATCCGACAATGATAGCACAATGGGGAAGACAACCATCTAGCTACTGCTATGGACCCATAGTCCGGGGAACTACTCACACATCACACCGGAGGCGACCATGGCGGCGTAGAGTCCTCCGGGATGATTCCCCTCTCCGGCGGGTGCGGGAGCGATCTCCTGGATCCCCCGAGATGGGATCGGCGGCGTCTCCGGAAGGTTTTCCGTATCGTGGTTCTCCGTACTGGGGTTTCGTCACGGAGGCTTTAAGTAGGCGGAAGGGCAAGTCAAGAGGCGGCACGGGGACCCACACCATAGGCCGGCGCGGCCAGGGTGGGGCCGCGCCGCCCTAGGGTTTGGCCACCCCGTGGCCCCTCTTCGTCTCGTCTTCGGACTTCGGAAGCTTCGTGGAAAAATAGGCCCCTGGGCTTTGATTTCGTCCAATTCCGAGAATATTTCCTTACTAGGATTTCTGAAACCAAAAACAGCGGCGGCACTCGGCATCTTGTTAATAGGTTAGTTCCAGAAAATGCACGAATATGACATAAAGTGTGCATAAAACATGTAGATAACATCAATAATGTGGCATGGAACACAAGAAATTATCGATACGTCGGAGACGTATCATGCGTGCATGCATTGTATCCCTTATTTGACAGTCCCGAAAGGTTACTAAGAGCAGGCCAATCGTTGATGGTTACGAAAAGCAACGCTCATAGGTCAAATTCCTCTTCTTTGTGCTCATCCCACACACGGACACCAGGTCTGCCCCACAACTGTAAAAGTTCATCAACTAATGGCCTTAGGTACACATCGATGTCGTTGCCGGGTTGCTTCGGACCTTGGATGAGCACTGGCATCATAATGAACTTCCGCTTCATGCACAACCAAGGAGGAAGGTTGTAGATGCATAGAGTCACGGGCCAGGTGCTATGGCTGGAGCTCTGCTCGCCAAAAGGATTCATGCCATCTGTACTTAGACCAAATCTTATGTTCCTTGCGTCAGCTGCAAAATCTTTGAACTCTCTGTCGATCTTTCTCCATTGCGTTCCATCTGCGGGGTGTCTCAACTCCCCGTCCAACTTACGGTCCTCTTTGTGCCATCGCAACAACTTGGCATGCTCTTTGTTCTGAACAGACGTTTCAACCGTGGTATTATAGGAGCATACCACATCACCTTGGCGGGAACCCTCTTCCTGGGTTTCTGGCCCTCAACATCGTCACCAGGGTCATCGCCTCTGATCTTATAACGCAATGCGGTGCATACCGGGCATTCATTCAAATTCTCGTATTCACCGCGGTAGAGGATGCAGTCGTTGATGCATGCATGTATCTTCAGAACCTCTAAACCTAGAGGGCAGACAACCTTCTTTGCTTCGTACGTACTGGTGGGCAACTCGTTATTCTTTGGAAACATATTCTTCAACATTTTCAGCAAGTTTTCAAATGCCGAGTCAGCTACACCTGCCTGTGCCTTCCATTTCAGCAAATCCAGTGTGCAGCCCAGCTTTTTCAGACCATCATCGCATCCGGGGTACAGCGCCTTTCTGTGATCCTCTAACATGCGATCCAAATTCTCCCTCTCCTTTTCAGTTTCGCAGCGTCTCCGTGCATCAGCAATGGTCCGACCAAGATCATCAACGGGCTCATCACGTGCCTCTTCTTCACCTTCCCCTTCACCTTCAACATCCTCCATGAAAGTATCACCGAAATGAGCAAGATAGCTTTCATCGATGAAATCATCCCCTTCTTCATCTTCTTCCATTATAACCCCTCTTTCTCCATGCTTGGTCCAACAATTATAGCTTGGCATGAAACCATGCCGAAGCAGGTGCATGTGAACATCTCTTGAGGAAGAGTAACCCTTCTGATTCTTACAGTTAACACATGGACAGATAACAAAACCCCCCTGCTTGTTCGCATTAGCCACTACGAGGAAATCTTTCAAACCCGTAGTGAACTCGCCGGAGAGTCGGTTACCGTACATCCATTGCCGATTCATCTGCATTATTATAATATAAAATATATAATTAACCATCATGCATTTGTTAAACTAACTAGCTACAAACAATATAAATTAAACAATGAACTACACACATGCATATTTTATCAATGACACATGAAAGGTTCAAGTTGCTAACCGCGATCGAGGAGGAAAAAATAAATAAGGAAGCTCAAGTGTGGCTCCAACACTTCATATCATGTTTGTTTCATGCTCTTGGGGCATTTTTATCAAACACCTTGTGTGCATAAGAGGAACCAAAAGCAAACCTACACCCTTGTGAAGCTTGTGAAGAGAAGTGGCACCAAATGGCTAAGTCTTTGTGGTGAGGCCCTTTTATAGGGATGGGCCTTTAGTCCCGTTGGCTGGCCAACCGTGACTAAACCTTGAGCTCTTTAGTCGCGGTTGGCTGTCGACTAAAGCCTCCCGTCCAGTGGCCAGACGCCTGGGCCCAGCTCTTTAGTCGCGGTTCGCCACCCGAACCGCGACTAAAGACCCCATTAGTCGCGGTTCCTATATTTTGGCGACTAATGGGGCTGGACGGAAGGCCATTTTTCTACCAGTGTTACATTGTTTGCAACACCTGACAAAATAAAACTAGGAGGGTCATCACCCCAATTACATTAATAATTTGAATTAACACTAAACTTTGCGAGATCATGAGCTACAACGTTAAATTTTGAAGGACAAAATTCAAAAACTATCTTATCAAAACCACTAGCCATGATTCTGCAATCCTCATAGATGACCGAAGAAGAAGTTGCTAAAAATCACCCCTCCATCATTGTTTCAATAACCAGCATACAATCAGATTGAAAAATTATGCGGTTACATCCAACGAATTGATCGATGAACCAGACCCTCCCTTAAAGCGTAAGCTTCAGCCATGTTGGCTCTTGGACATGATCAACAGTTTGACAAGCTCCAGAAATACAAGAACCTTTGCTATCTCCTATAAGAACCCCCACACCTCCATTATTATTCTCAGAATTGAAAGCCAGCATCAACATTAATTTTTACTTCATTTTGAGGTGGACATGTCCAACCCTCTCGATGAACCACCAGCGCTTTCTATTTTGCCCTCAAATATTTTTTTGCAAGAGTGGCGATTGAAATAGCCGAACGAGCACATGATTGAACTCTTTCCCCATGTACAATTTGGCGTCTATCTCGCCATATATACCAAGCTCCTGTAAACACTAAGGACTTCTTTGATTCATAGGATTGGTGTAGGAATTGTGTAGGATGTAGATCCTATGAGAATTTTTACTACACTAGTTGTTTGATTCATAGGAACATATCCTATGGAAACTAATCCTATAAATTTTTTGTAGTAGTACAAATCCTATAGAAATAAAACATTATAATTTCTTTGGCCCAATCAAACACAACTCATCTTTCTATAAGATTTAACTAACCATGGCATCTCAATTCTATGCTTTTTCTATTCCTATGATTTTATTATCCTATTAATCAAAGGATCCCAAAGGAGGGAAGAGGATTTTTGGCTCTCGGGTGCCACACACCCCCATACACTAAAACAATTATAATAATTCAAAAAGTCAAAAAAATTAAATCTTCCTGAAAACCAATGATAATCAGATTGTACTTGTAAAAAAATTGTTTGAAAACGAAATGATTCCCATGGTCCTCAGGGCAAAAAAACAAAATTATGACGAATATAAAGTGAATAGTACCTGATCATGATGCGTTTTGAGTTTTTTTTACCTAGGATACAATAAAAGTATTTTTAGAGGGAAATATTTTGTTTCAAGTACAATACCTAATCATCTTTGATTTACGAAATAAGTTTGATTTATTTTTATTTTTCCAAGTATAGGGGTGTGTGGCACCCAAGAGCCAATATGTGTTTCCTTCCAAAGGAGCACTAATTCTGCTAGGTCGAGATCACTTACCAGTTTTGGTCTATCATTAGAAAGACCTTTGATTCATAGGAAAGGAAATGTATAGTAATAGGAAAATCATAGGATTGAGATGTCATGTTGAATCCTAAGTGTAAGGGTATATTGCCCCTATGTGTGTTTTTGGTAATTAATGACAACCCCTATGGACTAATGTTTTCATTGAGTTTATATGAAGGAATATTCCATAGGTACTACTTGTACTCCATATGTTGGATTCAAGTATGGATGCCATGAAGATAAAGGTATACCTTGTGTATTGGCATCAAGATCATCGGTATGAAGATATATATGTAATATGATCAAGAAGAAGAAATGAAGATGGAGTTCTTATGTGGAACTCAATATTAGCCATGCTCTATCTTATGTGAGTATGAGAAGATACAAGGTTGAGTTGGGCAAGTTCAAGATGAGCATCTTGAGTGGATCACATGCTTGAAGCTTGCCGTCCATTTGGTGATAATGGACATGTGAATATGTGCATCAATGGAGCTTTCCCATCATAGTGTATGGGGGAGCATTTGTGAGTCTTCACAAAGCAACATTGATCAAGTGAGGCATTCCGGCTTGTGTAGAGCTTGAAGAGTTATCATCAAGATCAAGCGGGATGTGTTGGAGATATGCCCAAGAGGCAATAATAAAATGGTTATTATTATATATCTTTGTGTTTATGATAATGTTTACATACCATGCTATAATTGTATTAACCGAAACATTGATACATGTGTATTATGTGAACAACAAGGAGTCCCTAGTATGCCTCTTAACTAGCTTGTTGATTAATAGATGATCATGGTTACGTGATCATGAACATTGGATGTTATTAATAACAAGGTTATGTCATTATATGAATGATGTAATGGACACACCCAATTAAGCGTAGCATAAGATCACGTCATTAAGTTATTTGCTATAAGCTTTCAATACATAGTTACCTAGTCCTTATGACCATGAGATCATGTAAATCACTTATACCGGAAAGGTACTTTGATTACACCAAACGCCACTGCGTAAATGGGTGGTTATAAAGGTGGGATTAAGTATCCGGAAAGTATGAGTTGAGGCATATGGATCAACAGTGGGATTTGTCCATCCCGATGACGGATAGATATACTCTGGGCCCTCTCGGTGGAATGTCGTCTAATGTCTTGCAAGCATATGAATAAGTTCATAAGAGACCACATACCACGGTACGAGTAAAGAGTACTTGTCAGGAGACGAGGTTGAACAAGGTATAGAGTGATGCCGATGATCAAAGATCTATAAAGATAGATTGAAACACATAATAAGTTTAAGTCAAAGTACATAGAATAGATATTGAAATAGTTCAATATAGAAATATTAAGAAAATATTCTTGTCATATGAAGTTTTTACAAGACTTGAGTGTATCTGACACTCAATGAGTAAAAACACATGAGTGATTTTAGATCACAATTAATATGTACACAATCAGATGTCCTGTGCTCTAAAATGTTAGGAGCAATGATTCATGTGATGATCATTGGACAAACAGTAAGAATATCCCTGTGTGCTTTAGAAGAACCAAGGATACATATATAGTTTTATATGAGGTAATGACAAACAAATCGCTGTAAGGTGTTGCACCGATATTGGTTTGGTCACATATAAAAATAAATTTCAATCTCAATTAGGCTAAGTGTTATTTAAAAAGGTAGCACAATGAGATAGAAGTTGTCTATGCTAGATTTAGAAGAGTTCTAAATATTGTGACGGATTCTACAAAAAGCGGAGTATGTCATTGTTTTGACAATGACATAGGATGTTAAGTCAAGAGGTTCTTTGAGAACTTGGTGTAGTTCCGACGTCAGAACTTTGAAGCTATATTGTGTGTGACAATATTAGTGACATATTTCAGACCGCGGAATTAAGGTTCCACCAGAAGACTAAACATATTTAATGCTGACTCATTTGGAAATGAGTGATGCGTTGAGACGCAAATGAATTACAAAATACATACGTTTCTGAGCAAGTCAGATCCGTTGACTAAAACCTCTCTGTGAGCAAAACATGATAAAGCACCGGAAGACCAAGGTGTTATATCTTTACAAATGTAAACTAGATTATTGACTCTAGTGCAAGTGGGAGACTGCCCAAGAGGCAATAATAAAATGGTTATTATTATATATCTTTGTGTTTATGATAATGTTTACATACCATGCTATAATTGTATTAACCGAAACATTGATACATGTGTATTATGTGAACAACAAGGAGTCCCTAGTATGCCTCTTAACTAGCTTGTTGATTAATAGATGATCATGGTTACGTGATCATGAACATTGGATGTTATTAATAACAAGGTTATGTCATTATATGAATGATGTAATGGACACACCCAATTAAGCGTAGCATAAGATCACGTCATTAAGTTATTTGCTATAAGCTTTCAATACATAGTTACCTAGTCCTTATGACCATGAGATCATGTAAATCACTTATACCGGAAAGGTACTTTGATTACACCAAACGCCACTGCGTAAATGGGTGGTTATAAAGGTGGGATTAAGTATCCGGAAAGTATGAGTTGAGGCATATGGATCAACGGTGGGATTTGTCCATCCCGATGACGGATAGATATACTCTGGGCCCTCTCGGTGGAATATCGTCTAATGTCTTGCAAGCATATGAATAAGTTCATAAGAGACCACATACCACGGTGAGTAAAGAGTACTTGTCGGAGACGAGGTTGAACAAGGTATAGAGTGATGCCGATGATCAAACCTCGGACAAGTAAAATATCGCGTGACAAAGGGAATTGGTATCGTATGTGAATGGTTCATTCGATCACCGAAGTCATCGTTGAATATGTGGGAGCCATTATGGATCTCCAGATCCCGCTATTGGTTATTGGTTGGAGAGAGTACTCAACCATGTCCACATAGTTCGCGAACCGTAGGGTGACACACTTAAGGTTTGATGTTGAAATGGTAGAACTTGAATATGGAATGGAGTTCGAATATTTGTTCGAGTCCCGGATGAGATCCCGGACATCACGAGGAGTTCCGGAATGGTCCGGAGAATAAGATTCATATATAGGAAGTCATATTCCAAGTTTGGAAATGATCCGGTGCATTTATGGGGTTCTAGAAGGTTCTAGAAAAGTCCGGAAGAAATCACCATGGAAAGTGGAGTCCCGGAGGGACTCCACCTTGCATGGCCAGCCAACCCTAAAGGGGAGGAGTCCAAGGTGGACTCCCCAAGGGTGGCCGGCCAACCCCCCAAGGAAGGGGTGGGAGTCCCACCTTGAGTGGGATTTCCCCCTTGAGTAGGTTTCCCACCTATGGGAGGTTTTGTTGTTGGGGTCTTATTCGAAGACTTGGACTACAACTCTTGGGGCTTCCACCTATATAATGAGGGGCATAGGAGAGGGGCTGACCACCACAAGCCCATAGCTTGGCCGCACCCCTAGGTGGCCGGCCACCCCCTCTCCCAAACCCTAGCCGCCCTCTCTCTCCTCTTCTCCCGCACGCTTAGCGAAGCTCCGCCGGAGATCTCCACCGCCACCACGCCGTCGTGCTGCCGGATTCAAGGAGGAGCTACTACTTCCGCTGCCCGCTGGAACGGGGAGAAGGACGTCGTCTTCATCAACACCGAACGTGTGATCGAGTACGGAGGTGCTGCCCGATCGTGGCACCGTGATCAAGATCTTCTACGCGCTTTGCAAGCGGCAAGTGATCGTCTACCGCAGCAATAAGAGCCTACTCTTATAGGCTTTGGAAATCTTCAAGGGTTAGTCTTGATCATCCCCTCGTTGCTCCCGTCTTCTAGATTGCATCTTGGCTTGGATTGCGTTCTCGCGGTAGGAAATTTTTTTTTTCTATGCAACGAATCCCATCAGGATGCACAAGGCAAAGGTATGACCTTGATAGGTTTTCCTTTCACCGGTCTCAAGGTGGTTGATGGGAGACCGGATTATAGGATAGATAGCCGCACTATTAAGAGGGCTTTCGGTTGGGTAACTTGATCACATCGTCTTAGGGAGCTCAACCTTTGCATACTTTGCATATCCTTATTGCTTCTTGGTGTTTCTGTGTGAGGTTCTTGAGCTTGTTGCTAGCTTTACAACAAGCCCAAGTTCATCGCGGAATCCGCATGCATCTTCTATTGCGTTTTCGAGTTTGGACGTCTTCACCGTTTCTTGACGGTGGGAGACTCCCTCTCTAAAATCATCTAAAATGTTCTGTGAGGAGTCACCATATTTCCAGTTTTTGGGAGTTCTATTCGTCGTTATCTTTCCAACAAAATTGGTTTCATGTCAATCGGAGTTCGGGAGCATTAGTTATTAAAGAAAAAGGGGAAAGAATAAAAGAAAAGAAAAAAGGGAAAGGGCCGGCCGGACCGGCCCACGCCGGCAGCTGCCGGCCGCCGGCCGGTGACCGGGCGCTGGGCCGGGCGCTCCGGCGCCTACCGGCCCTGCGCTGGCGGCCACCGGGCGCCCCTGCCGGCTGGGCCTCAGACGCCCCGGCCTGCGCCTCCCTTGCTATCCGCCGCCTACGCGCGGTCGCCGCCCCATCCGGTCGGTGGGCCGGCCCGACCGGATGCCTGGCCGGCCTCCCTAGCCCATAATCCGGTCAGCCGGCTGCCAGGCCGGCTGGGCTGTTTTCTGGCCCATTTTTCTGCCCACTTTCACTTAACTTTTCCCCCAACGGTTTTATTTGCTCCCTAGCTATAAATAGCTCTTCTTCCACCTTGAGCAAGTGAGTTCTTCCCCTTTCTTCACCTCCATTGTTGCTATTTGAAGAACTTGCTTCCCCCCTTGATTCCTCCCATGATTCTTGCCCATTCTTGAGGATTTGAGAGAGGAGATCTAGATCTACAATCCCCACCAATCAATTTCTCCTCTAAGTGAGGGGAACCCTTTGGATCTAGATCTTGGAGTCTTTTGTTGACTTTCCCCATTATTCTTCCTCTCCAATCTCATCCTAGCATTTGTTGTTTGGGTGGGATTTGAGAATGAAGGATCTGAACACCTCTAGTGTTCTTGCTTTGTATCATTGCATAGTGTTGAGCTCTCCACCACGATTAGTTCGAGTGAGAGACCGTGAGTTTGTTACTCTTGGAGGGAGACCTCCTAGTTGGCTTGGCGGTTGGTGCTCCGGTGATCTCTTCAAGAAGATTGTGAAGAGGTCCGGACTTCCCCTTCGTGGAGCTTGTGAAGTGGTTGTGGAGCTTGCCATCTCCGGAGCGGAGGAAAAGCTAACCATAAGGAAAGGGCCATTATCCTTCGTGGGTGTTGTTCGGAGAATAGGGTGAGCCTTCGTGGCGCGGGGAATCCTTCGTGGACCTCCACTCCTCCAAATGTGACGTACCTTCTTGCAAAGGAAGGGAACACGAGAATACATCCTCGTCTCCGCGTGCCTCGGTTATTTCTATACCCGAGCTCTTTTTCCTTGTGATAGCCATCGTGCTTGAAGTACATATATCTTGCTATCACTTGTGCTACATATATCTTGTGCCTATCTTGCTTAGCTCTAGTTGTTATTGTTACACTTAGTTGAGCTTAGCATATCTAGGGTTTGTGCTTGTAAACTAAACGATAGTTTAATTCCACATTCTTACAAGACAAATCCGTAAGAGTTTTTAATTGCCTATTCAACCCCCCCCTCTAGGCGACATCTCGATCTTTCACTAAGGGAAGATGGAGTTTGTTTGATTGTATAAAAGGATTATTTCATGAGGTATGAGCTAATGTTTTTTTCCTATAGGTTTTGCACTACAAAATTTACCCGTAGAATCTAAATTCTACACAATTTCTACACAAATCCTATGAATCAAAGGAGCCCTTAATTATTGTAGCCCGACCGAACCCGACATGTCTGCATTTGCTGCACCTTCAATCTTCGTGTCTAAACACTAGTAGAAAACATGCCTTTTGTCCAGCACCCCTGGGAGCTTTAGTCCCGGTTAAAAAATGAACCGGGATGGAAACCCTTTAGTCCCGGTTCGTTTGGAGCCTTTAGTCCCGGTCCGTAATATCAACCGGGACTAAAGGGTAGACCTTTAGTCCTGGTTCGTTTTACCAACCGGGATTAAACGTATTTTATCTTTTTAGCTCTGTAAAATCTAAAAGAAAATGATAGAAAAATTCAAAAAATAAAATCTTTTGAGATTCCTGTATGTTACGCAACCTACTATTAGGGAAAATTGACAAATTTGAATTTTGACCATTTTGCATAAAAAGATTAGAAAAAGGTAAAACGACATTAACTTTTACATACGACGTCAGAAAAAAACGTATAATATATCAAAATGATCGTGGGAAAAAGTTACATCTGAATTTTAGATTCTCAAAATTTCAAATGAAAATATGAAAGGAGGAAGATTTTAGTTTTTGCAAGAAAGTCAGGATTTTATATTTTTTTAGGGTTTTTAAAATTAAAAATTGCATGCTATTCATTAACCATGTTAGCTAGTTTTTAGATTCTCAAATTTTTAGGTTTGGTAGACAAATTAAAATTAAAAAAAAATTATAATACAAATTAATCAGTTAATATTTAAAAGAATTTAAAATTATAATACAAGAAATTATAATCCAAGATTATTATATCATTAGTTTTGTTTATTAAAAGAAAATTATTTGAAATTCAAACAATAAAGAAGTGTGACATCGACCAACATGTTAATAGGATTGATATGATACTACTATCAACAATATGAGCGTGAAGCACTTGAAATCAGGATGGAAAAGAAACTTGGAAATTAAGCCTGCTAGTGCTGGAGCAGTGGGAGGATGGATGACCGAGCGGGAAGTTAGAAGTTTGACCACTGGTAATTAATTTGACTAGAAATTAAGTGTAGTTAGAGACTAACCTAGACTAACTGAAATACTAGAAATTCTGGAGAAAAAAAAAGAAAAAAAGAGGGAGCGAAAAATAATGAGGTTAACATAAATGGATAATTTTTTTAACCAAATAGTCTTTAGTCCCGGTTGTTGTTATAAACCGGGACTAAAGGTCATTTTCCTCGATGCTTGCCAGCAGCCCACGTGACGAGACCTTTAGGCTCGGTTTGTTTTACAACCGGAACTAAAAGAGAGGGCTTTTAGTCCCGACTGATTAGTCCCGGTTGTAAATCCGGGACTAAAGACCCTTATCAACCGGGACTATAGGCCATTTTTCTACTAGTGAAACCAAGATGATGCCAAATTTTTTTTGCTCTCCTACACAAGAATATGATATATACGTTCACGGACCGGAAACTATATATAGAGGCCGGAGGTAGCGAGGGGACTGCCCTGTATCACTGAAACGTGTGTTAGTTTTTTCCGATACTACGAATTACTAATGTCTCAGCTAACGCATCAACTAATGTCAGAGGCAAGGTCCCTGTAGAAGGAACTATATCTTATAGCTAAGCGTGTTACACAAGCCCTGCGAATCTATAATATCTATAAAGTTGATCCCCACTAAGATTCATTTAATGTTTGCAAGCTCAAAGCTGGTGTAGCCACGTCACCCCATTTACCCACGTTCCTTGGATTTCCTAGATGTGGTCATGATTCATTGTCCTCCGCCTAATCTCATGCGGTCACAAAAATCAATTGAAAAAATGGACTATAAAATGCCTGGCCACGTCAAAGGATTCCCGGTACATGCAGATCGAGTGCGGCTGCCACATTGATGCAGTGATGTCTTCGGTCTTCCAGCTTCCAGACCCCATCGCTTCCCCTCCCAACAATTGCTTCCACGGAAACACCCATGACAATTATATCATGCGTGTTGATCTCCATAATAATTGTATCATGCGTGCTACTCTCCTTAATAAGATCTCCACTCGGCTGATCATCTTAATAAGATCTCCACTCACCCTGCAGTCAACCAATTCGGTACATAATCGTCTTCAACATACTAGAACCTACCAGTGCGCCTTTGACATCTCCCTTCTAGCAGCGATCCCCTCTTATTCGTATTGCCGCCGCAGGCCCCGGCAGTTTTCCTCGATTAGCACTGAATCAGAGATCACGGTAGCCGTGCAGTTCTCACAAACCAGGTTCGTGCAAATCCCGGTAATAGTTCTAGGCCACGGCTCAAACTCCACCAAGTTTTACGATCCAGGTCGCCTCTGGCCGGCTTTGCAGGTGTGATTATATTCAAATCAGATGTTGATCTTCCACCTGTTTCAATTATTTTTATTCAGTTATGAAGATTGCCTCCATGTGTTTTAATTTGATTTCCCAGTTGCAACACTAAAAATCGGAATTTCAGTTTCTCGAGACACAATCGTCGGTGTCGCCCGACGTCCTTCCACAACCCCTCTACTTCGCCCCACAGATACGAACTCCGTCCCCTCCCGGAATTTTCATCATGCCCTGCAACCTTCTTTTTGATCCATGTATTTACATGTTGAACTGACATCAGGCTCTACTTCTGCCCATTTTTCAATCAGTTTGTATTGGGACTTGCTTGCTCTTCAGAAGTTTTTATTTTATGAAGTTGCTCCTATGACTGATTCAAACAATGTGAAGCGAGGTTTGAACATGCACGGGTGTCTCAGGAATCAGGCTGTATCAATTGTTATGGTTTGCTTTGATCTGAACCTGACTGATCAGTTGCTGTGATTTTTCACGTCTTGGTAGGACGCCTTGAAGCTGAACAGTGTACGCACGGCCCGATTTAAGGCCAGTTTAGTGTTTCTCCATGTTGGCTGGTGAGCCTACTTAGCACACTCAGTTTTTTCTTTTCCTTCCATGCACCTCATGTTGTCTGCATGCTCCTATCATTTTTTTGTTATTCTTGGATTACTAATAATTAGCTAGCTAGCTACATCTCTACAATCTTATCCAAGTGCTCTCTTTGTACATATACATGCCTTCAATTATCCATTAATATCTAGAGGTAGAAGGCCACGATTGTTGCGCGGAAATTTTACTGTTATTTTCTCACAGCTTTGAACTAGAAAAAAAACAGAGATTGATGAACATGATAAGTTCCTATTAGTGGGTATGATCACCAATTGTCATAACGCGGTGGATTTTGGCACCCCTAATTGGCGAAGTCATTTTACCTATTTCAGAACTGCCCATCATACATGTGAGGTTTATTGTTGCTTCCTGAAGATTATAGAAGTTGAGGACTTTGCGTACTTACATTTGGTTGTTTAAATCAGATTTCCTTCAAGGGCATGAATTATCTTTTGAAGTTTGATTCTTTTCTACCCATATTAACAAGATGAATATGGCTACCTCACCCTCATGGCGGTGGTTTCAATTGTGCTGTTATTATTCTCTGAAGTATATTCATTCAGTGTTTGTGTTATGGTTCAACAAGACAGATGTGAGATATATAACAAGCTAATTGGAATTATCTTTTTTTTTAAAAAAAAATTCTACGAGATGTAAGATAGCATGCTGACAAGAATTATTTTGATAGCAATTTTAATTTGTATATTTATGTGCAAACACTTCATTTAAATTAAATCTATCATTACATGTTTTACTTATTGTTTTTGACTAAAATACCCGCAGCAACGCGCGGGGTATCAACTAGTTACTAATGTCTCAGCTAACACATCAACTAATGTCAGAGGCAAGGTCCCTATAGAAGGAACTATATCTTATAGCTAGGCGTGTTACACAGGCCCTTTAATTGCCCATAATCATCTAATCATCTATACTGTCATCAGCAACATGTCTCACTCAAATTCATTCGCCAGGAAAATCGAGCTATCCATTACTCCCTCTATTAATAAATATTAAATATTTTATAGTGAAGTAGATATACACCACAGTGATTGAATCTACACACTAAAAATAGACTAGTTGCATACGAAAATTGATGAACCTACTAAAAATTAATATGTTTTATATTAGTGGACAAAAAGAGTACATTTGATGTTTAGATGCTCTTTTTATAAATTTTAGCTGTATCAGAATGTCTCACCCAAGTTGGCGAGGCAAAGCTAGGTGGCCCATTTCTTCTCATCACAGCACGAACTTCCCAACAGACTATATACGTTTGAGATAAATACACAAGAGTTTTTTCAACTTTTGACTTCAGAAAGTAAAACAAAATGCTTTGTTTTTAGCAGAGTGAAACAAAATGCTGGGATGCAAGACTTGTGCGTGGGCTCAAATCTAAGCCCAACAAAAGATAAGGGGTCATATTAGACTAACTCCAACCTGACTGGCATGGGTTGCGATTCTCGCTGAAAAAGAGAATCGTATGGACTAGTCACCCACCGCACGATTCCCCCTTTTAGTTGTGTCTGTTGTCCCAATGTGACCGTGTCACAAACATAGAAGAAATAGTCACACATTCCCAAGAAAATTTGGCTTAGTCCGTTGTTTGTTATTTGTGCCAACATGTTCACAAGAGAGATCAGTTGAACCCATAAAACTCAACTCATTTGCTTTGCTTAAAAACAACTTTACTCCATTTTATTAGCCATTTGAATTGATGAAATTAATTATCCTTGTTGGGAAACTATCATTGCTATAACACTTGAAGTTCCAATGCTTTCACCAATAGTTTTTTGTTGTGGCCATCAGTCACCCGTACCTTTTGTAGGTCACCTACTTTCTTGTAAGGATGTTAATATTATCGATGAACACGGGTTTGGATGACATTTATGTCAAAGGATTTTACCCTTTGGGTAGCCTCAAGCTCACCGGTTAGGCATGGGTACACAATTTTAGCTAGATGGATGTGGTGACCCTGCATACCACTGCATGTTGTAGTATGCTAGTCGTTGATATAACATTCGCGAAGTACCATTCCGCAAATATCACATCCCTCAGAGTAGTACAACAGAACATAGCAAGGTCCATAACTCATTCACATATTATTACAATACACATACACAAGTCGTTTCGGAGCTCCTCTTGGGTCCTAAGAGGATATCTCCTGGGTTCGAGGTGAACCCAACTTAGCTTACAATACCATAGTCTCATTAAACTAAACATTTATTTAATCGAACAGCTACATGGTAAGAGTTGGTGCTGCTCGGCTACTACTACTCCTCAGATATCTCTAGGCTTGTTCTCCTCCGGAAGCCTCCCCGGATCCGTAGACGATGATGTAGTCTACGCCTTCAACACCTCCTGAGAGGTCAGGTTCTTCATAGCCGATGATCTCGGCTCCTTCATTGTTGTCGTAGTCCTCCTCCAGATGATTCAGACAATCTAAGCATGGGGTTTAAGAGTGGTATGAGTACGAGCGTACTCAACAAGTTCATTATAGATAAGAGGTGTTTAATGCACTAGCTACGATATTAGACCAGAAAGTCTAATACCAATGCAAGTTTTGATAAACATTTCTTCAAGAGATTGCTTTTATTTCAAAGAGCTATGTCCGTCACCTTCACCGGTTTACTAGAACTTCATGGAGCTCCTTTCCGGCCGCGTTCGGTTCCTCAATCCCGGAACAGTGTGAGTCAGATTCTTACACTCTGCAGAGGTGTTGCTTTACCCATAAGAGATCTTAACCTTGGTGCCAACCGGCAGCTTTCCCGTCCACACTTCCTTAGGTGTGAGGCCCGGTATAAGGTCTAGCCAATCATGTTCCTCCGCTACCTCGAACACCCACCCTTTGTTGCATGCGCCGACCCTGGGTCCACGTCGGTCCCATTATTCCCGTAATTTCAGGGTGGACCCCGACCACGACAACAGTGCTGGGCTCTTACCATACACTCCTACGCCGGTGGCTGCAACCCATCATAGACCGCATTACCGTGGGGAATTAGAATGGGATCCCCACCCTCCGGTTGTTCCGCAAGACACAACTGCTACGGCAAGCAATGCTTTACCGTGAGGAATTAGAATGGGATCCCCACCCTCCGGTTGTTCCGCCAGACACAACTGCTACGGTAAGTGCATCCGTTGATGAACGAGAGGTGGAAACACTTTTGACTACTCCGTCCCACTCCGGATCTTATGGTTAACACGGTTATTACGGCACAAGAATCACTGGCGACATTTGTTGTTTAATCCTAGATGGATATAAACCCGTGCAATGGAACCTCCACCATATCAACACAATCCATGGTTCCATTGCCCACCACATAGTCATATTCATAGTTATGAAAATAGTGGTTTTGGTTTTTATGCAATAGTGATAAACATAGTACTTTGCAAGTAATTTGATAAAAATACTCAAATGGTATGAGCAAGTGATGAACTTGCCTGAACACTGCAAAGTTCTGCAGTTGGAAGGTATGGACTGACCCTTGTCCTCTTGTTCTGAAAAATAGCATCATTGTCCGATAAGGGCAATGGTTAAAGAAGCAATTATGCATGATTCCATTTTTAGGGTTTGTTCCCCCTTCCGATGTCGTTATTATTTCATGTAAGAGGTTAATACTAAGAATAATTTGGGGATACATGATTTAAAGTAAAATCCAACCTTGAAATGTTGTCAAGGTGTTTTTGAAGTCCAAATGCTTGATTGGTCTATTTTCATTATTGAAAATAATATGTGTGATTTAAATCATTATTTTAATTCCTCAAAATAAGACTTATTCTTCATTGTCTTCAAAAGTTCTCTTTGATATTTTATTTGGATAGAGAATTTTATGCTGATCTATTTTCCTATTTTTAATTATTTTTTTAGAGCTTTTATCACTTTTCTATTGAATTTTCAAATTCCTGGTTTTTAATGGAATTTGGAAAAGACTATTTTGCCCCTGGGCCCACCTGTCAGTGGAGCCCAGTGGTTTGGCTAGACCAGCTCGGGTCCAACCGACCCGAGCGGTCGGTCGCTCACTCCCTCACCTCGCGCTCGTGTCCGAACCCTAACCCTAGAGCTCTGGCGACCCGCGTCGCCGTCATCGTCGCCGAATTAATCCGGCCATCTCCGGCCGGCTCCGGCGGCGTGGTTGGTCGCAAAATGACCGCCGCTCGACGGCGCACCAGATCCTCCGCGTCGATCTGGCCTGCGTCGCCCACTCACCTCGCCCCCTTCGCCTCTGATCTCCTGGCGTGGAGTGCCTCGGCGTTCTTGCCGCCGCCGACGCTCCAGGTGCCATGGCGCCGCCGTGGTGCCACTGTGGTGTTGCCGTGGTGCTGCTGTGGTGTTGCCGTGGGCGTCCACGCTCGGCGTCGCCAGGCCAGGCGCGGCTTGGCGCTACCGTGGGTGGCCCGTGCCGCCGTGCCGCCATGGCATGCCTAGCGCTACTGCTCCAGGTACGCCCCTTCAATCCTCTCCTCTCTCTCATTCTTGCCTTCTCCTCTTCTACCTTCAGCAGCTCTGGCCATGGCCCTCCTCCTGATGGAGATGCTTGCCATGCCGATGCGCTGCTGCTGCGGCTTGCTAGCTTATGCTCATGCTGCTGTGCTGTGTGGCTGTGCTATTGCGCTGCTACTGCAATGCATTTCTTACTTGAATCCCTCCCTGTGCTTCTGTTCTTGTTACTGCTCTTGTTAGGCTCTCAAGTGTATTCAATTTGACTGCCCTGGCTTGATTACCAATTGTAAATCTTGCAAATTTGCAAGTTCCAGGGCACTGCGATGCTGTCCCTTGTGCTCAATTTCCTGTGTAATTTTGGTTGGGCATTACTGCTGGTTAATCTGTATGCTTCAATGATGTGCACCATGTGTGGTGCCTATTTACCTTGATCTAGAGGTTCATGCTGCCTTGGGTGTGCTTCTGGATACAATTATAAATTCATTGATTGATTATCTGTGATGCAATTTCTTAAGTAATGTGTCTGGTTATTTCATATGGTCAAGATAATACTAGAATTGGGTTCTAGCCTGCTTTAGCAAGCTCTGGTGATCCAGTGATCAACAGCTGCTTGATCATTGCTTGCTTTATTTACTGCCTATGCTTGTCTGGCCTTAGTCTGGTGACTGTGCATCACCAGACCTTGTGCTGGTGGGTGCTGTGGTTGACTCAAGCAATTGTTGTTGCTTGCACTGATCCATTGGATCACTGCAAAGCCCTGGTGCTTTGATTTATTTGTTTTGTTCACTTATCTGTGTTGCCTGAATTTTATTGAAGTGGATAAGTGATGTGAGCTGCTTTGCAGTTGTGATCATCTAATTAATTGTGACAGGGCTAGATGGATGCCAACTCTCAGTTGAGTACCCTAGCCCAATACTGAATCCAAATGGATAATGAGGTATAGGTTCTTGTGCTGGCTCAGGGTTGAGGTGGCCCTGACAGCACTTGTGTTGTTGTCCTGGTTGCTCCCCTATCTGTGATTTGCCATGGTTTGTGTTAGCTGGATGGAATAGAATAGTTGTTCACTGGCTTGATCCAATCTTGGACTACCAGTGGCTTTTGGTGTTGAGAAATTTATATAGACAAGGATTTGTCTATAGTCTGATGGCCTAGCTAGCTGTAGGTGCTTAGTGTGTGGATTAGGCTAGCTATGGTTTCATTCTTGGCTGGATTTCTCTAGTTATGCATGGATTTGCATAACTGTTGTTCCCATAGAATGTTTACCTAGTGGTCTTACCCATCTATGCTTGCACCAAATGGCCTGATAGCCAGATGATGACACACACAGGGTATTCTACCCTCCTGTGCTCCTGTGATGCATGGTATGCTTATTTATGAGCAAAACTGTGGCTTGCTCATGTTCATCAGTGTATACCTCACTCCAGCTCCTAGAATGAGTTGTTGGTGTAGAGGTTTGGTTCTGGTTGATTTGGGTTGCTTGCCCTGCTCCTCCTTGCAAGCTTGTGAATCTTGATTGATTTCTGGTGGTTGCTGAAATAGGTGGAACAGCTCTGGCTGTTCACCTGTTCTTGGTGTTCTTGAGCTGTTCTTGCTAGTTCTTACCCTTTGGAGATTCTGCCGAGGAGCAGCTAGGGTTTGCTGGTGAAAAAGCTTTTATATGGCTGGCCCTAGCTTCTATGGTCGACAGCACTTGCTTGTTACTTTGGTGACTCCTCACTGGTTTGTGTGTGTGTGCTGCATGCACACAGCCTGGTGAGCTGCCTGTGTGTTTGCTGCTTGGTACTTGGTCCAGTGAGTGGATCAGCTCGGCTGATCATGGTCATATCCTCTCATTTTCATTTTTTTCTTGTTAACCTGCCAAGTGGCTTTGCCACTTGGCTTAATTCTGTTTTTGTTGTGATTTTTGTGCAGGGATTAAGAATTGAGCAAAAATGGACATGGAGTTCATCATATACAAGATCAAGTGAAGATGATCTTGTAGAATTTAAACTAGGATATTAACTTGTAATTTTTCTTTATTTTCCTTTCTTCTATTCTGCCTAATTATGTAATGTGTTGTAATTCATTCATTCTTAATTATGAATATTGTAAAGACATTGTAATGTGTGTGATGATCAACAAAGCTCAAAGTTTTCTCTAATGAGTTTTACTTTAATATAATTGTTCATCTTATTTATTATTGATCATTTACTGAATGAATTTCCTTAATTGAATTATTTAAGTAATTATTTAATGTTTGAATTTGAAATTCAAATTCAACCTTGGTTTGAATTCAACCATGTCATATCATTTGGAATTCAATCATGCAAACTCTCCCCTCTCTTCTCAAAACTCTAAACTAATGAAGTGAGGTGCAAGTTTGTCACACTCTCGAAACCCTAACCCTGTAAGGTGTCGAGAGAGAACTTGTCCCCCTTCGATGCATTTTTTTTTTAAAAAATTTCCCCAGAATTTATGCAATGCACATCCCTTTCTAAAATCTACCCCTCGATCGTCTCTAAACCTGGACATTACAGCCTTTCCCCTTAAAGAAAACTTCGTCCCGAAGTTGTGGTTGTAATACCTGAACAGCTCGGGGTATGTTTTCCTTAGGTCTTCCTCTTTTTCCCAGGTGGCTTCCCTCTCGGGGTGATGCTTCCATTGTATCTTGCAATACTTGATCGCCTTGTTTCTGAGTTGTTTCCAGCTTTCCTCGAGAATCTTGGCTGGCTTCTCGATATATGTCAAGTCTGGTTGTAACTCGAGCTCGTCATGTGATATTGTTTCATCTGGGGTCTTCAAACATTTCCGAAGTTGTGACACATGGAATACATTGTGAACTTGATCTAGCCTTCCTGGTAGGTCCAATTCAAAGGCTAAACCACGATTCTGACTCAGTATCTTGAAAGGTCCTATATATCTAGGACTGAGTTTCCCTTTTACTCCAAACCTCTGGAGTCCTTTCATCGGGCTTACCTTAAGATAAACCATGTCTCCAACTTGTGGTTCCCATGTTCTTCTCTTCTGATCGGCATAACTCTTTTGCCGACTCTGGGCTATCTTGAGCCTGTCTCTGATAATGTCAATGATCTGTTGTTTTTCCTTGACATAATCAGGGTTGAACTCTTTGCTTGCTCCGGCTTCATACCAACATATTGGTGATCTACACTTCCTTCCATACGAGCTTCAAATGGTGCCATCTTGATGCTGCTTTGGTAACTATTGTTGTATGAAAACTCTGCTAAAGGTAGATGCTCCTCCCATGATCCTCCGAAGTCTAGGGCACAAGCCCGAGCATATCTTCTAAGATCTGATTGGTTCTCTCGGTTTGTCCGCCTGTTTGTGGGTGATACGCGGTGCTATAATCCAACTTGGATCCTAAAGCTTCGTGAAGCTGTTTCCAGAATGCTGATGTGAACACGGATCCTCGATCCGACACTATCTTCTTAGGTACTCCATGCTTACTCACGATCTCCTTGATGTAAAGATCGATAAGTTTCTCTCCTTTATCCTGCTGGTTTACCGCTAAGAAGTGTGCACTTTTCGTCAACCGGTCCACGATTACCCATATCATGTCCTTCTTTTTATTGGTCATGGGTAGTCCGGTGATGAAATCCATCCCTATCTCTTCCCATTTCCACTCTGGAATAGGTAGAGGTTGTAACTTCCCTGCGGGACTCTGATGTTCAGCCTTCACTCGCTGGCAGGTATGGCATTCTGCCACATATTGTGCTATCTCCCGCTTCATGTTATTCCACCAGAATAATTCCTTTAGATCCATGTACATCTTTGTACTTCCCGGATGTATTGAATATGGTGTTTGATGAGCTTCTCGGAGTATTACTTCCTTGATTTCAGCAATATCCGGAACGCAAATCCTCTTCTGGAACCATAATGATCCAGATTCTCCGCGGTGAAATTATGATGGTCTTCCCTCATCTATTCTTCTCATCTCTTCTACAATGAATGGATCGTCTAACTGACCCATCATTATCTCATTCTTCAGGTTGACATTCAACTCATCGGCTACTTGCAACGCCGATAATCCTTCATGGGCTTCCTTCTCCCAAAGTTGTATTTGGGCTTGACTTATTTCCTTCCTCAACTCCGGTGATATTTCTTGTTCCACTCCTCCGGTACTCTTCCTACTCAGGGCGTCTGCTACAACATTAGCCTTCCCTGGTGTGTAATTGATTGTCAGATCATAGTCCTTAATCAATTCTAGCCATCTTTTCTGCCTCATGTTGAGTTCCTTCTGAGTGAAGAAATATTTGAGGCTTTTATGATCTGTATAGAGCTCACACTTAGCTCCATAGAGAAAATGTCTCCAAGTTTTGAGTGCAAATACGACTGCTGCTAATTCCAAATCATGTGTTGGATAATTCACTTCATGAGGTCTGAGTTGCCTCGATCCATAAGATATCACTTTCCGATCTTGCATGAGTACACAACCCAATCCATGTTTGGATGCGTCACAGTACACGGTGTAATCCTTGCCAACTTCCGGAACTGCTAACACCGGTGCTGTGGTGAGTTTCTCTTTTAGAGTCTGAAAACTTTTCTCACACTCATAAGACCACACGAATGGTGTGTTCTTCCTTAGCAACTTCGTCATAGGTCCTGCTATCTTAGAGAATCCTTCAATGAATCTCCGATAGTATCCTGCCATTCCAAGGAATCCTCGGATCTCCTTGACAGTCTTGGGTGCTTCCCATTCTAGAACTGCTGCTACCTTGCTCGGGTTAACAGCGATTCCATCTTTGCTAATGACATGACCAAGAAATTCCACTTGATCTAGCCAAAATTCACACTTGCTGAGTTTGGCATAAAGTTGGTGTTCCCTTAGTGTTTGCAACACTAACCTCAGATGTTCGGCATGTTCTGCCTTGTTCTTGGAATATATCAAGATATCATCGATGAATACGATGACAAACTTGTCTAGATATGGCATGAAGATCTTATTCATGAGATTCATGAATATTGCTGGGGCATTGGTTAATCCAAAAGGTACTACAAGGTATTCATGATGTCCATACCTTGAGACAAAGGCAGTTTTCGGAACGTCTTCCTTCTTGATCTTTATCTGGTGATAACCCGATCTTAGATCAATCTTGGAAAAGACTCCCGCACCTCTCACTTGATCAAATAGATCTTGAATTCTTGGAAGTGGATACTTATTCTTGATTGTGACGTTGTTGAGATTCCTGTAGTCTCCGCACATCCTTCTTCCTCCATCTCTTTTATCTACGAAGATCACAGGTGATCCCCATGGTGAAACACTTTCTTGAATGAATCCCTTTTGTTCCAAGTCATCCAATTGCTCCTTCAGTTCTTTCAATTCCTTAGGCCCCATTTTATATGGTGCTTTGGCAATCGGAGCTGTTCCTGGAATTAGGTCGATAGTGAATTCTATCTCCCTATCTGGTGGCATACCAGGTAATTCCGCAGGAAATACATCCTGGAATTCATTTACTACAGGTATATCTTCTAACTTCACCTCCTTCATGCTGTTCAGCTGCAGCTCCACTTCAATCTGAGTATGTTTGTCGCCTTGGTAGATCATTCTACTTCCATCGGGACTTTTCAAAGACACCGTCTTGTTTACACAGTCGATCAATGCTCCATTAGCTTCTAACCAGTTCATACCAAGAATGACATCAATGTCCTTCATTGGTAAAATGAACAGGTCCGCGTCAAACGCGCACTTATTGATCATAATGACTTGTTTTTGTTTGGCATGGGTTACTACTATCGTTCCCCCCGCAGAAAGTATGGTTATGGGTGTATCTAACTTAGTGCAACTAATCCCATGTTTGATGATGAATTGTTGAGAAATGAATGATGTAGTTGCACCAGTATCAAAAAGTACTTTGCCAGGATGAGTGAGTATCTGAAGCGTACCTATCACCGCCTGGTCAGAGTTGACCACCTCCTCCAGACTGGTGCAGTTCAGCTTGCCGAAGGGCTTCTTATTCTTCCAGTTCCCTCCGGTGTTTCCTCGACTTCCTCCTCCTCCAGATTGACCTCCTCCCGTGTTTCTCTTGGGACAGTCCTTCAGCATTTGCCCCTCCTGGCGACAACCGAAGCAAATAATCTTTGGCTTCTTACAGTCCTTGGCAACATGCCCCGTGAATCCACAACTTCTGCAAACTATTTGATTTGCAGTTTGGAATGCTTGATTCTTCCTGCTAAGTACCAGTTGTTGTTGTTGTTGTTGTTGTATCTTGGCTTGAAACTCAAGCTGGTGTTACTAACAAACCTTTTAGGCTCAAACTTGGCCTTCTTCCTCTTCTCTTCTTGCAGTTGTTTGAAGTCATCTTCAAGAGTGATGGCTGCATCCACCAACTCTTGGAATTCCGTTGCTCTCATCATCCGCAGCTGCACCTTGAACTGGGGACTTAACCCCTTCAGAAATCTCTTCTTCTTCTTGTCCTCGGTATTAACTTCATCAACCGCGTACCGGGACAACTTGGAAAACTCCCTGACATAGGTCAGGATTGCCTTATCCTTCTGCTCGAGACTCTCGAACTCTCGACGCTTCCACGATACTTTCAGGGACATTGGATTCCCTGAATTTCCTTGCGAACTCCTCCCAGGTAAATACCTTTCCTGCCGGATACATGATGTCTACGTTCCCCCTCCTTTCCTGTGGACAGTGTTGGGCCTCCAAGAGCAGAGGTTTGTAGAACAGCAGCAAGTTTCCCTTAAGTGGATACCCAAGGTTTATCGAACTCAGGGAGGAAGAGGTCAAAGATATCCCTCTCATGCAACCCTGCAACCACAAAGCAAGAAGTCTCTTGTGTCCCCAACACACCTAATAGGTGCACTAGTTCGGCGAAGAGATAGTGAAATACGGTGGTATGAATATATATGAGCAGTAGCAACGGTGCCAGAAAAGTGCTTGGCGTGTAGTTGATGGTGGTGGTATTGCAGCAGTAGTAACGCAGTAAAACAGTAAACAAGCCGTGATAGCAGTATTTAGGAACAAGGCCTAGGGATTACACTTTCACTAGTGGACACTCTCAACATTGATCACATAACAGAATAGATAAATGCATACTCTACACTTTTGTTGGATGATGAACACATTGCGTAGGATTACACGAACCCTCAATGCCGGAGTTAACAAGCTCCACAATAATGCTCATGTTTAAGTAACCTTTAGTGTAAGATAGATCAACGCTACTAAACCAAGTACTAGCATAGCATGCACACTGTCACCTTCATGCGTATGTAGGAGGAATAGATCACATCAATATTATCATAGCAATAGTTAACTCCATAATCTACAAGAGATCATGATCATAGCATAAACCAAGTACTAACACGGTGCACACTGTCACCTTTGCACACATGCAGGAGGAATAAACTACTTTAATAACAAATCACTAGAGTAGCACATGGATAAATTGTGATACAACATGCTGCAATCTTAAAGAGATATAAATAAGCACCTCACTATGCCATTCAATGAGTAAGTATTCTGTGAAATCTAGCCTAAGAGACCCACACGGTGCACACACTGTCACCTTTACACACGTGGGACGAGGAGTCTCCGGAGATCACATAAGTAAAACTCACTTGACTAGCATAATGACATCTAGATTACAAGCATCATCATATGAATCTCAATCATGTAGGGCAGCTCATGAGATTATTGTATTGAAACACATAGGAGAGAGATGAACCACATAGCTACCGGCCCCCGAGCCTCGATGGAGAACTACTCCCTCCTCATGGGAGGCAGCGGTGATGAAGATGGCGATGGAGATGGCAGCGGTGTCGATGGAGAAGCCTTCGGGGGCACTTCCCCGCTCGGCAGCGTGCGGAACGAGACTCTGTCCCCGGATCTTGGCCCGCGATGGCGGCTCGGAAGGTTTACGTGGTTTCGTCAATTGTTGTAGGGTTTTCTGATCCAGGGGCTTTATATAGGCGAAGAGCGGCGCAGGAAGGTCGAAGGGAGCCCACACCCTAGGGGGCGCGGCCCCCCCCCCCTGGCCGCGCCGGGTAGGGTTTGGTGGCCCTGCCCCCTTCTCGGCGGTTCGTGTGTTCGGAGGCTTCGGGTAAAATAGGAACACAGGCGTTGATTTCGTCCGATTAGAGAATATTTCGTTACTAGGATTTACGAAACCAAAAACAGCAGACAGCGGCACTTCGGCATCTTGTTAATAGGTTAGTTCCAGAAAATGCACGAATATGACATAAAGTGTGCATATAACATGTAGATAACATCAATAATGTGGCATGGAACATAAGAAATTATCGATACGTCGGAGACGTATCGCATCCCCAAGCTTAGTTCTGCTCGTCCCGAGCAGGTAAAACGATAACAAAGATAATTTCTGGAGTGACATGCCATCATAACCTTGATCATACTATTTGTAAAGCATATGTAGTGAATGCAGCGATCAAAACAATGTATATGACATGGGTAAACAACTGAATCATAAAGCAAAGACTTTTCATGAATAGCACTTCAAGACAAGCATCAATAAGTCTTGCATAAGAGTTAACTCATAAAGCAATAATTCAAAGTAAAGGTATTGAAGCAACACAAAGGAAGATGAAGTTTCAGCGGTTGCTTTCAACTTATAACATGTATATCTCATGGATAATTGTCAATGCAAAGCAATATAACAAACGCAATATGCAAGTATGTAAGAATCAATGCACAGTTCACACAAATGTTTGCTTCTTGAGGTGGAGAGAAATAGGTGAACTGACTCAACAATGAAAGTAAAAGAATGGTCCTCCATAGAGGAAAAGCATCGATTGCTATATTTGTGCTAGAGCTTTGATTTTGAAAACATGAAACAATTTTGTCAACGGTAGTAATAAAGCATATGCATCATGTAAATTATATCTTATAAGTTGCAAGCCTCATGCATAGTGTACCAATAGTGCTCGCACCTTGTCCTAATTAGCTTGGACTACCTGGATTATCACCGCAATACATATGCTTTAACCAAGTTTCACAAAGGGGTACCTCTATGCCGCCTGTACAAAGGTCTAAGGAGAAAGCTCGCATTTGGATTTCTCGCTTTTGATTATTCTCAACTTAGACATCCATACCGGGACAACATAGACAACAGATAATGGACTCCTCTTTTAATGCTTTAAGCATTTGACAACAATTAATTCTTTTCTCATTAGAGATTTGAGGATGTTTGTCCAAAACTGAAACTTCCACCATGGATCATGGCTTTAGTTAGCGGCCCAATGTTCTTCTCTCACAATATGCATGCTCAAACCATTCAACTCAGTGTAGATCGCCCTTACTTCAGACAAGACGAACATGCATAGCAACTCACATGAAATTCAACAATGAATAGTTGATGGCGTTCCCAGTGAACATGGTTATCGCACAACAAGCAACTTAATAAGAGATAAAGTGCATAATTACATATTCAATACCACAATAGTTTTTAAGCTATTTGTCCCATGAGCTATATATTGCAAAGGTGAATGATGGAATTTTAAAGGTAGCACTCAAGCAATTTACTTTGGAATGGAAAATACCATGTAGTAGGTAGGTATGGTGGACACAAATGGCATAGTGGTTGGCTCAAGTATTTTGGATGCATGAGAAGTATTCCCTCTCGATACAAGGTTTAGGCTAGCAAAGTTATTTGAAGCAAACAAAAGTATGAACTAGTACAGCAAAACTCACATAAAAGACATATTACAAGCATTATAAAACTATACATTGTCTTCCTCGTTGTTCAAACACCTTACTAGAAATTATCTAGACCTTAGAGAGACCAATTATGCAAACCAAATTTTAGCATGCTCTATGTATTTCTTCACTAATAGGTGCAAAGTATATGATGCAAGAGCTTAAACATGAGCACAACAATTGCCAAGTATCACATTACCCAAGACATTTATAGCAATTACTACATGTATCATTTTCCAATTCCAACCATATAACAATTTAACGAAGAGGAAACTTCGCCATGAATATTATGAGCTAAGAACACATGTGTTCATATGAACCAGCGGAGCGTGTCTCTCTCCCACACAAGCATGATGTAATCCAATTTATTCAAACACAAACAAAAATAGAAACAAACAAACAGACGCTCCAAGTAAAGTACATAAGATGTGGCCGAATAAAAATATAGTTTCAGGGGAGGAACCTGATAATGTTGTCGATGAAGAAGGGGATGCCTTGGGCATCCCCAAGCTTAGACGCTTGAGTCTTCTTAATATATGCAGGGGTGAACCAGGGGCATCCCCAAGCTTAGAGCTTTCACTCTCCTTGATCATATTGCATCATACTCCTCTCTTGACCCTTGAAAACTTCCTCCACACCAAACTCGAAACAACTCATTAGAGGGTTAGTGCACAATAAAAATTAACATGTTCAGAGGTGACACAATCATTCTTAACACTTCTGGACATTGCATAATGCTACTGGACATTAGTGGATCAAAGAAATTCATCCAACATAGCGAAAGAGGCAATGCGAAATAAAAGGCAGAATCTGTCAAAACAGAACAGTTCGTATTGACGAATTTTAAAATGGCACCAGACTTGCTCAAATGAAAATGCTCAAATCCTATATAACTAAGAAGTTCATCCCCACTATCATATTTCTCTAAACATGCAGCTATGCCACCTCAGCGGTCCCACCCCATCTACAAATCCACTATTCACCTCTCACCATGAATAAAAATTGGCACCTAAGCAGATTTCACGTTAGGTTTTTTTTCACCGTCCTCTCAATTCAGTTCACATGCCCTTTGCCCTTTGCTCTTTCCCATTTCCATGCATGTGCAGTGGTGGGCCATCCAATTTATTTATTATCTAAAACAGATCAGCAAGCGATTAAATTTCCAGTTCTGTTTGTTTCATCTTCAGAAACTTCTGGTGATCCGTATTTAATTCCTCCTTACCTCCACCATCCCATCCAACATCATATATGGCATCAGCCGGCCGCTTGCCCCCAAACAGAAAATTGATTTTTACTGATTGCGGGTCTTCTTCTCTCCTCTATTTTTCAACGTATGCCCATGTTTCCACACTATATCTCCATGTTCCTCTCATGATGAACTGGCAGAGCAGCTCTCTCTGGTACTGGGCGCCCTCGCAGTTTACTGAATCAGCCACGCGCGCTGCAGCCAAAAGTAGCATCAGCTTGTGGTAGCATCGAGCCATCGACGCCATCTGGAGCAGCAGCAAACCAAGACACGATGTAACATTCTGGGTAGACTCTACGCACAAGCACTATTAAATATTTATGGATCAAGCTGATTTGATGTGCTAATTGCATTGAGGAAGCCCATGATGTCATCCATCAGAGGTAACTCAAGTTTCGTTTTTTGTTTGTTTGTTCGGTTGGACTCATAATTTGTGCAGATCTTATTTATCTTGAAAAACCAACATTTTTTTCTTTTTTCGTATAATGATCTACAGGAATACTCATGCAGCTCGGGTTGTCGTGCAAACTGTATTTCGCAAACTGTATTTGTTTTTATGCACAACTTTGATGTAGGACATCTTCCACCTATTCGTACATCGTTACCAAGAGGTTGTGTTTCATGAAATTTCGCCAAAAACTGCATACTGCCTCGATTATTACTGGAACGCTGATTATAATTGATACATAGCTGCCGGGTTTGTATGACGTTCCCAAAAACTGTGTTTAGCACAATCAAAACCAAGGGAGGAAAAATTTAAGGTATGTATTCGATTGCTCAAACAGAAATTTATATCTCACTGTTGTTTATACATGTCCTCATGCAAGATCTTGCTTTGTTATATCTCCTACTCGATTTTCCATTTGTCATATCTTTCAGTAAAGTGACACATCCGCATTCTTCCAGTTAAGTGACACAAATGCTCAAAAAATGTGAAGTGACACACAGTTTCACTATTTGGGGGTTATTTCCCTTTACTAATACTCTGTTTCGTATTCCATGAATACAAGACCCTTCAACATTCTTTCTAATGTGCATCGCTTGGACTTCTAGGACTTCTATTCAGGAAGGAAAACATGTTTTGTTCATGGATAAGCTGGCCTTTTGGACAGATCATTAAACAACACAGCTAAGTATTAAGTGTTGATGCCCGCAAAAAAAAGTGGTAAGTGTTGATTTTTTTTATCGTGTTAATAATTACAATCATCATTTTTAAGGCATTAAAAATATTTCTCTATCATCATCAATCATAGATATGTTGGCAACATAATTCACGGCTTTATGCTTTCTATAACAGGAACCAAGCGATTATCCTTTTTGTGAACAGTCACAAGGCCCTTTTTAAAATGAAATCAGGTAAAATAGTTGCCTTATATATTGCTATAGATGGTGGGAGTGATGTTTTGGCACATGGGAGCGTATGCTCCCTTTATTTTAAAATGCATGTTAGATATATTTTGAAATGTTAAAAAATTTGAAACAAAAATTTCGCACGTACATCTTCATGCGCTACACGCTCACAAAGTCGTTTCGTGAAAAAACGAGTTGTCGTGTGGCGTGTGTAAAAAAGATAAAATTCGGTGCTAAAACAAAGACTTGTCACAAGATAAATTTTCTCTTTTTCACGTAGACTACAAAAATATCATTTTTTTCATGAAACTTGACGAACACAAATATATTATGGAGATGTACATGTAATTTTTTTTTCTAAATTTTTTGACACTTGGAAATATGTTTTTATGATAGAGGGATCATACGCACCCGGAAGCCGAATTGAGTTTCTGTATAGATGGTGTAACATGGAATGTCTGCGAGTCAAAATAGAAGGGCGTGAATTGCCAGGGGAGAAACGAAGCAATTAGTGATGTTATGCTCTAGCAAAGACTTGCGCCATCCTTTCGCCCTTGGTCTTCTAGAACAAAAAATGTCACTAGCGGTGAATTTGCTGTTGAAAATCTCACATTCTCTTCTTTTAAGATATTGCAGGCAATCAAAGTGCTATGAATGATCTCAAACACGTGGAAGATGAATTACGCGAGCAGGTTAACATGTGTCCCAATATTGAAGCTTACACCAGCAGATCTTGCATGATAGTGGCCGGAGAGCCAGGTGGCAATCGTCCCCCAAAATCATCCGCAATAGTGCCATTTAGATATCAAATGTTGGGCAGTTTCAAAAATGTCCTTCCAAAACTTAGAAAATAATATCAATCAAAATTATTCATTATTCATAGTATTATGTTGCTCATCCTCTGTAACTAGATAGTTGGTGCACTAACTATTTTTTCAATTTCATCCATATATATTGTCTCCCACATTTATATATTTTCTACTCAGTAATGACTAATAGTATTAGTGTAGCCACGTTGCAGGGTGTATCTACAATCTACAACAATAATCTCCGCAGCAACGCGCGGGGTATTATCTAGTTGAATGAAAGTTGCGTACATATCTGAGGATCATGCACGTAAATTGGCTTAATTTTCTGAGCTACCTACAGGGAGGTGGACCCAGATTCGTGACAGCAAAGAAATCTGGAACTGCGCAGTAATCCAAATCTAGTACTTACTTTTCTATCAAAGACTTTACTTGGCACAACAAAACACAAAACTAAGATAAGGAGAGGTTGCTACAGTAGTAAACAACTTCCAAGACACAAAATAAAAACAAAGTACTGTAGCAAAATAACACATGGGTTATCTCCCAAGAAGTTCTTTTCTTTATAGCCATTAAGATGGGCTCAGCAGTTTTAATGATGCACTTGCAAGAAATTATAGTTGAAGCAAAAGAGAGCATCAAGAGGCAAATCCAAAACACATTTAAGTCTAACATGCTTCCTATGCATAGGAATCTTGTAAATAAACAAGTTCATGAAGAGCAAAGTAACAAGCATAGGAAGATAAAACAAGTGTAGCTTGAAAAATTTCAGCACATAGAGAGGTGTTTTAGTAACATGAAAATTTCCACAACCATATTTTCCTCTCTCATAGTAACTTTCAGTAGCATCATGAGCAAACTCAACAATATAACTATCAAATGAAACATTCTTATCATGAGTCTCATGCATAAAATTATTACTCTCCACATAAGCATAATCAATTTTATTAGTTGTAGTGGGAGCAAATTCAACAAAGTAGCTATCATTATTATTCTCATCATCAAATATAGGAGGCATAGTATAATCACAACAAATTTTACTCTCCATAGTAGGTGGCACCAAAAGACCACTATCATTATAATCATCATAAATAGGAGGCAAAGTATCATCAAAGAAAATTTTCTCCTCAATGCTTGGGGGACTAAAAATCATGAAAACCAGCTTCCCCAAGCTTAGAACTTTCTATATTATTATCAACAATGGTGTTCAAAGCATTCATACTAATATTACTACCAGCATGCAAATAAGATTTCATAGGTTTTTTAATTTTCGCATCAAACAATCCATGTTTTAAATCAGGAAATAGAATAAGAAGCTCATTGTTGTCCATTATGCCAAACTAGTGTAAACAAGAAACAAAAAGATGCAATTGCAGGATCTAAAGGAAATAGCTTTGAGCACACACACGACGGCGCCAGAAAAATACTTTACCTGAGACCGTAGTATGAGTGCCTTTTTACCTTTCCTCCCGGCAACGGCGCCAGAAAAGTGCTTGATGTCTACGTTCCCCTCCTTTCCTGTAGACAGTGTTGGGCCTCCAAGAGCAGAGGTTTGTAGAACAGCAAGTTTCCCTTAAGTGGATACCCAAGGTTTATCGAACTCGGGGAGGAAGAGGTCAAAGATATCCCTCTCATGCAACCCTGCAACCACAAAGCAAGAAGTCTCTTGTGTCCCCAACACACCTAATAGGTGCACTAGTTCGCGAAGAGATAGTGAAATACGGGTGGTATGAATATATATGAGCAGTAGCAACGGTGCCAGAAAAAGTGCTTGGCGTGTAGTTGATGGTGGTGGTATTGCAGCAGTAGTAACGCAGTAAAACAAGAAACAAGCAGTAAACTCAAAGTATTTAGGAACAAGGCCTAGGGATTACACTTTCACTAGTGGACACTCTCAACATTGATCACATAACAGAATAGATAAATGCATACTCTACACTTTTGTTGGATGATGAACACATTGCGTAGGATTACACGAACCCTCAATGCCGGAGTTAACAAGCTCCACAATAATGCTCATGTTTAAGTAACCTTTAGTGTAAGATAGATCAACGCTACTAAACCAAGTACTAGCATAGCATGCACCCTGTCACCTTCATGCGTATGTAGGAGGAATAGATCACATCAATATTATCATAGCAATAGTTAACTCCATAATCTACAAGAGATCATGATCATAGCATAAACCAAGTACTAACACGGTGCACGCACTGTCACCTTTGCACACATGCAGGAGGAATAAACTACTTTAATAACAAATCACTAGAGTAGCACATGGATAAATTGTGATACAACATGCTGCAATCTTAAAGAGATATAAATAAGCACCTCACTATGCCATTCAATGAGTAAGTATTCTGTGAAATCTAGCCTAAGAGACCCACACGGTGCACACACTGTCACCTTTACACACGTGGGACAGGAGTCTCCGGAGATCACATAAGTAAAACTCACTTGACTAGCATAATGACATCTAGATTACAAGCATCATCATATGAATCTCAATCATGTAGGGCAGCTCATGAGATTATTGTATTGAAACACATAGGAGAGAGATGAACCACATAGCTACCGGTAGCCCCGAGCCTCGATGGAGAACTACTCCCTCCTCATGGGAGCGCAGGCGGTGATGAAGATGGCGATGGAGATGGCAGCGGTGTCGATGGAGAAGCCTTCCGGGGCACTTCCCCGCTCCGGCGGCGTGCGGAACAGAGACTCTGTCCCCCAGATCTTGGCTTCGCGATGGCGGCGGCTCTGGAAGGTTTCTGTGGTTTTCGTCAATTGTTGTAGGGTTTTCTGATCCAGGGGCTTTATATAGGCGAAGAGGCGGCGCAGGAAGGTCGAAGGGGAGCCCACACCCTAGGGGGGCGCGGCCCCCCCCCCCTGGCCGCGCCGGGGTAGGGTTTGGTGGCCCTGCCCCCCTTCTCTGGCGGTTCTCGTGTGTTCGGAGGCTTCGGGTAAAATAGGAACTTGGCGTTGATTTCATCCGATTCCGAGAATATTTCGTTACTAGGATTTCTGAAACCAAAACAGCAGAAAACAGCAACTGGCACTTGGCATCTTGTTAATAGGTTAGTTCCAGAAAATGCACGAATATGACATAAAGTGTGCATATAACATGTAGATAACATCAATAATGTGGCATGGAACATAAGAAATTATCGATACGTCGGAGACGTATCAATACACGGCTACAATGTTGTCCCACCATGATGCGGCAGGTCCACATAGCAGATGGGTAGCATATCGGACCATCTCTTGGTCATTGCATCCAACAGTGTTGAGCTTGCGCTCAGTATCCATCAACCAATCTTCCGCGTCCATAGGCTCTGGCGCGTATGCGAAATATCGGCTTGGTGTTTTGGAAGTCTGCTAATGTGACTCCCTGGTTCTCGGGTCTCTCCACCCTATTCGCATCAGATCTGAAAGAATTTGTTCTGCAGCTCCGTGTTACTGTTGCCTCTCTTCCGCCAGTTGCATGTCTTGGATAAAGTTACTGAGTCATGGGTGGTGGTGGTGGTGGAAATTGATCTCTGGCTGCACCCTCAGCCTCCTCCTTCTTGGCTTCGCGCTCCATGCGCTGCGCTTCGGTCTCCTCTCCTAACGCTCCCGACATAACCCCCTAGTTCTGCAACACAAGATGATACTCATAATGACTCCATGCGCAAGTTTTCTGAGCTCAACATTGTGCACAGAACTAGTCACGCAATGGAAATCAAGAAGCAAATCCCAATCATACAAAACATATACCCTGTATATACATACATAAGTGGTCTTATTACAATACTCAAGTCGATGTGAGTATGCAAACTCACTTATTAAAGTATATGTACAAATTTATACAGATATTACAAACTATAATACACGTGGTACTTGTGTATTATAGCCACGCCTCCCTTGGTGGTCTTCTAATCGGTCTTCACTCCCGGTACATTCCAGGCTTCCATCCGAACGTGTCGTCCTCCTGATAGACCCTGGAACATAAGGTCTCCCCGTTGGCTTGTAATCCGAGTCGGATGATGATCCTAAGGAGAAATCAGTGTTCATGAACTGATCGTTGAGTGCATCATAATCCACCCATCGGGTGTACTCTCCTGTAGCCCCACCATAAGGATTACCAAAACCCATACCCGACTCAACCTGTGTCGGATATCCTCCATCCACTCCTTCATTACTAGGATAGCTCTGGTTCTGGGTTGTTGCGTCATCATTCATCTCTCCATCATAATACTCAGTAGTACTATGGGTTCCAGTATCATTTCCCCAACGCCAACCCCTGGAATTCTCGATTGGAGTCTCGGAACGCTGGTTGTTTCCGGATTCCGCTCCGCCTTCGTATCCCCCATAGGAACTATTCAGGTAGTTCCCAGGTGTAGCAGGTGTAGGTTCACGTGCAAGTGGATCAAAACTGATGTAGTCACCAGCTGAATAAACTGGTGTGTGTACCACATTCTCCATAGGTTCTTTGCCCCTACTCTCCTCTTTGGGTTCAGTGAACTCCTCAAGCATCGTATCAATAGCTCCTATCAGATGATGATTCAACTGAAAGAGTAAGATATGAAGTTACGGCTGTTATCCATGTATTTGGCTGCTTCGGCTGGTTTACTTTTGGCATACTTGAAATGATTCAGCATGGGATCATTATCTTCCTCCATATGAGGAATGTGGGTGAATTCGGAACCCATAAGCGCTTTCGTCTTATGCTCCCGAATGTCGGTTATGGCTCTCATAACAGCTATATGGTAGGCTGTATTGGTTGTCCTCGCTTCCCCAGCTGGCATAACTACGCTCATTCCCAAAGATTCGGGAAGTCGCAGTCCTACTCTGCACTTGGCCAACACCGGACCATCATAGAACATGTACTTCTTTACTGGAATCTGGGATCACACCCAAATTCCAGCAACATGGCTCGTAGGATATCAGCAAGTCCTCCTTGGTATTCGTTCAGTGTGGAATCCATAACTTTCACGTTTCTTCCCGGTCGTGCACTTGCCATGTTGGCTGTAGAAATAGAAAGATTATGAGATTAGTAATAATGCATCATAATAGAGATAATAAAGAATTATCGCACTAAAAGATATGATTGTTGTATTCTCAATTGAATATACACCATATTTTTAGAGAATTCTTTACTAATCCTATTTGACTCCTAACGTTTGGTCCCATTTACTAGGTTCCAACCTAAGGTCAAAGCTTTGCTCTGATACCAACTGTGGTGACCCTGCATACCACTGCATGTTGTAGTATGCTAGTCGTTGATATAACATTCGCGAAGTACCATTCCGCAAATATCACATCCCTCAGAGTAGTACAACAGAACATAGCAAGGTCCATAACTCATTCACATATTATTACAATACACATACACAAGTCGTTTCGGAGCTCCTCTTGGGTCCTAAGAGGATATCTCCTGGGTTCGAGGTGAACCCAACTTAGCTTACAATACCATAGTCTCATTAAACTAAACATTTATTTAATCGAGCAGCTACATGGTAAGAGTTGGTGCTGCTCGGCTACTACTACTCCTCAGATATCTCTAGGCTTGTTCTCCTCCGGAAGCCTCCCCGGATCCGTAGACGATGATGTAGTCTACGCCTTCAACACCTCTGAGAGGTCAGGTTCTTCATAGCCGATGATCTCGGCTCCTTCATTGTCGTAGTCCTCCTCCAGATGATTCAGACAATCTAAGCATGGGGTTTAAGAGTGGTATGAGTACGAGCGTACTCAACAAGTTCATTATAGATAAGAGGTGTTTAATGCACTAGCTACGATATTAGACCAGAAAGTCTAATACCAATGCAAGTTTTGATAAACATTTCTTCAAGAGATTGCTTTTATTTCAAAGAGCTATGTCCAGCCTTCACCGGTTTACTAGAACTTCATGGAGCTCCTTTCCGCCGCGTTCGCAGTTCCTCAATCCCGAACAGGGAGTGACAGTCACGTTCTTACACTCTGCAGAGGGTGTTGCTTTACCCATAAGAGATCTTAACCTTGGTGCCAACCGGGCAGCTTTCCCGTCCACACTTCCTTAGGTGTGAGGCCCGGTATAAGGTCTAGCCAATCATGTTCCTCCGCTACCTCGAACACCCACCCTTTGTTGCATGCGCCGACCCTGGGTCCACGTCGGTCCCATTATTCCCGTAATTTCAGGGTGGACCCCGACCACGACAACAGTGCTGGGCTCTTACCATACACTCCTACGCCGGTGGCTGCAACCCATCATAGACCGCATTACCGTGGGGAATTAGAATGGGATCCCCACCCTCCGGTTGTTCCGCAAGACACAACTGCTACGGCAAGCAATGCTTTACCGTGAGGAATTAGAATGGGATCCCCACCCTCCGGTTGTTCCGGACACAACTGCTACGGTAAGTGCATCCGTTGATGAACGAGAGGTGGAAACACTTTTGACTACTCCGTCCCACTCCGGATCTTATGGTTAACACGGTTATTACGGCACAGAATCACTGGCGACATTTGTTGTTTAATCCTAGATGGATATAAACCCGTGCAATGGAACCTCCACCATATCAACACAATCCATGGTTCCATTGCCCACCACATAGTCATATTCATAGTTATGAAAATAGTGGTTTTGGTTTTTATGCAATAGTGATAAACATAGTACTTTGCAAGTAATTTGATAAAAATACTCAAATGGTATGAGCAAGTGATGAACTTGCCTGAACACTGCAAAGTTCTGCAGTTGGAAGGTATGGACTGACCCTTGTCCTCTTGTTCTGAAAAATAGCATCATTGTCCGATAAGGGCAATGGTTAAAGAAGCAATTATGCATGATTCCATTTTTAGGGTTTGTTCCCCCCTTCCGATGTCGTTATTATTTCATGTAAGAGGTTAATACTAAGAATAATTTGGGGATACATGATTTAAAGTAAAATCCAACCTTGAAATGTTGTCAAGGTGTTTTTGAAGTCCAAATGCTTGATTGGTCTATTTTCATTATTGAAAATAATATGTGTGATTTAAATCATTATTTTAATTCCTCAAAATAAGACTTATTCTTCATTGTCTTCAAAAGTTCTCTTTGATATTTTATTTGGATAGAGAATTTTATGCTGATCTATTTTCCTATTTTTAATTATTTTTTTAGAGCTTTTATCACTTTTCTATTGAATTTTCAAATTCCTGGTTTTTAATGGAATTTGGAAAAGACTATTTTGCCCCTGGGCCCACCTGTCAGTGGAGCCCAGTGGTTTGGCTAGACCAGCTCGGGTCCAACCGACCCGAGCGGTCGGTCGCTCACTCCCTCACCTCGCGCTCGTGTCCGAACCCTAACCCTAGAGCTCTGGCGACCCGCGTCGCCGTCGTCGTCGCCGAATTAATCCGGCCATCTCCGGCCGGCTCCGGCGGCGTGGTTGGTCGCAAAATGACCGCCGCTCGATGGCGCACCAGATCCTCCGCGTCGATCTGGCCTGCGTCGCCCACTCTCGCCCCCTTCGCCTCTGATCTCCTGGCGTGGAGTGCCTCGGCGTTCTTGCCGCCGCCGACGCTCCAGGTGCCATGGCGCCGCCGTGGTGCCACTGTGGTGTTGCCGTGGTGCTGCTGTGGTGTTGCCGTGGGCGTCCACGCTCGGCGTCGCCAGGCCAGGCGCGGCTTGGCGCTACCGTGGGTGGCCCGTGCCGCCGTGCCGCCATGGCATGCCTAGCGCTACTGCTCCAGGTACGCCCCTTCAATCCTCTCCTCTCTCTCATTCTTGCCTTCTCCTCTTCTACCTTCAGCAGCTCTGGCCATGGCCCTCCTCCTGAGAATGAAGGATCTGAACACCTCTAGTGTTCTTGCTTTGTATCATTGCATAGTGTTGAGCTCTCCACCACGATTAGTTCGAGTGAGAGACCGTGAGTTTGTTACTCTTGGAGGGAGACCTCCTAGTTGGCTTGGCGGTTGGTGCTCCGGTGATCTCTTCAAGAAGATTGTGAAGAGGTCTTCCCCTTCGTGGAGCTTGTGAAGTGGTTGTGGAGCTTGCCATCTCCGGAGCGGAGGAAAAGCTAACCATAAGGAAAGGGCCATTATCCTTCGTGGGTGTTGTTCGGAGAATAGGGTGAGCCTTCGTGGCGCGGGGAATCCTTCGTGGACCTCCACTCCTCCAAATGTGACGTACCTTCTTGCAAAGGAAGGGAACACGAGAATACATCCTCGTCTCCGCGTGCCTCGGTTATTTCTATACCCGAGCTCTTTTTCCTTGTGATAGCCATCGTGCTTGAAGTACATATATCTTGCTATCACTTGTGCTACATATATCTTGTGCCTATCTTGCTTAGCTCTAGTTGTTATTGTTACACTTAGTTGAGCTTAGCATATCTAGGGTTTATGCTTGTAAACTAAACGATAGTTTAATTCCACATTCTTACAAGACAAATCCGTAAGAGTTTTTAATTGCCTATTCAACCCCCCCCCCCTCTAGGCGACATCTCGATCTTTCACTAAGGGAAGATGGAGTTTGTTTGATTGTATAAAAGGATTATTTCATGAGGTATGAGCTAATGTTTTTTTCCTATAGGTTTTGCACTACAAAATTTACCCGTAGAATCTAAATTCTACACAATTTCTACACAAATCCTATGAATCAAAGGAGCCCTTAATTATTGTAGCCCGACCGAACCCGACATGTCTGCATTTGCTGCACCTTCAATCTTCGTGTCTAAACACTAGTAGAAAACATGCCTTTTGTCCAGCACCCCTGGGAGCTTTAGTCCCGGTTAAAAAATGAACCGGGATGGAAACCCTTTAGTCCCGGTTCGTTTGGAGCCTTTAGTCCCGGTCCGTAATATCAACCGGGACTAAAGGGTAGACCTTTAGTCCTGGTTCGTTTTACCAACCGGGATTAAACGTATTTTATCTTTTTAGCTCTGTAAAATCTAAAAGAAAATGATAGAAAAATTCAAAAAATAAAATCTTTTGAGATTCCTGTATGTTACGCAACCTACTATTAGGGAAAATTGACAAATTTGAATTTTGACCATTTTGCATAAAAAGATTAGAAAAAGGTAAAACGACATTAACTTTTACATACGACGTCAGAAAAAAACGTATAATATATCAAAATGATCGTGGGAAAAAGTTACATCTGAATTTTAGATTCTCAAAATTTCAAATGAAAATATGAAAGGAGGAAGATTTTAGTTTTTGCAAGAAAGTCAGGATTTTATATTTTTTTAGGGTTTTTAAAATTAAAAATTGCATGCTATTCATTAACCATGTTAGCTAGTTTTTAGATTCTCAAATTTTTAGGTTTGGTAGACAAATTAAAATTAAAAAAAAATTATAATACAAATTAATCAGTTAATATTTAAAAGAATTTAAAATTATAATACAAGAAATTATAATCCAAGATTATTATATCATTAGTTTTGTTTATTAAAAGAAAATTATTTGAAATTCAAACAATAAAGAAGTGTGACATCGACCAACATGTTAATAGGATTGATATGATACTACTATCAACAATATGAGCGTGAAGCACTTGAAATCAGGATGGAAAAGAAACTTGGAAATTAAGCCTGCTAGTGCTGGAGCAGTGGGAGGATGGATGACCGAGCGGGAAGTTAGAAGTTTGACCACTGGTAATTAATTTGACTAGAAATTAAGTGTAGTTAGAGACTAACCTAGACTAACTGAAATACTAGAAATTCTGGAGAAAAAAAAAGAAAAAAAGAGGGAGCGAAAAATAATGAGGTTAACATAAATGGATAATTTTTTTAACCAAATAGTCTTTAGTCCCGGTTGTTGTTATAAACCGGGACTAAAGGTCATTTTCCTCGATGCTTGCCAGCAGCCCACGTGACGAGACCTTTAGGCTCGGTTTGTTTTACAACCGGAACTAAAAGAGAGGGCTTTTAGTCCCGACTGATTAGTCCCGGTTGTAAATCCGGGACTAAAGACCCTTATCAACCGGGACTATAGGCCATTTTTCTACTAGTGAAACCAAGATGATGCCAAATTTTTTTTGCTCTCCTACACAAGAATATGATATATACGTTCACGGACCGGAAACTATATATAGAGGCCGGAGGTAGCGAGGGGACTGCCCTGTATCACTGAAACGTGTGTTAGTTTTTTCCGATACTACGAATTACTAATGTCTCAGCTAACGCATCAACTAATGTCAGAGGCAAGGTCCCTGTAGAAGGAACTATATCTTATAGCTAAGCGTGTTACACAAGCCCTGCGAATTACTAATGTCTCAGCTAACACATCAACTAATGTCAGAGGCAAGGTCCCTATAGAAGGAACTATATCTTATAGCTAGGCGTGTTACACAGGCCCTTTAATTGCCCATAATCATCTAATCATCTATACTGTCATCAGCAACATGTCTCACTCAAATTCATTCGCCAGGAAAATCGAGCTATCCATTACTCCCTCTATTAATAAATATTAAATATTTTATAGTGAAGTAGATATACACCACAGTGATTGAATCTACACACTAAAAATAGACTAGTTGCATACGAAAATTGATGAACCTACTAAAAATTAATATGTTTTATATTAGTGGACAAAAAGAGTACATTTGATGTTTAGATGCTCTTTTTATAAATTTTAGCTGTATCAGAATGTCTCACCCAAGTTGGCGAGGCAAAGCTAGGTGGCCCATTTCTTCTCATCACAGCACGAACTTCCCAACAGACTATATACGTTTGAGATAAATACACAAGAGTTTTTTCAACTTTTGACTTCAGAAAGTAAAACAAAATGCTTTGTTTTTAGCAGAGTGAAACAAAATGCTGGGATGCAAGACTTGTGCGTGGGCTCAAATCTAAGCCCAACAAAAGATAAGGGGTCATATTAGACTAACTCCAACCTGACTGGCATGGGTTGCGATTCTCGCTGAAAAAGAGAATCGTATGGACTAGTCACCCACCGCACGATTCCCCCTTTTAGTTGTGTCTGTTGTCCCAATGTGACCGTGTCACAAACATAGAAGAAATAGTCACACATTCCCAAGAAAATTTGGCTTAGTCCGTTGTTTGTTATTTGTGCCAACATGTTCACAAGAGAGATCAGTTGAACCCATAAAACTCAACTCATTTGCTTTGCTTAAAAACAACTTTACTCCATTTTATTAGCCATTTGAATTGATGAAATTAATTATCCTTGTTGGGAAACTATCATTGCTATAACACTTGAAGTTCCAATGCTTTCACCAATAGTTTTTTGTTGTGGCCATCAGTCACCCGTACCTTTTGTAGGTCACCTACTTTCTTGTAAGGATGTTAATATTATCGATGAACACGGGTTTGGATGACATTTATGTCAAAGGATTTTACCCTTTGGGTAGCCTCAAGCTCACCGGTTAGGCATGGGTACACAATTTTAGCTAGATGGATGTGGTGACCCTGCATACCACTGCATGTTGTAGTATGCTAGTCGTTGATATAACATTCGCGAAGTACCATTCCGCAAATATCACATCCCTCAGAGTAGTACAACAGAACATAGCAAGGTCCATAACTCATTCACATATTATTACAATACACATACACAAGTCGTTTCGGAGCTCCTCTTGGGTCCTAAGAGGATATCTCCTGGGTTCGAGGTGAACCCAACTTAGCTTACAATACCATAGTCTCATTAAACTAAACATTTATTTAATCGAACAGCTACATGGTAAGAGTTGGTGCTGCTCGGCTACTACTACTCCTCAGATATCTCTAGGCTTGTTCTCCTCCGGAAGCCTCCCCGGATCCGTAGACGATGATGTAGTCTACGCCTTCAACACCTCCTGAGAGGTCAGGTTCTTCATAGCCGATGATCTCGGCTCCTTCATTGTTGTCGTAGTCCTCCTCCAGATGATTCAGACAATCTAAGCATGGGGTTTAAGAGTGGTATGAGTACGAGCGTACTCAACAAGTTCATTATAGATAAGAGGTGTTTAATGCACTAGCTACGATATTAGACCAGAAAGTCTAATACCAATGCAAGTTTTGATAAACATTTCTTCAAGAGATTGCTTTTATTTCAAAGAGCTATGTCCGTCAGCCTTCACCGGTTTACTAGAACTTCATGGAGCTCCTTTCCGGCGCGTTCGAGTTCCTCAATCCGGAACAGGTGACGGTCACGATTCTTACACTCGAGAGGGTGTTGCTTTACCCATAAGAGATCTTAACCTTGGTGCCAACCGGGCAGCTTTCCGTCCACACTTCCTTAGGTGTGAGGCCCGGTATAAGGTCTAGCCAATCATGTTCCTCCGCTACCTCGAACACCCACCCTTTGTTGCATGCGCCGACCCTGGGTCCACGTCGGTCCCATTATTCCCGTAATTTCAGGGTGGACCCCGACCACGACAACAGTCTGGGCTCTTACCATACACTCCTACGCCGGTGGGCAACCCATCATAGACCGCATTACCGTGGGGAATTAGAATGGGATCCCCACCCTCCGGTTGTTCCGCAAGACACAACTGCTACGGCAAGCAATGCTTTACCGTGAGGAATTAGAATGGGATCCCCACCCTCCGGTTGTTCCGCCAGACACAACTGCTACGGTAAGCGCATCCGTTGATGAACGAGAGGTGGAAACACTTTTGACTACTCCGTCCCACTCCGGATCTTATGGTTAACACGGTTATTACGGCACAAGAATCACTGGCGACATTTGTTGTTTAATCCTAGATGGATATAAACCCGTGCAATGGAACCTCCACCATATCAACACAATCCATGGTTCCATTGCCCACCACATAGTCATATTCATAGTTATGAAAATAGTGGTTTTGGTTTTTATGCAATAGTGATAAACATAGTACTTTGCAAGTAATTTGATAAAAATACTCAAATGGTATGAGCAAGTGATGAACTTGCCGAACACTACAAAGTTCAGTTGGAAGGTATGGACTGACCCTTGTCCTCTTGTTCGAAAAATAGCATCATTGTCCGATAAGGGCAATGGTTAAAGAAGCAATTATGCATGATTCCATTTTTAGGGTTTGTTCCCCCTTCCGATGTCGTTATTATTTCATGTAAGAGGTTAATACTAAGAATAATTTGGGGATACATGATTTAAAGTAAAATCCAACCTTGAAATGTTGTCAAGGTGTTTTTGAAGTCCAAATGCTTGATTGGGCTATTTTCATTATTGAAAATAATATGTGTGATTTAAATCATTATTTTAATTCCTCAAAATAAGACTTATTCTTCATTGTCTTCAAAAGTTCTCTTTGATATTTTATTTGGATAGAGAATTTTATGCTGATCTATTTTCCTATTTTTAATTATTTTTTTAGAGCTTTTATCACTTTTCTATTGAATTTTCAAATTCCTGGTTTTTAATGGAATTTGGAAAAGACTATTTTGCCCCTGGGCCCACCTGTCAGTGGAGCCCAGTGGTTTGGCTAGACCAGCTCGGGTCCAACCGACCCGAGCGGTCGGTCGCTCACTCCCTCACCTCGCGCTCGTGTCCGAACCCTAACCCTAGAGCTCTGGCGACCCGCGTCGCCGTCGTCGTCGCCGAATTAATCCGGCCATCTCCGGCCGGCTCCGGCGGCGTGGTTGGTCGCAAAATGACCGCCGCTCGATGGCGCACCAGATCCTCCGCGTCGATCTGGCCTGCGTCGCCCACTCACCTCGCCCCCTTCGCCTCTGATCTCCTGGCGTGGAGTGCCTCGGCGTTCTTGCCGCCGCCGACGCTCCAGGTGCCATGGCGCCGCCGTGGTGCCACTGTGGTGTTGCCGTGGTGCTGCTGTGGTGTTGCCGTGGGCGTCCACGCTCGGCGTCGCCAGGCCAGGCGCGGCTTGGCGCTACCGTGGGTGGCCCGTGCCGCCGTGCCGCCATGGCATGCCTAGCGCTACTGCTCCAGGTACGCCCCTTCAATCCTCTCCTCTCTCTCATTCTTGCCTTCTCCTCTTCTACCTTCAGCAGCTCTGGCCATGGCCCTCCTCCTGATGGAGATGCTTGCCATGCCGATGCGCTGCTGCTGCGGCTTGCTAGCTTATGCTCATGCTGCTGTGCTGTGTGGCTGTGCTATTGCGCTGCTACTGCAATGCATTTCTTACTTGAATCCCTCCCTGTGCTTCTGTTCTTGTTACTGCTCTTGTTAGGCTCTCAAGTGTATTCAATTTGACTGCCCTGGCTTGATTACCAATTGTAAATCTTGCAAATTTGCAAGTTCCAGGGTACTGCGATGCTGTCCCTTGTGCTCAATTTCCTGTGTAATTTTGGTTGGGCATTACTGCTGGTTAATCTGTATGCTTCAATGATGTGCACCATGTGTGGTGCCTATTTACCTTGATCTAGAGGTTCATGCTGCCTTGGGTGTGCTTCTGGATACAATTATAAATTCATTGATTGATTATCTGTGATGCAATTTCTTAAGTAATGTGTCTGGTTATTTCATATGGTCAAGATAATACTAGAATTGGGTTCTAGCCTGCTTTAGCAAGCTCTGGTGATCCAGTGATCAACAGCTGCTTGATCATTGCTTGCTTTATTTACTGCCTATGCTTGTCTGGCCTTAGTCTGGTGACTGTGCATCACCAGACCTTGTGCTGGTGGGTGCTGTGGTTGACTCAAGCAATTGTTGTTGCTTGCACTGATCCATTGGATCACTGCAAAGCCCTGGTGCTTTGATTTATTTGTTTTGTTCACTTATCTGTGTTGCCTGAATTTTACTGAAGTGGATAAGTGATGTGAGCTGCTTTGCAGTTGTGATCATCTAATTAATTGTGACAGGGCTAGATGGATGCCAACTCTCAGTTGAGTACCCTAGCCCAATACTGAATCCAAATGGATAATGAGGTATAGGTTCTTGTGCTGGCTCAGGGTTGAGGTGGCCCTGACAGCACTTGTGTTGTTGTCCTGGTTGCTCCCCTATCTGTGATTTGCCATGGTTTGTGTTAGCTGGATGGAATAGAATAGTTGTTCACTGGCTTGATCCAATCTTGGACTACCAGTGGCTTTTGGTGTTGAGAAATTTATATAGACAAGGATTTGTCTATAGTCTGATGGCCTAGCTAGCTGTAGGTGCTTAGTGTGTGGATTAGGCTAGCTATGGTTTCATTCTTGGCTGGATTTCTCTAGTTATGCATGGATTTGCATAACTGTTGTTCCCATAGAATGTTTACCTAGTGGTCTTACCCATCTATGCTTGCACCAAATGGCCTGATAGCCAGATGATGACACACACAGGGTATTCTACCCTCCTGTGCTCCTGTGATGCATGGTATGCTTATTTATGAGCAAAACTGTGGCTTGCTCATGTTCATCAGTGTATACCTCACTCCAGCTCCTAGAATGAGTTGTTGGTGTAGAGGTTTGGTTCTGGTTGATTTGGGTTGCTTGCCCTGCTCCTCCTTGCAAGCTTGTGAATCTTGATTGATTTCTGGTGGTTGCTGAAATAGGTGGAACAGCTCTGGCTGTTCACCTGTTCTTGGTGTTCTTGAGCTGTTCTTGCTAGTTCTTACCCTTTGGAGATTCTGCCGAGGAGCAGCTAGGGTTTGCTGGTGAAAAAGCTTTTATATGGCTGGCCCTAGCTTCTATGGTCGACAGCACTTGCTTGTTACTTTGGTGACTCCTCACTGGTTTGTGTGTGTGTGCTGCATGCACACAGCCTGGTGAGCTGCCTGTGTGTTTGCTGCTTGGTACTTGGTCCAGTGAGTGGATCAGCTCGGCTGATCATGGTCATATCCTCTCATTTTCATTTTTTTCTTGTTAACCTGCCAAGTGGCTTTGCCACTTGGCTTAATTCTGTTTTTGTTGTGATTTTTGTGCAGGGATTAAGAATTGAGCAAAAATGGACATGGAGTTCATCATATACAAGATCAAGTGAAGATGATCTTGTAGAATTTAAACTAGGATATTAACTTGTAATTTTTCTTTATTTTCCTTTCTTCTATTCTGCCTAATTATGTAATGTGTTGTAATTCATTCATTCTTAATTATGAATATTGTAAAGACATTGTAATGTGTGTGATGATCAACAAAGCTCAAAGTTTTCTCTAATGAGTTTTACTTTAATATAATTGTTCATCTTATTTATTATTGATCATTTACTGAATGAATTTCCTTAATTGAATTATTTAAGTAATTATTTAATGTTTGAATTTGAAATTCAAATTCAACCTTGGTTTGAATTCAACCATGTCATATCATTTGGAATTCAATCATGCAAACTCTCCCCTCTCTTCTCAAAACTCTAAACTAATGAAGTGAGGTGCAAGTTTGTCACACTCTCGAAACCCTAACCCTGTAAGGTGTCGAGAGAGAAACTTGTCCCCCTTCGATGCAGTTTTTGTTTAAAGCGCGAAATTTCCCCAGAATTTACTATGCAATGCACATCCCTTTCTAAAATCTACCCCTCGATCGTCTCTAAACCTGGGACATTACAATGGACCCCCTGATAGGCGGGTCCCATGGAAGTTTCCGAAATCATGTGGAGAGTCATTGGCGGGATATTTTTCATATGCATCAATTGTTGCTTTGTGATTGGACAAAGTATTACCTTTGAATAGATGAAATATCAATCTGCAATCCATTTGTGATGTAACAAACAAATTTGATAATCACACATTAGTGAATTAATAAAAAAGATCTATCTTAAACAATTACATATACTCCAAATTTATAATTTTCTTATAATCATACAATAGAACCGATGTCAAACTATATATGTGGACCATATGCTTTAGATATCAATGTCTAGATATTTATGGTTACTAAAATATACTTGAACTTGTGCATATAAATATATTGTCATTCATTAATCCGTAGAGGCACATGATTTTGTATTTTTTGTTCTAACATTTAAAGGAATTTGGCTTACAAATTTATAAATTTTCTAATGTATTCGGAAACAAATGCCACTTTATTTAAAAGATATTGTTTAGGTTATCATAACGAAGATGTATTTTAATAATTATCATTCAATCTTCCTTTAAATAAAATAGTCTTTAAATCTTATAGCAAAATAGAGCCATAACAAATAATTAGCAATATTATTATGTGGTGGTAACTAAGCAATAGAAAGACATTCTACTTAATATTGTAGTTATAATTTTTAATAAATAAGTATAAAATTTTAGTATAAATACGATTTATTTCTATTTTGTCTTGAGACAACAAAATGTTTTCATTTTCAATAATTACATACCCACGAATCTTCATAATGGTCACAAAAAATAGTATGAGTATCAAGTTAAACAACAATTGCACTGGTAACTTAGATTATAAATAATATGATTTCTAAATATGTAATAATTTCACATGCATGGTTTTCACCTCTAGATCTAGTTGAGATTTAATAAATAGTGGACTAGTCGGGTTAGTGTCTGTGATGTGCACAAGCCAAAATATGAAGATGTTACAAAACATATTGCAAAGTTAATTCTAATATATCTACTAGAAATGACAATTTTTTAAATTTTGTTCATCTTTTATCTTAAAATTTTACTCGCGTGATTATCATCGGATTCACTTTATGTGACCATATAATTATTCTGCTAGGCATATGAAGATGTTAAAAGTTGTCTTGGATTTTAGCATCAAGATTTGTTGATGTACATTATCATACAATCGTGTGGAAATAAACATAATTTTTATACTAAAGAAAGTGGATGATCTAATTGGGCGGAGATAAACAGGTATTCCATGCATGCTAGTCAAAACGAAAATCAATTTTATCAACGCCCGCGGTGCATATAGCTTGTGATATAGTTAATGATGGACTAATAAGCCTGTCAACTCCCATACCAAAGGTGTTCTGTCTTGTCTTGTTGTCGGAAGTTGTAATCCCAAAACCGGCAGGATATAATTTGCACTCTATGGATGGTGGCTTGTGCATAAGTTGACCCGCCACAAGTAGTGTAACTTTCTTTTCCTTAGAGGGAGAAGTATATTGTAACTTCGTGAGTGCAGACGGGCGACGCGGTCCATGTAGTATTTGCATGTACTCAAAAAAACTGTGCCTGTGCGTGCTTAAAAGGCATCAATCTAGCAGTTTCAAAGTAATGGAAATGCTAAGTCCTAAGGTACAACAAAAATAAAGCTGTAATCATCACTACAACACCATACCTGAAAGATCCAGGCACAGCTGTAATACCAGAGATCAGAGACATGACTGCGTATGAAACATCAAGCCATGCACCCAGGCAGCTTAATAAGATTATAAATCTATGGGCATACTTCTGTTAGGTCTCGATAATAATGCGGTGGTTAGAAGCCAACGAACGATCGTGTCAGTAAAGGTTAGAAACACAACAACAACCGCGACCAGCCTTTTTCAAGAACCTTCTATGCTGAAGTCTATGAATCTGAACATCTTCTGTCTTGTGGTGCTGCAGGAAGACATGGCCACCTCTGAGTAAAAAATAAATACAACTCGACGAATTGATAAGGAAGATTACCCCAACAGAAGAAAGGATGTAGGTAGTTGTCGTACGTAGACGACGGAACTGACACGGGTAGCAAGGATTTAACAAGATACAGTCCACGGGTGTACGCGTACGCGTGCGTGTACAGCCGCCGTTGGGCCATGGACATCAGACGGTGTTCGTTCCCATCGATTAATCTGGACCTGCGTTCCAGGATACTTCTATTCCTGCAGTCCGTCCTCCTGTGTGCGAAGCGTGTTTCTCCATAGTCAAATCGCGTCCTGTGCGTGATAGCTTACCGACCGAACGTCCTCTAGGTAGGGAATTGTGAGTCTATCACTGAATGTGTTCTGTTTTATTCCTGAAATGCACCGTCATCACATATACCAGTCAATTATATTACTGTATCCAGTATTAGGACAGTGACCAAAGCAATGACACCAACGCATGAACTATTGTCAGCTGTCCCTGAAGAAGGAAGATTGGCTCCCGAATTGTTTATAAATAATACGAATTTTTTACTTAAGTGCAGGAATAGCGCGCGTTTTCAAAAAATTTGAAAAGTGTGATTTGGTCGGCCAGCAGCCGACCGATCGGACAGGTGCGGGCCGATCGGCCAACTACCGGCCGATTGCAGGCTGCGTCGCAGGCGGGGTCAGGCACCAGACCTTATCGGTCAGCAGTAGACCGATCGGTCGACTGTGGGCCGACCGTGCATGGCTTTTTCTGCCCCGCCTGCAGACGCTCCCCGCGACGGTGCGTTCTCTTTCTTCTTCCTTCCTCTTTTCTTCTTTCTCTGGCTGTTCATCGGCTGCACATGAGAAGAGCTCCAAAAACTCCGTTTTTCTCAGATCCCCACTGATTTAGCCAATAAAACTTCACCATTTTGCTGGTATTAGTTGAGGGAAGCCCGATCTACAGATGGGTTAGGGTTTGGAGGCGTTTGGTGGTGCTGTTTAGCAGCAATGGTGATGAAGTGGTGGAGGTTGATGGTGGTGTAAGGGGCTGAGCTGCTGCTGTGGATTGGTGGTGGTGCTGAGCTGCTGCGTGCTGTTCGTGCTGCTGCTGTTGGAGAGGCTGCTCACGCTACAAGGGTAAACCCTAATCTTTGCATATTAGTGTTAACTGTGTAGGTTAATGTAGGCTGGTTTTAGTGTTAGTGTATTTATGTGGGCTGGTTTTAGTAGTTGACGCAGACGGAATTTTTTTTAGGTGAGCAAAGATGACAGATGTAGTGAAGATAGTATTTTATTATGGTATGGGTAGTGTCCGATCAGATGAAATGGGAGTTAATCTGAGTGAGTTCAAATCTATAGAGATGAATATGACTGCTCCTAGAACATGGACAATTGAGCAGGTGAAGGACTGGTTGACAGAATGTTTCGGGCTTAATCCTGAAGTGCACACAGTGGGTGTGCATGCATTGTGTACTAAGTCGATATCAAACATTTTGTGGTATCTGAGACCTGTAGATGATACCTCTAAGTGGGTGAGCTGGTTAAAAAGGTCTGAAAGGAGAGAAACTAACCCTTTGGCATTAGTTCTTCCGGTGGCGAAGGAGGTAGCGCCTCCTGAAGACGGTTACAGTGGAGGAGGTGGTTACGAATCAGGCCAGAGCAGTCAAGCACCCGGCGGTGGCGGTGGTTATGAGCCTGAACAGAGCAGCCATGCGGAAGATGTTTATAGTGGCCATAAGTGGCTGTCTGCGACAACACACCTCTGGCGACACGATGAGCAGTTTGATCCACAGGAGTTTGAGGCATATCTGCAGAGGTACACTGCAGCAGCGCGGGTGCGCCTCATCCCGCCGATAGATCCAGCTGAGGCGCCTCCAGCGTCTATGTACGATATGTACCCGACTCAGTCCACAGCCGGTAGTCGACAGCACGCGGTACGTAATACTTTTCTATTCCACCAACATATTGTCGTTTATATATATATTGGGTTCTACAGTTTATATGCTACCATGATATACCATGTTTTTGCAGGGCCAGATGACTTCGGACTTACAGGATGAAGTCGCTCGGTACACACGTCAAGTGTCCAGTGGGCCTCTTCTGCAGCCGCGCGACCAGCAGGTGTCCTGGTTGAGGCGTCTCGAGGAGAAGCTACGCGGGATCTACTCGGCTATCACGTGTAGCCGTAGTTCCGACGTCGTTCAGCGCCACCTCCTTCCACCACGGCCCTCCACACGACACGATCCACGGCCTCGTGTCACGCCGACGGCGACACCCAGACCACCACCTCCTGACCGGGCAGGAGGTTCGTCGTGGCAGCAGCAGCACACTCCTTCGTTCGACGACTTTCACGGGCAACAGCATGGATCACGGCCTCGCCTCACGCCGACGGCGACACCCAGACCACCACCTCCTGACCAGGCAGGAGGTTCGTCGTGGCAGCAGCAGCAGCACACTCCTTCCTTCGACGACTTTCACTACTATCAGCAGCAAGCTGCTTTCGACGAGTGGCAGCAGCAGCAGGCTCCTTTCATGGGAGGAGCAGGATACACACAGCACACTGCATCTAATCCTTCATGGGGAGCTAGTGATCAGGACACTGAGCACATGGAGTATTACAGCACGCAGCAGAACTATGTCGGTATGCAGACTCCTCCACCACAGCCTACACAGGAGACGCAGTACGACCCCGAGTCCGGGTCCTGGATCCCTGCTCGCAACGTCAGGGCCCCGGACAGGTTCGGTTGGACACCCCGTGGTACGCCACCCCCACGACAGCCCAGACTACGCCGTCCCCCCGGCTGATGTATCACCTATGTATGAGACATTTATGTATGCATTACTCCTGTACGAGACACTTATGTATGAGATATTTATGTACGTTTGATTTCCCGCCACTTATGTATGAGATATTTATGTACGTTTGATTTCCCGCCACTTATCTCCCGCTCACATATTTCATTTCGTGCTAAATTAATATTACTTTATTAAAACATCGTAGAAAATTAAGATACAATAGAGCTGAAATTTAAATACGGTTTATCACAACAACGGAATTTAAGATACATCAAGAAAACTAAAACTTAAACTAAGAACGCATCACACCCTTTCCCTTGCCCTTCGACGATGCAGCTTTTATGGCCTTGGTGCTAGGCTCGAAGTCGTCGTCCGAGTCGACGACCGGCGGTGCAGCACTCTTGCCCTTCGACGATGCAGGTTTCTTCGCCTTGGTGCTAGGCTCGAAGTCATCGTCCGAGTCAACGACCGGCGGTGCAGCACTCTTGCCCTTCGAGGACTTGGCACTCTTGCCCTTCGACGATGCAGCTTTCTTCGCCTTCGTGCTAGGCTCGAAGTCGTCGTCCGAGTCGACGACCGGTGGTGCAGCACTCTTGCCCTTCGAAGACTTCGCACTCTTGCCCTTCGACGATGCAGCTCTCTTCGCCTTGCTGCTAGGCTCAAAGATATCATCGTCGTCCTCACTCTCAACCGCCCACCGTGCTGGATATTTCAAATCTCTTTCCCTATCTTCTTCATTCTTCCATGTTAGTGACTTCCACTTCTCATTCAACCTGATAAGCTCACACCTTATCTCCCGTGGGCTGCGAGCGGGCATCTTCTTCACTGGCCACCCATGAGAATATTTCTCAAATTCCCTACCCACCTTACGGAGCAAGGCGTCGCTACTGATGAACTCCTCGAATGTGTCTACCTTACTCTCCCTCATCACTTTGCGGGCCTCGTCTAGAAGAGGTTTGGCCATGAATTCGTTGAAAAGATGGGGGGGGATTCTTATATGGGGGATCCATCTTGTTTACAGAATACACTGAAACACAAGGAAACGGTGGGGTTTTTTATAGGCTACAAGGGATGATTTTCGGCGGGAAGATTGAGCGGGAAAAATTGGGCGGGAAAAAGTGGCGGGAGATTTGGGCGGGAATAAATGGCGGGAAAATTGGGCGCGAAACATTGGGCGGGAATAAATGGCTGCAAAATTGGGCGCGAAAAATTGGGCGGCAAATTTCCGCGGGAAACAATTGAGCCAAAATTTCGGACACAATATTTTTGCGGCAAATTAATTTCACATTAATACTAAAACTGAAATAAAGATACATTGAAGCTGAAATTAAAATACGCCTTATCACTACAACGGAATTTAAGATGCAATGACAAACTAAAACTGAAATTAAGATACATAGCCAGTACGACACATCACACTACTTTCCCTGCGTCCACCGTGGCCATTTTCCGGACTTGTCGCCGCGTTCTTCACCTGCTTGCGCCTCAGTAGCTCTTTCCCTTAGTCTCTTCCTTTCCGCTTCACGAGCCTCCCTGCGCACCTCTTCCTCTGCAAACCTACGTGCAGCCTCCTCATCCATCCTCTTCTGATTCACCTCCCGATTACGAGCTTGTTCCGCCCTAAGTTTCTGGATCTGTCTCTCTCGCTCTGCTTTAGCATTAGCACGAGCCTTTTCCTGACGCTCCTCCTCAAAGAACGTTGCCCACGCACGCCGGTGTTTCTCCTCAACCTCCTGCGCGCCCAATCCGGCTGCTCCGTGTCTATCCAGTGAAACCATTTGCATAGGGGCGGGGGAGACTGCAACACAAACAGTAACATTAAATCACATTCACAAAAAAGATTAAGCCAACATAAATTTATGTCGAAACATACCGGCGGCCACGTGGACGACGAAGCTGAACTACGGGGTGGATCATGCTCATAGCTCGCACACATGAAAAATTTCATGCCGAACTGGTCGGAGAAATCCTCCACCTGCTTAACCTTAGCAAGACGGCCGCACCAACACCGCTCCGCAGTGACACCCCGGGGCAAACTTGCAGCCTTCGCCTTAACCGGCCTAAACTCCTGGTCAGAGCACGGCACACTGATACGCGTACAGCACGCGTCCGTTGGGAACCCCAAGAGGAAGGTGTGATGCGTACAGCGGCAAGTTTTCCCTCAGAAAGAAACCAAGGTTTATCGAACCAGGAGGAGCCAAGAAGCACGTTGAAGGTTGATGGTGGCGAGATGTAGTGCGGCGCAACACCAGGATTCCGGCGCCAACGTGGAACTGCACAACACAACCAAGTACTTTGCCCCAACGAAACAGTGAGGTTGTCAATCTCACCGGCTTGCTGTAACAAAGGATTAGATGTATAGTGTGGATGATGATTGTTTGCAGAAAACAGTAGAACAAGTATTGCAGTAGATTGTATTCAATGTAAAAGAATGGACCGGGGTCCACAGTTCACTAGAGGTGTCTCTCCCATAAGATAAATAGCATGTTGGGTGAACAAATTACAGTCGGGCAATTGACAAATAGAGAGGCATGACAATGCACATACATGATATGATGAGTATTGTGAGATTTAATTGGGCATTACGACAAAGTACATAGACCGCTATCCACATGCATCTATGCCTAAAAAGTCCACCTTCAGGTTATCATCCGAACCCCTTCCGGTATTAAGTTGTAAACAACAGACAATTGCATTAAGTATGGTGCGTAATGTAATCAATAACTACATCCTTGGACATAGCATCAATGTTTTATCCCTAGTGGCAACAGCACATCCACAACCTTAGAACTTTCTGTCACTGTCCCAGATTTAATGGAGGCATGAACCCACTATCGAGCATAAATACTCCCTCTTGGAGTTAAGAGCAAAAACTTGGCCAGAGCCTCTACTAATAACGGAGAGCATGCAAGATCATAAACAACACATAGGTAATAGATTGATAATCAACATAACATAGTATTCTCTATCCATCGGATCCCGACAAACACAACATATAGCATTACAGATAGATGATCTTGATCATGTTAGGCAGCTCACAAGATCCGACAATGAAGCACATAAGGAGAAGACGACCATCTAGCTACTGCTATGGACCCATAGTCCAGGGGTGAACTACTCACTCATCACTCCGGAGGCGACCATGGCGGTGAAGAGTCCTCGGGAGATGATTCCCCTCTCCGGCAGGGTGCCGGAGGCGATCTCCTGAATCCCCGAGATGGGATTGGCGGCGGCGGCGTCTGGGAAGGTTTTCCGTATCGTGGCTCTCGATGGGGGTTTCGCGACGAAGACTATTTGTAGGCGGAAGGGCAGGTCAAAGGGCGTCACGAGGGGCCCACACACCAGGGCCGCGCGGCCCTGTGGTGTCGCCACCTCGTGGCCCCACTTCGTCTCTCCCTGGAAGCTTCGTGGCAAAATAGGACCCTGGGCGTTGATTTCGTCCAATTCCGAGAATATTTCGTTACTAGGATTTCTGAAACCAAAAACAGCAAAAAACAACCGGCTCTTCGGCATCTCGTTAATAGGTTAGTGCCGGAAAATGCATAAACATGACATAAAGTATGCATAAAACATGTAGATATCATCAATAATGTGGCATGGAACATAAGAAATTATCGATACGTCGGAGGTATATCCATCCCCAAGCTTACCCAGGTAAACGATAACAAAGATAATTTCTGGAGTGACATGCCATCATAACCTTGATCATACTATTGTAAGCATATGTAATGAATGCAGCGATCAAAACAATGGTAATGACATGAGTAAACAACTGAATCATAAAGCAAAGACTTTTCATGAATAGTACTTTCAAGACAAGCATCAATAAGTCTTGCATAAGAGTTAACTCATAAAGCAATAAATCAAAGTAAAGGCACTGAAGCAACACAAAAGAAGATTAAGTTTCAGCGGTTGCTTTCAACTTGTAACATGTATATCTCATGGATATTATCAATGTAAAGTAATATAACAAGTGCAATATGCAAGTATGTAGGAATCAATGCACAGTTCACACAAGTGTTTGCTTCTTGAGGTGGAGAGAAATAGGTGAACTGACTCAACATGAAAGTAAAAGAAAGGTCCTTCAAAGAGGAAAGCATCGATTGCTATATTTGTGCTAGAGCTTTGGTTTTGAAAACATGAAACAATTTTGTCAACGGTAGTAATAAAGCATATGTATCATGTAAATTATATCTTACAAGTTGCAAGCCTCATGCATAGTATACTAATAGTGCCCGCACCTTGTCCTAATTAGCTTGGATTACCAGGATTATCATCGCAATACACATGTTTTAACCAAGTGTCACAAAGGGGTACCTCTATGCCGCCTGTACAAAGGTCTAAGGAGAAAGTTCGCATTGGATTTCTCGCTTTTGATTATTCTCAACTTAGACATCCATACCGGGACAACATAGACAACAGATAATGGACTCCTCTTTAATGCATAAGCATGTAGCAACAATTAATGTTCTCATATGAGATTGAGGATATATGTCCAAAACTGAAACTTCCACCATGATTCATGGCTTTAGTTAGCGGCCCAATGTTCTTCTCTAACAATATGCATGCTCTAACCATTAAATTAGTGGTAAATCTCCCTTACTTCAGACAAGACGGACATGCATAGCAACTCACATGATATTCAACAAAGAGTAGTTGATGGCGTCCCCGGAACATGGTTATCGCACAACAAGCAACTTAATAAGAGATAAAGTGCATAAGTACATATTCAATACCACAATAGTTTTTAAGGCTATTTTGCCCCATGAGCTATATATTGCAAAGGCGAATGATGGAAATTTTAAAGGTAGCACTCAAGCAATTTACTTTGGAATGGCGGAGAAATACCATGTAGTTGGTAGGTATGGTGGACACAAATGGCATAGTGGTTGGCTCAAGGATTTTGGATGCATGAGAAGTATTCCCTCTCGATACAAGGTTTAGGCTAGCAAGGTTATTTGAAACAAACACAAGGATGAACCGGTGCAGCAAAACTCACATAAAAGACATATTGTAAACATTATAAGACTCTACACCGTCTTCCTTGTTGTTCAAAACTCAATACTAGAAATTATCTAGAGAGACCAAATATGCAAACCAAATTTTAGCAAGCTCTATGTATTTCTTCATTAATAGGTGCAAAGTATATGATGCAAGAGCTTAAACATGAGCACAACAATTGCCAAGTATCAAATTATCCAAGACATTTTAGAATTACTACATGTAGCATTTCCCAATTCCAACCATATAACAATTTAACGATGAAGATTCAACCTTCGCCATGAATATTATGAGTAAAGCCTAAGGACATATTTGTCCATATGCAACAGCGGAGCGTGTCTCTCTCCCACACAATGAATGCTAGGATCCATTTTATTTAAACAAAAACAAAAACAAACCGACGCTCCAAGCAAAGTACATAAGATGTGATGGAATAAAAATATAGTTTCAGGGAGGAACCTGATAATGTTGTCGATGAAGAAGGGGATGCCTTGGGCATCCCCAAGCTTAGACGCTTGAGTCTTCTTAAAATATGCAGGGGTGAACCACCGGGCATCCCCAAGCTTAGAGCTTTCACTCTCCTTGATCATAGTGTATCATCTCCCTCTCTTGATCCTTGAAAACTTCCTCCACACCAAACTCGAAACAACTCATTAGAGGGTTAGTGCACAATAAAAATTTACATGTTCAGAGGTGACATAATCATTCTTAACACTTCTGGACATTGCACAAAGCTACTGGACATTAATGAAACAAAGAAATTCATCCATCATAGCAAAAGAGGCAATGCGAAATAAAAGGCAGAATCTGTCAAAACAGAACATTTCGTAAAGGCGAATTTTAAAGTGGCACCAGACTTGCTCAAATGAAAATTCCCAAATTGAATGAAAGTTGCGTACATATCGGAGGATCACGCACGTAAATTGGCATATTTTTCTGAGCTACCTACAGAGAGGCAGGTCGAAATTCGTGACAGCAAAGAAATCTGTTTCTGCGCAGTAATCCAAATCTAGTATGAACCTTACTATTAAAGACTTTACTTGGCACAACAATGCACAAAACTAAGATAAGGAGAGGTTGCTACAGTGGAAAACAACTTCCAAGACTCAAATATAAAATAAAAGTACTGTAGTAAAAACATGGGTTGTCTCCCATAAGCGCTTTTCTTTAACGCCTTTCAGCTAGGCGCAGAAAGTGTGTATCAGGTGTTATCAAGAGATGGAGCATCAACATAATTACCAGGGGTGTTGGGAGTTTTCTCAATCATGCATAGTATGTTGGATACATAAGTTTCAGCGGCTCCCTTTTCATTAGTCTTGGGCTTGCTACTCTCATCAAACAAATTTTCAGGAACAAGCCAAGCATAATTATCATCTAGAGCTTCATGCATCGCTAGGAGCTTACATGGTATTGGTGCTTTAATCTCCCCATCATTATCAACACTATTAGTGTACTTAATTCTATCCATATCTATTTTTTCAAGTGTTCTTTTAAAATCGGTGATTGTACCAAGCCTCTCATGCTTACTAAAAACTCTTCTAGCTTCTTTAGCTATATCTACAAATTCTCGCACTAAGACTTTTAGAACAAAATCTCTCTTCTCTCCCCGCTCCATATCAGAAAGTGTAAGAAACATGTGTTGTATCATGGGGTTGAGACTAATAAATCTAGCTTCCATCATGCGTACCAAACAAACAGATGCATCTTCATAAGTAGGGACAACTTTTGCAAGGGGTATATCTTTAAGATCTTCATGCATACTAACGTGGGTGAAAAATTCTTCTATATTATCTCTTCCAATTATAGACCCTTGTCCTACAGGTATATCTTTTACAGTAAAATTAAAAGGAAACATGTTGAAATAAGTAAAGCAAATGCAAGTAACTAATTTTTTTGTGTTTTTGATATAGAGTGCAAGACAGTAAATAAAGTAAAGCTAGCACCTAATTTTTTTGTGTTTTGATATAATGCAGCAAATGAAGTAGTAAATAAAATAAAGCAAGACAAAAACAAAGTAAAGAGATTGGATTGTGGAGACTCCCCTTGCCGTGTCTTGATCTCCCAAACGCGCAGAAAATATGCTGTTGCCGTGGGAGTTAGCAATCTTTGTGGTGTAACTTTTTCTTAAGTTCCCCGGCAACGGCGCCAGAAAATATGCTTGATACACGTACATCACGCGTCCGTTGGGAACCCCAAGAGGAAGGTGTGATGCGTACAGCGGCAAGTTTCCCTCAGAAAGAAACCAAGGTTTATCGAACCAGGAGGAGCCAAGAAGCACGTTGAAGGTTGATGGCGGCGAGATGTAGTGCGGCGCAACACCAGGGATTCCGCGCCAACGTGGAACCTGCACAACACAACCAAAGTACTTTGCCCCAACGAAGCAGTGAGGTTGTCAATCTCACCGGCTTGCTGTAACAAAGGATTAGATGTATAGTGTGGATGATGATTGTTTGCGAGAAAAGTAGAACAAGTATTGCAGTAGATTGTATTCAATGTAAAAGAATGGACCGGGGTCCACAGTTCACTAGAGGTGTCTCTCCCATAAGATAAATAGCATGTTGGGTGAACAAATTACAGTCAGGCAATTGACAAATAGAGAGGGCATGACAATGCACATACATGATATGATGAGTATTGTGAGATTTAATTGGGCATTACGACAAAGTACATAGACCGCTATCCAGCATGCATCTATGCCTAAAAAGTCCACCTTCAGGTTATCATCCGAACCCCTTCCAGTATTAAGTTGTAAACAACAGACAATTGCATTAAATATGGTGCGTAATGTAATCAATAACTACATCCTTGGACATAGCATCAATGTTTTATCCCTAGTGGCAACAGCACATCCACAACCTTAGAACTTTCTGTCACTGTCCCAGATTTAATGGAGGCATTAACCCACTATCGAGCATAAATACTCCCTCTTGGAGTTAAGAGCAAAAACTTGGCCAGAGCCTCTACTAATAACGGAGAGCATGCAAGATCATAAACAACACATAGGTAATAGATTGATAATCAACATAACATAGTATTCTCTATCCATCGGATCCCGACAAACACAACATATAGCATTACGGATAGATGATCTTGATCATGTTAGGCAGCTCACAAGATCGACAATGAAGCACATAAGGAGAAGATGACCATCTAGCTACTGCTATGGACCCATAGTCCAGGGGGTGAACTACTCACTCATCACTCCGGAGGCGATCATGGCGGTGAAGAGTCCTCGGGAGATGATTCCCCTCTCGGCAGGGTGCCGGAGGCGATCTCTGAATCCCCGAGATGGGATTGGCGGCGGCGTCTCTGGAAGGTTTCCGTATCGTGGCTCTCTGGGGGTTTCGCGACGAAGACTATTTGTAGGCGGAAGGGCAGGTCAAAGGGCGTCACGAGGGCCCACACACCAGGGCCGCGCGGCCTGTGGTGTCGCCTGTGCCCCCGTCTCTCCCTCGGACTTAGGCTTCGTGGCAAAATAGGACCCTGGACGTTGATTTCGTCCAATTCGAGAATATTTCCTTACTAGCATTTCTGAAACCAAAAACAGCGAAAAAGAACGGCTCTTCGGCATCTCGTTAATAGGTTAGTGCCGGAAAATGCATAAACATGACATAAAGTATGCATAAAACATGTAGATATCATCAATAATGTGGCATGGAACATAAAAAATTATCGATACGTCGGAGACGTATCACACACTCATGATGGCTAAGAGCGAGCAAACAGAAAAAAGAGAGAGATAGAAACACTTGTGCAGCGAAGACTGTCGATGCCTGCTTTTATAGGCAAAAATCCGAGAACGTGGCGGGAAAATATTGCGAGAGATAGTGGCGGGATAAAATTGGCGGGAGATCGTGGCAGGGACTGGCGGCAAGGGCAGGAGGAAAACACGGCGGTGTGAACAAGAGAGAGGGAAAATATGGCGGGAAAATAATGGGGGAGAAGTACCAGGAGTTATACCTAAGCTGGATGTAGCATGCAAACCATCGGGGATTAGGAGTCCAATTGGCCGATAGTTGGCCGATCGGCTATAGCTGTTCAATCGGTCTACAGCTGACCAATTGGTCGATAGTTAACCAATTAGTTCTCTCACCTGACATGCCACTGCCAGTCGACTCTCAGTCGGTCTCCTAAGGACCGATCAGTCAGCTGCAGACCGACCGAGTCACACTATCCAACTTTTTTGAAAACGCGCGCTATTTCTGCACTTAAATAAAAAATTCGTATTATTTAAAAAAAATCGCGATTGGCTCTTGGGTGCCACACACCCTTATACTTGGAAAAATAAAAAAATATTAAAAAAAATTAAAAAATTCAAACTTTTCTGGGAATCAAAGATGATCAGGTATTGTACTTGAAACAAAATATTTTCCTAGGAAATTACTTTTATTGTATCATGGGCAAAAAAAAACAAACTCGAAATGCCCCATGACCAGGTACTATTCACTTTATATTCGACATAATTTTGTCTTTTTAGCCCTGGAGACCATGAGAATCATTCAAACATTTTTTTTACGAGTACAAACTTGATCATCCTTGGTTTTCTGGAAGATTCAGTTTCTTTTTGACTTTTTTAAATTACTATAATTTTTTACGAGAGCCAAAAGTCCGCTAGCTACCTATCTTCATTTTAAAATATAAGTCTTTTCAGAATGCTAAATTAGGTTTATAAAAAGTGCCACTCAAACTCAGTGGCGCGGCAAATTAAACGATGAAATACTACTGATGTTTAGATCAATTAGATAGTATTTCTCGGACAAGGCATTTCTGAACCCGGGAGTAGATGGTCCAAATGAAATAAAAAATTAAAAATAGCCAAAAAATTAAAAAAAATCTCAATTTTTTATACAGCGAACATGAATAAGTTACTACATATGTCTTTTCTCGAAGATTTTTGGTGTGCAGTTAGAACAATTGTTCATGTTCATTGTACAAAAAATTCAGATTTCGTAATTTTTTTTACTATTTTTCAATATTTTTATTCAACTAGCAGTATCTACACCTTGGTTCAGAACTGGTTTTTTAAATATTTCCTCACTGTTTCTAGCTAGCAAAAATGGCTCACTCACGTCTGATGGCGAGGCAAGCTGGGTGGTCCATTGCTTCACACCACCGGAATTTCAGAAAGCCTATAGCCCAAGCCCAACAAAAGGAAGGCCGGTGCAGATGCAAGGGACGACGGCTAAGTTGTGTTAACTGCCAATCCCTATTTATCGCCCATTTGCGCGTGTTAATACACCGCGCACGTATGAGGGACGGTTTGGGCCGCGGCCCACTATCTTGCCAACAGCAACCAGCGGGGGTTCTCTGTGAACGGTTTTTTCCTGTGTTGTGAACTTTTTAGAAGGTTTTGGTGATGCTAAAAAAAAAATTGGTCGGTTTTTCTGTGCTTTTTCTGGTTATTCGGTTCTGGTTTGTTTTCTTCGGTTTTTTTCTCTATTTCTTTTATTATTTGAACATTTTAAGTTGAACAATTTTTAAATCTTAACAGTTTTAAAATCTGAGCAATCTGAACATTTTTTTTAACTTCGAGCAAATTTCAATTTTCGACCAAATTTCGAATTTCAGCAAATTTCAATTTTGAGTAAATTTTAAATTTGAGCAAATTTCGAATATGTAAAATTACTTCAAATTCGAACTTTTAAAACTTTTTTATAATCTGAATTTTTGCATATCTAAATTTTTTCAGAAAAATCAATAGAAAGAAAACGGATAAGACCTGTCTTGGGCGGCTAGGCCGGCCCAACACGAAGGCACGTGGGGGGAACCCTGCGTGCGTGCGGGAGTCGTGGGGGGAACCTTGCGTGCGTGCGCTACTCCCGCACGCACGCAGGCGGGGTATAGGGAAACCCGTGTTAACTCCAACTTGATTGGCATCGGTTGGGCTTCCCTGAAGAAAAAGAAGAGGACTAGTATTGGCTGGGTTGGGCCCTCTTCGGGTCTAGCCCTCTACAAACATGGGGGATTATTTTGGGTCGTAGTCCATAGAGTCATTCTTCCCTTTTTGTCCCAATTATATCGAACTAGTTTTAAATTATCGAATGCATAGGATATTTTTGGTTCTTCCACTCACACTGTTTGTAGCTTGTGAGGTGATTGGGGGAGTCATGGTTTGTGTGATAGATTAACTAGGTTATACTTTTAGGTTTTTCTAGATATTACAAAAAAGCAAAATCGCAGCCTTTGCATCGACAAAGATGCTCACATTCATGTACACATTGCAAACATACATGGCATTTAACGTCTTGATGTCACTTGTGGAGTCAATGCATACTTCCTTCATGGAGAAAAAACGGTGATGGAAAACCTCTCTAGGAAATGTGTACACCTTTCTCAACTGTCAAAGCAAACTGTCGTTGTAATGTTTTGCACACAGCAAAATATCAAAATAAGGAATGTTAATTTCCTAGAAAATGATGTCCATAAATAAAAGAAAATAAGAAACAATGGATGACATAGTATAATATTTGAATCAAAAGATACTACTCCCTCTAATTCATATTACTTGACGCTAATATAGATGTAGATACATCTATTAGCATGAAGTAATATGGATCCGAGAGAGTACATTTTTTGAGGATATATTTTGTATAAGAGATATGCTTACGATGTCTGGTTAGGAATATAATCCAATTCCTGAAATTGAAACTCCTATCGAGTTTGGTTAAGAATCTGACAACGAGAGTTCAAATTTGAATGAAGATAGCAATGAAATTCCCACTGCATAGTCTTTGCTAATGATTTTATTGTGTACCTCATGGATGATAATCGCACAACCAATTAAGAAACATTTGGATATCCGGAAGCAAACTATTGGAATGAAGTAGGTTAAACTGAGCTAGATTTCATTTTGGCTAATGGAGCATGGGAGTTAACTGAAAAACGCCCTTATTGGTGCAAAAATGTACGATGAAAATAGGTATTTAAAATGTAGCTCGGTGATGATAGTACTAGTAAAAAGTACAATGGATGCAATTGTCTATAATTATATGGGTGTTTTCGCGTAGTTAAAATGGATGTAATTGTCTGCCCTATGGGCTCCGGGGATCCAGCTTATGTAGACGCACGGATCTAGGGTTTCTACAAAGAGTTCTATCCGGAATACAAGTTGCCTATTTACGGAATATTATATTACCGTGTACATCAAGAATCCGCCTACACCTAATATGTCATATTGGATCCAACTTCCTTCATGGGCCATCCGGATCCGACTTCTGGCACCTTAGATCCGGCTCGTTGCTCCTGGGCTAGACATCTTCAATGTTAAATCAACAACAACTGAGCCGCCCGCGGCCGGTGAGCCATATGCCACCGCCACCATCTGTGGATCACCCGGGCTTACCGGATCTAGACACTGTCGATGGTACCCCTATGAAGTATATACCCACAATAGTCGGCACAATGGCTGATATGCCGACGGCCAATTCTGTCCCGAGGGCTGCCGTCAGCACAAACGTCATTGTGCCGACGCCACCTTCCGAGGGTTCGCGTGGAGGGTTCTTGTGCCGACGGCCCCAATAGTTTGCCGTCGGCCAAGGTTCTGGCCGTCGGCCCCTTGTGCCTTTCCCGTAGTGTAGGTTGAACATATATAACAACCATCATTGTCATTAGCTAGGGTGTATCTATCGTATAAGTGACAGCGACACCCTATCAACCTCATCAGCCGCTTGAATGTATCAATGCGACATCGTCGTATCCCTCGAAAAGGTCTAATCGACCGAACCATTTCGTGGCGGTGCATGCATTGAACGAAACCTCGTAAAGAAGCATCGCTGTCGCTGTAGGTATCCCATGCAGCGATTGATGCAGTTTTCCTACCAGCTCGATCGTCAGGGAAATGGCGACACGCTTCATTGCTGAACTCTAAAAACGGAAGCACGCTACTGAAACTTGATTTCGGACGGACTTACACGGACATGCCATGCAGCAGGCGTACGGCGTATGCAGTTTTCAGCGAGGTACTGCAAGAGATCGCGGAGCGCCGTGAGTCACTAGTGCCCATCAGCAGTAAGTATTTTTTTTTTGAAACAAATCAGTACTAAATAACTAAATAATAAGAACATTAACGGATGCAACAAGGTTCACAGTCGAACGACCGTACGTGGAAATAGTACGACTCCGTAGATCACTTGGAGGATTCCATGATGCAGGCAGCAGGGTGATAGTCATGTCAACATTCTTGTACTTCACCTGCTTCTTCGGTCTCCCATCTACTACTATCTCAGAGTTAAATTTGTTTTCATCCTCGATCGATCGTTTCTGCGAGGGGAACACAAGAATTCAATGGCATTGGCTCCAGAAGAAGGTGTGTATCTCACCAGACGATGAGAAGCCGCTGGTTGCATTGCATGGGCGTCTTTCCTCGTCTTTGGAAATTATCTGAAGGCAAAAACAAACGCGGCACAAATGAAGCAAAAAGGCAAAGTCGATATCTTTGCAGAACATAGTATATGCTCACAAATATATATATATATATACACTTCATATAGACGCACAGACACTCTAAGCACCTTCAAAAACCTGAATCCGAGAACTTGGCCAAGTAGATAGAGGGAGCACAACCCTACTCAACCCCTCGCTAGCTTTCCGTCTCAGTCGGTCGGACAACAAGTACCCGACCTGTCCGTCGCAGTCCACCGCCCGTTTCCCATGCCACGCGCGCCGAATCGATCCATTTAAAATCAACCGTCCATTCCATTCCGCTTTCGATACAATAACCATAATTTGCTGAAGGAGCTTATACATAAGCATAAGAGCTGGAAACAATAGTGTGAAATCATACTAAATTATCATATCTTACTGGAGCACCTTCGATGGATTGATGTGTCTCCAAGATACTAAAGCAGTTAAATTTTGAGGTAATTCTTAATACTAAAATAAGCTAAAACTTATGGTTTAAATTCTAATTTGATTATGCACTTGCACGATATCGCAATGGGTCATCTAGTAAAGAAAAAACAACAACATGCCAGTACCATATTTGAATCCAAAGAACCTACTTTCTTTGAGGATATATTTTCTATGAGAGATATGCTTAGGATATGTAGTTAGAAACCTCATCCAATTCCTGAAATTGAAACTCCTATCGAGTTTGGTGAAGAATTGATGGTGAGAGTGGAGATTAGAATGAGGATGGCAATGAAATTCCCGTTGCATAGTCTTTTTGGAATGATTTTATTTTGTACCTCATGGATGATACTCACACTACCATTTCAGAAACATTTGCATATCCGAACGCAAACTATTGGAATGAAACGGGTTAAAGCAAGCTAGATTTCATCTTGGCTAATGGAGCATGGGAGTTAACTAAAAAACATCCTTATTGGTGCAAAAATGAACGATGAAAATAGGTATTTAAAATGCAGCTCAGTGATGATAGTACTACTGAAAAGTACAAAACACGACTAGTGAATAAAGTTTATACCAAAAAGGGAGGCGGAGATTTCTTTGATACATACTCATATGTGGCTATACGGACGGCAATATTCTCGTTCATCAAATGTACGTTAAGATGGCTTTCCCAAAGGGAGATTTGGATGGGTAAATTTTATGGAACAACTTAATGGTTTATTTACTAGAAGGTTACAAAAGTAAGGTGTATAAGTTAAAGTAATTTATGTATAGTATCGAACAAGTTCCCAAACAATGTCATGAGAAATTTGAAAAAAATAAAGATATGTGAGATTTGTTGCAAATGGAGTAGACAAATGTGGTACATGCACCATGGTGGTGGTGGTGGTGGGGGGGGGGGTTATGAGGGAGTTGTCCCATCCATCGTCGCCTCCAAGCCATGCCGACGAAGAAGAAATTCAACGGCCCGCGTGCCGCCTCCGCCGACGATGGCGTGCTGTCCATGAAGCAGCCAAAGGAGAGTGGGCAGACGAAGGAGTGCCAGCCGGACTGTACCAACGCCCAGTGGATGGCGGACATCAATCGACGAGCAACCATCTCGTCTGACCGACACGGCAGGGAGAACAGCGCGAAGGCGAAGAAGGAGGTGACAACAAGTGAGGAGAAAGCCGACGCGCGGTGGACGATGATGCTAGGGAATCAAGAAGAGAGGACCGGCCTCCTCAGAGTCAACGCCGTGCAGAAGAAGCGGGAGAATGAGTTGGTCCTTCTAATGGCCGATACTAGCACCATGGATGCGGAGACACGGGCGTGACGCAACGAGCAGCGCGCTATGATCTTCCAGGAGAAGGCATCGGCAGTTATATCGGGGACGAACGCTATTCCAATGGCGGCGCACACTAGTCCACCGGCGATGAACTCCACACCGATGATGACGAGTTGTACAACCGCATCATTGGAGGGGGTGCCTTCCACCGCCGCCAATCGCAAGGCCGACATTAGATATTTTTGTAATATTTGCCGAACCAACGCCTTTATTTTGGATTCACCGAGACAAGACGGCGATTTAGGGCGAGCAGGTCTAAACATCGTCGGGTTTTGTGTGCTGTACTAGCTATGCCGATGGTGACAGAACCTGTTTATTTAAATATGTTTGGTTGAAAGGCAAATGTATGAGCCGAACGGCCGGTTTGGGAGGTCGTTCGGGGGTGCGGCTGAAAAAACAGCTCCCATAGAAAACCACTGGCACCCCCCCAATCGACCGGCAACCAACATTCGCCAGACGCCAAACGGTGGATCGGCTGGAGATGCTGTAAGGTGACATAAGAGCAAGTATAATAAGTCCTAATCAGCTGGCTATAAGGGTTTAAATAATATATTCATGCTTAGTTGGAGGAGAGAGAGGAGGAGAGAGAAGAGGAGTGGGCAGAGCCAGCTCTAGCACGTGCTCCTAGGCACTTTGTGAGAGTGAAATATGGGCCATCCATTGATAAAATAGTACATGATTATAGCTCACTATTATACATGTTGGCTCTATGTTAGCTACAAATGACATGGCACATGGCTTATAGCCAGCAGCTTGCTATAGTATTAAACTTGCTCTAATGAAATAGACTAGAAGAGAGATGAGGTCCTAGCCGTCCTGCCATTTGGCACGAACAGGACAACCGACACACTCACGTCGTGCAAGATTAAGCTGCGGTCTTCACTTACCGCGGCTGTGTTGTTGTAACGAACCCAACCGCTTTAAATACGGGGCCAGGCAGATGTATAGCACTATTTAAATGCAATGAACAGAGGACCATACTGGATACTGCTCGACGTGTTCGTGCCTAGCTTACTCATGCATATCGATGTAGTAGTAGTTTAAACTAAAATTTTATTCCATTTGTAGCACTCTTCTGAGCTTATAATTAATTAAGTACCGTTGCAAAGTTAAACCGAACCTTGTTAAAAAAAAAAACAAACTGAACCTAGAAGAAAAGGGCGTACACCGGTTGAGAAACCGAACCCACAAGACATGGACTCGTAGCTTTTTTTTAGAACACAGTACAACGTAGACGCTCACAAACACGCACGTACAAACACCTCTATGAACGCTCGCACGCACACCCACGTCACCTACCACTGAAAGCATAGCGCCGGTTAAATCCTGAAATAAAACCAGGTAAATGCAAACACCAATACCAAGTCTAGAATTTGAACCTGGGTGGGTTGGTTCCACCACAAGGGACCTAACCACCAGAGCCATGCTCTGTTTGCATGGATTCGTAGCTACAATACACATTAAATTGACATTTTTCCTAATTTTCAATCAATTGTGATTAGCTTAAAGTCGACCGACTCCTAGATCATAAGGTTGCACAATGATTCGTGCTATCACGAGGGTTGCAACTGGTTGCACAAGGGATTGCAATCGAGAGAGAAAAACGCAATGAGCATTGGATTTCTTCGTGTTTCGAGCTAGTTATGAGTTGCAATATGTATTGCAATTGAGAAAAATATCCTAAACTGCTGGATTGGTTCGCGATTGGTGCTAGTGCTGAGTTGCAGCGTGTGCTGTAGTTCATATTTGACGACATTACCTGAGTGAGAATTAGTTTATATTACTTCTCTAAAAATTAGTCACGCGCTCAATAAATATCTAAAACATCCTTATAATAAGACGCGCCTGGCTGTGGGCTACGGACATCTCTTGCTCTGGAGACAGGTGCAAAGTTGCTTGGGCAAAGGTTTGCCGGCCTCGGGATCTTGGGGGGCTCGGGGTGCTGGACTTGACGCGTTTCAGTCGAGCGCTACACCTTCGTTCGCTCTGGCTCGAGAAGATGCAGCCCTGCCGTCCGTGGGTGGGCTTCCCAGTTCCCTGCGACGATGTTGACCGGGAGCTCTTCGCTGCATCCACCTCCGTGGCCCTTGGCGACGGAGCCACCGCCAGCTTTTGGCACGACTCTTGGCTATTTGGGGCTGCTCCAAAGGCCCTAGCACCAGCGCTCTACAAGCTGTCCAGGCGTAAGCATAGAGTTGTTCGCGACACACTGCATCATGGCGCTTGGATCCGCGACCTCCGGGGAAGAGTGTCCCCTGACCTGTTAGACCTCTTTGTCACCGTCTGCGCGCTCTTGGGCCAGGCTGAGCTATCCCCGGAGGTGCAGGATAGGTTCACTTGGCGGTTATCCAGTGACGGTGTTTACTCTGCGGCTTCGGCGTACCAACTCCAGTTTGTGGGTGCGGTGGACTCTCCCCTCGTTCCCCTTGTCTGAAAGCCTTAGGCCGCGCCGCGCTGTCGTTTCTTCGCCTGGTTGTTCGTTCAAAACCGTCTGATGACGGTGGACCGACTGCTCGCTAGGCAATGGCCCAACAACTACGTCTGCCCCCTTTGCATGCGGAACCTTGAGACTAGTATGCATCTCTAAGTTTTGTGCCCGCATGCGCGACATATCTAGGAGAGGGTGGTGGTGGTAGCCTCGGCGCTCTCCCTCAACCCCGCCAACTGGGGAGCGCCGACCCGTACGGTTGACCGGCTTGGTAGCCTCTCTGATGGTCTGCCGGCGGCGGAAGCATCCCGCGTCCGCTCATGGATCCTCCTAGTGCTTTGGCAGATTTGGTTCGAGAGGAACGCCCACACGTTTCGGTAGGCTCCTTCTTCGGTATCCTCTACGGTTGCCAAGATCATCGACGAGGCGGCTGCTTGGGACTTGGCCAGCGCGAAGATCATCCTACCCTGTGAGTAGTCCTCTTTTTGGTTTTTCTTCTCTCCGTAGGTTTTGGCTAAACCCGCTGGATCGTGTGTTTGAGCCGGTTGTCTATGTACGAAACACTCTCTTCTATTAATATATCGTGTAGCTCACCTGCCAAATTCTCAAAAAAATAAATAAAGGGAGTAGAGATGATAATTTGGATCTGGACTCGTATCCATGCATGCATCATGCATGATTCAGTATTATGACCCGCACACCCGTACATACACGACACGCGCGACACGTACATGAACATCACCTCACCTCACAACAATAATAGTATCCGCTAGCTGAGCACGTACTACTACTAGTACAAACTATAGCTAGCACCTTAAACTGAGACTATAAATAGTAGGACTACTAATAATACAGTCGTGTTGGATAAACACGTACTACTTTCTTGGGGACAAAATCAAGGCTATATATGAAAGCATGAAGCAAACACTCAACATGTACCGGCTAATAATCGATCGATGAGATGGATCAGTCGTGGAGGTGGCGGTCGAGGTTGATGATGGTGGAGAGGTTCATGGGGGAGATGTAGTCGGTGGTGCCGGAGACGTACTGCTGCGCGATGAGCTTGTTGGCGCGCTCCGTGGGGTGGAAGGCGTCCCAGAACACGAACTGGTCCCTGTCGGCGCACAAGCTCGACACCATGGTGCAGATCCCGATCCCGTTGTACGGTCCCTGGCCGCAGCACGCCACGGTGGCCGACGCGAAGCCGTAGGCGTGCGGGTCGTCGATGAAGTCGGCGTGCATCCGCCGCGTGTTCACCCCGACGTAGACCGGCCCGTTCCCCCCGGCGCCATTGCCGACCTCGGCATTGAGCTCGGCGAGCATGACCTCCAGCTGCGGGTTGTAGGCCTCCGACGCGCGCTGCAGCTCCGGGTCGCAGCGGCCGTCGAGGCTGTGCAGTGCCAGCTCAGCGGGGACGCAGCCGATGGGGCCGACGCCGGTGACGAGGATGCGGCGCGCGCCCAGGCCGTGGATGCGGCGGAGCACCTGCTTGTACTCGGACAGGATGTACTTGATGTAGTCGGGGAGGGAGAACTCCCGGGAGCGCACGGAGTAGGGGATAAGGTAGTAGTTGTTCACGAAGTCGTTGCCGCCCAGGGTGATGAGCGTGAGGGCGCCGGCCACGACGCGCGCCGCCTGGTCGGGGCCGATGAGCTTGGCGAGGCGGTGCTGGTACTGCTCGAAGTAGGTCAGCTGCTTCGAGATCCTGATGATGTTCGCCTGCACGCATGGACAAATGAACAATCATTGATTATTGAATACACTACATTTGGGTTGTTAATTGTTAGTGACAGCATTGACATGTCGTACGAATTGGATGCCGGTGTCGTTGAGGATCCCGATGCCGGCGGAGGCGAAGTTGGCGCCGACCAGCAGCTTGTCGCCGTCCAACTCCGGGCTCAGGTACGGCAGCACCGGCTCAGACCCCAGGGACTCGCCTGCATGCAACATACTAACTTCATTAGTATCAACGTCTACGTAGAAACAACAAGATGATCTAAGGTTAAGCTTTGGCAATGGCGTCGCCACTCAACTGATGAGGTCGGGCACGTTCTTGCCGTTGGAGAAGCGGCCCGTGGCGCGGTGGTCGGGGGTGTCGATTCCGTACGGCCACGAGTCGGCGCGCGCCGTGGTGATCAGGTAGTTGTTATTGCCGTTGTCCACCAGCGAGTCGCCGAACACGAAGAAGGCGCGGGCGGCGCGGGCCGCCGGCACCGCCTGCAGCAGCACCAGCGCGCACACCACCACGGGGAGCCAGGAGGAAGACGCCATTGTCAGACACACAGGTATGTGCGTGTGTACCTAAGTGTGTCTCTGAACTACACTCCGCTGCAGTGCACACTAGACTGAACTTGTTTAATGGATGCATTGCAACGTCGCGCTCGGACGCCATTTATAGTGGTGCCGGTGACCATCCCTCGCTAGATCACGTCGTCGTCGCCCGAATTTACTCCATTGTGGCCCGTCCAGTGTGCGGGTTGGTATGGTACACTGCGCTGCAGGCTCGTCACAGTCCTTACGCGTGGACCTTTAATTCTCTGGTAATTATGTCGTGTAGTTGTAGGTAGGTCTTTGCCGGTTTTGAGCTTTGCCTGGGATAGACATTTCAGATGTGCGTTGGATATTTGCAGCAGCCTCACTTCGGCTGCATTATGTCAGTAAGCCAGTCAGTATCAGTCACATGAATGATAGTAGGGGCTCTGACTGATTCAGAAAACAAAGGGTAGAATTAACTTCTTAGTACTGTATTAGGGTGTGTTAGAATCTTCTCTGTAAGATCATCTACAGTTCTTACTGAGATTAGTAACAATTGATTACTTAGAAAGTTAGAAGGAGGATAGCTGAACGTTCAGAGCACATTCAGAGATGTTCAAGCGTGAAGCATGTAGATTAAATTCAGTACTGCAGGGGTGAACTAAATTTGGTGTTCAAAATAGATCTATCTTAATCTCTGTACCACACATGGATCTTGGTACAACTAGAACTCGTCATCAATTCGAAGGGCAAGAAATAAAATGGAAAATAACGTTTCAGGGGGAAAGAAAATGCCAAAGAGCTTCTGGAATTTCAGACAGAGTACTCGATGTGAAATTGCTGAAGACATTGCTTAGCAAGATGATATACAGTTCGTTCTTCACGGTGAAGGCAACTGGTTATTCAAGAGGGCAGTTGGATCCATCGTCTACGCAGTGATGCCTTGATTTAGATGAGCTGTATTATGTGGTGGTAGCTGTAACCTTCCCGATGAGAGGTTACAAGATCTGAATGAGTAGTTTCTACGAACAACAACAACCCACATGCATCTGGCTTTGACTAGCTAGAGTGTCAGCTGGTTCGGTTTCTTACAACCTTTGTTTCACACTAGCAATTCACAATGTTGTGTCACCAATAATGTCAAATCAGGTGCTAAACTTGAAACAATTACTCATCTATTCGGTCCATGGTTTCCATTCATGTAGTATATACCAATAAAGGTTGAGCATTTGCACCGGTTCAGCAACCACTGTAAGCACCTTAAATAGAGATCAACCAACGGCAGGTACCACCTCGAATCGATCAGTCGTGGAATCGACGAACTCTATTCGACCGCCTCACCATAAAATTGCCTGTCGTCTCTAGCTTTTTGTTTTTTCCTTTTTCGAAAAGTAAGGTAGCTAGGGTTTATGGTTCAGGAAGCTGAATTCAGCGCGGCAAATCCATTGGAAGCCGGATCTGTGTCGACAAAGCAAGCCGTAGATAGCCCGTAGGGATTACTAGATCTGGACCAAGGTCACCAAATTTCCAACCCTCAACGGCGCTGCATTTATTCCAGAATTCAGGTACCACGTACTCTGATCAGCCGTAAAATCTAGGCGGCAACTGGTGATATCTACCAAGCTACAAACAGTTGAGATGGATTGACGAATCTTCTAGCTAGCTGCTGCGGTACACTGTGTGATCCGTCCACATGCTCTGGTTTTTTTACAGGGTGGGCCGGCTCCGATCCAAGGAGAGGAGACAGAGAAGTACTCTACCATTACGAGTGACCTGGCATTGCAGAGCTCAGGGACATATGATAAGTTAATAACAAGCGGCCGGTCGATGGATCCATCGGTGAATGATTCACCTTCTTATGGAGGCCATTGAATTCCGGTGTTCCCTCGACAGACACGATCGGTCCAGAGGATGAAAACAAGAATCAGATTCACCGAGATGGGTCGAAGCAAAAGCAGCAGGGTGAAGTACATGAACTTCGACCTTCTGTCCTCCTGCTGGCTACCTTCCTGGAGTCCTGGATGTTAATCGGCCAATTGTTCCAGGTACGATCCACCCACCATGATCGACGCATGGATGCTACCTGCTGCCTCGCTTACTGACTGACACTGTATAGTTACCACTTACCGCTACTGTCTGCTGAGCGCTAGTGACTGATGCATATACTGTCCAAGTACAGATTTGCTTCTGCAATGTGAAGTTGTGAACCAACTCCATTTTATGTTTCACATGCATGCAGAACCATACTCCTATATGTTAGGTTTTTTTAAGCAATGTAATGCCAGGAATGTAGGCTCTTGAAGTCCTAGAGCTTGTCCTGGGCAATTGTTTTAAAAATTTCCACACGCAGTGCTCCTAAATGGTTAATTTTTTTTGTTTCTCTGTTAATAATGAAGGTTGTAATCTGGTGGCTAGAGGAAGACACTGTTACCCAAGTTCGAGTCTCATTGAGGGCTGAATTTGGGTTTCTCCTTGACTTCTGTCTTAGAAAAAGGCCATCAGGTTTGCCTTGCTTCAAAAAATAATAAAAGGTTAGGTTCCGCTGTATTTTCGTTTCTAAACAACAGATCGAAATGTAGTTTTGGTATTCCTGGCGTTTTTAAATGAACGGTCTTAGTCAGACAGGAAGGAGTAATCGATAGCTGTCGCTACGTGCGCATGCATGCATGGGCAGTAGACTGAAAAGCATGCGTTGTTCTAAGATGTTTTTTGCTCTTGAATGGGGTATAATATTCGGTTCATCAAACCAATCAATTTATCTGCTTTTGATGTATACAACGTTGCCGCTATAGGATGGAGCAGATGATGATGAGGTTGATAGGGAGTCACTCTCATGTACGAGATCGCTCCCTAGCTACTGGCTAGGATCATGGATTCATGCATTCGATATGGATGGGAGCTGATGGGAGATACTAACCTTTATTGGGTGATTGCATTAATTTAAACTTTCTGGCGCCAACACAACGGCATTAAGAGCAAGTACAATAGAGTCCAGTCAGCTGACTATAAGATACTCCCTCCGTTCTGATTTAGTCTACATCTTGGAAAAATTCAGACAATTTAGCCCAACATTTATTAGTACTACTTGGCCACATACCGGCGTTACTTGCAGTTATATTGTCATAAGAACCAAAGCAGCATTCCCGTCACCCAAAACCTAATTAATGCAATCCATGCAATTTGCATGCAAATAGTACTACTCCCTCCGGTTCATATTAATTGACTCTAATATGAATGTATCTAGACATATTTTAGTTCTAGATACATCCATATTGAAGTCAATTAATATGGATCGGAGGGAGTACGTATTTTAGCGCCAAATTCCACTACAGAAACAACACTAGTAGCTTGCCGCCATTTTTACAACACAGTCAAAGCTGAAAATGAAAATAATCTAGCGCCAACTAAAATTCAAAATTGACAAGAAGCTGAGCAGCCATCCTCTATAAGTACTCCTACCCAGAGGTGTGACACATTCCTATCTAGAGCAGCTGCAGCAACAACCAGCAACGCCATGCTCTTCGACTTGAACTCCATGCCAGTAGATGATGAAGAAGGTGGTGCAGAACCTGAGGAGGAGCCAGATCCTCTACATGGTGTTCACGATGCAGACCCAGGTCATTCACTAATCTTTTTTCATCCTTCTTCATCATGATGAGGAGTATTAAATAATATATTTTAGATGAGTTGGAGGAGAGAGAAGAGGAGAGAGAAGGGAGGTGGGCTACTATGCAATAGCCAGCTCTTGCACGTGCTCCTAGGCACTTTGTGAGAGTGAAAGGTGGGTCATATGTTAGTAAAGTGATTCATTCTTATAGCCAACTATTATACATGTTAGCTATATGATGACTACAAATGATATGACATCTTGTTATAGCTAGCAGTTGGCTATACTATTGGAATTGCTCTAATCATGCTCATTTGCACCCATTCAGTGTTAGTGTTAGTTAGGACAAGTCCTGTACTTTGATGACAATTTGCATAATTAGCGGCACATCTATTTATATTCCCTCTGTTTTCATTTATCATGTGTCATAGGTTTAGTCGGATTTAAATTTCATAAATTTTAACCGATATTATAGAAAAAAATATCAACAAATATTATACCAAATGCATATAATATTAAAATATATTTTATGAAACTTCTAATAATATTGATTTTGTAGTAGAGATGTTGATATTTTTCTTAGTTATTTTGGTTAAAATTTACAAAATTTGTCTTTAACTAAAACCTAGAACACATGCTAACTAACAAAAGGAGGGAACATGTTATTTTAAGAATTGCATTACACAACCTCTTTGGAGATGGAAATTATATGAAATTACATACAATGTGTGAAATGAGGGGTTGATTTGTTTTCATAGTAGGGTCGGGCCGACAAAATCCAGGCCCCTATATGAAACTCCAAAATAGTGCCCTATCTCAATACAAAATTTGAAATATTTTAACAATAGTGCAGAAAAAACCTTCTAGAATATCTATCCTTGTAACGTTTCTTAATAGATAAGTCTTTTCTTAACCATTTTCTGCTAAATATCAATCTTTTTAGGATCAAGAGAATCCTAATATTTCAGATTAAATATTTAGGCCAAAAAGGATCATCAACACATGCAACATGTGAAATATTAAAGTTAATATCAATATGATCTTCCTCCATCAAAAAGGATGTTTCTAATGAATAATATCAAGTGCAAGGGTAAAAGGATAAACTAACTGGAAGCGGCATTTTTTTCTCCCAGAGCACTGATTTTTAATGACTTGTAAACACATTTTAAAATGTTGAAAACCCTCGACAAAAAATGTCCCACATACATCTTAATGTTTTATATGCTCGCAAAGTTGTTTCAAAAAAAACATGTGTCATATTTAAAAAAAGTCAAAATTTTGTCCTAAAAATCTCTACACGAGGACATTTTCTTGTCCTTTTTAGACCGGTGAAAGTGCATGGAGCCCCCATGTGTGGTTTTGGTAATTAATGACAATCCCTATGGACTAATGTTTGCATTGAGTTATATTTGTAGGAGTTGTCCATAGGCAATTCTTGAACCATATGTTGGCTTCAAGGTTGCAATAAGAAGAATTTGATGAAGGATATCAAGTGTCAAGTATGTCTTGAAGATGAAGATGAAGTGAGCCCTCAAGTTACTTCAAGACATCAACATGTTTGTATTAGGTTGCAATAAGAAGAATTTGATGAAGGATATCAAGTGTCAAGTATGTCTTGAAGATGAAGATGAAGTGAGCCCTCAAGTTACTTCAAGACATCAACATGATGAAGAATGAAGAATGAAGAATGAAGTGCAAGTTCAAGATGAGCCATCTCGAAGAGATCCTTTGCTTGAGTCTTGCCATCCATATGATGATCATGGATATGTGAAGATGCGCCGAAGAAGAAGCTCTCCCATGGTGGATTATGGGGGAGCAATCCACATGGTGGTCATGGTTAAGTGAAGATGCGCCAAAGAAGAAGCTCTCCCATGGTGGTTTATGGGGGAGCAATCTACAAGACTTCGTCAAGCAAGCACAAGCAAGAAAGGCGTTCCATCTTGTTGAGGTCAAGATCGTCGTCATCAAGCTCAAGTGGAATGCGCAAGTATAAGGTTTGCTCTTGATATGGTTTCTTTCTCACCTGTCTCATAGTGTAGTTGGAGACCGGTTTATAGTTTAGTTGTCGTACTATCAAGAGGGCTCTCGAGTGAGTAACTCGATCGTATCGTTCGGAGAGAGCTCAAACCTTTGCATCCTTGCATCATCTTTCTTGGTTGTTATTTGGACCTTATCCATGTGATGTTTTAGAGCTTGTGCTTATTCTCATGACAAGCTCTAGTTCATCGAAAACGGATTTCGCATAGATCACTTGTTGCGTTTTCGAGTTTGGTTCATCATCTTTCTTGGTTTTATTTGGATCTTATCCATGTGATGTTTTAGAGCTTGTGTTTATTCTCATTACAAGCTCTAGTTCATTGGGAATGGTTTTTGCATGGGCAACTTGTTGCATTTTCGAGATTGGAGGTTTTACCGGTATGTCTTTTTTAGATAGGTCAAACCTTTCATCATTTGTTTCTATCCTCCCTTGTTGGACTATGATGGTTTCCTGCATGATCTTGTAGAGCTTGTTCCTAGCTTTAAAACAAACCCAAGATCATCAAAATCGGAGTCCGGATGCTAAAGTTATGCCCGTTTTTGTTTGCTGTCTCTGCCAGTTTTCAGGGGGGCGGAAAATCCGGGCCGGATTATCCGGGCCGGATATTTCGGAAATATCCGGGCCCCTCGAAATCGGCTAAGGACCAGAAAAAAAGCAACTCTGGATAGGGGCCGGACTTTTGGCCGGATTTTTACCAGGTTTTGTCCCTGAGGCCGGATTATCCGGGGGGTGGATTATCCGGCCCCAACTTAGGCCGGATTATCCGGCCCTCGAAAGTCTGCAACGGCTCGATTTTCTTGGGGGTATAAATACCCCCTTCTTCCTCCTTGGGCTGTTGTTTCTTCCACTCTCTCTCTCCTCCATTGTTGTTCTTGAGAAGCTTGCCTATCTCTCTATTCCTCCATGATTCTTGCCCCATTTTGAGGGAAAAGAGAGAGGAGATCTAGATCCACACTTTGACCAAACCAAATCATCTCTTTGTGAGTGAATCTTTGGGATCTAGATCTTGGAGAATTTTGTGTTCTCCTCTTTGTTCTTCCTCTCTTATTCCCCCAATAGCTTTTGTAGCTTTGTTGGAATTTGAGAGAGAAGGACTTGAGCATCTTTGTGGTGTTCTTGCCATTGCATTTGGTGCATCGGTTTGAGTTCTCCACGGTGATTCGTGGAGGTGAAAGCAAGAAGGTTGTTACTCTTGGGTTCTTGGAACCCTAGACGGATTCTAGGCCTTTGTGGCGATTTGTTGGGAGCCTCCAATTAAGTTGTGGATGTGTGCCCCAATCTTTGTGTAAGGCCCGGTTTCCGCCTCGAAGGAAATCCCTTAGTGGAACCGTGACCTAGGCCTTTGTGGCGAGGGTCACCGGAGATTTAGGTGAGGCGCCTTCGTGGCGTTCGGTGTGTGGTGTGAGTACCGCATCTTGGGGTGAGGCCTTTGTGGCGTTGGTGTGCATCGAGCAACCACACCTCAAGGTGAGCCTCTTGTGGCGTTCGGGAGCACTAAGCAACCGCACCTCTCCACCGGAGATTAGCACTCGCAAGAGTGTGAACTCCGGGATAAATCATCGTCTCCCGCGTGCCTCGGTTATCTCTATACCCGAGCTCTTTACTTATGCACTTTACCTTGTGATAGCCATCGTGCTTGAAGTTATATATATCTTGCTATCACATACTTGCTTGTATTGCTTAGCATAAGTTGTTGGTACACATAGGTGAACTCTTGCTTAGAATAAGTTGTTGGTGCACATAGGTGAACCATAGTATATAGGCTTTGGGCTTGACAAAGTAAACGCTAGTTTTATTCCGCTTTTGTTAAGCCCATCTCGTAAAAGTTTTAAATCGCCTATTCACCCCCCCTCTAGGCGACATCCGTGTCCTTTCAATTGGTATCAGAGCAATGTCTCTCATTCTTAGGCTTCACCACCGTGAGAGTAAAGATGTCGGTTAGGGGATTAGTGCACAATAACTTGTTTATATTTGATGGCACAAATTATGATCTATGGAAAATTTATGTGCTTAATATTTTACGGCGTATGTCCCCGGACATGGAGCGATTTCTTGGCATGGGTTTTTCTTCTCCTAAGGATCCTCAAAATTTATCTCTTGAGGAGGAGAAAAACTCTTGCCTCGATGCTCTTGCTTCTCATGTGTTTTCCATTGTTGTGAGCAATGTAGTTACTTCTTCAATCATGCCTTTTGGGAGCGCTCATGAATTATGGACAAAGCTTAAAGACAAATATGATGTGTCCAATATTATTGAGGATGATTGTATTGCTTCCACTTCCGGCCGTGATGAGTTCTCATCTTCATCCACTTCACCAAAGTGTGGTAAGACACAAGGTAATGATATGGTGAGTGGTGATGAAAATTGCAATGTTGATATTGAGCTTACTATTGATGATTCTTCATCTCTATCTCATTGCAATGCTTCATCTTTGGACTTAAACACATCTAGCACTAGAAATGATTTACATGCTTGTGTTGATAGTCCTTGCATATCATGTGTAAGTTGCTTGAATAAATCTCATAATGATGTGCTTGATTTGTCTTGTGACCATGATAAAAATGATTCTATTTCCTCTAGTTGTTGTGTGTCTAACAATGTAGAGGAAACCAAAGATTCTATTGGTCAAGACAAGATCTTAAAAGGAGCCTCAAGTAACTCCTCATCTTTATCTCACGGTCCTCATATATGCCTTATGGCCAAGGGTTCCACGGTACCTCCTACCATGGAACCTAATATGCCTCGTGGTGATAAGGATGAGGATGAATATGAAGAAGAGGATTGGGTTGTCTCTCTACGCGATAAAGGTGAGAGTGTATTCAAGGTTCTTTACAAAGATAAAATTGCTAGCTCTCACTTCTTTGAAATCTTGACTACCGCTATTGAGAGCCAAAAACTTATTTGGATGCATGAGAACACCATTGATAAAAAGGGTGCTCTTGAACGAGAGTATGCCGATGATGTAGCATCTTTAAAGAATGATCTTGAAGAAGAACAAGAGACTGTAGCCTCTCTTGAGGAGCAACTTCAAACCCTTGAGGTGTCTCAAAATGAAATATTTGCTAAACTCACTAAAGAAAGAGACCATGCTAAAGCTAAATTTAAATTGCTTAAAAATGAAAAGTTCAAAGTTGGTGTTGGTCATGATAAACTTGTTAAGGATCTAGATGATCTAGACAAGGCCCACAAGGCCTTGGAGAGCGAACACTCTATCCTCACCAAGTCATATGAGCAACTACAAGCTTCATATTTAAAAGAGCATGCTATGTTACCCTCTCTTCTTGATATGTCTTGTGATGATGCTTGTGCTACTAACTCTACTTCTTGTGAAGCATCTATCTTGAAGGAGAATGTTGATCTAAGGGCTCAACTTGATTTGCTAACTTGCAATTATGGGAAATTGGAAGAAAATCATGGAAAGCTTTCTAGCTCCCATGAGGATCTTCTAGCCTCTCATGATAGGCTAAAGTTAGCTCATGAGGCTATCATATCTAAGGCAACACCTTGTGAGCCTCATGTGGATACTAGCACTACTACTCAAAATGCTATATTGCCATGTGCTAGTCCTTGTAATTCATCCACTCATAGTATTGCTAAATCTTGTGATGAATTATCTTCCTTGCCTTGTTGCTCTAACAATGAAGGTTCTACTTCCTCTAGTACTTGTGTTGTTACTAACCATGTAGAGGAAATCAAAGAGCTCAAGGCCCAAGTCACTTCTTTGAAGAACGACTTGGTAAAGAGTCATGAAGGGAAATGCAAACTTGACACGATGTTAAGTGTGAAACAATCCCCCAATGACAAGAGTGGACTTGGATTCAAATCCAACAACAAGAACAAGTCCAAGAACAACAACAACAAGAAGGGCCAAGTACAAGTCAAAGACCCGGCCAAGATTGTTTGCTTCAAGTGCAAAATTGAAGGGCACCATGTTAGATCTTGCCCTCTGAAGAAGAAGCAAAAAGGGAAGCGGCCTCAAGCTCAAACTCATATTCAACCTCAAGTTGAAGAAATTCCACTTCCCAAGAAGAATCAAGCCAATGCTCCCATTGTGGAGAAATCTAGTGAGAAGAAGGAGAAGAAAAGAACTTGCTACATATGCCGTGAGAAGGGCCACATCTCCTCTTTTTGCACTATTGGTACCTCATCCAACTCTATCTCCATTGATGATGTTTATTCTCTTTGTAAGGATGAGGGTGGCAATGTGTTTGCCAAATATGTTGGTGCTCAAAGTGGTGTCAAGAAAAGAACCATTTGGGTTGCCAAGCCTATTGTGACTAACCTCTTATGACCCAACTTAGTTGGGGACCAACAATCCAAAACTTGATCAATAGGTGCTTTTTGGAGGGCATTGGAGACTTGGCTACATCATGAAGAATTAAGGGATCTTCATCATTTATATTATCTGATGTAGCCCTACCCAAGGTCGATACTACATCAAGACCGACAAGCCCTCCTCGTGGTCCAATGACACGAGCTCGAGCCCAAGCCCTACGCCAAGAGGTGAATTCGCTCCTCTCCATGTATGCTTTTGACACTCCTTTGGATTGCTTGCTACTTCATGCCAATACCCTATGTTCAATCAGGTACATCAACCAAGAAGCGAGCCATGAAGACCAAGCCAATGGAGAGAGAAAACGAAGAAGATGGAGCTACAACGCCCCCTTCCGCCCTCCAGGACCGGAACTTCCGGCCAGATGCCTCCCAGATGCTCTCAAGATGCTTCCCGCCCGAAACAGGTCCAGCCGGAACTTCCGCCCCGAAGGACCGGAACTTCCGCCCACCGGAACTTCCGCCCAAGTTCCGAAGTTCAAAGTCGGCGAAAACCATACGGATGCTACTGCGGGACAATGGCGCATTCGGAACAAGACCGGAACTTGGCCGGAACTTCCGGCCGGAACTTCCGCCCGTCGGACCGGAACTTCCGCCCCTGGCCGGAACTTCCGCCCATGATGACCGGAACTTCCGCCCCATCGAACTTCAGCACGACAACACTTTTAGTTGTAACTTATCCCTTCGCCCCACCTACTATATATATCCTAGTTGGCTCAGATCTGAGATTAGACTTGATGTGAAATTAAACCTGAGCTTAGCTCACCCTTGTGGGAACCCTACCTAGATCTATGATCTTGTACCCACCCGGGCTCCTATCGACTTGTCAAGATCTCTTTGGTGACTTCTACCGTTTGTTTGATCTTTTGCTTGCACTTCTACCTATTTGGTCTTTTGCTTGCACTTCCATCAACCTTCCGGTCTTTTCACCCTTCTAGATCTTGCGAGCTTCGATTTGTCGATCTCTTTGCGGGACTTCTACCGGAAGGTCTTTTCTAACCTCTATCGAGTAGGTGTATCGGGCCTACGAGGGAAAACCGGTTTGTGTGCGTGTGTGTGTTGTATCCCCACGATTCCCCCTCGCATTCCTCGTGTTCATCGCGTTCATCCACCTACCCCCACGAGTTCCACCCAAATCCGTGAAGATCGGGCACATCCTTGGGCTTAGCCCTTATCATATGGTATCAAGAGCTCTTTGGTTGCCACGGATTTGACCCCCACAACCCCCAATTCCACCAATTTCGCCCAAAAATTTTCTCAAAATTTTTTCCCAAAAAATAGCCCCAAATTGGCCTTGGATCGATCTCGCGATTTGTTGAGTTTTGGTGGTTTTGGTCCAATAGAAACTTGTCTTTGGTGTTGATCTGCAATTCCCCCACCTTCCCACCGCTTTTAGTGCCAAATTTTCCGCGAATTCGAAGATTTTCGGCCCGGATTTCCGCCCAAATCGAAGAACAGCCCGCAGATCTGATTGCGACCGGAAGTTCCGCCCGAACCGGAAGTTCCGCCCAGGACCGGAAGTACCGCCCTCGGGACCGGAAGTTCCGGCCAGCCGAAATTTTGACAGCATTCTTCGTTTTTCATTTTGGCACTAACCCCCTTGTGTTTGGACTTCGGTTTGTGTGCCATTTCAGCAACCACAAAGCTTCCGCAACATCGACAACAACGACGGCACCCCGAAGATCCAAGCGGTTCTTTTGACACCTCCACCATAGCAAGTTCAAAGTCGTCGGCCACCATCATCAAGTGGTATAACTTGCTCCTAACTTGTAGCCTTAGCCTCTTTTGCGTACCTTTCCTATCGAGTGGCTTTCTAGTGTTGCGAAGCATTGCGCAAGCGTCCCGACCGTGAGAGTGTGCGTGTGTTGAGCAAAGCTACGAAGCAAGCTCGTGTGAAAAGATAAGCAAAAGAAGTGTGACATACTTACATAGATAGTAGCATCTTGGCATAGTGAGAAAAAAAAGAGAAAGAAAAATACAAAAAGAGAAAGAAAAAGAGTGTGGGTGACACCTATACACAAAAGAGTCCAAAGCTTATAAGCAAAAGAGAGAAAAGAGAAGAGAGGCGTCTTGCGCAAATCTAGTTGCTTCTCAATTTTGCAACCAAGCCACGGTCTCTCTTGTGTTGGCGTGACACCGAGCTAGTAGTCTTCGCTAGGACCAATTTTGTTCGTGCTCATTTTCCAAGTCGCGCTAACCCCATTTTGTCCCACGCGTGTGTTCCACCTTGTGTATGCCTTTTGTGATCACCGCCTTTGACTTGTGACTTTTGGATCTTACCCACTTTTGACAATAGACTTTTCGTTTGGTTCTTCCATTTGGCTTTCACATCCATACCTAACACCATATAGAGTTTTTGTTTTGTGTGTGTGCATACATATCGGTTTCCCTCCGACTGGAAACACCTTTTCGATTTTGGTTTGGAAGTTTTGACACTTTTGGTAGTTTTCCTAACCACCCACCACATAGTTCTTGTTTTAGTTGTAACCATGTCTAGTGGAGAAGGGAACCAACTACCGATGACGCGGCACCAACATTGGATAGCTACTCAAGCCGTCCACGCCAAGCTCAATCAATTTGAAGCCATGCTCAAGGATACCAATGTCCGCTATGAAGAAAGAGCTCAAGTGCAAAGGAATGATCTCAACAATCAAGTTCAAGACCTCAATGAGAAGATTGAAACTCAAGGCAACGAGTTGAAGGCAACACTTGCCATACAAGGTCAAGAGAAAAGGGAAATGAAGATGGCGTTGGACAATATCCTCCATACACTCAACCGTCAAGAAGATAGAAGACACCACTCAAGGTCTTCGCGCTCTCATAGCTCAAGGTCACGAGCTCCTACACCGTCTCACCATGATTCCAATGAAGACCCACGCCACCATAATGTGGATGTTCAAGTGCTTCATCAACAAGCTCAAGAAGCGGAGCAAGCTCGACTTCGAATTGTCCAAGAACGTCAACGCTTTGAAGAAGAGCGCCTTCAACAAGAGAATCTCCTTGCTCAATTCCAACAAGAGCAAGAACGCCTTCGACATGATCAAGAGCTAGTTCGCGCAAGGGAACAAGAGCGTCTCCGCAATGAACAACAAGCACTTGAAGAACAAGAGCGGCAACGACAAGTACAAGAAGCTCAAGCTAGAAGGCAAGCGCACCAAGAGCGCCAAATCATCAATGTTGTTCAACCACAACGCCCTCAAGGTCAAGATAATCGCCGCCATCATGATGATCGACCTCATGCAAGAAGACCACCTCCAAGGGCAAGACATGAAGAATCAAGTCATCACCAAGCATCAAGTGAAGAAAGTGTGATGCCTCGACACCACCACAACAATGATGATCAAGATGAAGGTCATGGAAGACCACCTCCTCGTCAACAACATAGCAACAACAATCGAGATGCTCAAGGTCCACAACCTCAACCTCAACCACGCCAAGACCATGGTGAAGAAAGACCACCGCCTAGACGCAATGACCGTAATGAGGAAGAAATCTTTGGGAAGCTCAAGTTCACCATGCCCAAGTTCCAAGGAGAGGAAGACCCCGACGCATACTTGTCTTGGGTCCTCAAGGTTGACAAGATATTCCGCATCCACAACTTCTCCGAAGCAAAGAAAGTAGCTATGGCATCACTTGAGTTTGAGGGATATGCAAATGTTTGGTGGGAAGAAGTGAACAAGAAGCGTGACAAGGAAGACTTAGAGCCCATTGACACATGGGAAGAGATGAAAGAAGTCATGCACAAACGCTTTGTGCCCACCCATCACAAGCGTGATCTCTTCAACAAGCTTACTCAACTCAAGCAAAGCTTCAAGTCCGTTGAGGAGTACTACAAGGAGATGCACATGACCATGATGAGTGCCAATGTGGATGAGCGAGAAGAGAAAACTATGGCAAGATTCTTGAATGGATTGAACATTCCCGTCAAGAGGATAGTGGAGTTCTTGCCTTACACCAACATGGTTGAGTTGCTTCATCAAGCTACAAGAGCCGAGCGCCAAGTGCGAGAAGACATAGCAAGTGCAAAAACAAAGTCCTTCTTCGCCGCGAGAAATGCAACAAACACCTCCTCAAGCATCAAAAACACAAGTGCTATTGCCTCCAAGGATCCTCCAAAGCAAATGAAGAGTGCCTTCAAGACAACAAGCTTCAAGCCGGAGCAATCAACTATGTCCTCCAAAGCTTCCACGGGATCTAGTAACATCACTTGTTTCAAGTGTGGTGCTCAAGGACATAAATCCTTTGAATGCAAGAACACAAGAGTTATGATAACTCGAGATGATGGAGATGTGGAGTACTTGAGTGAAGGTGAATATGAAGCCTTGGTACAAGCCGCAACCAATCATGAAGATGATGACTTGGAAGACCAAGAGCAAGTTCTATGTGTGCATGATGCAAGCCCATCTCTTGTGGTGACCAAAGTGTTGACAACCCATGCACTCCCCAATGAAGATCAAAGGTGCAACATCTTCCAAACAAGAGCCGGAATCAATGGCAAGTCAATAAAGGTTATCATCGATGGAGGGAGTTGCCACAATCTCGCAAGCACCGAACTATGCTCCAAGCTCAACCTCACACTCCGGAAACACCCCCACCCTTACCATGTGCAATGGCTAAGTGACAATGGAAATGTCAAGATACAACACACCGTCTCCGTCTCCTTCAAGATTGGCGCCTATGAAGATACCGTTGATTGCGATGTAGTGCCCATGACGGTGTGCCACATGCTACTTGGTCGCCCTTGGCAATATGACAAAAGAGCAAGCCATGATGGCTACACAAATGCCTATAGCTTCAAGGTTGGCGACAAGACATTCATCCTACGCCCCATGACTCCTAGCCAAGTAATTGCGGACAATGCAAAGGCTTTAGCGAGGGCTAAGGAACCTACCATCACTAGTGAGATGAGTGGTGAGAGAGTGATCCACCAAAAGGAAAGTGAGCGCCACAAGCCATATATGAGTGAGATGAAGAGTGTCCTCATAGCTACCAAGAGTGAAATGAGAGAATTGCACCACAACCCATCCACCATATTGCACTACGTGCTCATTTGCAAGGGGCCATCTTCGGAGACTAACAACTTAACAACCCTTCCTTCGTCTTTGTTGTCTCTTTTGAAGGAGTTCCAAGATGTCTTCCCCGACGAGCTTCCTCATGGACTACCACCGCTTCGAGGGATTGAGCACCGCATCGACCTCATACCCGGCGCTCCTCTACCAAACCGCTCCGCCTACCGCACCAACCCCGAAGACACAAAGGAGATCCAACGTCAAATACAAGACCTCCTCGGAAAAGGGTATGTTCGTGAAAGCCTAAGCCCTTGTGCGGTTCCCGTGATTCTTGTGCCTAAACCGGATGAGACGCAACGGATGTGTATGGATTGTCGCCCCATCAATGCCATTACCGTCCGTTACCGCCATCCCATTCCGCGTTTAGATGACATGCTTGATGAACTTAGTGGTGCCACGATTTTCTCTAAGATTGATTTGCGTAGTGGCTACCATCAAATCCGCATGGCGGTAGGTGATGAATGGAAGAGGGCATTCAAGACCAAACTTGGTCTCTATGAATGGCTTGTCATGCCATTTGGTCTTTCAAATGCTCCATCTACTTTCATGCGACTCATGAATCACATCTTGCGACCTCTCATTGGCAAGAGCGTGGTTGTCTACTTCGATGATATTCTCATTTATAGCAAAAACCTCGAGGACCATGTGCAACATGTGAGAGAGGTCTTGTGGATCTTGCGTCATGAAAAGCTTTATGCTAACCTCCCCAAGTGCACCTTTGCTCAAAAAAATTGGTTTTCCTTGGCTTTGTGGTTTCCGCTAATGGGATTGAAGTTGATTCTTCCAAGGTGGAGGCCATCCATAATTGGCCTACTCCTACAAATGTTGGTCAAGTCCGAAGCTTCCATGGACTTGCCGGTTTCTACCGCCGCTTTGTGAAAGATTTTAGCACCATTGCTTGCCCTTTGAATGAGCTTACCAAGAAGAATGTTCCGTTTGTTTGGGGCAAGGCCCAAAAAAATGCTTTTGATGAGTTGAAGAAACGCCTTACCGAGGCACCACTCCTTGTTCTTCCAAACTTTTCCAAAACTTTTGAGATTGAATGCGATGCAAGTGGACTCGGTATTGGTGGAGTGCTTATGCAAGATGGAAAACCCGTGGCATACTATAGCGAGAAGTTAGATGGCGCACGCCTCAACTATTCTATATATGACAAGGAACTTTACGCTTTGGTTCGTGTTCTTGAAGTTTGGCAACACTATCTTTGGCCAAAAGAGTTTATTATCCACTCCGACCATGAGTCTTTGAAATATTTGAAAAGTCAACACAATTTGAACAAAAGACATGCAAAGTGGGTTGAGTTCATTGAGTCCTTTCCATATGTAATCAAATACAAGAAGGGCAAGGACAATGTTGTGGCGGATGCTCTTTCCCGCAAACTCACCCTCTTACTCACTCGCTTGGATATTAGTGTTTTGGGTCTTGATGAAATCAAAGATTTATATGCTTCCGATGTTTTCTTTGGCCCAATCTTTGCAAAGTGTTCTAGTGAGAAGGGCATCGATGATTTCTATTTGCACCAAGGATTCTTGTTCAAGGGCAACAAACTTTGTATTCCTATGTCTTCGCTTCGCCTTTTGCTCTTACAAGAATCGCATGGTGGTGGTCTTATGGGACACTTTGGAAGAGACAAGACATATGCCATGCTCTCCACTCACTATTATTGGCCAAGAATGAAGCGCGATGTGGAGCGCCTTTGCCGACGGTGTACAACATGCTTACAAGCTAAGTCAACTTCCAACCCCTATGGTCTTTATACACCATTGCCTATTCCTCATGCTCCTTGGTCCGACATTAGTATGGATTTTGTGTTAGGATTGCCTCGAACCAAATATGGTCATGATTCCATCTTTGTAGTGGTTGATCGTTTCTCTAAAATGGCACATTTCATACCATGCTCCCGAACGGATGATGCTTCACACATTGCTTCCTTGTTTTTTAGGGAAATTGTGAGACTCCACGGTGTACCAAGAAGCATTGTATCGGATCGAGATGTCAAGTTCATGAGTTATCTTTGGAAGTCGCTCATGGCAAAGTTTGGAGTGAAGCTCTTATTCTCATCATCCTCGCATCCGCAAACGGACGGCCAAACGGAAGTGGTCAATCGAAGCCTCTCCTCTCTCCTACGCATCCTCGTGAAGAAGAACTTGAATTCATGGGAGGATTGCATCCCGCATGCGGAGTTTGCCTACAACCGCGCCAAGCACACTACGACAAGGAGAAGCCCGTTCATGGTTGTCTATGGCTTTGAGCCTCCTACGGCAATTGACCTCCTTCCTCTACCGCTACATGAGCAAGTGAACATGGACATCGACAAGCGAGCACAATACATGAAGAAGCTACATGAAGATACAAGGGCAACAATCGAGCAACAAGTTCTTCGTCAAGCAACACGCCTCAACATGAACAAAAAGGCACGGATCTTCAATGAAGGAGACCTAGTGTGGTTACATCTTCGCAAGGACCGTTTCCCTCAAGAAAGAAACTCCAAGCTCAAGCCCCGAGGCGATGGTCCCTTCAAGGTCCTCAAGCGAATCAACGACAACGCCTACGTCATCGACATACCAACATCCAAGTACTTGGTGAGCAACACATTCAATGTGTCCGACCTCTCGCCATACTATGAAGATGAAGAGACGTTAGAGTCGAGGACGACTCTTTCCCAAGGGGAGATGATGTAGCCCTACCCAAGGTCGATAGTACATCAAGACCGACAAGCCCTCCTCGTGGTCCAATGACACGAGCTCGAGCCCAAGCCCTACGCCAAGAGGTGAATTCGCTCCTCTCCATGTATGATTTTGACACTCCTTTGGATGGCTTGCTACTTCATGCCAATACCCTATGTTCAATCAGGTACATCAACCAAGAAGCGAGCCATGAAGACCAAGCCAATGGAGAGAGAGCTGGAAACGAAGAAGATGGAGCTACAGCGCCCCAGCCGGAACTTCCGCCCTCCAGGACCGGAACTTCCGGCCAGATGCCTCCCAGATGCTCTCAAGATGCTTCCCAGCGCCCAGGAAACAGGGTCCAGCCGGAACTTCCGCCCCGAAGGACCGGAACTTCCGCCCACCAGAACTTCCGCCCAAGTTCCGCCCAAGTTCCGAAAGTCGGCGAAAACCATACTGGATGCTACTGCGGGACAATGGCGCATTTCCGGAACAAGACCGGAACTTGGCCGGAACTTCCGCCCCGACCGGAACTTCCGCCCGTCCAGACCGGAACTTCCGCCCCTGGCCGGAACTTCCGCCCATGATGACCGGAACTTCCGCCCCATCGAACTTCAGCACGACAGCACTTTTAGTTGTAACTTATCCCTTCGCCCCACCTACTATATATAGCCTAGTTGGCTCAGATCTGAGATTAGACTTGATGTGAAATTAAACCTGAGCTTAGCTCACCCTTGTGGGAACCCTACCTAGATCTATGATCTTGTACCCACCCGGGCTCCTTATCGACTTGTCAAGATCTCTTTGGTGACTTCTACCATTTGTTTGATCTTTTGCTTGCACTTCTACCTATTTGGTCTTTTGCTTGCACTTCCATCAACCTTCCGGTCTTTTCACCCTTCTAGATCTTGCGAGCTTCGATTTGTCGATCTCTTTGCGGGACTTCTACCGGAAGGTCTTTTCTCGCAACCTCTATCGAGTAGGTGTATCGGGCCTACGAGGGAAAACCGGTTTGTGTGCGTGTGTGTGTTGTATCCCCACGATTCCCCCTCGCATTCCTCGTGTTCATCGCGTTCATCCACCTACCCCCACGAGTTCCACCCAAATCCGTGAAGATCGGGCACATCCTTGGGCTTAGCCCTTATCATTATCTCAAGCCAAGTCTTGGTTATCTTGCTTCTATCATATATTCAATGTTCCTCCTTGCGGTAACATGTGCTCAACTCATTTATATTGAAAGTTACTCGCCTCTTTGCATGTGTTAGTTTTGTTCCTAACATGTGTTTGTATATGTTGTGCTTCCTACTTGCTTTTCTTGAGAAATCAAGTCTATGCATGTTGGGTTGCACACCATGTATTTGTGTTTGAGTTGGAGCCTCTTTGCATCTTGTTGTATCTTATATGGCTCTTATGTGCGATTAATGAACAATCCCATTTTGGGGAAGTGATATTCCTTTGGGAATTTCATGATCCTAAACAATGTGTGTACATGAGGAATATCACTTAGAATTGATATTGCGAGATTATCTAGTCGCTATGTGGTATGTCATCTTCATGAGAAATTCAAATTCTAATGTCCATTAATATCTCTACTTGGATCTTATTTGCCTCTTGTGAAAATAAATTCATTATCACATTATGGGGGAGTAATAAGCTTTGTGCATATTACAAGCCTAGAAAATGTGAACATTTGAGGTTGTGTCACATAGAATTGATATCGTAAATTATCTCTCTCCTACGTGGCATGTTTGCTCAAACAAGCTCCAGTTTGCTTAAATGGCTTCATTGTTAATATCTTTGTGGATCTTATTTGTGAAAGTTTTTCTTGGCATGGTTTTTCACAATGTGTCCCTCAATACATTTTTGGAAAACCATGTGCTTCAAGTCATACTATTAATTGCTTTGCATGTTGGTATGAATACTATTAATTGCTTTGCATGTTGGTGTGAATACTATTAATTGCCTTGCATGTTGGTATGACTAAATGAAGCTATCAAGAAACTATCTTTGCATGATGGTTAACTCTTATCTTTTACCATATGCTTTGTTCGTTGTAAATATGATCTTATGTATACTTACAAACTACCACCGGGAAATATTTCCTAATACCTCTTGTCCTAGGACAATTGGTAATCATTATGAGGTAGATATTTATTGATCATATCTACATTGGCTCTTGTGTTTAAATTGCCTTATTTATTTCCATAAATTTGTTGTGCCTTGACTCCCATGTGTCTTCCTTGCATCTTATGGATCTAAGTTGTCTATTCAAACTTTCTTAGCATTGTTAGAAGATATAGGTAGCGTGATGATCCTAGTTTTGTGCATTTTGTATTTATATAAAAAATCCTAGATAATGCACCAAACTTGGGGGAGCTCTTCTATATTAGTAGAATGCTTAACATCTCTTGATCTTTATCAAAAAATTTGGTTTTGGGAGACATAAAATTTTCTTTTTGGTACTTTGTGCCATCATAAAAAGTTTCGAGGGTTTGGTTTATTTGTTGGAACCTTGCTCTCTTGGGATTTGGTTATCTCATTCCTTTGTGTTTAGGTTTAATTAGCTTCTTATAATGAGATAAGTCTTTGGAGTCAATCTTGTGTTGATTTGATTCTTTGATATAATTTGGGCAACCATTGTCTCTTGGTTTATTTGGTGTTTTGTCCAAATTGTATCTTCCTTTGGTTCTTGAAAGTATTGTGCATGCATATTTAATATATGTATATCTTATGGCATGTGTCACTTTCTTTGATCCAATATATAGGGTAAACTCCATCAAATCCTAATTTGGCTAAGATGTGCATGAAATTCAATTTCATATCTATATGCACATAGAATTGTGGAGTTTGTCCTATATGTTGTAGTGTGTCTAACTACTTCGGACCCAATTAGTTTGGGGACCATTTTGTACTTACCTTTGTGTTAGGTACAATGGATATGCATTGGATGCTTGTCTCACTCTTGGAAAGAAGTGGTGACTCAATGGTAACTTGAGGCAAGCTAGGATGGTCAACGAACACATATCTACTACATCCACACCAATGCTATCTTGGTAACAAGTATCTTCTCATGCATACTTTTCTTGTATCCAACCTTATGGTTGCATCTTGGCATGAATCTCTTGATTTGCAAATAGTGTGCTTCTTGTAAAAGTCTTAATGAAACCTCTTTATTGTGAATGTGAGTAATTTGAGATGAGTGCATTTGTTGGGAAGTATATTAAATCATGATCATGATTCACCCATCCCATCTATGCCTATCTAGCAATTTTATTGCATATCAATTCCTCAAGCCTCTCACATGTGCAATATCGATGAAAGTGCTAATTGAGTTATTTCTTTTAGTATCCTCGTTTGTGATACTTGTTGCCTTTCTCAAATGCATCCCAACTATCTTCTATCCCTTGTTGATATTTGTGATGTATTTTAGTTGTTTGTGGTTTGAAGTTCATGAATGTACAATAAGATAAAATTGAGCCTTTGGCCATGCTATTAAGAAAAAATTCTTATTGGTATATTGCATGACTTCGTCTTGGATATCATACTATTTTTCTTGCGTATCTATTTTGTGTGTGCATGTTTCTTTGTGGATAAATATCTTTGTGATATTGCCCACTTAGAGAAACTTATACACATAAGAAATGATACATCTCCTTTTGATATCTTATTTATTTATTGCGTGTTGATTGGTCATGCTAAGCAATATAATTCATTGAATACTATGATGATGCTATTTTCTCATCCTTGTAATAGTCCTATAATATGCTTTGTCATGCCTTTCACATATCCTTTTGGTTGAGCCTTTTATTATGGTGCCTCTTAAGTGTTGCTCAACTATTTGTTTGTTGCAAGTGTTTAGCTTACTTTTCTATCTATGATCTATTACAAATGTTTGTGTTTTAAATGAGGGAGTGAGGATTCCATGTTATGCATATTTTATTCAAATGCAACATTTTATTTTATGCATGTACCTTGGGGAGCTTCCTCATTTGATTTAGAGCACTATCTTGTGGTGATCATTAGAGTTTGATTCACTTGGTATATTTTGTTTTTGAATGATATTATGGGAGTGATGATTCCATGTTTGTGCACTTTATACTCCAATGCAAATTGTCTAGTTTTGTGCACAAACCTTGGGGAGCATATCATAATATCTATCTTTCTTTGGTATCCTCTTTGTGGTTCATTTGGTTGCTTGCTTCATTTGTTGAAGCTTCTTGACTTTGTTATCTTTTTGCAATCTTTGATCCTATCTATAGTGTGATTCCTTCCGAATATTCGTCATTGGATACGTGCATTTGATTCCACTCAAATTATGAGAAATGCACACGCTATGGAGGAACTCTCACTATATTGACCTTCTAAATTTTTCACCCATTTAGGCAATTGGTGCCAATGGGGGAGAAGTTTGGAGGGTTTAAGGGAATTTGGTTATGTCTTTGCTTTGTGCTTAAGCATGTGCCTTTATTGCATTGCATCTTGTTGCTTTGCATAGTTGGATATTTAGAGGAAACTCCACTAGGCTTTGAATGCCAATATATGCAATGAAAGTCAAGATCATTCACACATGCATATATTATGGGGGAGTTTGCTCTATATATTCAACTTGCTTGCTACTTCAATTCCTTATATAAACCCTCTCAAAGAGATTGTCATCAATTACCAAAATGGGGAGATTGAAAGTGCATGGAGCCCCCATGTGTGGTTTTGGTAATTAATGACAATCCCTATGGACTAATGTTTGCATTGAGTTATATTTGTAGGAGTTGTCCATAGGCAATTCTTGAACCATATGTTGGATTCAAGGTTGCAATAAGAAGAATTTGATGAAGGATATCAAGTGTCAAGTATGTCTTGAAGATGAAGATGAAGTGAGCCCTCAAGTTACTTCAAGACATCAACATGTTTGTATTAGGTTGCAATAAGAAGAATTTGATGAAGGATATCAAGTGTCAAGTATGTCTTGAAGATGAAGATGAAGTGAGCCCTCAAGTTACTTCAAGACATCAACATGATGAAGAATGAAGAATGAAGTGCAAGTTCAAGATGAGCCATCTCGAAGAGATCCTTTGCTTGAGTCTTGCCATCCATATGATGATCATGGATATGTGAAGATGCGCCGAAGAAGAAGCTCTCCCATGGTGGATTATGGGGGAGCAATCCACATGGTGGTCATGGTTAAGTGAAGATGCGCCAAAGAAGAAGCTCTCCCATGGTGGTTTATGGGGGAGCAATCTACAAGACTTCGTCAAGCAAGCACAAGCAAGAAAGGCGTTCCATCTTGTTGAGGTCAAGATCGTCGTCATCAAGCTCAAGTGGAATGCGCAAGTATAAGGTTTGCTCTTGATAGGGTTTCTTTCTCACCGGTCTCATAGTGTAGTTGGAGACCGGTTTATAGTTTAGTTGCCGTACTATCAAGAGGGCTCTCGAGTGAGTAACTCGATCGTATCGTTCGGAGAGAGCTCAAACCTTTGCATCCTTGCATCATCTTTCTTGGTTGTTATTTGGACCTTATCCATGTGATGTTTTAGAGCTTGTGCTTATTCTCATGACAAGCTCTAGTTCATCAAAAGTTTCGCATAGATCACTTGTTGCGTTTTCGAGTTTGGTTCATCATCTTTCTTGGTTTTATTTGGATCTTATCCATGTGATGTTTTAGAGCTTGTGTTTATTCTCATGACAAGCTCTAGTTCATTGAGAATGGTTTTTGCATGGGCAACTTGTTGCATTTTCGAGATTGGAGGTTTTACCGGTATGTCTTTTTTAGATAGGTCAAACCTTTCATCATTTGTTTCTATCCTCCCTTGTTGGACTATGATGGTTTCCTGCATGATCTTGTAGAGCTTGTTCCTAGCTTTAAAACAAGCCCAAGATCATCAAAATCGGAATCCGGATGCTAAAGTTATGCCCGTTTTGCTGTCTCTGCCACTTTTCAGGGGGGCGGAAAATCCGGGCCGGATATTTCGGAAATATCCGGGGCCCTCGAAATCGGCTAAGGACCAGAAAAAAAGCAGCTCTGGATAGGGGCCAGACTTTTGGCCGGATTTTTACCAGGTTTTGTCCCGAGGCCGGATTATCAGGGGCGGATTATCCGGCCCGGCTGGATTATCCGGCCCTCGAAAGTCTGGCTCGATTTTCTTGGGGGGGTATAAATACTCCCCTTCTTCCTCCTTGGGCTGTTGTTTCTTCCACTCTCTCTCTCTCCTCCATTGTTGTTCTTGAGAAGCTTGCCTATCTCTCTATTCCTCCATGATTCTTGCCCCATTTTGAGGGAAAAGAGAGAGGAGATCTAGATCCACACTTTGACCAAACCAAATCATCTCTTTGTGAGTGAATCTTTGGGATCTAGATCTTGGAGAATTTTGTGTTCTCCTCTTTGTTCTTCCTCTTTATTCCCCCAATAGCTTTTGTAGCTTTGTTGGAATTTGAGAGAGAAGGACTTGAGCATCTTTGTGGTGTTCTTGCCATTGCATTTGGTGCATCGGTTTGAGTTCTCCACGGTGATTCGTGGAGGTGAAAGCAAGAAGGTTGTTACTCTTGGGTTCTTGGAACCCTAGGATTCTAGGCCTTTGTGGCGATTTGTTGGGAGCCTCCAATTAAGTTGTGGATGTGTGCCCCAATCTTTGTGTAAGGCCCGGTTTCCGCCTCGAAGGAAATCCCTTAGTGGAACCGTGACCTAGGCCTTTGTGGCGAGGGTCACCGGAGATCTAGGTGAGGCGCCTTCGTGGCGTTCGGTGTGTGGTGTGAGTACCGCATCTTGGGGTGAGGCCTTTGTGGCGTTGGTGTGCATCGAGCAACCACACCTCAAGGTGAGCCTCTTGTGGCGTTCGGGAGCACTAAGCAACCGCACCTCTCCACCGGAGATTAGCACTCGCAAGAGTGTGAACTCCGGGATAAATCATCGTCTCCCGCGTGCCTCGGTTATCTCTATACCCGAGCTCTTTATTTATGCACTTTACCTTGTGCCATCCATGCTTGAAGTTATATATATCTTGCTATCACATACTTGCTTGTATTGCATAAGTTGTTGGTACACATAGGTGAACTCTTGCTTAGAATAAGTTGTTGGTGCACATAGGTGAACCATAGTATATAAGCTTTGGGCTTGACAAAGTAAACGCTAGTTTTATTCCGCTTTTGTTAAGCCCATCTCGTAAAAGTTTTAAATCGCCTATTCACCCCCCCTCTAGGCGACATCCGTGTCCTTTCAACCGGAAACAAAAAAAGGTCAATTTTATTTGCACCTTGGTGTTCGCATATAGAAAGTTGACATGTACACGTGAAATTTTTGTTCAGAATTATCTTGACATTTTAAAATATTTCCCCGGTAGCAAGAGCATATGCACAACCTAGATCAAAATTGGATTTCCGAAACTAACTGATTAAGGGAAGATACTTGTGATATTTTTTTGTAATAAACCTAGCCATTGCCCCTCTTTGGGATTGAATTAAATCTTTATATTGGTTTCTCTTTCGGTTTTGCAGGATACATGAAGATTAACTTTATTTCCCGTACACATTACATTTTTAATTATGTATTTGTTATTTTAAAATTTTCTGTTTATTAATCATATGTTATTCTCTATGTGGTATAGGAAAATTGTTGGAAATATAATTTTTTTTTTATTTATTTTACATATTTTGAAAATTAGATTTACCTTTTATTAATTTCAATATAGGAAAATTTATAATTTTTAAGTGTTCACATGCATCTAAATATTTGTTCAAATATATCTAAAAAGTGTTTACATTCCTCTAAATAAACGTTCCATACATAAAAATGATATCTTTATGCTTACAAATAATTGTCCGCGTGTTTCACAAAAGATGGTTATGGCACCAAAAAAAGTGTGTGTTGGTTATTAAAAAATGTTCATACACGTCAAAACTAAAGTTTATGTGTTTTTAATAAAAAAATGCATTCAAATATAACCAATAAATGAAAAATGGAATGATAAAATAAATTGAAGTAAAAAAAGAAACATTAAACATAAATGTAGAAAGAAAAATGTTAACTAGGAAAATGATCAAATAAAAAATGTGACGTTTGCAAGCACACAAATCGGGCACACTAGTTATGCCATGCCCAAGTTTGCTCCAGAAGTGGGGACAGCTGCCCGTTGTGGTGCAGCCTATCGAAATGTCCCAATTTCCTCTAACTTATAGTTCATGCATGTCGTAGTATCTAGATTCATATGGTTTATTGGTAGACCAAGAAGTTTGTTTCTATGTGAACAATCTGTGAGAAACTGAATATATTGCATATGTGTCAACCAAGCCAACCAGCCAGCCTCCAGGACTAGCTAGCTCTTTATATTTTGACCAAGCAAACTTTGGAAGGACCCTAAATGTGCATTAATTTCGAATGGCGGCATTAAAAGTAACATAAGACACAAGATGAAATAAAATTGCATCCCAATCCTCAAGTTTTACAAAAATGTCTCAAACTAGAAATCCAAATTGCAATGTTGTACTTGAAATTAAGATGGAGATGTGGCCTAGAAGGGATAAATAGGCTTTTATTAATTTAAGTATTGTGCTTGCAAGCATGTGGAAATAAACTACTTTTACTTTTCAAGCAGAGGACCTAAATAAGCTAGGCTCGACTAAGTGCACCGATAACTTAAACTTAATAATATGAGCATAAGAGATATCTCACAAGTATACGTCAAACCCAAAGGCTAATACATGGAAATAAACCCATGTATAGAGATACTGAAGAGGCACATGTTATATAAGATACATTCTGATGTTCACTTACTTGAAAGAAAATCATTTACCATTGGAGAGATGCGGGTTACCTGGTACGACCCCAAACACTATTTTATCTAACCTTCTTCGCTGAGCCACCACAAAGAACTTATGAGACCTTCGTATGGTTAAATTTTCGTCCGCCTTGGAGTAGGAAATCTCTACAACCTCTTCACAAATCCCACGAAGAAGAAGATCAAGGTTCTTCACAATCTTCCATAAAATAGTCATTGGGACACCAACTGCCAAGCGGACTAGGAGGGAAACCTTACAAGAGTATCAACCTCCTAGGCTTTCACTCGAATGAATCAACGTGGCAATCTCAAATATACAACAAATGCAAAGTAATAACACCAAGAAGGGCTCAAATCCCACTCTTCAAATCCCATGAAAGAAACAAATGATATGGAGCTATCAAAGAGGAAGAACAAAACAGATGATTACCAGACCTAGATCCAAAGGCTTTCCTTCACACCGAAGATATATTTATTGATGAAAAATTAGATCTAAATATCCCCGTTCATACCTGTAAAAAATTGCAAAATTATACCAAGGCCAACAATGGACGGAAAACGACATGACTAAATCTTGGTAAAAGTGGAAAGGAAGACTCACCATAAATAAGTTCCAAAGAAGTAGCTAATACTAGTAGAAAAATGGCTATATGTGTAGGCTTATTGGTAGCGATCAAAAAATTGGACACGCGGCTACTATCATTGGTAATATGCCGAAAAAGGGCCACGCTATCAGTATGTGCTCACTGATGCGTGTAGTTGACACGTCCGTTGGGAACCCCAAGAGGAAGGTGTGATGCGCACAGCGGCAAGTTTCCCTCAGTAAGAAACCAAGGTTTAATCGAACCAGTAGGAGTCAAGAAGCACGTTGAAGGTTGATGGCGGCGGGATGTAGTGCGGCGCAACACCGGAGATTCCGGCGCCAACGTGGAACCTGCACAACACAACCAAAGTACTTTGCCCCAACGAAACAGTGAGGTTGTCAATCTCACCGGCTTGCTGTAACAAAGGATTAACCGTATTGTGTGGAAGATGATTGTTTGCGAGAAAACAGTAAAACAAGTATTGCAGCAGATTTGTATTTCAGTATTAAAAGAATGGACCGGGGTCCACAGCACTAGAGGTGTCTCTCCCATAAGATAAAAGCATGTTGGGTGAACAAATTACAGTCGGGCAATTGACAAATAGAGAGGGCATAACAATGCACATACATGACATGATAAGTATAGTGAGATTTAATTGGGCATTACGACAAAGTACATAGACCGCCATCCAACTGCATCTATGCCTAAAAAGTCCACCTTCAGGTTATCGTCCGAACCCCTTCCAGTATTAAGTTGCAAAGCAACAGACAATTGCATTAAGTATGGTGCGTAATGTAATCAACAACTACATCCTCGGACATAGCGCCAATGTTTTATCCCTAGTGGCAACAGCACAACACAACCTTAGAACTTTCTGTCACTGTCCCAGGTGTCAATGCGGGCATGAACCCACTATCGAGCATAAATACTCCCTCTTGGAGTTAAAAGCAAAAACTTGGCCGAGCCTCTACTAGTAACGGAGAGCATGCAAGATCATAAACAACACATATGTAATAACTTGATAATTAACATAACATGGTATTCTCTATCCATCGGATCCCGACAAACACAACATAGAGTATTACAGATAGATGATCTTGGTCATGTTAGGCAGCTCACAAGATCCAACAATGAAGCACAATGAGGAGAAGACAACCATCTAGCTACTGCTCTGGACCCATAGTCCAGGGGTGAACTACTCACTCATCACTCCGGAGGCGACCATGGCGGTGTAGAATCCTCCGGGAGATGAATCCCCTCTCCGGCAGGGTGCCGGAAGATCTCCAGAATCCCCGAGATGGGATCGGCGGCGGCGGCGTCTCGGTAGGTTTTCCGTATCGTGGTTTTCGCATCGGGGGTTTCGCGACGGAGGCTTTAAGTAGGCGGAAGGGCGAGTCGGGGACGAGGGGCCCATCCCATAGGGCGGCGCGGCCCCCTTGGCCGCGCCGCCATGTGTGTCGCCACCTCGTGGCCCCACTTCGTATGCTCTTCGGTCTTGGAAGGTTCGTGGCAAAATAGGCCCCTGGGTCTTGTTTCGTCCAATTCGAGAATATTTCGTTACTAGGATTTGAAACCAAAAACAGCAGAAACTGGCACTTCGGCATCTTGTTAATAGGTTAGTTCAGAAAATGCACGAATATGACATAAAGTGTGCATAAAACATGTAGGTATCATCAATAATATGGCATAGAACATAATAAATTATCGATACGTCGGAGACGTATCAAGCATCCCCAAGCTTAGTTCCTCGTCCCGAGCAGGTAAAACGATAACAAAGATAATTTCTGAAATGCCATCATAACCTTGATCATACTATTTGTAAACATATGTAGTGAATGCAGCGATCAAAACAATGGTAATGACATGAGTAAACAAGTGAATCATAAAGCAAAGACTTTTCATGAATAGTACTTCAAGACAAACATCAATAAGTCTTGCATAATAGTTAACTCATAAAGCAATAAATCAAAGTAAAGGTATTGAAGCAACACAAAGGAAGATTAAGTTTCAGCGGTTGCTTTCAACTTGTAACATGTATATCTCATGGATAATTGTCAACATAGAGTAATATAACAAGTGCAATATGCAAGTATGTAGGAATCAATGCACGGTTCACACAAGTGTTTGCTTCTTGAGGTGGAGAGAAATAGGTGAACTGACTCAACATAAAAGTAAAGAGAATGGTCCTTCAAAGAGGAAAGCATCGATTGCTATATTTGTGCTAGAGCTTTTATTTTGAAAACATGAAACAATTTTGTCAACGGTAGTAATAAAGCATATGAGTTATGAAAGTTATATCTTACAAGTTGCAAGCCTCATGCATAGTATACTAATAGTGCCCGCACCTTGTTCTAATTAGCTTGGACTACCGGATCTTTGCAATGAACATGTTTTAACCAAGTGTCACAATGTGGTACCTCCATGCCGCCTGTACAAAGGTCTAAGGAGAAAGCTCGCATTTGGATTTCTCGCTTTTGATTATTCTCAACTTAGACATCCATACGGGACAACATGGACAACAGATAATGGACTCCTCTTTAATGCATAAGCATGTGGCAACAATTATTATTCTCATATGAGATTGAGGATATATGTCCAAACTGAAACTTCCACCATGAATCATGGCTTTAGTTAGCGGCCCAAAGTTCTTCTCTAACAATATGCATGCTCCAACCATAAAGGTGGTAGATCTCTCTTACTTCAGACAAGACGGACATGCATAGCAACTCACATGATATCCAACAAAGAATAGTTGATGGCGTTCCCAGAAGCATGGTTATCGCACAACAAGCAACTTAATAAGAGATAAAGTGCATAAGTACATATTCAATACCACAATAGTTTTTAAGCTATTTGTCCCATGAGCTATATATTGTAAAGGTGAATGATGGAATTTTAAAGGTAGCACTCAAGCAATTTACTTTGGAATGGCGGATAAATACCATGTAGTAGGTAGGTATGGTGGACACAAATGGCATAGTGGTTGGCTCAAGGATTTTGGATGCATGAGAAGTATTCCCTCTCGATACAAGGTTTAGGCTAGCAAGGTTATTTGAAACAAACACAAGGATGAACGGTACAGCAAAACTCACATAAAAGACATATTGTAAACATTATAAGACTCCATACCGTCTTCCTTGTTGTTCAAAACTCAATACTAGATGTTATCTAGACTCTAGAGAAACCAAATATGCAATCCAAATTAGCAAGCTCTAAGTATTTCTTCATTAATGGGTGCAAAGTATATGATGCAAGAGCTTAAACATGAGCACAACAATTGCCAAGTATCAAATTATCCAAGACATTTTAGAGTTACTACATGTGGCATTTTCCAATTCCAACCATATAACAATTTAACGAAGAAGAAACTTCGCCATGAATACTATGAGTAGAGCCTAAGGACATACTTGTCCATATGCTATAGCGGAGCGTGTCTCCCTCCCAAAAAGTGAATGCTAGGTTCCATTTTATTCAAACAAAACAAAAAACAAAAACAAACCGACGCTCCAAGCAAAGTACATAAGATGTGACGGAATAAAAATATAGTTTCGGGGGAGGAACCTGATAATGTTGTCGATGAAGAAGGGGATGCCTTGGGAATCCCCAAGCTTAGACGCTTGAGTCTTCTTAGAATATGCAGGGGTGAACCACCGGGGCATCCCCAAGCTTAGAGCTTTCACTCTCCTTGATCATATTGCATCATACTCCTCTCTTGATCCTTGAAAACTTCCTCCACACCAAACTCGAAACAACTCATTAGAGGGTTAGTGCATAATAAAAATTCACATGTTCAGAGGTGACACAATCATTATTAACACTTCTGGACATTGCATAAAGCTACTGGACATTAATGGATCAAAGAAATTCATCCAACATAGCAAAAGAGGCAATGCAAAATAAAAAGCAGAATCTGTCAAAACAGAACAGTCCGTAAAGATGGATTTTATTAGGCCACCAGGCTTGCTCAAATGAAAATGCTCAAATTGAATGAAAGTTGCGTACATATCTGAGGATCATGCACGTAAATTGGCTTAATTTTCTGAGCTTCCTACAGGGAGGTAGACCCAGATTCGTGACAGCAAAGAAATCTGGAACTGCGCAGTAATCCAAATCTAGTACTTACTTTACTATCAAAGACTTTACTTGGCACAACAAAACATAAAACTAAGATAAGGAGAGTTTGCTACAGTAGTAAACAACTTCCAAGACACAAATATAAAACAAAAATACTGGAGTAAAAACATGGGTTGTCTCCCATAAGCGCTTTTCTTTAACGCCTTTCAGCTAGGCGCAGAAAGTGTATCTCAAGTGACATCAAAGGGTGGTGCACCTACAGCGGGGTTTGGAGTTTTCTCAACCATGCATAGTATATTAGATACATAAGTTTCAGCGTCTCCCTTTTCATTAGTCTTGGGCTTGCTACTCTCATCAAACAAATTTTCAGGAACAAGCCAAGCATAGTTATTTTCTAGTGCATCATTCATAGCTAGGAGTTTACATGGTATTGGTGCTTTGATCTCCCCACCATCATTAGCATTATTAGTGTACCTTATCCTATCCATATCCATTTTTTCAAGGAGACCAACAAAATTAGTATGAGAACCAAGCATATTAAATTTAGCGAAGACCTTTCTAGCCTCTCTTGCTAGACCACCAAATTCTCTAAGAAGGGTTTCTAAAACAAAATCTTTCTTTTCCCCCTCTTCCAAATCACCAAGTGTAAGAAACATGTGTTGGATTATAGGATTGAGATTAACAAATTTAGTTTCCAACAGGCGAACTAAAGCGCAGCAGCAATTTCATAAGTAGGAGCAAGTTCTACCAAGTGTCTATCTTCAAAATCTTCAACAGTACTAACATGGGTGAAAAATTCTTCTATATTGTTCCTCCCAATTATAGACCCTTGTCCTACCGGTATGTTTTTAAAATTAAAAGGAAACATGATGAATCAAGTAAAGTAAATGCAAGTAACTAATTTTTTTGTGTTTTTGATATGGCAAACAAGACAGTAAATAAAGTAAAACTAGCAACTAATTTTTTGTGTTTTGATATAATGCAGCAAACAAAGTAGTAAATAAAATAAAGCAAGACAAAAACAAAGTAAAGAGATTGAGAAGTGGAGACTCCCCTTGCAGCGTGTCTTGATCTCCCCGGCAACGGCGCCGAGAAATTTGCTTGATGCGTGTAGTTGACACGTCCGTTGGGAACCCCAAGAGGAAGGTGTGATGCGCACAGCAAAGTTTCCCTCGTAAGAAACCAAGGTTTAATCGAACCGTGGGAGCAAGAAGCACGTTGAAGGTTGATGGCGGCGGGATGTAGTGCGGCGCAACACCAGGGATTCCGGCGCAACGTGGAACCTGCACAACACAACCAAAGTACTTTGCCCCAACGAAACAGTGAGGTTGTCAATCTCACCGGCTTGCTGTAACAAAGGATTAACCGTATTGTGTGGAAGATGATTGTTTGCGAAAACAGTAAAACAAGTATTGCAGCAGATTTGTATTTCGGTATTAAAAGAATGGACCGGGGTCCACAGTTCACTAGAGGTGTCTCTCCCATAAGATAAAAGCATGTTGGGTGAACAAATTACGGTCGGGCAATTGACAAATAGAGAGGGCATAACAATGCACATACATGGCATGATAAGTATAGTGAGATTTAATTGGGCATTACGACAAAGTACATAGACCGCCATCCAACTGCATCTATGCCTAAAAAGTCCACCTTCAGGTTATCGTCCGAACCCCTTCCAGTATTAAGTTGCAAAGCAACAGACAATTGCATTAAGTATGGTGCGTAATGTAATCAACAACTACATCCTCGGACATAGCGCCAATGTTTTATCCCTAGTGGCAACAGCACAACACAACCTTAGAACTTTTGTCACTGTCCCAGGTGTCAATGAGGCATGAACCCACTATCGAGCATAAATACTCCCTCTTGGAGTTAAAAGCAAAAACTTGGCCAGAGCCTCTACTAGTAACGGAGAGCATGCAAGATCATAAACAACACATATGTAATAACTTGATAATTAACATAACATGGTATTCTCTATCCATCGGATCCGACAAACACAACATAGAGTATTACAGATAGATGATCTTGATCATGTTAGGCAGCTCACAAGATCCAACAATGAAGCACAATGAGGAGAAGACAACCATCTAGCTACTGCTATGGACCCATAGTCCGGGGGTGAACTACTCACTCATCACTCCGGAGGCGACCATGGCGGTGTAGAGTCCTCCGGGAGATGAATCCCCTCCGGCAGGGTGCCGGAGGAGATCTCCGAATCCCCCGATGGGATCGGCGGCGGCGTCTCGGGGGTTTTGTATCGTGGTTTTTCATCGGGGTTTCGCGACGGAGGCTTTAAGTAGGCGGAAGGGCGAGTCGGGGCTGACGAGGGGCCCACACCATAGGCGGCGGGCCCCCTTGGCCCGCCATGTGGTGTCGCCACCTCGTGGCCCCACTTCGTATGCTCTTCGGTCTTCGGAAGGTTCGTGGCAAAATAGGCCCCTGGGTCTTCGTTTCGTCCAATTCCGAGAATATTTCGTTACTAGGATTTCTGAAACCAAAAACAGCAGAAAACAGGAACTGACACTTCGGCATCTTGTTAATAGGTTAGTTGCAGAAAATGCACGAATATGACATAAAGTGTGCATAAAACATGTAGGTATCATCAATAATATGGCATAGAACATAAGAAATTATCGATACGTCGGAGACGTATCACTCACTCCGCATGCTATCAGTATGTCGCCCCAGCCGCACACGGGGCCAAAACTTACGGGCAACATACCCACATGCCCGCATGCTGCCGATGTGATCTTTGTACTTAGTTTCTTATTTTTAGAATGTTTTCTCATGTCATGATGTTATGGGCTTAATCATTTCTAAGGGTTTGGAAAATGGTTTAGGGCTATTCTAAAGTACTAATATCATTTTCTAAAACCTTGGTTTGAAATTATTAAGGTAGATCTTATTCCTCTCATGAGATTTTTATTTATTGGAAAACAGTGGTTGGGTGCACCCCTACATAGGTATGGTTTGAAAGGTAGGTTGAGTTGATACCTTGATTCATGTTAGGGTTGATTAACTAATTCCTTCACTCATACTTGAGTTTAGGTATGATCTTTGCGTTTTACTTGTGGTTACACAATTTAGGTTTGAGATATAGGTCTAGGGTTGCTTACTAGTGATCTTCATATGATTTTATGTGATGGATGATATTTGCTTATCAAACTAGGTTTTATCTTATTCTCCTATACCCCAAAGCATAATCATGGATTATCCATGATCACTTATTTTTTATTAGTTGTTTCCTTTTCACATTCTCATATTATCTTCATTTCTAGTTTTTAAGAGATTTGGTATTAGGAATCTTTATTTGATATAATGAACACTCCTTTATAATTTCAGTTTTTTATTGATGGATTCTTGTCCCATAGGGTTTAAACTTAATACTAAACTTAAGGTTCTATACTCAACACCCAGTGGTGATGATTAGGATTTAGTTTTACCAAATGTACAACTAAGACGATTTGACTCTCATCCCCAAGATCAAGTGTTTGCTCAAATGGCTTGAGTATACCAGTTTACCTTGAGCTCTCTTATATAGGTTGGGATTACTCTTAGGGTTTATGATGTGATCACATGATCTCCTTAGCATATGGCTTAGGTTCCACTTAGCTAGCTAAGCTCGGATTAGTTTCTTATATACTTTATAATGTCGAGGTTGTGGTTCTTGTGTTATCTCACCACTTTTTAAGGAATTGTATTGTATCATAGAGTTCTAAGTCAAAGGGTGGTGATGATATCATCTGAATAGATGGATATAATTCTCCCTTAGCTAGGGTTTGGTGTATATGAGTTTGAAATAAGAACAAGTATAATAGACAAGGATTTTGTTGGTGTCCATGTCATGAGTTTAGAACTAGGTTTGAAACTATACCATGAGAATCCTGGTATAAACATCATTTAGTTAAAGACATGAAAAAGATAAGTAAAGAATAGTTTTTCAATTATAGCTGGTTCTTTGTTCTATTCTTGAACATGTATCAGTGTGTTGTGGCAAAGAATACCATATTATGATCTTTTAGAAGATCAAATAATTGATCATTGCTTAAGGTGTGTGTTGTGTTGGTTTTAGTTTCATTTGATCTAACTCTTTAGAACAAATCAACTCTACGAAAACATGGTTTTAGCAAGGTCACATTCAAGTTTATAGCGCTTGACTTAATGATCTACTTCAATTTCATCAAATCAAGTGAAACTTCAATATGTGTGACAAGTTTTATTTGAAATTAGCACGGAAATTTCTTGGATTTTCTATGGGGGAAAAAGGCAGGGCTTGTGTTGACGGCTTGGCCGTTGGCACAGGGGAAAAACACTGCGTCAACTCGTCGTCACAGTGGAGACCCTATGCCGAGGCTAGGCTGAGCCTGGGTCAACGGCCTTTTTTGTGCCGACGGTGGTCATCGGCACAAACTTTCCTGTGCCGAAGGCCGTCTTCGCGGCCTGCCCTGTCCGGGACCTGTGCTGACGGCTCCGATAAAAAGCCGTCGGCACCTTGACGTTTTCCTGTAGTGTCATGGCGGTAGCTGTCGATGCAAACTGCGCATACAAACACAGCTCATCTAAATCAAGACATCACTGCGTAGACGATGGATCCAACTGCCCCCTTGATAACCAGTTGCCTTCACTGTGAATTATAACTCTAGATTGTCTTGCTAAGTAATGTTCTTCAGCAATTCCAGAAGATCGAGTACTCTGTCTCAAACTCCAGAAGCTCTTTAACATTTTCTTTTCCCCTGAAATGCTGTTTCATTTCTCTTTCTCTTCGAATTAATGACGAGTACTAGTTGTACCAAGATCCATGTGTTGTACAGATATTAAGATAGATCTATTTTGAACACCAAATTTCGTTCACCCCTGCAAGTACTGAAGTTGTTCTGCATGCTTCACGCTTGAACATCGCTGAATCTGCTCTGAACGTCAGTTATCCTCCTAACTTTCTAATTAAGTGATCAAATGTTGGTACTAATTCAGTAAGTACTGTAGATGATCTTAGTGAGAAGATTGCAACACACCGTCATAGTAACAAGTTAATCCTGCCCTTTGTTTTCTGGATCAGTCAGAGCCCATCCCATCATTCATGTGACCGATAGACTGACTGGCTGAGTGGCAGGCTGCAGCCGAAGTGAGGCTCCTGCAAAAATCCAACGCACATCTGAAATGCATATCCCAACCAAAGCTCAAAATCGGCAAAGAACCACCTACAGCTACACGACGTAATCCAGCCCAGCGCAGTGTACCAACCCGCACACCAGACGGGCCACAATGGAGTAAATTTAGGCGACGACGACGTGATCACCGCGAGGGATGGTCACCGGCACCACTATAAATGGCGTCCGTGCGCGATGTTGCAATGCATCCATTAAACAAGTTCAGTCTTGTGTGCAGTGCATGCAGAGACACACTTAGGTACGCACGCACATACCTGTGTGTCTGACAATGGCGTCTTCCGCCTGGCTCCCCGTGGTGGTGTGCGCGCTGCTGATGATGCAGGCGGTGCCGGCGGCGCGCGCCGCCCGCGCCTTCTTCGTGTTCGGCGACTCGCTGGTGGACAACGGCAACAACAACTACCTGGTGACCACGGCGCGCGCCGACTCGTGGCCGTACGGCATCGACACTCCCGATCACCGCGCCACGGGCCGCTTCTCCAACGGCAAGAACGTGCCAGACCTCATCAGTTGAGTGGCGTCGCCATTGCCAAGTTTTTCGTTGCTTCTTGAATGCACTTGATCGTTAACGCTACAGTTGAGCTAACTGATTGAAATGTATTGCATTGCATGCAGGCGAGTCCCTGGGGTCTGAGCCGGTGCTGCCGTACCTGAGCCCGGAGCTACACGGCGCCAAGCTGCTGGTCGGCGCCAACTTCGCCTCCGCCGGCATCGGGATCCTCAACGACACCGGCATCCAATTCGTACGATACGTTAATGATTTCACTGACAGTTAACAAGGCAAATGTACGTAGTAGTATTCTCTAACCAACGAGCATTCTTGCGCGCATGCAGGCGAACATCATCCGCATCTCGAAGCAGCTGACCTACTTCCAGCAGTACCAGCACCGCCTCGCCAAGCTCATCGGCCCCGACCAGGCGGCGCGCGTCGTGGCCGGCTCTCTGACGCTCATCACCCTGGGCGGCAACGACTTCGTGAACAACTACTATCTGGTGCCCTACTCGGTGCGCTCCCGGGAGTTCTCCCTCCCCGACTACATCAAGTACATCCTCTCCGAGTACAAGCAGGTGCTCCGCCACATCCACGGCCTGGGCGCGCGCCGCATTCTGGTTACCGGCGTCGGCCCCATCGGCTGCGTGCCCGCCGAGCTGGCCCTGCACAGCCTCGACGGCCGCTGCGACCCGGAGCTGCAGCGCGCGTCCGAGGCCTACAACCCGCAGCTGGAGGCCATGCTCGCCGAGCTCAACGCCGAGGTCGGCAACGGCGCCGGAGGGAACGGCCCGGTGTACGTCGGGGTGAACACGCGGCGGATGCACGATGACTTCATCGACGACCCGCACGCCTACGGCTTCGCGTCGGCGACCGTGGCGTGCTGCGGGCAGGGACCCTACAACGGGATCGGGATCTGCACCATGGCCTCCAGCTTGTGCGCCGACAGGGACCAGTACGTGTTCTGGGACGCCTTCCACCCCACGGAGCGCGCCAACAAGCTCATCGCGCAGCAGTACGTCTCCGGCACCACCGACTACATCTCCCCCATGAACCTCTCCACCATCATCAAGCTCGACCGCCACCTCCACGACTGATCCTGAGCCATCTCTCACCTGGTCGATTATTAGCCTTGAGTGTTTGCTTCATGCTTTCATATATAGCCTTGATTTTGTCACCAAGAAAGTAGTGGTACGTGTTTGTCCAAACACGCACGAGTATGTATTACTAGTAGTCTTTTTTTTCTTCCTACAATTCATAGTGTAAGCATAAAAGTTTCTAGCTAGGTTGTACTACGTGTTCAGCTAGCAGATATTGTAAGTTGCGAGTGAGGTGGTTCATGTATGTGTCGTGTGTATGTACGGGCGTGTGGGTCAATGGGTCATAATATTGAATCATGCATGATGCATGCAAGGTTACGAGTTCCGGAGTTCGCATTCAAATTCTCATGTGCTCCCTCTGTTACAATATCTTTTGATATTTTCAAGTTCCACCAATTCTTAATCTGTCGTTGTCGAATCTGAATTGCAACACACGTTGCAACTTTTTTTTTTTGAACACACGTTGCAACTAACAAATAATACGAATCTTCTTTAAGTTACACAACCCATGTTACAACTTTTTTTTGAAAGCTCTGCATCATCTATTAATTAGGTAGAAAGTCCCAGGTTTTTAGGAGAAAACTGGGCGAAAACCTACAGAGACCGGCCCAAGCCCACACCCACCCACACGACGCCGCGAAGGGCACACCGAGCCACCCTAACTACCCATAGAAACTACACAAACCCGAAGCTCGAGTTGTCCTATGCCAAACAGATGGCTCCCCAAGAAGAGGCCGGCATCTCCGATTCTGGCGACGAGTCCCAGAGAGGAGATGTGCAAGACCTACGCCGGAAAGGACCTTCCCCGCTGAACAGCCCCTCGAAGGTCATCATACACCACCCAAAGGTAGCTTCAACTTCATAGCAAGAGGAGACCAACCTGAAGATATTCAGACACACCGGAATGGAGCCAAACACAGCCTTGCAGCAACCAAACCTTTCTCATCACCATTGTCGTTGCCCCACAAGCCTGCCCACCATCGAGAGTCACCTTATCGCCCACGCGACCCAATTAAGGTCAAGCACCCTCAAAGATGACGAACATTTGCAGCCACCGCTCCGACATTCCGCTGCTCCGTCGCGCCCTGCGCGTCCACCAAGACCATCACCTTCCGGGGCCACCACCCTGACGTACCACCGCTCGCTCTCGAGCTGCAACACCGCACAAACCGTCCACCCGCAACCCAAGCTGCACAGGGCAAACGGCCGCTGACCACGGGCATCGCACCAACACATTCGGGACCGCCGCCCCGACATAAAGTCCGACCTTCCGTTCAAGGACACGTTCGACTGAGCCGAATACACTGCCACCCACGAGGCCAGTGCCGCCACCCAAGCCGTGGCAAGCCGCATCCCCTCGCCATAGAGATGTTGCCGCACCGCCTTATGGAGCCACCGACCCAGCTCACTATCACCTACATGAGGCCGCCGCCTCAACATCCTCCATCGCAGATGACCAGGCAACACAGCCCGGCAAACAAACCACCATCGCCGACTGAAGGTCATGCACTCCAAAGACGATGGCTCCAAGAAGGGAAGCGACGAGACCGCCGCCGTCGCGCGCTCCGGCCAATGCACGAAACCTTGAAGGCACATAGGAGCTCCAAGACGATGCCTTCAAGAAGGGGAACGACGCCCCGGGGCATCGCCATTATCGACACCGACCAAGTCGGGCAGAGCTTTCACTTGGAGCAAGCACCCTCCCGCTGAGGTCTCCTTCACCGGTAGGGCAGCCGTAGGCCAGCCAGCGTGCCATCACCGTCGTTCACCTCGCCGATCAACACGCCGCCTCTGCCCGGGGCCTCCGCCCCGGATCCCCACCAGCACCCAGCCGCTGCAGCAACCTGCAGCACCTTCACAACCAGGGGCCCCGCAACGCCTAGGTCACCCGTGCAATGAGCTGTCCCGCACGGCCCAGATCTGGCCCGGCCACGCCCGTCGCTGCGCCCACCATACCCCCCGCGCCCGAGCGAGGTCCCTCTCGCCAGGGGACGCGGGAGGGGAAGAAGCCACCCCGCCGCCACCTTCCCTGGGGTGCGGACGGCTTTGCCGGGCCCCCTCTAGCGGCGGTGAATCAACAGAGAGAGGTAGTGGGGGCTTAGAGGTGGGGGCGGCTAGGGTTTCCCCTTGTCGCCAGAGGAGGGCGACGCAGGTGGGTGGGGGGGGGGGGAGAAGTTTTGTTGCCATAAAGTAGTTTCAATACTTCTCCTTTTTCATGTTACAACTCATGACTAAAATGAATCACGAAGTAACCCATTGGTTTGGAGCATTTTTCTCAACTACAACATATGTTGCAAGAAGCATTACAATGGTGCAGACTTTTTTTTTCTCGGTTGCAATATCATGTACAATTAGAAAATTTCAGTTGCGACGGCATACTATCATAATCATGGTGCTAACTTATTATCTACTCTCTCCGTCTTTAAATAAGTGAACATTTAGCTTCAAACTTTGTTCATAAAAGAGTATACGTCTATCTTTCCAATGCACTTTAAAGTAGCAAAAATTATTTCTCTTTCATCGCACGCAAATCAAACCCAATAGTATTCAGCACATGTTAGTATCTTAATTTTCTACATGCACTTAGTTTATTGGATGTGAAAGAATTAAAGAGGAGAGAAATGTTAATTTGCATCTTCCCAATATAATTTCTCTCCTTTTGCTAATCTAACTTGAAAATCCCGGAGGGAGTAGAAGCCTGCAAATTTAGCTAACTTTCAGTCCACCGAGAATTAGCAAAATCGAGATTTTAATGTGGATTGTGGCCACAACTTCATTTCTTCGTTTGTCAACCAGTGTACAACCTCTTGTAGTCTTGTTCTGGGTTGACTTTAACTTTGCAATGGTATTTAATTAAGCTCGAAAGTCTGCTACATATGGAAGAAAAATATAAGCTACATCGACAGGCAGGGCAGGTCAAGCAGTATCCACTATCCAGTATGGTCCTCCCTTCACAGGATGCAAACAGTGCTACCTCTGGCTGCCCTCTTATTTAAAGCGGTTGAGTCGTTACAACAACACGACCGCGGTACGTGAAGACAGTAAGCCTAATCTTGCACGACTCAGTGTGTCGGCTGTCCTCTTCGTGTAAATGGCAGGAAGGCTAGAACATTACCTGACTAAGAATAAGACACACACCATATTTCAAAGTTTATGCCTAAACAAAAAATATTCTAAGTATTTGACAAAAGTTAATATCATTTTTTTCCAATGGGAATCCAACGGCATCAATTCTATGCAACATATCGATCTATAGCTATAGTTCATCAAAATGGACATCACTGTTTTGGTTGCATCAGTCCTTCTTATTCTGACACACAACCCATGTATAACACATAAAACCATCCCGATTGTTTTCCTCAGCCATACCGATAAATTTTTTTAGGACCGTAATGAACTCGACACTGTGTCGGTCACCATACATCCATTGCTAACTCATCTGCATTATATAATTAAGTTTATCAAAAACCATTACATAACATCTTGAATATATAGGAACCCGATGTACATTGTCACATGCATTTTTATCAATGAAAAATGAAAGGATAAAGTTGATAACCTCGATCAAGGGGAAAAAAAGAGGAGTTCTTAATTGTGGCCCGCGCACTTCATATCATGTTTGTTTTGTGTGACTAAAGTGACATCATGCTCTCAGCCATATAATCGAGCACCTCTTGTGCATAAGAAGGAAAAAAACCAAACGAACCTACACCTCTCAAAGCTAAGAAAGCTAAGTGTGGCTCACACAGAAGCTTGGGCAGGCACCGTGTAATATATAGAAGGAAACTTTAGCCCCAGTTTATGTACCCAACCGATACTAAAGATGGACCTTTAGTCCCGGTTGAAGAAACAAACTAGAACTAAAAGGGCTCGCGCCTGTCGCTACCCACTGTAACCCCTTTAGTCCTGGATGGTGTCTCCAACCAGGATTAAAGGTCCCGTTTAGGCCGGGACTAATGTTGGCCGTGCCCATGTGGCGTCCGAGCCGTTGGAACCGGGACTAGTGCTTACGTTAGTCCCGGTTCCAAATGCATCCTGGACAAATACTTCGGGCAGCTCCGAACATTTGACATGCTTTCTACTAGTGAATGGAAATCACATACATTATCCCATTTCTGCCTGCCGCCGGCTGTTGCTGCTCAACGGGCCATCCATTAGGAGGTGTGCGTGGTGTTGTAATAATATAAAAAAAAACTGAGCATACATAAACAATTATAACACAAATTAAGATAAAACTATTTGGGTGGGTGTGTGTGTGGGGGGGGGGGGGGGGGGCTGCTTGGGCATAGCTTTGCCGGTGCTAATTAACATGTATACACAAACATGTATTGTGTTACTTGTATCATGTGGACTTCATTTATAACACATTGATGCATTGCGTGCATAGTATCAAATTGATCAACATACACATATATGTTTAGTGGTCACTAGGTTAAATTACTTCCTTCGGTTAAAAATAATTTCCTAAAAGTAGATGTATCTACACACTAAAACATGTCTTGATGCATTTATTTTTGGACAGCTAATTCTAACCGGAGAGATTACTAATTATGTGTCACACTATTTAGGATATATTCTTTGGGGCAACCGACTCAACGTTCATGCCTATAGAGTTTGTCATGGCAGAACTTATAAGAAACCCCCACACAATATGCCGAAGCTACAAGAGAAGTTGGTGAGCAACACCCTCAACGGAAAAGAGATTATGATAGAAGATGACATCGACACCATGACCTACCTAAAAAACAAAAAATAAACTAGCGTTACTTGTGTCAAATTGGAGGTGGAATTCATTTATAACACATTAATGCACTACTTATGTAGTATCAAATCGATCAGCACACATACTATACCCTGGGTATGGTTACACCCTCACATACTACCATGCGTATGTATGCTATTTTATAACCCATTAGTCATCTGTAATTGTTTGCTTCCCCTACTATGTCTCCTCCCAGTTTACTGTTTTATGTGGTTGTAGTTTTGGGAATAACTAAACCATGGAGGTAAACTCTGTTGTGCTATATTGCTGAGGTTGTAGAGAATTCATATGGTTTCTATCAAATGGAAATCAAGGAGGGCCCTGTTAATTTAAAAATAAAACTAGCCTTGATTTTGCCCAAGAAACTAGTGTTTATCCAAACACGTACGAGCAAGTATTATTATTAGTCCCTTAATTCCTATAATTTATAGTGTTAGCATGAAGGTTCTAGCTAGTTTGTACTAGATGTTCAGCTAGCAGATAGTGTACCTTGTGAGGTCAGGTCATGATCATGTAGTGTCGTGCATGTACGAGTGTGTGAGTGATAACTAAGCCATGGATATGCATGCATGGATACGAGTTCAGATTCTCAACCAGTTACAGGTTCTATTAATCTTTGAAATTTTCACTTGTCTATAAGGTGGCTTCTTCATCCTAAACTCATTTTCCATGATACTGACTTCCGATCTATCCATGTTTTCTTCATGGAGAACGACCTCAATGATCGAAGAGCTATCTGATTTGATAATCAGGTCACCTTTAGAGTTGTTTAAAGCAACTAGCATGCCACAATTGCTTCAGCCACAGAGGCCGATTGATAATGGGGTATTAAGCCCCAAGGTGAACATATCATGTTTCCAGTATTATCTCTAATTACTGCGCCCCAGGAACCAGTCTTACCTTCTGAATGAAAGCTTGCATCAACGCTGTAATTTATCCACCCTTCCTCTGGTTTTATCCAAGTGTTATTTTCATTATTTTCCTTCAGGCATGAGCCCTGTCTATGAACGTTTCCTTGTAAAATGTACTTTTTTCCTTTCCGATCAGCAACAACAGGACCTGCAGCTGTACCTTGAACAGTAGTGAGATAGTTTTGTAAAATAACAAATCGAATTATCCACTGAAGCCAGGCCATTATACAAGATGATATTGTTTCTATGATGCCAAGCCCTCCACTATAGGAACATCATTTTACTTCTTTGGTCATGATATAGGCTGTCCAGAAGAACCAAAACCCAGTCAGGACCAGTGTGAGTTAACTTTGATTCTGGGGGAAGCTTCGAGGGTTTTTTCAGGCCTTGTCTCAAGGCTATAGCTTTAGTCAAATTATTGTAGCATGGTATCCCGTCTCCTCTTCCATCCCATGGATAGTACACATAGGCATGACATTTGGAAGCTTGCGGGCTCTATTAACCTGTACAGCAATATTATTAGTAGCGAGCTTCCAAGTAAAGATTTTTACCTTTGGAGGCACATTTGTGCTCCAAATGACTTTCCAAAGATTCCTGTCACCATTTTGTCAACTGCTTGAATTAGGAGGTGGTTCATTTTTCAGGTCCAGCGCAAGATTGTAAGCGCTTCTAATAGTGAACATGCCATGGTTTTCAAGTGTCTAGGAAATAAAATTCTCCTCATCATTGTATGGAAGTCTAATAGTTAAGACAACATCAGCATCATGAGGCATAAAGATATTACGAATACCATCTTCCTTCCAGGTGTGGTTATGGTGGCTTATCAATTGAGAAACTCTTCTTAACCGTGAATTGTTTACATTAGCATATATTTTCATATTTCCCCGTGGTACCCATTTGTCTCTCCAAATACCTACTTTAGCCCCATTACCAACTCTCCGCATAGTCCCTTTCTTGAGCTCTAGGCCATGCATTATTCCCTGCTATCCATGGAATGTGTTCTGGATGAAAGTTGTGTCCATTAGTTCCCCCTCCGGGTAGTATTTTTCTTTCAACAATTTTGCACAAAGACTGTCAGGGAAGGCAATCAACCTTCAGGCTGGCTTTGCTAGCAGAGCTTGGTTAAAAAGAAAGAGATCTTTAAAACCCATGCCTCCTTGTCTTTCCTTTTTGTTATTTTATCCTAGGTCATCCAGTGCGAACGTCTTCTTTATTTTTCATCACCCCACAAGAAGTCTCTAGTTAATTTCATGAAATGTTCACAAAGCCCTTCAGAGAACTTAAAAACACTCATTCGGTAAGTGGGGATGGCATGGATAACAGATTTTATCAGAACATCCTTCGCTCCACTAGACGCATATTTTTCAGCATAGTCAGAGAACTTCTTTTTTAATTTCACTTAAACTGGCTGAAATTTACCATCTTTTATGCGCCCTTCTAGCACTGGCAACCCTAGGTACTTTTCCTCAAAACCTATAGTTTGGATGTCCAGAATGGAAGCCACTACTTGGCTCTGATCCTAGGAACACTTGTTCCCAATAAGCAAGGAGTTGTCCCGTTGCCTCCTCATATTTGCAAGCTACTTTACCGCTGCTTGATCTGAGTTGGCTTGGTCTTGAGAGGCTTCCGGGGCAATATCTGCACACTTTCAGCTCTGTAATTCTTCCTTCATGAATTTCTTTCGAAGAAGTCTTGATAGGCCATCTGCAACAAATATGAAAAGGTAGGTCTTGATAGGCCATCTGCAACAAATATATATATATAGAATGTTTCAAAAACTAAATTAGGCTTGTATCTCCGGAAATCCAATTTAACTCATACATGTGAATGAACCTACTGCCCGAAAGATTTATTTAAAATGCCTAAAAAATCCGGAAATAAATATTTAAACGTACATCCGGACATTCTATTTTACTACCTCTGTTCCAGAATATACACCGGTTTAGCAAACTATTTTAGTGTCCTAAAATGGCTTATATTATGGAACGGTGATAAGACACAAAGTTTTGCTAAATGGAACATCCATTATGACCCTGTAAAAAAGATAATTTTTTGTGCTCAAAGATAAATTTTCATAGACAACTTTCCTTGGTATTCCCCACAAAACTCCTGTGACATGGTATTGGAAATGAATTTTTTTGACAATTTTGTATTTACACGAAACCGAGGGTGAACTGGGATGTAAATGGTATAAGTAATTTCCGCTGTATCCGAATCCGTATCCTTTTTTGATCCATTGATGCATTTTTAGAAATCAATAATATGGATACAAGCGGACAAGCAATATGGATAGGTAGAGGATATGGTATTGATATATGAATGATACGGATTATCCGCCATTTTTTGCGGATTATCCGTGGTTTACAAAGAGGATAATCCGAAAAAACTATCCAACCCAAATATTTAGATAATATACTTATCATCGGCCCTTGTATAAAAGAAAATTTGCTTTGTTGTGAACCAAGTGTGTACATTTAGCTATAGTCTATAATTACAAACATATTTTACATAAAAAAACATACTTTCTTATTGTATATTCTTGATAATCCGCATCTTCCGGTCCGAATTTTAGAAATATCCGTCCGATCCGAAATCCGCATCCGAATCCGGACCCATTATCCTCCTATCCGAATTCGAAACAAAAATATGGTAAAGGATCTAAAGAAATATCCGATCCGATCCGATCCGTTTAAATCCCTATGACACCATCCGTTTCCTTTTACCTTTCCTAAAATGAGCGAGAGATAAAGTATTTGATATCTTACGGTTGCGCGATTCTTGAGGCATGTTCTTGATTTTTTAGATTTTTTAACATTTTGACAAGTTTTTCGTAATGATGCATCCAGGTTTATGATCTCAATGACCAAGAGGGAAAATTCCCTGTCCCAACCATCAATAAAAAGAAGTCTCTTGAGTGCACGAGAATAAAGATTGCAAGTCCTTTTGAAAAATAAAAAAAATACAATTTTAGAATAATAAATACACATTATGCAACATGTTAGAATTCTGAATTAAATTAAACTATGGTATGGTTTAATATTGCATATTCACAAATCTTCATATTTTCAACATATTTTGTATAGGAACGTCATATTTTTTATATTTAAATATACCTTCAGATGCCAAATATAGATAAATAAATAGGGAGCTAAACTCCATCCATATTGTTTGTTTCTTTTTCCCAAAAATATGGCAAGTTGCAAACACCTGCAGGCAACAAGCCCCCAATATTCGCTGTTCTAGAAAAAAAAATTAGTTTCTGAGATCAACATAACCAAATCAAGTACTAAATGCAACACCTGTCTCAATACTTGGGGCATAGAATTTGTTTGGTTCTCCCACTTGACAATCATAATTTACAAAAATCAAATATGTGTATGTGTCCAACCATGCACACAAAATTCCATTGGAAGCGTGAACACGTAGATTTTCTAGCTCATGGTTGGGAATATTTGATAAAAACCCTTTGGTGGTCAAAAGAAAATAAGCACTGCACTTTGCCATTCATTTGTGTATTATATAATTTCGATTTTATATTCAATATACCCACATAGAGATATGAAAACATAAATTCATATACTCTCTCCGTGCGGTAATACAAGGTTACATATCATCCAAAAATACATGATTGGATTCAGTTTCAAAGAACATTCCGATGATATACCTTTGGATGACTTACAACTTATTATATTTGGTTGATTAAATTATTAGTCAGTTTGACACGAAAAATGTAGTAGCTTCTATCGATGAACGGAGGGAGTACGAGTAATAGCCAAATCATGTACTCACAAATTGTAAACGTTTTCTCACTCTATGGTTAGAATTGGAATTGAGAATTTTGTGTACACTGAGTCTTGTGAACAATCACATGTTGAGTTAATTATTATTATGTGACAAAAGGCAATATATTTATGGGGCACGCTTTGGTTTAAGTTTTGATGAAATTTAGTGTGAACACATCTGACGTTCTCAGTAGATGGAATATATAGATAGGCATCTTGTATGTTAATGTGGACATGTTGTCCGTACTATGTCGATCGTGACACAACTCCGGAATGGTTGTCAAAATTTTGCGGACCATCTGGCCCTGCCGGCTGCCACTTCGTGGCTCGTGTGGCATTGTCCTAGGTCCTAGCATCTTCCGGCGTCTGCTAGCTGATGTGCTTCACGCCTTGGTTTGTCATGTAAAGAGAAACACTCTCCGTCTCCTGCCATATGTTCCTGATTTGCTCAGCTCCTCTGCCCCGGCCAGCCTATAAATACACTGTCCGTCTCCTGCCATGGATGCACAAACACCAAACCAAGCTCATCTCCATCCGCCACATAAACACAATGGAGTTGGCAACAGGGCCAGTGTTCTCCAGGGGCCTGCTCCCCGTCGACGTGAAGAATGTGAAGCCGAACTCGAAGGGCATGCACAGCCTGCCCAAGCCGGTCATGGTTGTCGCCCCGACGGAGGAAGGGACGTACCCTGTCATCGTGTTCCTGCACGGCTGCAACTTGGCGAATCACTACTATGAGCAGCTCCTCAGGCATGTTGCCTCCCATGGATTCATAGCAGTGGCGCCGCAGGTAAATAGCTAGGTTTTGCTGCATCTCGGCACCACCTTCCTTCTCTCACTGCCCATTTTTCACGCAATTCAGGGATATTACTCCTACATTGGTTGTTGCATGACGAAGGGAATACGTAAAAATTCTCTCTCGTACTCATCGACATCGTACTCCTATATTGGTTGTTGCATGACGAAGGCAGTGAAACCTCAATTTCAACAGCAAAAATAAATTTAATTTTAATGGTGGGCCGCTGCCTGCTGGACAACTAATTAATGGAACAGGTAAAAATCTGCACGTTAGCTAGGAACGAGAACGATCTACACAAACAATGTTTAAGACCGGATGAAATTGAGATACTTTTTTCACGATATATACTACTCTAATCTTCCACTCACACTTGTGCCAACAGCTCTACTGGATGACGTTCATCGAAGACGACAGTAGGGACGTAAACGCGGCAAAGCAAGTCACGAACTGGCTCGCAGCGCAGGACGGTCTCCAGTTCGTCCTCGAGAACAAGTTCAAGCTTAACAGCGTCAAGCCTGACCTGTCCAAGTTGGCTCTGGCAGGCCACAGCCGAGGTGGGCACGCAGCGTTCGCCCTAGCCCTGGGGTTGGGGAACCCCATGATCAAGCTGGCCCTCAAGTTCTCTGCCCTCATCGGCGTCGACCCGGTGGCCGGGAAAGCCACGGGCTGCCAGGTTCCACCAGAGATCCTCACGTTCAAGCCCCGCTCTCTCGACGTGGGGATGCCTGCCCTAGTCCTGGGAACCGGGAAGGGCCCGGAGCATGTTGGCGGTCCTCCCTGCGCCCCGGCAGGGGTCAACCACGCCGCGTTCTACGACGAGTGCAAGCCGCCGCGCTACCACTTCGTGGCCGAGGAGTACGGGCACACGGACATGCTAGATGACGACGCGCCCTACATCGTCGATAAATGCATGTGCAAGAGGAACGAGAATGGCACCAAAAACCTTGCCAGGCAGAGCATGGGAGGAGTCATGGTCGCATTCCTTAGAGCTATCCTGGAGAAAAACAATAAGATCTTAAGGCCAACTTGATAACCCAGGGCCTCGCCGGCCATACTGAACCCGGTTGAACATGATTTGCCATGAATGCTCAAGCCTCATTGGCAAAGGGTGTTACATCGGAAAAAACTACTTGTCCTAAATAAGCGTTAATGTGTGGATATGTATCTGTGTTCCTACGTGTGTTGCATACTGTAATAATCTTTCACAGGGAATAAAAAATAAAAATACTATTATTATTATTCTAAAAACAAGCAGTATGATGCACTTTTATACCATTGGCATGCTTTATTGCAAGCCGTATGCCACGACCATTCGGATCAGAAGCTCTCTACACGATAGCAGTGACGATGACCATGATCTTGTTTTTTTTTGCAAATCGGACCCAGCATTAAAAGAAACATTAAATAGTACGAAGCACCTCAACAAAAACGAAACTTACAGCGAAAGCTTTGAGATGCCCTTCGTCTTCAACTCCAGACCATGTCGATGGCGCGCTGACACTGCCACTTCTACCTGAGTCGGCTACTCAACACAACCATGGACGCAACGACAAGTCAAGAAGATCGCATCCGTCCCGAGACGAAGAAGAAGGAATAACGTCGAGGAGCTCACAACCTAGAGATCCGTACATCCAGATGAAGCCTGATAGAACCACACCACTCCCACAATGTTCTCGATGGCACCATTGAGATGAAGAACATGCCGACACCACTACCTGAGTGCCGCCCCACCTAACCAAAATCCTCAAACCAGGGGAACGGAGCCCTCTCGCCGACGGGGCCCGAGATCCACCCCACATCCATGACCCAAATGCATAGAAGCGAGGAGACCTCGGACGGTGCCAATGAGAGATGAAGAAATCGCATCGCCTCCTGAGCGTTCTCTCGAAGCGAAGGAATACGAGGTGGTTATTCATCGGATCCCAGCAAACACAATATGTAGGATTACATAAGGATGATCTTGAATTGGTGTAAAACAAGCATGGAGCATCAAAAATTATAGATACGCTTGAGACGTATCAGTCAGCAACACATCATCCATCTGTTGTGAGCTTTCTTGGTCATTCTGCTGCAGGATTTCTTCATGGTTGATTACATTTGCTGCCTTTGACCTCGTGACTCGAGTGGGAGCTGGCTCATAAAGTTCCAGCATCCTCTTTGACCGTCCTAGAGGTACAAAAAACAGTCTTGATGGACCCATTGTAGTAGTTGTTTCTTGGCTCTTCCTCCTTGAGCTTGTCTTCTTAACAACACCCTTCTTCTACTTCTTAACACCACTTCTTCCTCATAGAAACCTTCTGGGTCTCGTATAATTAGCAACCAAAGCGGAATTAGATCACAATTTTTTTTTGGGAATCTCGTCTAGATATGTTATTTTGTTTCGTTCCCGTTCTTCATTTCCTTATTACCAAAACCAGCACATGCCCACACCCAAGCTTTGAATTCATCGACAATCCTCTGAACAAGAGATGCAATCATGTAACTAGAAATGGATAGATACAAGAAGATCTTCAGATGAAGATGAGTAGTCATCGACGCCGCCAAGAGATACCTCCTTATTCTGTCGAGGGTGGAGACCGGAGGTCATGGTCACTGTTAGTAGCACGTCTGATGCACTAGCACTATGAGAAGTGGCGGACATGGAGATGGCAGCGTGTGACGGTTGCACCGTAGCTGCTTGACTGTTAGAAATAAAGAACCTTACCATCATGTTTGTGTTGAGTCCATAGGTTCACATGTTCGTGCTGGTGTCTGCGTCGTTGTTTAGGTCGCGTTTGGATTCTGGGGCCGCGTTCGAGTTGTAGTTGCGTTGAGTCGGTTTGTGGATGGGCTTCGATCGTGCGGGGATGGAGACGGGATGCATGCAGCAGGCATGGCACGCGGGTCTCGCGGGTCTCTGCCGGAATTGACATCTGGGACTAGCATCGAACACCTTGCAGCCCGCATTGGTATGACGGCGGCGTCCGAGAGAGGACAGAGGAGAGCGTCCACGAGCGCGAGACACTGCCCGCGCCCACGTGCGCCACCACCTCCTGCGCACACACCATTGGACTCATGCTGCCGTAATGCAATCTGAACCGGGATCGGTGCTCCTGCTGTTTCGGGCCCGGATCGGAATCCTGCACAGCCACCGTTTCCTTGTGTATATATACTTCCTACTTCAATACTACTACGTGTTGGTGTTGGCCTGTTAGGCATCTCAGCTGTTCGTCCCGATCGCGGAGTAGACAGACTGCCAACACGCACGGACAAGCACCGCGACGCCATGACGCCCGAGGAAGCGATGCAGCGTCTCGAGGCGCTGGGCGACCTGCTAGCCACCATCTCCCAGGGCTTGGCCGAGGAGGAGCAGGCCGGCGCGGCGGGAGCCGATCACCCAGCTGACGAAGACCAGTCTCTGGCTCGGCTCTGCAGGCTTACGCGGCTCATGGGCTACATCGCCGCCGAGGAGAAGCTTCTCCGGCGTGCCATCGACGGCATGGCCGGAGGATGCACAGAGAAACCGAAGAACCGCAAGCCCAACTCTCGATACCCGGCTTGATTGGCGTCTTCTTCGCCCACTGCGGACAATGGCGCCACGGCCAAACCGCAAAACCACGGCGGTCCTTCGCTACCTCCTGACCACAGCCATCAAACATTGTCATCCACTCAACCGGATGAATGATACTACCTCTGTCCATAAAAGGATTTCGCAAGTTTGTCTAAATTTTGTAAGTATTCCTGGAGTTTATAAATCACGCCATCCTATTTTGTCATCCACTCAACCGGATGAGATGATACAACAAGCTACTACTCCCTCCGTTCAGATTGAATTGACGTGCGTGGTGTGGGAATAGCTTGTGTAAGTGTGAGTGGTGCGTCGATTAAACATGTACATAGGGAGTAAATCCGTTCCAAACTAATTATCGCATTTTTAGATATAGTTGTATGTAGACGCATTTTATACTGTATCTAAAGTTCTATACAAAGTTGTGACAATTATTTTAGAACAGGCGAGGTATATAAGAATAGCATTACCCATGTATTTATTTTGAGAGGAGGGCAAGAACTATGTATGCATGAAAAAAACAAAAATTTAGAAATAATCCCAAATACACATGATGCTAAGATGTTACGAATTCTCAATAAAATAGCAACTATGAATATATAATTTATCTTGTTTTTGTATGTCACAAATCTTCATGTTTTCATACCATAATTTGTTAGTAGCGTCATATATATTTTTATATAAATTATACCTTTTCAGATGTCAAAATATTTTTTCTAAATAAAGAGGGAGCCAAACATCCATCCATATTGTTTGTTTATTTTTCCCAAAATAATATTGGTACAAGTGCCAAACACCTGCAGGCAATATGCCCCCATATTTTCTCACTGCATCTAGAAACGAAGGAAAATTAAGTGTTCTAGATCCAACTTGTTCCAGATGTGACCATAAATGCCAACAAGATGTTGCTAGCTAATACTTGGGGCTATCGAGAATTTGTTTGGTTCTCCCAAATCTTGACAACTTTGTAATTTTTCCAATAAATCAAGATATGTGTATGTATGTAACCGCACACACAAAATTTTGAGTTGGAAGCGTGCAGCACGTAGATGAGGTTACTCATGGTTGGGAATAATTTGGATAAAAATTCCCTTTAGGTGGATACGTGAAGAACAAGGTAAAAAACTAAGATTTTGACAGCATTGCCACAAAGACACATTTGTGTTATATAATTTCGATTTTATATTCAATATACCCACATAGAGATATGAAAACATAAATTCATATACTCTCTCCGTCCGGTAATACAAGGTTACATATCATCCAAAAATACATGATTGGATTCAGTTTCAAAGAACATTCCGATGATATACCTTTGGATGACTTATTATATTTGGTTGATTAAATTATTAGTCAGTTTGACATGAAAAACGTAGTAGCTTCTATTGATGAACGGATGCAGCACGAGTAATAGCCAAATCATGTACCCACAAATTGTAAACTTTTTCTCACTCTATGGTTAGAATTGGAATTGGGAATTTTGTGTACACTGAGTCTTGTGACCAATCACATGTTGAGTTAATTATTATTATGTGACAAAAGGCAATATATTTATGGGGCACGCTTTGGTTTAAGTTTTGATGAAATTTAGTGTGAACACATCTGACGTTCTCAGTAGATGGAATATATAGATAGGCATCTTGTATGTTAATGTGGACATGTTGTCAGTACTATATCGACCGTGACACAACTCCGGAATGGTTGTCAAAATTTTGCGGACCATCTGGCCCTGCCGGCTGCCACTTCGTGGCTCGTGTGGCATTGTCCTAGGTCCTAGCATCTTCCGGCGTCTGCTAGCTGATGTGCTTCACGCCTTGGTTTGTCATGTAAAGAGAAACACTCTCCGTCTCCTGCCATATGTTCCTGATTTGCTCAGCTCCTCTGCCCCGGCCAGCCTATAAATACACTGTCCGTCTCCTGCCATTGATGCACAAACACCAAACCAAGCTCATCTCCATCCGCCACATAAACACAATGGAGTTGGCAACAGGGCCAGTGTTCTCCAGGGGCCTGCTCCCCGTCGACGTGAAGAATGTGAAGCCGAACTCGAAGGGCATGCACAGCCTGCCCAAGCCGGTCATGGTTGTCGCCCCGACGGAGGAAGGGACGTACCCTGTCATCGTGTTCCTGCACGGCTGCAACTTGGCGAATCACTACTATGAGCAGCTCCTCAGGCATGTTGCCTCCCATGGATTCATAGCAGTGGCGCCGCAGGTAAATAACTAGGTTTTGCTGCATCTCGGCACCACCTTCTTCTCTCACTGCCCATTTTTCACGCAATTCAGGGATATTACTCCTACATTGGTTGTTGCATGACGAAGGGAATACGTAAAAACTCTCTCGTACTCATCGACATCGTACTCCTATATTGGTTGTTGCATGACGAAGGCAGTGAAACCTCCATTCCAACAGCAAAAATAAATTTAATTAATTTTAATGGTGGGCCGCTGCCTGCTGGACAACTAATGAATGGAACAGGTAAAAATCTGCACGTTAGCTAGGAACGAGAACGATCTACACACAAACAATGTTTAAGACCGGATGAAATGGAGATACTTTTTTCACGATATATACTACTCTCATCTTCCACTCACACTTGTGCCAACAGCTCTACTGGATGACGTTCATCGAAGACGACAGTAGGGACGTGAACGCGGCAAAGCAAGTCACGAACTGGCTCGCAGCGCAGGACGGTCTCCAGTTCGTCCTCGAGAACAAGTTCAAGCTTAACAGCGTCAAGCCTGACCTGTCCAAGTTGGCTCTGGCAGGCCACAGCCGAGGTGGGCACGCAGCGTTCGCCCTAGCCCTGGGGTTGGGGAACCCCATGATCAAGCTGGCCCTCAAGTTCTCTGCCCTCATCGGCGTCGACCCGGTGGCCGGGAAAGCCACGGGCTGCCAGGTTCCACCAGAGATCCTCACGTTCAAGCCCCGCTCTCTCGACGTGGGGATGCCTGCCCTTGTCCTGGGAACCGGGAAGGGCCCGGAGCATGTTGGCGGTCCTCCCTGCGCACCGGCAGGGGTCAACCACGCCGCGTTCTACGACGAGTGCAAGCCGCCGCACTACCACTTCGTGGCCGAGGAGTACGGACACACGGACATGCTAGATGACGACGCGCCCTACATCGTCGATAAATGCATGTGCAAGAGGAACGAGAATGGCACCAAAAACATTGCCAGGCAGAGCATGGGAGGAGTCATGGTCGCATTCCTTAGAGCTATCCTGGAGAAAAACAATGAAGATCTTAAGGCCATACTTGATAACCCAGGGCTCTCGCCGGCCATACTGAACCCGGTTGAACATGATTTGGCATGAATGCTCAAGCCTCATGGCAAAGGGTAGTTACATCGGAAAATAACTACTTGTCCTAAATAAGCGTTAATGTGTGGATGATGTATCTGTGCTTCCTACGTGTGTTGCATACTGTAATAATCTGTTCACCAGGGAATAAAAAATAAAATACCTATTATTATTATTCTAAAAACAAGCAGTATGATGCACTTTTTTACCATCTGGCATGCTTTATTGCAATGCCGTATGCCACGACCATTCGGATCAGAAGCTCTCTACACGATAGCAGTGACGATGACCATGATCTTGTTTTTTTTGCAAATCGGACCCAGCATTAAAAGAAACATTAAATAGTACGAAGCACCTCAACAAAAACGAAACTTACAACGAAAGCTTTGAGATGACCCTTCGTCTTGACCCCGTCCATTCCTTGGCTTGAAATGCGGCTCTTGCCACTTCTTGGCCTGACGTTGTTAGTTGCGGATAGGAAATCATTGAACATGTCAAGAAGATCGCATCCGTCCCGAGACGAAGAAGAAGGAATAACCGTCGATGAAGCTCCTTGGCAACCTAGAGATCCGTACATCCAGATGAAGCCTGATAGAACCACACCACTCCCACAATGTTCTCGATGTCACCATTGAGATGAAGAAGATGTCGACACCACTACCTGAGTGCCGCCCCACCTAACCAAAATCCTAAAACCAGGGGAACGGAGCCCTCTCGCCGAGGGGGCCCGAGATCCACCCCACATCCATGACCCAAATGCATAGAAGCGAGGCAGACCGCGGACGGTGCCAATGAGAGACGAAGAAACCGCAATCGCCTCCTGAGCGTTCTCTCGAGCGAAGGAATACGAGGTGGTTATTCCTCGGATCCCAGCAAACACAATATGTAGGATTACATAAGGATGATCTTGATCATGTAGGGCAGCTCACAAGATCTATACATGAAGCACAAATTGGAGAAGACAACCATCTAGCTACTACTATGGACCCATAATCCAGGGATGAACTACTCACGCATCACTTCAGAGGCGGGCATGGCGATGTAGATGCCTCCGGTGATGATTTTCCCGGCAGGGTCGGGAAGTGCCAGAACCCCCGAGATGGGTTCTGCGATGGCGGCTGCGATGAAACTTTCGTGGATGGAGGCTCGGGTCTCTAGGGTTTTCTAAGGATCGTGAATAAATAGCGAGGAGGCGATGTCGGTGGAGGTCAGGCCCACCACCCCTAGGGCGGCCAGGGCCAGGCCGCGCCTAGGCAGTGTAGCCGCCCTGCTGCCCCCTCGACTCCCTCTGGACTCGTCTTCGTTACGGTAAAATATTGACTTCGTTTTGTTTCGTCCAATTCAGAGAAAATTTCCTGTACAACTTTTCTGAAATACAAAAACAGCAGAAAACAAGAACTGTCACTGTGGCATCTTGTTAATAGGTTAGTGCCAGAAATGATATAAAATTGCTACGAAGTGTAAGCAAAACATATATGAATTGGTGTAAAACAAGCATGGAGCATCAAAAATTATAGATACGTTTGAGACGTATCAGTCAGCAACACATCATCCATCTGTTGTGAGCTTTCTTGGTCATTCTGCTGCAGGATTTCTTCATGGTTGGTTACATTTGCTGCCTTTGACCTGGTGACTCGAGTGGGAGCTGGCTCATAAAGTTCCAGCATCCTCTTTGACCGTCCTAGACACTACTAGGAAAAGGCTTATAGCCGCACTTCTTACCGCCGGCGAGTCCAATTTAAAGATGCCGGCGGTAAATTACCACCGGCGAGTTGAAATGAGGTTGCCAGGGGTAGTGCCGTTACCGCTGGCGAATTGGAGTTGGAAATGCTAGCGGTAAGGTGGGCCGAGAGCACCCAGATGGACCTTGCTTTACCGCCGCGAGTTTGACTCGAAAATGCCGGGGGTAAGTTCACTACCGCCGGCGAATTTGTCTCGAAAATGCTAGAGGTAAAGTATGCTGGCATGGGCCGCGAGCCCGTGAATGGTCCACACGTTATGGCCGGCGAATTTAAGCCATGTTCGCCGGGGGTATATCGCCTATCCCTTCCTCGTTCCTGCTCCTCCTCACCACTCATTCTCTCCTTATCGTTCTCCCGAGATCCGCCCGTGGCCACCCGACGACGCCCCTTTCCCCTCCCCTTTCAGCCACGTCGTCTCCTGAGCCGCCACCCGATTCAGCCATGTCGTCCGCGCCGCCACCCGGCATCTCCTCCTCGCAAATCGTCCCCCGATCCAGCCATGTCGTCCGCGCCGCCCGCCCAGCAATCGAAGCCCTCCTACCACCGCCGCCATCCCAACTCCGGGCCGAGGCAGCAGCAGCGCTACGTCCCCAAATCCGCCGCCCCTCCCGCTCCTAAACCCTCGCCCCCACCATCGCTCACCACCGCCCTCCGATCGTCGGCCGCCCCGTCCGCATCTGGCGCCGGCGGCAGCAGTAGCGCCGATGGGTTCGTGGCTTACCTGCCGCACGACGAGGCGGTCGCGGCCGGGCTTGGCGGCCTCGACGCCCAGGAGTCGCAGGTCGTCGTCGACCTCCTCAAAGACACGCTCGCGTCGCTCCTCCGTACCAAGCCTCGCGAGTTCTGGCGCCAGGGTAACCGCAGAACTCCTATTTTACATTAGTTGAAAACCAGAAACCTTAGTTCTCAGATTGGGACCCTGAGTAGATAATAACCTGGGAGCTTGACCTGTTAAGTAGAGTAGTATCTTACTTGTACTATTTTTGTGTGCAATGAATTGAGCTCCTGACTTAATTATAGGATGCGGAATCTGGCTATTATGTTTCATACTACCTGTGCTTAATTTGGGCTTGTATGTTTATCTTGTCTAGTTTGGTTGCGGCAGGCCTCTTTTTTAGAAGCATGCCGTCTGATGTTTGGCAGACCGGCGGTTCTGTAGATGCTAATGGTAGAATAACAGAAAATCAGCTTATGAAGAGATGGGGCAGTGAGACCAATTAATCACTAACCATAGCATCGAGGTTTGCGGAGAGGGCGAGGGTGGCTGTGAATCCGATAGGGAGGAGGCTGTTCGAGGTTATGGAGGCCAAGCACAACAACCTGTGTGTTGCTGCGGATGTTCAGACAGCAAAACAATTGCTTGAGCTCGCCAACAAGGTACAAAAGTCATAAGCAACTTGCATTTTGTTAGTGTTCATGAGCAGATGGGTTAGTTAGACACTTGAATTAAATCACGTCAGCAAGTCACTTGTCATTTTGGATGATACTGGCTTATAAGTTATACTGCTGCTATCCATGGTGTTAATAAGCAGGAAGATTGTCCTTAAAAAGCAGCAGTGTCTGCCATTCATTGTGTTAATAAGCATGTGTTCATAAGCAGGAAGACTTTATAGCTTGTTAGTATAATATAAAAATCAAGATGCTTTTGTTTTGCATTCGTTGTTTGATTACAAGCATATTGTTGGTTATGGTAAACTGCACTAGATGCCAGAACTCATTTTTTGTAAACTTGTTTCGCTGTTCCAAATGAACTGCATGACTTATGTATTACTAGCTGATTAGTCAAGTACCAATTTTATCATTTTCCGTTTTGAGAGATGTTCACTGAATCCTAGAGTACCAAATCTATCATTTTCTTGTATTATTTTAGTCACTAAAAATTGAAATGAAATTGCCAATTTCATACTGCTCATGTTTTTCTCATTAACACTAGTTCTAACTCATGGAATTCTTTTATGTGATTTATTTCTTTGGTTGAACTAAACAAACAATAATGATACTTTCATGTGTAGGGAGCTCGGCTTCGGAGTCCGAGCACGCAGGAGGAGGAGCTGGCTGGTGGCGATTCAGCGAGTAGGCTGGCCGGCAGCGGAGAAGCGAGAAGCCTGGTGAACTTGTATCTATTTGTGTAATATTTGCTAGTTGGAGATGAAGTTTGAACCATATGGTCGACTTTCTACACTTGTGTTATTGATGCATGCATGTTATGAATATTTGGTTACTTTCTATATCTGTTGTGTTACTGATGTGTATCTTATGCTGGTATTTCTCTGTATATTTTGTGTATATACTGTGTATTATGGTGTACAGTGTAATTCGAGATTTTTTTTTTTGGTTCATGTTATTATTACCCCTGGTGATTTTTTAGTATTACCCCTGGCTAGAACGTAAGTGCCAGCGATACACAAAGTTACCCCCGGCGAATAGGCTAGGTGCCGGCGGTAACAAATACCGCTGGCGAATTGGAGAAGGTGCCAGCGATAAGTAGGAGTTACCGCCGGCGAACACGAAAGCGCCGGGGATAACAACTTACCACCGGCGAGGTGATCGCCGGCGAATACAAAAACGCCGGCGGTAGGGGTTTTTGGTGCGCCGGCGGTAAGTGATTTTGTAGTAGTGAGAGGTACAAAAAACACTCTTGATGGATCCATTGTAGTAGCTGTTTCTTGGCTCTTCCTCCTTGAGCTTGTCTTCTTAACAACACCCTTCTTCTACTTCTTAACACCACTCTTCTTCCTCATAGAAACCTTCTGGGTCTCGCATAATTAGCAAGGAAAGCGGAATTAGATCACAAATTATTTTTTTTTTTGGAAGAATCCCATCCGCTAGAAATGTTTTATTTTGTTTCGTTCCCGTTCTTCATTTCCTTATTACCAACACCAGCACATGCCCACACCCAAGCTTTGAATTCATCGACAATCCTCTGAACAAGAGATGCAATCATGTAACTAGAAATGGATAGATACAAGAAGATCTTCAGATGTTGATGAGTAGTCATCGACGCCGCCAAGAGATACCTCCTTATTCTGTCGAGGGTGGCGACCGGAGGTCATGGTCACTGTTAGTAGCACGTCTGATGTACTAGCACTATGAGAAGTGGCGGACATGGAGATGGGAGCGTGTGACGGTTGCACCGTAGCTGCTTGACTGTTAGAAATAAACCACCTTACCATCATGTTTGTGTTGAGTCCATAGGTTCACATGTTCGTGCTGGTGTCTGCGTCGTTGTTTAGGTCGCGTTTGGATGCTGGTTTGGCCGCGTTTGAGTTCAGTTGCGTTGAGTCGGTTTGTGGATGGGTCTTCGATCGTGCGGGGATGGAGACGGGATGCATGCAGCAGGCATGGCGCGCGGTTAAGATGGAATGCACGCGGGTCTCGCGGGTCTCTGCCGGAATTGACATCGGGGACTAGCATCGAACACCTTGCGGCCCGCTTTGGTATGACGGCGGCGTCCGAGAGAGGACAGAGGAGAGCGTCCACGAGCGCGAGACACACGGCCCGCGTCCACGTGCGCCACCACCTCCTGCGCACACATCATTGGTCTGGTCTCATGCTGCCATGCATAATGCAATCTGAACCGGGATCGGTGCTCATGCTGTTTCGCGCCCGGATCGGAATCCTGCACAGCCACCGTTTCCTTGTGTATATATATACTCCGGACTTCAATAGTACTACGTACGTGTTGGTGTTGGCCTGTTGGGCATCGATCTCAGCTGTTCGTCCCGATCGCGGAGTAGACAGACTGCCAACACGCACGGACAAGCACGGCCGGCGACGCCATGACGCCCGAGGAAGCGATGCAGCGTCTCGAGGCGCTGGGCGACCTGCTAGCCACCATCACCCAGGGCTTGGCCGAGGAGGAGCAGGCCGGCGCGGCGGGAGCCGATCACCCAGCTGACGACCAGTCTCTGGCTCGGCTCTGCAGGCTTACGCGGCTCATGGGCGACATCGCCGCTGAGGAGAAGCTTCTCCGGCTTGCCATCGACCGCTTGGCTGCAGGAGGCACGAGACCCACGAGGAACCGCAAGCCCAACTCTCGCTACCCCGCTGCTGATTGGACGTCTTCTTCGCCCACTGCGGACAATGGCGCCACGGCAAAACCGCAAAACCACGGCGGCCCTTCGCTACCTCCTGATCACAGCCATCAAACATTGTCATCCACTCAACCGGATGAATGATACAACAAGCTACTACTCCCTCCGTTCAGATTAAATTGACGTGCGTGGTGTAGAGGGAATAGCTTGTGTAAGTGTGAGTGGTGCGTCGATTAAACATGTACATAGGGAGTAAATCCGTTCCAAACTAATTATCGCATTTTTTGATATAGTTGTATGTAGACGCATTTTATACCGTATCTAAAGTTCTATACAAAGTTGTGACAATTATTTTAGAACAGGCGAGGTATATAAGGATAGCATTACCCATGTATTTATTTGAGAGGAGGGCAAGAACTATGTAGGCATGATCCAACAAGCTAATTCACAGGATTTCAACAATTCATAAAATCAACATTTAAACAACCTGGATGTACCTTTTTTATAATGTGCATGAGCATTTATAAAATGTATAATTCTGATATAACCGGCTTCCTTGAACCAACTTCCATTCAAGATATCCAAGCAAGATTTATATGCAGTGTTCAGCTTAAAGGGAGACAAAATATTGCAGGAATAATTGAATGTACTAAATAAATGTTGCAAGCCACACGCACTAGGTAACATAACATTCCTAGACTCCTCCTTATCAGTTGACTGCTAGCTATGAGCCTACCAGCAAGGTAATGAACTAGTGCGAGTACTACGTGTGACAATCACAACATAATCATATAAATCTATTACTAGTATAAAGCAAAATCCCATTAGAGGATCATTTAAGTTGTTTATCTCAACATGCAAGCTATCCACATCATTCATTCAATTAGCCATCCAATTGTCCATGTCATTCTCCACTAATATTCATTAATACTCTACATGTAAGCCACATCATCTATTTTTTAAGCTATCTAATTATCCACATCATCAATTTTTAGCCACCAACTACATAACCATTTTAAGTAAGTTTTTTTAAGTTAGCCACTTGACTATTTACGCCAATTAAATCCTGCATGTTCGTACAAATAACATCCTATTCCAATCAACTTATATCCTTTTGTGTTTTACAAAATAGAGTTATCGGAGAAATTTCCGCTGCAACACACGGGGTATCCTTCTAGTAAACATAAGTTACTATTCACTGCTTATGGATAAAGATTTCCAGATAACAAACTATCTATAAAGATCAAACCGTGTTTATGGATAAGATTCCAAGATAACTATCTATCTATAAAGATCAAAATACTGGCTAACCAATTAAACAAACCACGGCAATCAACAACAATTAGGGGTTATGTCTTATCTATTTAGTCGTTAATCACTATGAGTGTTATGCAATTCAATTTCAAAGAATTTCAACATCTCCTGTATAGTAAACAAATGAACAACCTAGATGTTCCACTTTATAATGTTCCTGAGCATTTATACGATGTATAATTTTGATATAACTGGCTTCCTTGAATCAAATTCAGTTCAAGATATCCAAGCAACATTTAAATGCAGTGGTCACTAAAGAGAGACAAAATGTTCCAAGTGTAACTTAAAATTCCTACAACCTCCTTATAAGTTGACTAGTAGCTACGAGCCTACCAGCTAGGTGATGAACTATGTGACACTCACAACATAATCATCCAGACAACACAAGTTAGTATTCACCGTTTTTTTTGTTAGTTCCCTACATGTGGATTAAATTTATATGAAGATTTGAAACATTTAGAATAAAATTATGTAAACATTGACCGCAAATCTGCACTTGTAGGTCTTCTGCAAATTACTCTATACACTTTAATTGAATGCTAGAGTTTTTCACGTAAACATTACCCTATATTCCTCTGTATATCCTTTAGTTCAACATTCACCCCAAAAAAGGAGTTAATCTCATTTGTATCCCCTATTTTGACATTTGTGACAAGGATTACCCCAAATTTTCTCTGCTAGCCACTTTTTACGCCCTATTTTGCAACTTCGTGCAGATTTTATCAGTTTTTTTTTGCGAAAATTCCACCGACCTATTAATAATCATCAACAATAGTGCAAATAGCTTAAAAAGTAATTAAAATTTAACTAGGTACTTGAACCACCTAGCGACCACTACAAACACTAGCACGGGCTGAAGGCGCGCCGCCGTCCTCACATCTCCATTACCGGAGTTAGGCAAAGCTTGTCGTATTAGAGCTTATTGTAGTAGACAACAACCATCGCCAATGATGACAACTGTAGATCGGAAGAGATTGACATGAAACCATACCAACGAACATGAAAACCGACCGGATCCCTGGAGATCCACCGGGCACACGATTCCACGCGCCCTGCGTCAGTGCTAGACGCACCACCGGAGAGAGGATAAGACGGAGAGGATATTATTCTGACTTCAAAATGTAGCCGACGCCTCAACATCTAAAAAAAGATACTAAAAAACAACTTACAAAAAGAACGAAAACTCCCCGCCGGCGAGAGACCGTGGTCCGCCATACCTGCAAAGCCCCAAAGCCGCTGGAGGCAGAGCGGACCAGCGGTATCGTTGATGAGGTGGACGAAATCCTAGATTGGTTTTGTGGCGGAGCCGCCTCCTGATCCTCAAACAAGATATTCATCCATTGCTTTATTATGGACCTACTCTCAGCCTACATGCTAGTGCCAGGTCGTTTACGCATTGTACAAAAAGTACGTGCATGGTTTATTTTCGTGGCATGACACATATGAGCCAAGATTTAAGTTGACCATAGTGGAATTTTGTTTCGGGGGCAAACCTAGCACATATTTAAAAATATGGAGTAAATATCATAATAGGGAATAAAAAAAGAATTAACTAAAAAAAAGAAACGGTACTCTCCGTGGAGACATTGCTAATATAACACCACAAGTCCGCAATTTCAACAGACAATTTCAAGTGAGAATTGGAATTGGTGTTCATTTACTGAATGATTTGAAGGTTTTGACTCCCTCTTCCCTTCTCCTATAACATGTCATGCATACTTTTCCGTGCAAGTTAAATTTTACAAAGTTTGAGCAAAAATATAGAAAACAATACGAACATCTATGATACCGAATATATATAATATAAAACTATATTTTATAACGATTCTAATAATATTAATATGACATGGTACATGTTTATATTTTTATCAATATACATGATTAAATTTTATAAACTTTGAATCTAACTAAAATTTATATGCACTGTGAGCACGAGGGGTTATGATTTAAGCTTATAATTTTCCAAAGAAAATCAAGCCGGCACACCTATCCGAGCATCAAGCAGGCTGTCAGCGCTGATTCTGTATATTTTGCTTGATGTAATTTCTTGTTATCTGATTAGTAATTTCTTGTTATCTGATTAGTGATCTTTTTGCGAAACAAAGTATAGGCATAGGCGGTTACTAATAAGTAGGTACACCCACCTCTATGCATGTAGGCACGCACACCCTACCTATAAGCACCTTAGGCTGGTGCCAACGCGGGCGGTACCGCCCGCCCGGAGGCGAGAGCGGGGCGAGAGGCAGGCGAGACGGCAGCGCGGGGCGGTGGATCCACCGCCGAGACGCCCGCTCGCACTTCAAGCGCGGAGAGGGAGGCGGAAGCGGGGGTGAAGAAGCGGGGAGCGACACGGCGGGTGGGGGCGGTAGCGGGGCAAGAGCGGGTGGCGCGATTTGATTCGTCCACGTCAGCAAGCCGTTGGGTGATGTAGAGGAGAGAGAAGTGAGAGCTGGGACTATAGCCCGTGCACTGGCACCGTGGGATGAGAGTGGAATGAGAGTGAGGGTAAAAGCTGACGTGGCGAGGTTATAACCTATGATGCATTGACACCAGCCATAAAAAGACTTGATCCAGCCAATCTTGCGATTGATGAAGTCGCTACATGTGTCTCGCTATTGATGAAACCTCGTCACCTCCCACCTCTTGAACAATGAGTGACTGGTGGCCGTGCAGTGAGTGTTCCGTCCGTTGGAAAACAGAAACCAGTATTCCACGAACCTTGTTCGAACACGTAAAACATAGTCAGGAACAGTTTTCCGTAAACCTGGATGAAAAGCAGTAACATCTGTACCCGCCTTCATGTCGTCTAGCCCAGTTAGCCGGCACACGGGCTCCCACCACCACACGCACGGCCGGCCGCACGCGCGCACGTCATCCCACCCACCCGTGCGAGCCAGCCGCTGCTCTTCCCGGCGGCCGTAGCGAGCCGTCCGCCGGCGGAGACCTCGCCAGTTATATGTTCCTCCCCCGCCTGCTCCCCGCGCACCGCCTCCTCGCCGGCGGCACCCTCCCCCTCCTCCTCCCCCGCCGCAGCCTCCTCGCGCTCCGTCCGGCCGCCCGTGCCGTCGCCATGTCCTCCTCCTCCTCAGCCGCGGCGGCGCCCCCCGCCCGTGCCCGCAGGGCCCCACTGCGCGGCGTGGTGTTCGACATGGACGGGACCCTGACGGTGCCCGTCATCGACTTCCCGGCCATGTACCGGGAGGTGCTCGGCGGGGAGGCGGCCTACGCGGCGGCGCGCGCGGCGGGCGGGGGCGCCGTCGACATCCTCCACTGCATCGAGTCCTGGGGCCCCGACGAGCAGCGCCGCGCCTACGAGGCCATCGCCCGGTTCGAGCGCGACGGCCTCGACCGCCTCCAGATCATGCCCGGTGAGCGAGCCCCTCCCCATCGCGTTCCCCCTAAAGCGTTGGGTTCTAATTTCGAAGAGCAAGAGCTGTCCTGCTCTGGTTCGCGTTTGCTTACCGTGGTGTGACGGTGCTTGCGACTTGCAGGGGCCGCCGAGCTCTGCGGGTTCCTCGACGCCAGGCAGATCAGGTGATTGATTGTTTGTGTAGCAGAAATCTAGCTCAATTTTGCATACTACATGGTATGCTTAGCCCAGCTAGTGTATGGTCCACAGCCGCACTTGTGATTTTAGAGTTGATTTAGTGCAGTGCAGTTAGTCTCATGCAGTTGCTTCAAACTTGGTTGATCCCATCGTCTAGGGATTTGCTGTTTGAATAGTGCACTAGTGAATGATATATGTAAGTGCCAACATTTCAGAAAGTTAGACAAGTCATTTTCGGATGACAGGGGGAGTGCACTGTAGGTTATAATTGTATGGCTCGAAATTTGATCTGCAATTTCGACTCCATCGCCTGGCCGTTCCTCTTTGAGGCTCTGCGCCAGTATGGGTTCGGTAACCGCTTCCTCGAGTGGCTGGCCATCTTGCTGTCCTCCGCGAGTACGCGGGTGCTCATCAACGGCGCACCCGGCCCAGCAATTTGGCATATGAGAGGGCTAAGGCAGGGCGACCCCCTTTCGCCGCAGCTCTTCGTCCTCGCTGTTGACACTCTGGGGAAGCTGTTCAAGCGCGCCGTCGAGCTTCGCGTCCTAGGGCAACTACACCCGCGGAAAGAGATGCCCACGATCTCGCTATATGCTGATGACGTGATCCTCTTCTGCCATCCCACGCCTGAGGAGGTTGTGGCTGTCAAGGAAACGCTGAACCTGTTCGGCCGCGCCTCTGGCCTCCGCGTCAATTACACCAAGAGCACCGCGACTCTGATTCGATGCGCCCCCGAGGATGTGCACGCAGCCGTCCAGCAGCTGACCTGCCCGATCGTCGAGCTACCAATCACTTACCTTGGTATACCCCTGACCGTGAGGAAACCCACTGCTGCGCAATTGCAGCCCGTGGTCGACAGGGTCGCGGCGAAGCTCCCTACCTGGAAGGCAGGACTCATGGACAAGGCTGGCCGCCTGGCAATGGTCAAATCCGTCCTAGGCGCCATCCCGATCCACCAGCTACTGGTGATAGCCCCTGACAAAAAAACCATCAAGCTGATCGTCAAAATCCAGCGAGGTTTCCTTTGGGCTGGGCGAGCTGACGCCAAGGGTTGCCATTGTCACGTCAATTGGCAGCGGGTGGCGAGGCCGATCTCCCTTGGGGGCCTGGGCGTGCACGACCTGGAGCGCACGGGCCTCTCCCTGCGCTTGCGCTGTCTATGGCTGAGTCGCTCCGACTCTCGCCGTGCCTGGCATGATCTGGACCTACAGTTCACCGCCGATGAGCGCGCCCTGTTCTTCGCATCCACCACGATGCAGGTCGGGGACGGACGCAAGGCTTTATTCTGGGAGGACCGGTGGCTCAATGGACGGTCCATCGGCGAGATCGCGCCGCTGTTGTATGCTTGCATCCCCAAGCGCAGAAGGAAGCTCAGGACGGTGGCGGACGGCCTGCAGGGCCACGCCTGGGCACGAGACATCCATGGCACGCTCGGGCTCCACGAGATTGGGCAGTACCTCTTGATCTGGCAGGCCATTGACGGCACACAGCTCCACGACGCCCCGGACCAGCTGCTCTGGAAGTGGACGGCCAGCGGCAACTACTCTGCCAGCTCCGCTTACCTCGCCACGTTCCAGGGTTCCACCCTCTGCCCGGCGTGGAAACACATTTGGAAAGCTTGGGCGCCACCACGGGTCAAGTTCTTCCACTGGTTAGCGTGCAAAATCGATGCTGGACTGCCGACCGGCTGGCACGTCGAGGCTTGCAACACCACCCCCGCTGCCTATTATGCGATCAGGAACCCGAAACCATGCGGCACCTAGTCATCCACTGCCCTTTCGCCAAGCAAGTTTGGCTCGAGGCGTTGGCATGGTTGCGTTTGTCGTGCCGCACGCCACGGGACACGGACGATTCCATCTTCACTTGGCTGGTGGAAGCGAAGCAAGCGACACCCAAACCTCTCCGCAAAGGGCTTGGATCAGCAGTGCTGCTCCTGCCATGGATGATTTGGAAGCATAGAAACGACTGTGTATTTGAGGGGGCACGGCCATCTGTGCATGACCTGATGTCCAAAGTCAAGGAAGAGGCATCCCTCTGGGCTAAGGCGGGTGCTATGGGGCTTAGGGTAGCGTTGCCGGCGACCTGGGATGTGCACTAAGTAGCTGGGTATGTATGATGTATGCTGCCTCCTAGGAGGATTGTAAACAGACTATCTTTTCAATGAAATGAGAAGCAAAGGTCCTTTGCCTTTTCTCGAAAAAATTCCATTCCGTGCTAACTGCTAGCTAAGTTTGCTATCACAAATTCAGTCACAATACACAGTTGTCTGTTTGCGTAACATTCTACCTCGTTCAGAAACTTCGTTTTTCAAGCGATCAGTAGGTCTTGCCCTGTCTACTTTCTGACGCAACCGCCTTACTCAGGGATTCCCTTGCATCATTGCATGTAGTAATCCAGTGGCTGAAGTCATAAATATTATTAAGTAACAAAGTAGTGCATTTTTATTATCGATTGGGTTTTGAACTAGATCACTAATTGGGACTCTGCGACTGGCTTCTTAGTGCCACCAATCTAGTGATCAGAAAGAAGCATCCTATCCTAGCACCAGGTGCCTTACTAGCTTGTTGTGTGCTTGTGTATACCACACACTGTTGCTTCGTTTGACATGTGTCATTGAGTTCGTTTACTAGCATTTGTGTGTAATTGTGAAAACATGCCTGACTAGTGGTACATAAATAACTGCAGTTGCAGTGGCATCTATCCATAATTAATTTACTCTATTAGATTTGAGATATTTATGCGGCTACTGATTCCTACCCTGGATATTATGCAGGAGGGGTTTAATCACACGCAATGTGAAGGGAGCTGTCGATTTGTTTCACCAAAGGTTTGGTGTAAGTTTTTGGACTGTACTTATTCTGATCATCTAGTGGTTATGCTTGTCGGATGATATCCATTGCTCTTAAATATGTATAATGCTGTGATATACTTTGGTCCCTTGCACCATTCTGAACATACAAATCCTTGTCGTATAGTATGGCTGCATATTCAAATTTATAAAATTATGACGTGGCTGTAAACTCTGCATAATAATTTTTTCAGTAATATTCATTTGTACTTTACATTGATCGAACTTGATTTGTTGCCAATCATTCTATTGTTAAGGCGAAGTGGAAATAACATCCAACATTTGTAATAATGCCATTGGATATATGAAACTTATGCAGATGATGTTTGTGCCTGCATTGAGCAGAGAATTCCGCCCCTATAAGCCAGATCCAGCTCCATTGCTTCACATTTGCTCCACTTGGAAACTTCCACCAAACGAGGTGATCATGGTTGGGGACAGCCTCAAGGATGATGTGAGCATTCTTCATCTCAATCTGAAGTCTAGCATATAAATCATTTCTATACAGTATCTTCGTAGCATGATTTCAGTTATCAAGACAAACCAATTAGGATTCCTGTATAGTATAAATATTATTGTTTAAATTCCTTAAAGTTAACCTGAGTCTCCACATTAAGCTATAGTTCCCTTCTGCCATCTTGTAAAAGAAGTTAAGAGTTGTATCGTAGTCATGAATGAATAGACATTATGCTCCTACTGTTTTGATAAAGGCCACATAACTATATTTTTTCCATAAACTGGAGTCAGCTTTTGTGAACCTTTTTTCTTCTTACGACCTTGAAAAGGCCAGGTTCCACTTCCACTATCATCGAGATAATACAACAATTAAAACACTGTCTCCAGCATCCATTTTGCAACTTTTTTTTGGTAAATCTGCTTCAATAGTCTATGCCCACGTGCTTATTGGCTAAATATGTACTTCTGAAATTCATGTGCAGATTGTTTGTGGAAAGAGAGCTGGTGCTTTCACTTGCCTACTTGACGAAACAGGGCGATATGGCCCCCACGATTCTTTGCCTGAAGATGTTAAGCCTGACTTCATGGTTTCTTCACTCTCTGAAGTATTATCCGTGTTGGAGGAGCATTTCGATTTGGATCCGGTGTTGTGTGCTGACAGTAGAATCTGACATGAATGGTTTTGTAAGCTGTCTTCCGAGTGAGGAAACATGTTTGTACACCTTAATGTAATACGGTACATGTCGAGAAGTATCGGTCGGTTTATCTGAATACTAAAGCAGGTTGGAAGGTTATGACAGCCAGAAAAGAATTCCTTAGATTCTCTGCTTCAAACGCCGCTACTCCACCCTTGTTTGGACCTTGATAAAAGATTGGTTTGTTGACTTGGCGGCATTGTTAGCCTTTGATGATGTCCAGATTCTGGAGTAGTATGGTACTTACTCATGGTCATGGAGGAATGAGCAAATTCACTGGGTCGCTTGTTATGCTAGTATCATGGGAACTTTCGAACGAGCAGAATGCGAGGATTTTCAAGAACAAAAGGACCTTGCAAGCCACCGTCTTTGCTAGAATTAAGTTAGAAGCTAAATCTTGGATTCTTGCGGGTGCTATGCACTTGGGTCTTTTGATGTCTGGAGAGTAGATTTTGCTTTTAGTGGGTGGTTTGTAACCTAAACTAAGAACTTCTCTTTTTATTCAATGGATTAAGGTAAGTCTTTTGCCTTTGGTTTGAAAGAACAAAAACATGGCCGTGCCATACAGTGGCAGGCAGATCAGCTTCGTTGGTTGGAGGACAGTAGCTAGTCACATGAGATTCCAACTATAAATCATAACTAGTTCTTACAACGACTATCATAGTAGCGTGAGATAAATAGCGAAGTTAAGAAACCTTGCAGTGCCTTTCTCTCAGATAATAAAACTCACAGATGACACAAGGCACAACAAAAATCTGATGAGGATATCTGAAATAACTCTCATGCAACATCTCAGTTCAAAGGCAACTCAGTAGTTCAGCTAAGCAAAATAGAAATTGGGATACAATAGAAACTGGGATACAAAACATAAGAGCTGAGTCGGCAGACATGTTTAACGCTAAGACAACTCAGTAGTTCAACTAAGCAATAGAAACTGTGATACAAAACATAACAGTTGAATCGGCCCTTCTTCTTGGGCACCTGGGCTGATCCATGGAAGGATCAGCTGATCAGAAGAACCACCACCTCTTTTTGGGGGACTCATGTGATGAAGCTCCGTCGTAGTGATCCTTGACGGTCTTCACCACCTGCTGCTCAGTCTTCTTCATGGGCGACTCGTCCTCCACAGCCTTGGCAGTCTTCCCCTCCTTGGAATGCTTCTCATCTCCGTCCTTCTTCTTCATCTCCATCTTCTCAATTTTGACAAACACCTCATCAACGGAGTCAGTTTGCCACTGTTGCTTGACGTATGGCCCCACGAACGTAACGATGGCAAAGAGGCCAGTTATGCCTGTGCACACGATGCTGTAGGATAGGTGTGTAACAGCTGTAATGTGTTTCACATTTTGGGTCCTATCATGGAGAAACGAAACTCTTTCAGATTCATAACATGAGAAAACGAGGTAAGCAAGTTGATGCATTCTAAGCATGGATACACATATAGTACACACTCGCAGTTGCATGATTTTGACAGGCTATAAAACAATCTCAGTTGCCAACGCTGTTGGGCTGTTTCTAGAGCAGATGAGTGATCTTTGGATCGAATATGCGTTTAAAAATATTATTTATTTATACTAAACTTTTGTAACTTCTTGAAAAATTACAACCCTTTATCCCTACATATCATCTAAATATAATTGTTTTTCTATTTTAGTTAGAAAAAATAATCATGTCATAATACTACAATCTAGATGCAATCGTTTTACTGTCAAATTATAACTATGTCATCGAAATTGCACTTGTGCAAAATCTAAAAATATATTGTTTATAACAGAATTTGTTTTTGTCGTTTCTTTTACGACACCTCTTCTTAGATATGTTTAGTTAAACTATTCTTTCTTGATTAGAACAAAAAGAATAAAATCGCATGGTTCATATAAATTACAAATACATGTACATCTTCATATGTATTTTAGTTTTCCTTAAATATCATGAGCGATCTCTAAAGCTGATAGAGGATTCTCGAATACATGATTGTATATTTAATGTGTGAGTAAGCAAGTGAACATTTTGACTAGGAAAAAGGCGCCCTCGTTTTTCGAAGTCATTTCCATGGGCATGTGGTGAGTGGGGAGGACGCCTTTGGTCTTTCCCCCCTTTTCTTTGTGCGTAGATTTGAATAAAAACAACAAAATATTTCTTGAAATTTTGCGTAGATATAGTTTGATGTAAATTTTTTTCCATCAGCGGTCGCATGCAACTAGAAATCCCGGTTTACCGAAACATGACACCTATCGAAATTCATGTTTTTTTAATTTTTCGCTAAAACTAGATAACATAGCATATGGGCATCCCGAAGGATTTTATTTTTTAAATTTCCTATCATTTTCTTCTATTTTTCTGAAAACTAGAAAGGCGATCCACTCGGGTGTGTGTGGGGGTGTGGAGGGAAAGGTAGCCTCTGATTTTTGTGGTGTGGAGGGAAAGGTAGGGATCAGAGGGAGTAATAGATTTGAGATATTTATGCGGCTACTGATTCGTACCCTGGACATTATGCAGGAGGGGTTTAATCACCCGCAATGTGAAGGAAGCCGTCGATTTGTTTTGACCAAAGGTTTGGTAGTGTAGGTTTTTGGACTATACTTATTATGATCATCTAGTGGTTATGCTTGTTGAATGATATCCATTGCTCTTAAATATGTATAATTCTGTGATATATTTTGGTCGTATAGTATGGCTGGATATTAAAATTTATAAAATTATGACTTTTCTGTAAACTCTGCATAATGATTGTTCAGTAATATTCATGTGTACTTTACACTGACCGAACTTGATTTGTTGCCAATCATTCTATTGGTAAGGCTAAGTGGAAATAACATCCAAAATTTGTAATAATGCCATCATCTTCAATGTGTTTTTCGAGTTTTTCGAAACGGCAAAACCCCAGCCTCTGCATCAATTGATGCATACGGCCCATCTTCAATGTATTGATCTTGCATATACGGAACTTATGCAGATGATGTTTGTGCCTGCATTAAGCAGAGAATTCCGCCCCTATAAGCCAGATCCAGCTCCATTGCTTCATATCTGCTCCACTTGGAAACTCCCACCAAACGAGGTGATCATGGTTGGAGACAGACTCAAGGATGATGTGAGCATTCTTCATCTCAATCTGAAGTCTAGCATATAAAGGATTCCTACACAGTATGCTTCGTAGGATGATTTCAGTTATCAGGACAAACCAATTAAGATTCATGTATAGTATACATATTACTTCCTCCATTCGTGTTTAATTGACGCCGAGCATGAAGATATGCTTTACTAGCTATAGCATGTACTCCATGTCGATTAAAAAAGAAAAGAGGTGAAATTCTATTCGGCTCCCGGGTGCGTATGCTCCCTCTACTAAAAAATTATATTTTGAAATGTCGAAAAATTTGGACAAAAAATTCTACATGTACATCTTCATAATATACGTGCGTTCGTCAAGTTTTACTAAAAACCAATATTTTGTGTGGTCTATATAAAAAAGAGAAAGTTTATCTTGTGAAAAACATTATTTTTAGCACTGAATTTTGTCTTTTTTACACACGTCACATGATAAGTCAATTTTTTATGAAACGACTTTGTGAGCAAGTATCACGTGAAGATGTACGTGCGAACTTTTAGTTTCAAATTTTTTAAAATTTAAAATGTATGTAAGATGCATTTCAAAATATAGAGAGCATATGGACCCATGTTCCAAAACACCGCTCCCCTGTACTATTTTTTAAATTTCTTAAAGTTAACCCTAGTCTCCACAATAAGCTATACTTCCCTTCTGCCATCTTGTAAAAGAAGTTATGAATGAATAGAATTATGCTCCTGCTGCTTTGATCAAGGCCATATAACTGTATAAATTCCATAAACTGGAGTCAGTTTTTGTGAACCTTTTTTTTTCCTTACGACCTTGAAAAGGCCAGGTTCCGCTTCCACTATCATCGAGATAATGCAACAATTAAAACACTGTCTCCAGCATCCATTTTGCAATTTTTTTTTGGTGAATCTGCTTCAATAGTTTACGCGCACGTGCTTATTGGCTAAATATATACTTCTGAAATTCATGTGCAGATTGTTTGTGGAAAGAGAGTTGGTGCTTTCACTTGCCTACTTGACGAAACAGGGCGATATGGCCCCCATGATTCTTTGCCTGAAGATGTTAAGCCTGACTTCATGGTTTCTTCATTCTCTGAAGTATTATCCGTGTTGGAGGAGCATTTCGATTTGGATCCGGTGTTGTCGGCTGACAGTAGAATCTGACATGAATGTTTTGTAAGCTGTCTTCCGAGTGAGGAAACATGTTTGTACACCTTAATGTAATACGGTACATGTCGAGAAGTATCGGTCGGTTTATCTGAATACCAATGCAGGTTGGAAGGTTATGACAGCCAGAAAAGAATTCTTTAGATTCTTCGTGATGCAATTGTCTATTTTCTAATATTTACACACACACTGGCCACTAACCAACTAACTAGCACTATAGGCTGCGGCAAGTACATACAATACTCCGAGCTAAACAATTCTTTAGATTCTAACCGATACAACATGACCAAGATACACACGCACCATGAGACACACGCACACAACCAAGGAAGAAGCCAACGACTTTGTCCAGGACACACTTCCTTAGTGTACACACTGAATACATTTTTGCTTAGCTCTCACGGCTGGTTTCTCATTCATTTGCAAATGTTAACTAGCCATTACAAGATAAGATCCCACACCGGCCACTAACCAACTAACTAGCACGCTCACACACACTTGGTCAAGCCATTATCTTGATCCACTTTTCACATTTCACCGCACCACACTAGTTCAACACTTGTACAAACTCTTCTCAATGGCCACACCACCAGGCCAAACACCAAACACCACACACGCATGGAGCCACCCAGTGGCGGAGCGTGACCTGCAACCAAGGAAGGACCGACGTATAAGATAGTAGAAGGCCATGACTGAAGTATATGGGCCAAAGTAGTAATATGTGTCTAGCAGGGAGTATAAATGCTGAGATTTTATGTCTTAAATACACTGATAAAAGAGAACTTCAATTTGGAAAAGACCGGCCCAACGTCCGGTATGGTCTCCAAGAGGCTCCGCCCCTGGAGCCACCTAAACACTAACACGTTGACTTGCATGTAGGTACAAGATCACCATTATTGTATGTACTTGTCACATCCTATAGTGTTTTCTTAGACTTAGATGAAACTTAAACGTGGTGAACTCCTAACTAACAAGATTAGTTTCAACATGGGCCACACTTCACGTGATCACAGAGTGCATCGGAGGAACAGGTACCCGCGACACTCAGTGGCCAAAAAATCCGGTCTCCGCTTCGCGACGACCTTGACTGATTTCTTTCTTCTGTCCAATGGGAGAGCACCTTCAGTTTCTACCCGCGGAGCAGCAGTCGCAACTCTCCGCCATAAAAGCATCGGTCTCTCCCCTACCCCTCCTCATTCACCTCTTCCCGTCACAACAGATCATCTCAACACAACCCAAGTAAAAACCCCAGGCAATGGTGATGCATGCGGTGGTTGGTTTCTTCGGGGATAGGAGCGCGTCAGGAGACCATATATAGTTGCCAATAATATTTTTTTCTCCAATGCGTCAATGGAATCCAATAAAATCTTATTTGTACTAAATTTGTATACCTTTTAAAACTTACTTTCATCCTATTATAATCTTAGTGTGTAAAATTTTATGTTTACTTAGAATACATGGACAACTACACAACAACATTTCTAAACCTTAGTTATAGAGTTTTTTTTAATCCAATTGTAATGTATAGAACTCAAAATACTGCTCGTTAAATTTTATATTGTAATAAAGTTCTCCCTAAATTAACTCTGCACAATGGCATAAATTATAATGCATACATATGTATTCGTGTGTATGTAAGTATCCTTGTATAATCAACAACAACACAACTGATGAAGTAGTTTGCTCTCTTGTTGGATGCCATTAATTTTCATGTTGCTTGAATTGGATGGTCACATGTCTAAGTAGTATTATTAAATGACCTGCGAATATATCTTGAATTTTGTAGTAGGAGTATTTAGATTATATTGGAATGAAAGGTGGATATCTTAGTATGATTAAATTCCATCATAGGGACATGCTAGAAGAAAATCTTAGTATTAATTCTACGATATTATTATATAACATAATTATGGAAGCTTGTAGAGTATAATTTTTTATGTGGCTGATTAAGTTCAAAAATAAGTTGGAAGCAATAACTTGCTGGCGGGGCGGCTTGCGGCTGGCCTCTACGGAGCAAAAGTGAACAGTGGGAGCCAGCCGCTGCGCTTCCCGGAGGCCGGAGCGAGTCGTCCGCCTCCCCCTCCTCCTCCCCCGCCGCAGCCGCCTCGCGCTCCTGCCGGAGGCCCGCGCCGTCGCCATGTCCTCCTCCTCTTCCGCGGCGGCGGCGCCCCCCGCCCCCAGCCGCAGGGCACGCTACGCGGCGTGGTGTTCGACATGGACCTGGACGGGACGCTGACGGTGCCCGTCATCGACTTCCCGGCCATGTACCGGGAGGTGCTCGGCGGGGAGGCGGCCTACCCGGTGGCGCGTGCGGCGGGCGGGGGCGCCGTCGACATCCTCCACTGCATCGAGTCCTGGGGCCCCGACGAGCAGCGCCGCGCCTACGAGGCCATCGCCAGGTTCGAGCGCGACGGACTCCACCGCCTCCAGATCATGCCCGGTGAGCCCCCTCCCCATCGCGTTCCCCCCAAAGCCTTGGGTTCTCATTTCGAATAGCCCAGTCCATGATGTGCCCATGTTCCGGTTTGCTTACCGTGCTGTCACGGTGCTTGCGACTTGCAGGGGACGCCGAGCTCTGCGGGTCCCTCGACGCCAGGCAGATCAGGTGATTGCTTGTTTGTGTAGCAGAAATCTAGCTCAATTTTGCACACTACATGGTATGTTCAGTCAAGTTAGTGTATAGTCCACAGCTGCACTTGTGTTTTTAGGATTGATTTAGTGCAGTGCAGTTACAATATTTTCTGAACCTGCTAGGGAGCTAGTATCATGCAGTTGCTTCAAAGTTGGTGGATCCCATCGTCTAGGGATTTGCTGTTTGAATAGTGCACTAGTGAATGATATATGTACCAACATTTCAGAAAAGTTAGATAAGTCATTTTCGGATAAAGGGGGTTTGCACTGCAGGTTATGATTGTATGGCTCGGAATTTGATCTGCAATTCCATTCCGTGCTTACTGCTAGTTAAGTTCGCTATCACAAATTCAGTCGCAATACGCAGTTGTCTGTTTGCGTAACATTCCACCTCGTTCAGAAACTTCATTTTTCGAGCGATCAGTAGGTCTTGCCCTGTCAACTTTCTGAGGCAACCGCCTTACTGATGGATTCCCTTGCATCATTGCATGGAGTAATCCAGTGGCTGAAGCCATAAATATTGTTAAGTAACAAAATAATGCATTTTTATTATCAATTGGGTTTGAACTAGATCACTAATTGGGATTCTGCGGCTGGCTTCTTGGTGCCACCAATCTAGTGATCAGAAAGAAGCATCCTATCCTAGCACCAGGTGCCTTACTAGCTTGTTGTGTGCTTGTGTATACCACACACTGTTGCGTTGTTTGACATGTGCCATTGAGTTTGTTTACTAGCATGTGTGTGTTATTGTGAAAACATGCCAGACTAGTGGTGCATAAATAACTGCAGCTGTAGTGGCATCTCTCCATAATTAATTTACTCTATTAGATTTGAGATATTTATGCGGCCTACCCTGGACTTTATGCAGGAGGGGTTTAATCACCCACAATGTGAAGGAAGCTGTCGATTTGTTTCACCAAAGATTTGGTGTAAGTTTTTGGACTGTACTTATTCTGATCATCTAGTGGTTATGCTTGTCGGATGATATCCATTGTTCTTAAATATGTATAATTCTGTGATATATTTCGGTCCCTTGCACCATTCCAAACATACAAATCCTTGTTGTATAGTATGGCTGGATATTCAAATTTATAAAAGTATGGCGATGCTGTAAACTCTGCATAATAATTTTTCAGTAATATTCATTTGTACTTTACATTGATCGAACTTGATTTGTTGCCAATCATTCTATTGTTAAGGCAAAGTGGAAATAACATCCAAAATTTGTAATAATGCCATCATCTTCAATGTATTGATCTTGGATATATGAAACTTATGCAGATGATGTTTGTGCCTGCATTAAGCAGAGAATTCCGCCCCTATAAGCCAGATCCAGCTCCATTGCTTCACATTTGCTCCACTTGGAAACTTCCACCAAACGAGGTGATCCTGGTTGGGGACAGCCCCAAGGATGATGTGAGCATTCTTCATCTTAATCTGAAGTCTAGTATATAAAGGATTTCTATACAGTATGCTTCGTAGCATGATTTCAGTTATCAAGACAAAGCAATTAGGATTCCTGTATGGTATAAATATTATTGTTTAAATTCCTTAACGTTAACCTGAGTCTCCACAATAAGCTATAGTTCCCTTCTGCCATCTTATAAAAGAAGTTCAGAATTGTATCGTAGTGATGAATGAATAAGAATTATGCTCCTGCTGCTTTGACAAAGGCCACCCAATTATTTTTTCCATAAACTGGAATCAGCTTTTGTGAACCTTTTTTTCCCTTACGACCTTGAAAAGGCCAGGTTCCACTATCATTGAGATAATGGAACAATTAAACCACCGCTGCAAGCATCTATTTTGCAACATTTTTGGTGAATCTTAAAGCTGCTTCAATAGTTCATGCGCATGTGCTTATTGGCTCAATATATACTTCTGAAATTCATGTGCAGATTGTTTGTGGAAAGAGAGCTGGTGCTTTCACTTGCCTACTCGACGGAACAGGGCGATATGGCCCCCACGATTCTTTGCCTGAAGATGTTAAGCCTGACTTCATGGTGTCTTCACTCTCTGAAGTATTATCCGTGTTGGAGGAGCATTTCGATTTGGATCTGGTGTTGTCAGCTGACAGTAGGATCTGACATGAATGGTTTTGTAAGCTGTGCTTGGAGTGAGGAAACATGTTTCTAGACCTTAATGTAATACGGTACATGTCGAGAAGTATCGGTTGGTTTATCTCAATTCCAATGCAGGTTGGAAGGTTATGACAGCCAAAAATAATTCCATAGATTTTCTTCATGATAAAGTTGTCTAATTTGTAATGTCTAGCTGGTATGCGTTCATGCCTATAGCTGCTACTTGAGATGTTACCGATACTGGTGCAGCTCACGAGTCACATTAGTACATTGGACTGTTGGGCTTTATTATTACTGCATCATCAAGATCACCACACACTCCTCTCAGGCCTCGTTCCTTACCACACCCTGACATTTCTGACCAGCATAGTGTAAACATACATCTAAAGTTTTAGAAATCCAAAACATCTATGGACAGAGATAGTAGATAGGATGCTACATCCTAATTTTTAGAAATCCAAAACATCCATGGACGATATCTCATCTCCGCTTCAAACTCCGCTACTCCACCCTTGCTTGGACCTTCATAAAAGATTGGTTTGGGCTGCAAATCTTTGACCTGGCGACATTGCTAGCCTTCGATGATGTCCAATCTTCTGGAGTAGTATGGTACTTACTCATGGAGGAAGGAGCAAATTCACTGCGTCGCTTGTTATGCTAGTATCATGGGAACTTTCGAACGTGCAGAATGCGAGGATTTTCAAGAACAAAATGACCTTGCAAACCACCATCTTTGCTAGAATTAAGTTAGAAGCTAAATCTTGGATTCTTGCGGGTGCTAAGCACTTGGGTCTTTTGATGTCGGGAGAGTAGATTTTTCTTTCGGTGGGTGGCTTGTAACCTAAACTAAGAACTTCTCCTTTTCATATTCAATGAATTAAGGTAAGTCTTTTGCCTTTCTTTCGAAAGAAAAAAAAAACATGGCCGTGCCATACAGTGGCAGGCAGACCAGCTTCGTTGGTTGGAGGACAGTAGCTAGTCACATGAGATTCCAGCTATAAATCATAACTAGTTCTTGCAACGACTATCATAGTAGTGTGAGATAAATAGCGAAGTTAAGAAACCATGCAGCTGAGATAATAAAACTCACAGATGACACAAGACACAAATTAGACTCTCCAAACCCGAGATGAATATGCATGAGATGATAAGATGTTCAATATTCGCACCTTAACAACTTAGATGAAAAAAAAGATCCAGCAACCTAGAGAGCGAAACATAACCTATGTTTTCTTTGTGCATGATTCACACGCTGCCAATTCAGTTTTCACACACACACACACACATAGCATCATTTTGATGACAGATGTTATCTAACTCACAACCAAAACATATATAAACACCATACACAATCTCAGAGTAACATCAACGTGCATTCATATTCAAACCAAGACATAAATAACGCTAATAAAACAGAACATCTCAGTTGAAAAGGATAATCAAATAGTTCAGCTAAGCCAACAGAAGGCTGACCAGCATATGTGAACGTAGACAAAAATAACGCTCATGTAACAGAACATCTCAGTTCAAAGGATAATGATCTGAACGCATACATAAATAACGCGAAGGCAATAGAATATCTCAGTTCAAAAGACCAATAAAATAGTTCAGCTAAGCCTAATAAGGAACCGAAGTCTGACCAACATATCTGAACGCGGAAATAGGAAGTGTGATACAAAATAGAACAAGTGAATCGGCCCTTCTTCTGCTTGGGCACCTTGGCTGATCCAGATCAGAAGAGCCAACACTTCGTCTGGGGGGACTCATCTGAAGCTCTAGCCTTGGCCTTGTCCACCACCGGCTCGGTATTCTTCATGGGTGACTCGTCTGGAGCTCCCTTCATCTCCACAGCCTTGGCAGTCTTCCCCTCCATGGAAGGCTCCTCTTCTTCATCCTTCCTCTTCATCTCAAGTTTGGCAAACACCTCAATCAACAGTGTGTTGCTTGACGTATTACCCCACGAAAGTAAGGATTATAAAGAGGCCAGTTATGCCTGAGAAGATGATGTTGTAGAATAACTTTATAATGGCTGCAATGTTTCTCAAATGTTCAGCCCTATCATGGAGAAACGAAACTCGTTCAGTGTCATATGATTAGGAAACGAGCTAAGAAAGTTCAAGTATCCCTAGTTAAGCATGGATACATAGCATAATTGCATGATTTTAAGAGGCTACCCAACAATCTGATTCCAAATAGAGTGAAACTACGGTGAGGGTTAATTCAGATGTTCACTATAAAGACAAGAAACAAGAGAGATAGTACGGATGAGATTTGAAGGTCTTACGCTAATTGCATCTTGAGGTCAGCGTTCTCCTTGACCAACTCCACCTTTGCTCCATGATGCTAGACGAGATGAACCATAATCGTGGATATTTAATTGATTCATCTATTTCTAACCTTATTTCTCGGAAGCATGAATAGCATCCTATAATAACTTCTTTGTACTAAAGTTTTATAATTTTTTGAATTTATTTTTTAACCTACTATAGTCTTCGTGAATACAATTTTTCTTTTTTACTTAAAATGCATGGACAACCACATAGCAACATTTCTAAATCTTAGTTATAGTGTTTTATCTAATTGTAATGTATACCACTCAAAATATTTCTTGTGCAAAATTAATTCTCCACAATGGCATAAATAATAGTCTATATATATATGAATTGGTGTGTATGTAAGTATCCTTGTATACTCCCTTTGTTCTAGATTAATCTACATTCTAGAATTATATTTTTGTTCCAGATCGACCATGACGGTGCCCGTCATCGACTTCCCGGCCATGTACCGCGAGGTGCTCGGCGGGGAGGCGGCCTACGCTGCGGGCGGGGGCGCCGTCGACATACTCCATTGCGTCGAGTCTTGGGCCCCTAACGAGCAGCACCGCGCCTACGAGGCCATCACCGGGTTCAAGCGCGACGGCCTCGACCTCCTCCAGATTAAGGGTGGCAATTTTACCCATAGATACGGATACCCGCGGGTATCGTACCCGCATGGGCAGGGGTACACTTTTATGTCCATGGATAATACTCGTACCCTACCCATTAAATCATGGGTAGGGCACGAGTATAGCCTCATACCTACGGCTATACTTATACCATGCTTGTTTATTGTAAATTTTTACGTGATATGTCTATTTTTGTTGACTTATGAGTTAGAATATAAGAATGTAATTTTTATAATTTGTTAATTGTTATGTACTCAACTACCATTTATTGAGTTGAGATAATTCAGTTTTTAATCAAATTTGTTATCGATAATAAATTTATAATTGCAGTGACTTGTGTACAATTTAACCTACCCACCGGATATCTAATGAGCACGGGTACCCACCAGATATAGGTATGGATAAAATATTACACACATGGTACAGGTATAGATAGAAGTGTATCCATTGACTATAGACGTATAAATATAATATTGCTCTACTCTACCTATACCTTACTCATTGCCATCCTTAATCCAGATCATACCCGGTGAGCGCGTTCCCCCACCTCAAGCGTTGGATTCTCATTTCGAAGAGTAGAGCGCGTCACGTGCTCTGGTTCCGGTTTGCTTACCGTGGCGTGACGGTGCTTGAGACTTGCAGGGGCCGCCGAGCTCTGCGGGTTCCTCGACGCCAGGCAGATCAGGTGATTGCTTTTCTGTGTAGCCGAAATCTAGCTCAATTTGCTCCCATGGTATATTGGTATGCTCAGTCCCATTAGTGAGACAATCCACTATGACTCTATTAGCTCAGCTGCACTTGTGGTTTTAGGATTGATTTAGTGCAGTTCCAATATTTTCCGAGCCTGCTAGGCTGGTAGTATCAGAGTTGCTTCAAAGTTGGTTGATCCTAAGTGCATCTCCAACGGGACGACACAACCAGATGTGATTGACTATTTACGTCCATACGATCAAAAAATGCGCATGCATCCTACTCTAGCGGGACGACGCATAGTGATCGGGCTGTTCGTGGAGAAGCAAACGTGATCCAAATATGCGGCACGTTTGCGTAGTGGCGGACATTGGGCTGTCGCGCCGAGCGTCCGCACGCTTCTCCGGGTCTGCTTGGCATCGAGCATAGGACTGTATCGAGGCATCGCTTCTGCAGCCGCCACTTCGGCGGTCATCGCTTCCGCGTATGCGTCTGCGCTGTAGCCTTCCCATCAATATCGTGGATGCCTCTTCTACAAGCGCACTGGCGGGTGGCGGCTGGACTTCTGCGCCGTCATCAATGACATCATGCCCCACGCGCGCCCAGCCTTAAAAGTCGACCGGCATCGTCTCTGCCATTGCCCACACCACCGACACCTCCACTCCCACCCCTCACCGTCGTGCGCCACCGCATAACTATAGAAAAGAAGAAACACGGCGCTGAGGCATCCGGAAGCGGCACTAAGAAGGCGGAGCAGACGAACAGGGTGCCGCTACCCGTCGAGGTGACGCGGCTCATGCACAAGAACTGGACACCGTGCGATGGCTGGCGGGACGTGCACCTGCCTGGAGGCGGCTGGCGGCTCAGCCACCTCCGGGTGTCTGTCCCGCATGTGCCTCTGTGCGAGCCATGCATGAGCGCCGAGATCCAGCGCAGGCGGCGGTACCTGCCGGCGGACCTCCGCGCTGATCCCGCCTTCGCCGTCGACTCCAACATCTGGCGCACCTGGCGCAAGATCGAGCACGATCCGAGGAGGCAGGCGGGCTTCCTCGGCGACAGGGACTTCCCGTTTGACCGGCCACTGCCGCCTCATCGTCGAACACGGCAACTGCCGGCGCCTCCACAGGACGACGAGGACAACGACGCGCTGGCCTACCACAACGAGGAGACCAAGGACGAGAGCAACGACTTCGTCGCTTGCATTTCCCATGAATGGCAGGCGGCCATAGCAGAGGGCTAGAAGTTCAAGTTCCTGGCGACGATGACATACGACGAGATCGAGAGGCTCAGTGTCCTTGTTTTTTTAGAGAAACAGGGCTCCAAACCCCAGCTCCAATTATATTAAAACCTTCCGACCAGCTACATCATTCTTTGTTTTTCACTACATACCAACATCATATCATACAACGCAAAATCAAGAACCAGATCCACAGATCACAAGATCACAACACTAGAAGTTTTAACTGACACACATCAAAGGCTAAAAATGAAACAGCTCCCAAACCAACAGCAAAAGCATCCCAGGCAGCAGCTTTTTCAGGGACGATCCAAGACTTTGAAGCCTGCACCGTCGCCCACCAGGATCCGATCATTTGCCTCTAGGGTCCTCGCCAGGTCTTCAGTCGTAATCAACATCGGCCCAAAACCCCTCATGTTGTTCATGTCACATACTTCCAGTGTCGATCTTGCCTTCTTCTGAGGCGTCAACCAGGCTCCGGCCACGACAGCAGCGGTGGCAGCCGAGCCAAAGTCTCCAACTTGCTCAGCAACAGTTTCAGCTCTTCTCTTCCTCCCTCCTTCAACAGGATTTCCCACTGAACACAGCTGCAACCATGCGTCTCCACATCCCCTGCATGCCAATCCATTGAGAACGATTGAAGACATGATCATTTCTGGTAATCCAGATAGTTCTCAACACAGCAGCAGAGATCATATTATACTTATTATTCTTTTTATTTTCATTCCAAAGAGATGCAATGTCAGTCATGCTTGAAATCTTAAGATTAAGACCCAAAGCTAAAACAGTTTCTTTCCAAAAATGGAAGCAACCACACATTCAAAGAAAAGATGTTGACATGATTCCAATTCATTGCAAAAAACACAAGTCAAATCATCAACACTTTGTCTCTTGACCAAGTTATCTCTAGTGAGCAACTTATTATGGAAAAGCAACCAAAGAAAGAAATGAATTTTTGGGGGGTACTTTAATTTTCCAAACACAGTGAATATCAACAGGCTCAATCCCTCCAAAGTTAACCACAACATACATGGATTTCACACTATAAACCCACTTTGCTTCCCACATCCAAATCAAACCATCCTTCATATTATTCAAAGAAATAGTTTGAGCAATTTGCTGAATTTCTAACCACTGCATCATCAATCTATGGTCAAAGCATCTCCTAAATGTTACTTTTAGAGAAGATCCATCCCAAAGATCAGCAATAGTCTTATTCTGTTCATTTACTAGGAAATAGACTTCCCATTAGCAGCTTTGGCAGCCCACATAACCCCTTTCCAAAAGGAAGAGGCACCACTAGATGAGCAAGAGAAGAAATTAGGGTTATTCACATTATACTTGTTGTCCACTATCTATTTCCACAGCTTGTTCTCATTTAAGTGATATCTTTTAATCCAGGAGGCTAATAGACACATGTTAATCTCTGATAAATCAGGAATGCCTAAACCTCCATATTCTCTTTTTCTAGTGACCAAACCCAAATTATCTAGGTGATACTTATGATGTCCCTTATAATTGTCCCAGAGATAGTGAGCCATCTGAGAATTAATAAGGGTAATAGCCCACTTCGGGAATTTGATCACACTAAGCAAATAGATAGGAATACTGGCCAGAACACTTCTAACCAGCTCTAACTTAGCATCATGGTTAAGAAGCTTACCTCTCCAACCAGCAGCTCTTTGAAGATCTTGTCAACAACAGGTTGTACGTCCTCTTTCCTAAGCTTACTGTGATGTAGGGGAACTCCTAGATATTGCATAGGGAAATCCCCTAACTTACAACTTACTTAAAATTGAGCAATATGTTGTGCATCATTCTCATCCACATTAATGGGGACTCGATCAAATTTATGAAAATTAATCCTCATACCAGACATATGCTCAAAACAAGCCAAAATCCATTTTAAGTTTATGGCAGAATGTAAACTATTTTCTAGGAAAAGCAGAATATCATCATCATACTGCATACTAATGATCCCCTACCCAATTCTTGCATGAGTCCAGCTAGCTGTCCATTAACAGCAGCTTTGGACAATACCTTAGTGAACGCATCAGCCATGAAATTAAAAAGGATGGGGGATATAGGATCCCCCTGCCTTACACCTCTACTGGTGAGGAAGAACTGACTTTTGCAGTCATTAATCCTAACACCAACAGACCCATTGTGTAAGAGACCAGCAATTATAGACATCCACCTGGGGCTAAAACCCCTCATCCTCATGACTCTTAAAAGAAATTCTCTGTCAACCCTATCATAGGCTTTTTCATAATCTAGTTTAAAAATAAAATCAGATTGACCCTTGTGCACTGCATCATGAATAACTTCATGTTCAGAGACAACACTCTCAAGGATATATCTTCCCTTAGTAAAAGTTGTTTGATTAGGAGAAATAAGTTCTTCACTAATCACACCCAGCCTATTAGTGGCACATTGAGAAAATCTTAAAACTACAGTTGGTTAAGGCAATATGCCTGAATTTATGTATAGTTACAACATCAGCCTCTTTTGGAATCAGAGTTAGTAAAGAGAAATTTAATCTAAAAAGATCCAGATTCCCCTCATTCCAATCCTTTACCATAGCCATGAAATCAGCTCTAATGAGCTCCCAAAAGTGTTGATAAAAAGGAAAAGAAAAACCATCAGATCTAGGAGCACCCTCAGCATATGAGCCAAAGATTGCATCCTTGGGACACCATATCCTCAGGGTCCCAAAAGTCACCCACTAAATCAATGTCAAGGCAAGGTTCTTTGGAACAGAGGTCCTTATATATTTAACAGCAATATCTAACATACCTTTATTATCTTCAACCATCCCTGTTTCACCTTGTAACTGGCACGTTTGCTTCTTCCTCCTCCTCTGATTTGCAACAAAATGGAAGTAAGCAGTGTTACGATCCCCTTCTAAAATTTATCTTTCTCTAGACCTTTGTCTAGCTTTTATTTCCTCATTACTCCAAATTTTAGTAAGATCAACAGAAATATCTTTTATTATGGTTTTAGAAGCAGGAGATAAACATTGAGATTTGGAAAGAATATCAAGCAAGTCATACTCAGCAACCAGCCCTTGTTTGAGTTTCCTTTGTGCAGATTCATTGTTGGCTGACCAACCTTTCAAACCTTCCCTAGTATTCCTCATTTTAAATTGCTACCTATCAAGAGAATTTTGAAAAATGACAAGGAGCTTGCCAGAACTTGGCAACCACTTGTTCAAAACCCTCAATCTTAAGCGGCCATTTTTCAAATCTGAATTGTTTACCATGCGGAATCTTCAAAGCACCAGTGTCCACAATAAGAGGGGTATGATCACTCCCAACTCTAGCTTTTGAAGATAAACTACTAGGAGGGAATAAAGCATCCCAAAAAGTGGACACAAAAACTCTATCTAGCAAGGCCATGACCAAGTTATCTTGATCATTAGCCTAAGAGAATTGTCTACTAGGGTTTTTAAGCTCTATAAGATTGAATTTATTAATCCAATCATTAAACAAATTGGCCCAGTGTTGGTTGATATTACCAGTGTTCTTTTCACATTTTTCTCTAATGAGATTGAAGTCACCACCAATTAAGGTAGGACCATTCCAGCAAGCATATACATTATGCAACTCATTGATGAAATCTAATTTGTGTTCCTCATAAGCAGAGCCATAAATAGCTATGACTCTCCAAATAACATTGTCTTTTTTTGGCTTTAATTTGCACAGAGACACAGTAAGTAAAAATATCCTACTTAACTATGTCAAACAAATCATTGCTAATGCCAACAAGGATCCCTCCAGCAGTTTTAACAGCTGGCAACCAATTCCAAGAGAATCTTCCTCCTGGATCTAGTTGTTGCAGCTGTAAACTAGGGAAATCCTCTTTTTTTATTCAGAAAAGCATATGATATTAGGGCATATCAATCTAATGAGATCATGCACTCTAGTGAGCTTATCAGGCCTATTTAAGCCTCTAGGGTTCCAAATTAGAGCTACAACCAATTGAAAGAACATCTCTCACATTATGTTTTGTGTGTTTGATGTCAATATAGGTGATACACTAATGTTTGATTAAGTGGTACAGGGATTACATAGATAATTATTCATGTGTGTTGGATTTGATCATCTGTCAAAAGTCATCAAAAAAAGTTTGGCCAGGCCGGATAATCCGGGCCGGATATTGTTGAAATATCCGGCCCCTGATTTTGGCTAAGTCTCTCGAGGAATTGTTGCGCAGTAGGGGGGCCGGACATTTGCCGGATAATGTCCCGGTATTGTACCAGGGCCGATTATCCGGGCCGGATATTTGGAAATATCCGGCCCCCTCGTTTTTGGCTAAGGACGGAAGAAATGTGAATCAGTACATGGGCGGACATTTGGCGGACAATGTCACACTTTGTCCCGATGGCCGGATTATCCGGGGGGGATTATCCCTTAGGCCGGATTATCCGGCCCCAGGCTGCAACGGCTCAATTTTGAGAGGGGTATAAATACCCCCTTCTTCTACCTTGGTTGCTGGCTCAATCATTACACAAGAAATCTGCCAAGCCACCTCCATTAGAGCCACCTCAAGAAAGTCAAGATTTGCAAGATCTCCTTCCTCCCCCAACCAAAGCTCTTGATCTTTGGAGATTCGAAGGAGAAGACACCGATCTACATCCTCACCGAAGCGTTCTTCATTTCCCCCTCTCTTGTTTGAGGGATCTCATGCTAGTGTTCCTATTTGGTTCCCTAGTTGATTTGTTGTTGATGTGTTGTTGTTGATTGTTGTATTGTTACAGATTTGGGAGCCTCCAATTTGGTTGTGGATGTGTGCCCCAAGAACTTTGTAAAGGCCCGGTTTCCGCCTCGAGGAAATCCCTTAGTGGAAGTGGGCTAGGCCTTCGTGGCGTTGCTCACAGGAGATCTGAGTGAAGCCTTCGTGGCTGTTGGTTTGGCTTGCGTAGCAACCACACTCCTCCAAACGTAGACGTACCTTCTTGCAAAGGAAGGGAACTACGGGAATCATCTCCGTGTCATCGCGTGCTCCACTCTCGGTTACCTCTATCCCACTCTATCTACTATTGCGTAGCTATACCTTGCTTAGTTGATATCCTTGTCATATAGGTAAATTCACTTAGTTGCATATCTAGAGAATTTACCTTTGTCAAGCCTAAATTGAAAAAGAACTAAAAATTGGTTAGCACCTATTCACCCCCCCTCTAGGTGCGGCATACGATCCTTTCAATTGGTATCGAGCCTCGGCTCTTATTTCGGGCTTAACCGCCTAAGAGTATGCCGGACGAGAGCCCTCGGTAGGGGCCGCCAAGTCGGTCTCCGTGGAAGACTTCAATTCATTGAAGTCCTCCATGGAAGCCCAAATGGAAAGCATGAAAAAGATGATTGCCGAGCTTTTGGCTCCGGCCCTTCCCAAGGCTCCTAGTGTAGAGGTAAAAGACACGGGTGCGTTAGATGATGGAGAGGCTTCGGACTTACCCTCATCTACCAAACCCGTGGAAGGTGATAACTTAAACACTATCAAATCTACTAGTGCATCTCCTAGGGGAACTAGTGGAGGTGAAAGCTACAATCGAGTAGCTCCACCTTTCCTATCTCCCGATATACCGGTTCCCCATCCTCATTTAAACATTCGGGGCGACCCACCTAAGTTTTCCGTTGATAATTTCGATACTTGGCAATTTGAGTTCCGCTCTCATGTTTGTAGTGCCTCCAATGAACTATGGAGAATCATCTTGGAGGGCTTCAAGCCATACAACCCCGACAAGTTGACTAGAAGAGAAGCAATTGATAGTCAACTCAACAACACCGCCCTTCACATGATTCAAACTAGTGTGGGGACACCGGAATTGCATCGTGTCCGGAACTACACCACCGCCAAGGAAGCTTGGGACGGCTTGGCCGCGAGTTGCATTGGAAGTGAGAGCACAAGGAGGAACAAGTATAATGCTCTTAAGAATAAAGCCGAAGGATTCATGAGGCTACCGGATGAAGATCATGAACTCATGTATGGAAGACTTGTCACGGTTGCCGATGCCTTCCGGCTTATTGGTGCCACCCACATCAATGACTCTTGGATCAAGGAGAAGTACATTGAATGCATGATGCCATTTGCACCCATTGATGTCAAGACTCTTGTGGGAAGGGAATGCTATTCCTCTCTCACCTCTCAACAAGTCGTGCACGAGATGCAAGCTCTCAAGGTGCTTGAGGAGACCTCTCATGATTCTCGCAATCGTGCTCTTGGAATGGCAAAAGGTTCCAACCTTGCCTTGGTGGTCAACTCCGGTGAAGAAGTGATTCCTCAAGAATCTTATAGGGCATCTTGGAGTATGTCCTATCCGGAAGATTTGCAATGCCACTACCATGTTCACATGGCCTTCCATGCAAAATCCTTTTGGGTTGATCCCTCCAAGGCCAAGGAAGACAACATCAAGAGGAACAACAAAAGTGGTTTCACTAGCTTTGGTCCAAAGACAAGATCTTGCTACAATTGTGATGACAAGCGCCACTTCATTGCCGAATGCCCCTATGAAAATAGAGAGCTTCATAATGGGAGGCTCATTCCCAAGGACAAGAGCAAGGACACCAAGGGCAAGTATTCAAAAGCCCCCAACAAGAAGTTCTACAACAACAAGACCAAGAAGGGCAAGAGGCCCTCAAGAGTTGTGCTAGTAACAAGGGAAGAATATTCATCCGATGAAGTTGAAAGTTCTAGTGGTGATGAAGATGAAGAAAGCTCAAAGGAATTGGCCGCCATCGTCACCACCAACATACCCTCTTCATCTCTCTTTGAATCTCCCAATGAGAACCCTCCTATCAAGAATGCACATTGCTTCATGGCAAGGTCCTCCTTGGACACATCTATCGTGCTATCAACTCAAGAAGAGTATACCTCCGGAGATGATGATGTTGATGATGAAGAAGATGCATCCTCCAATGGATTGGTCGCTCTTGCCTCCCTCTCCACTAACTCTTCATCACCAAGTGAATCCCCCAATGAGGTCATCCTTGTGGAGGAAGAAAGTTGCCTCATGGCTAAATCCTCCGAGGTATCATCTCCTAACCCCTCTATTCCTAACATATCTAGTGAACTAGGGGTTGATGATGCTAGTCTAAAAGTGAAACAAGAAATGATAGATTTTGATGATTTCATTCTCAACCTACAAGGTAACACTAAAAAGCATGTTTCAAACCTCATGATTCGTTTAGCTCAACAAAGTGATATGCTTGAGAAAAAGGGTCAAATAGAGAGAGAAGACTCTCTCGAAATCCATGCTCTTAAAAATGCTCTTGAGGAATGTCAAGAAACCATAGCTTCTCTTGAAGAGAGGTTAGAAAATATTGAAGAGCCTCAAGATAAAATTAACAAGCTCACTAAAGCTAGATATCTTGCTAGGGCTAAGAATAAAGTGTTTACAAAGGAAAAGGCCCAATTTGGGGTTGATCATGAGAAACTTGTGAAGGATCTAGATGAACTAGACAAAGCTCACAAAGCTTTGAAGAGTGAATACACTCTCCTATCCAAGTCGTTTGAGCAACTTCAAATTAGGCTTGCTACATATGATGTGCCTAGTTCCTCTACTCCTCTATGTGATCATGCAAATATTGTTGAGGAAAATGCTAGGTTGAAGGATGAACTTGCTAAGGCCTCCTCTCCCCAAAGTAACCTTTCTTTGGATGATCTTTTGAGTAAGCAAAGATCAAACAATGGGAAGGAGGGCCTTGGTTTTAATGCCAAGGCAAAGAAGGCAATCAAGCAAAAGGCCAAGCCCGCACAAGAAAAGAAGAAAGAAGTCACTAATGGTGAAGCCTCCAAGGGCAAAACCATGAATGATGATGATGCGGGAATTGCTAACCCTCACTATGTTTTATTTAAAGATTATTATGGTGATGTTTATGCTAAATATGTTGGCCCATATGATGGTTATGTTGCTTGGTCTATTTGGGTTCCAAAGACCCTTGTTGCTAACAAAAGAGGACCCATTGCGAAATGGGTACCTAAATCCAAGAATTGATCTCATGTAGGACTATGCCGCCGGAGGTTCAAAATGGGTACTTGATAGTGGATGTACAAGTCATATGACCGGCGGCAAGAACCTCGTCAAGGAGTTGAGGCCTAACATTAATGATATCACCGTCTCCTTTGGCGATAATTCTACATCCGAGGTATTGGGTTTTGGCAAGGTTGTGGTTGCACACAACATTACTCTTGTGGATGTCATGCTTGTCAAAACCCTTGGTTACAATTTGCTTTCCGTTTCCGCCCTTGGCAAGATGGGTTTCGCCGTCTTTATTGATAATGATATTGTGGTCCTCTTGTGGAGCAAGACTCTAAAAGTCGCATTCGTTGGGTATCGCGAACACAACTTGTATGTGGTGGACTTTTCGGGGACCACCACGTCAAGTGCGATGTGCCTATTCGGAAAGGCGGACGTGGGTTGGTTGTGGCATCGCCGCCTAGCCCATGTCAACATGAGAACTTTGCAAAGTCTTCACAAGGGGAACCATATTGTGGGACTAATGGAAAATGTGTCTTTTGCCAAAGATCGTGTTTGTAGGGCTTGTGTTGAAGGCAAAATGCATGACTCTCCGCATCCAAGCAAGACCATTATCTCTTCCAAGAGGATCTTGGAGCTCCTTCATGTGGATCTCTTTGGTCCCGTTACTCATGCAAGTCTTGGTGCGAAGAAACATTGCTTGGTGATTGTCGATGACTACTCAAGATACACTTGGGTCTACTTTCTCAAGACGAAAGATGAGACTCAACAAATATTCATTGACTTTGCTACCGAGGTGCAACGCCAACACAACCTCCTCATTATGGCAATAAGAAGTGACAACGGCTCCGAGTTCAAGAACTACACACTCAATGATTTTCTTAGTGATGAGGGGATTCGTCATCAATATTCCGCTGCTTACACCCCTCAACAAAATGGTGTTGCGGAGAGGAAGAACCGGACTCTTATGGATATGGCAAGGTCTATGATGGCGGAGTATAAATCCCGCTATAACTTTTGGGCCGAGGCCATCTCCACCGCTTGTCACTCCTCCAACCGGCTCTATCTCCGCAAGGGCTTGAACAAGACTCCATATGAAATACTCACCGGGAACAAGCCTAATATCTCATACTTCAAGGTGTTCGGGTGTAAGTGTTTCTACAAAATCAAAGGAGTTCGTTTATCTAAATTCGCTCCTAAAGCTTTGGAGGGTATTTTTGTTGGTTACGGTGCCGAATCTCACACTTATAGAATCTTTGATGTATCCTCCGGGATTATCATTGAATCTTGTAGTGTGAAGTTCGAAGAAAATGATGGCTCCCAAGTGGGGCAAGTTGATGTATGTGCAGGTGATGAAATACCTCAAGATGCCATAGTAAGAATGGGTGTGGGATTTTTCCGCCCCATTGAGGGACACGGTGTGGCGTCTCGGGAAGAACTATGCTCTACCACGGTGGAGCCCTCATCTTCTCAACATCAACAAACCTTACCTAGTGAAGCAAATGATGCACCAACCCAAGAACAAGAACAAGACTCTCCCTCTTATGTGCAAGATCAAGGACAAGATCAAGGTCAAGATCAACCAATCACTCATAATGGCTCCAATGAGGATCCAATCAACTCTTGCCCTTCTCCGAACATTGTTCAAGATCAAGCACATGAGATTGAGCAACCCCAAGCAATTGAGGAAGCTCAAGTTCAAGGTCAAGACGGGGACCCAAATGATCAAGTTGATCAAGTGACACCTCCAAGGCCCAGAAAGACCAAGGAGGAGATCGAGGCCCGTCGTCTAGCAAGAAGAGAAAGGAACCTCGAGCTTCGTGGACACACTCATGACAAGGTTCTTGGTGATGTAAGGGCAAAGGTTTCCACAAGAAGGCAATTGGCGAACTTTAGCCATCATCATGCTTATATCTCCTTAGTGGAACCCAAGAAAGTGTTTGAAGCCCTTGAAGATTCGGATTGGTTGGAAGCTATGCATGAAGAACTCAACAACTTCAAGCGCAACAAAGTGTGGACTTTAGTAAAGAAGCCTAAGGAGTGCCGCAATGTTATAGGCACTAAATGGATTTTCAAGAACAAGCAAGATGAGTTTGGAAATGTTGTGAGGAACAAGGCAAGATTGGTGGCTCAAGGGTTCTCTCAAGTTGAGGGTATTGACTTTGGAGAAACCTATGCTCCCGTGGCTCGCCTTGAGTCCATCCGTATCCTTCTTGCTTATGCTTCGCATCATAACTTTAAGTTACAACAAATGGATGTGAAAAGTGCTTTTCTTAATGGTCCTTTGCATGAAGAGGTTTATGTTAAGCAACCCCCGGGGTTCGAGGATCTCAACTTTCCTAACCATGTCTACAAGCTTGATAAAGCACTTTATGGTCTCAAACAAGCTCCTAGAGCTTGGTACGAGCACCTTAAGGAATTGTTGGTAGATCGTGGGTTTGATGTTGGGCTAATCGACCCCACTCTTTTTACTAAGAGGGTCAATGGGGAGCTTTTCGTTTGCCAATTATATGTTGATGATATTATATTTGGATCTACTAACAAAGCTTTCAATGATGAATTCTCAAAGCTTATGACCGATAGGTTTGAGATGTCTATGATGGGAGAGATGAAGTTCTTCCTTGGTTTTGAGATCAAGCAATTGAGGGAAGGAACCTTCATCAACCAAGCAAAATATCTCCAAGACATGCTCAAGAGGTTCAAGATGACCGAGATGAAGGGTGTGGCCACTCCTATGGTTACCAAATTTCATCTTGCACTAGATCCCAATGGTAAAGAGGTGGATCAAAAGGTATATCGCTCCATGATTGGATCCTTGCTTTACCTTTGTGCATCTAGACCGGACATAGTGTTGAGTGTTGGTGTGTGTGCAAGGTATCAAGCTTCTCCTAAAGAGAGCCACATGATGGCTCTCAAAAGAATCTTTCGATATTTGGTTGATACCCCAAGATATGGTATTTGGTACCCCAAAGGCTCAAGTTTTATTCTCAATGGTTATACCGATGCGGATTGGGCGGGTGACAAGGATGATAGGAAATCAACTTCCGGGGCTTGCCAATTCCTTGGTAGGTCCTTGGTGTGTTGGTCTTCTAAGAAGCAAAATTGTATATCTCTCTCCACCGCCGAAGCCGAATATGTTGCCGCCGCAAGTGGATGCACTCAATTGTTATGGATGAGGCAAACTTTAAAGGAATACGGTGTCATTTGTGACAAAGTGCCTCTATTATGTGACAATGAAAGTGCCATCAAGATTGCCTATAATCCGGTGCAACATTCAAGAACGAAGCATATTGAGATCCGGAATCATTTCATTAGGGATCATGTTGCCCGGGGTGATATTGAGCTTATCTATGTTCCTACCAAAGATCAACTTGCCGATATATTCACGAAGCCTCTTGATGAAGCAAGGTTTTCTTATTTGAGGAATGAGCTAAATATCATTGATTCAAGGAGTATAGCTTGACCATCTTGCAAACACACTTTCGTCTCAAAACTTTATTTGGTTTAGATGTGGGCATGGAAATAGGGGGAGTGCGGTTTAAATTATTGAGCTATCCCTCCCCCCATAATGCCAACATTAAGAAATCATTCTCTTTATATCATATGTTGATATGTGAGCTTCAATGATGAGTAGTGGCTTGGACCCAAGATATATCTTCGCGGTGCCATGCCACAACACTCATATATGGTGGCCTAGGCCACCACACTCTTCTTTGTGAAGAGTTGGAGTTATTTGGATCTTATCGCCTCTTATTTGACAACTCCATGTTCTTATGGGAAATCACTCTAGTTTGGCCTTATTTGCTCATATCTTGCAAACTTGAGTGATCATGTACCATTAACAGTTTGAACCCTCTAAGCCTAAGCCTACACTCTCCAATAAGCCACTTCCATCTTGCTCATTTGTCATGTTTGGTAAAAACTTGGAGTTTGAGGTTTCTCGGTCGGATGATCTAGGTTGCCCCATCTTATTGGTAAATATGCATCTCATATGTGACGTGATAGTTTATGGCACCACATATGGGTTCGCAAATATCCAACTAAAGATAGGCTGTATTTACGGTATTCTGGAATCTTCCAGAACACCGGATAATCCGCCCCCCTGGCGCCCCGGAATATCCGGCCGGGCCGGATTATCCGCCCTCACTTTGGGCCGGATTATCCGGCCTGGCGATTTGCGGGAAGACTAAGGGAGGCCGCGGGGTGAACGGTTGGCACACCAATCAGTTCCCCCACGCGCCCCCTTCTTCCACCTCAAGCCGCCGGAGTTCCTCCTCCTCGCCAGAGTCGCTCCGTCCGCCCCCTCTCGGAGTTCTTGGGTGGATCGGGTGGATCTCCTCCCTAGCTACCTTCTCCTCCAAGCGGTTTCCACAATGGATGTGGGTATGATTCACAATCTCTAACCCTAGATGTTGTGTTTTATATGTGCTATTTTCTTGGTGGAATTGGTGTCTAGTTGTTCCAAATCGTGTGTAGTGTACTCCTCTTGCATGCTATGAGGCCGATCTAGTCTTAGACAAGTTTTTGATTGGAAAACTGCACATCTCGCAGGGCCGGATTATCCGCCTCCCGAGCCGGCCGGATTATCCGGCCAGGCCGGATTATCCGCCCCCAGGGGACCCCGGATTATCCGGCCTGGAGCTTCATCGCCGCTGCAGTTTTGCTTCAATCTATCATGTCTAGATTTGTATCGACTTATGGCATGCTTCTCGAGTATATTACTATATCTTACATGACTTATGAGCATTGCCTTTCCTTTGCTACCCGCCTTTGCTTCTCACAGGTGGTGCTTCTCGGGGTGGTCGGAGACGCTCAAGGCATCGTTCTAGTGACGAGTTTGCAACCAATGCACCTCGCAAGTCCGTCACCTCAAGGCGGAAGAACAAGGAAGTGAGGGAGAACTACAAGGCCATGGACCCAGTCTCCCGCTATTCGCATGAAGAACTGGTATGAAGATGTCCCAAGGGATGAAGAGATTGAGGGCAGGAGATACTGGTGCATTGAGCAGGAATTCATCTACAAGGACATCTATGAGCCCATGAAGAATCTGAGACCCATGCAAGCTATTGATGTGGACATTCTGGCTGAAAACAATCACTTTGAAGATGCCATCTGGGTAGCTGGAAGGTTGGGTTTGCATGATATCATGAAGATTCAATGTGACTATAGCCCAGATTTGGTGAAGCAATTCTTTGCCACTTTGGCGATCAAGAAAGATGAGGAACACACTATGGAATGGATGACTGGCTCCTCTCACTGCAGTGCCACTCTTCGCCAATTTGCTGGTTTTCTTGGAGTTCCTGTTGATGGGGGTCATCGTCTTCATGGACCACAACAGGCAGATAAGAATGCTCTTGTGCATCTCTATACCTCAGCAGGGAAAATTGGTTATACTAAGGGGCTGCTTCCCATATACAATCAGCTGCTTCGGTTCTTTCGGGCAACCATTTGTCCAAGTGGTGGTAACAATGATGCTCTCCGGGGAGTCCTTGTGAACCTTATGCACCTCAGCTATAAGTGTGCTCGTGATGGAAATGAGGAACGGAACTTCACTCTTGATATCATGGATTTTATCTTCCATGAGATCCATGATGCCATGGTCTCCCGGACCTCCATACCCTATGCTCCCTACATCCAGCTTCTCATCAACAACACTGTGGCTGTGGTTGGTGAAGATTTGAGTGGGTACCCGTTGGTGACGCACCATGTCAAGAAGGCCTACAAGGTTAAGCCAGTCTCTTCAGCTGTTCCTGCTCCTGACTCCTTCATGGGTGATGCTCGTTCTAGTGGTTATGCTCCTGCTCGTCATCGTGATGTCCCGGCTATGAGGAAGCAAGTGACCCGGCTTAGTTGGTTCCAGCGCCATATCCTTTGCATGAACATTGAGGTCCATAAGGAGAACTATGCAGCTAGCCGAGAGCGTTCTGAGATTAAGCATACTCAGGCGGTTATTCTTCACAAGCTTAGTGGTGATCAAGGACCCCCGCCTCAGCCTCCAGCTCACCAGGGTTACAGTGGTTGGCACTCTGCACAGGTTCCATGGAGTGATCTTGATGATTGCCTTCAAAGGTCCAACACCTCTCGCCGCTCTCCGGATGCACCTGACACTGATGAGGAAGAAGAGGAAGCGGCATACGAGTCCGATGATGATGATGCCTCCGAGTGATTCTCATGGGACGTGTAGCATCGCGCTTGTCCCCTTTTTGGCGTCTCGATGCCAAAGGGGGAAAGTGTTCTATTAGGATTCTCGGGATTTGCATGGTTTGGGCACAAGCATATGCGTTTATCATTCTTATATTGCTTGTGTTCCCTCTTTAGTTGAACTATTTGGTTTGTTTGTGTGCCGTTCAAAACTATGTGCTATGTGGTGTGAGACATTGTTATGGTTTTCGGATTTCTATTTGTTGAGATGAAGGATATTACATTGTGTGTGATGCTATATCTCCGCATTATATATCTACACATGGGTATGATTTCTTGCTTCCTATCTCAACTTCATATGTGTCAATGTCGTTTGTTAGAGCTCATGTTGGATATCTCTTGTGTTGAGGCACCATACTCCTATGTGTTGTGTATTTGTATTCAAATGCAAATTAATTATATGCACACATGTAGGGGGAGTGCCTCTATGTCTTGCCATCATGCTTGTCTCTATTGTGATTCCTTGGCAAATCCGTATATTGTCATCAAACACCAAAAAGGGGGAGATTGAAAGAACATCTCTCACATTATGTTTTGTGTGTTTGATGTCAATATAGGTGATACACTAATGTTTGATTAAGTGGTACAGGGATTACATAGATAATTATTCATGTGTGTTGGATTTGATCATCTGTCAAAAGTCATCAGAAAAAGTTTGGCCAGGCCGGATAATCCGGGCCGGATATTGTTGAAATATCCGCCCCCTGATTTGGCTAAGTCTCTCGAGGAATTGCTATGGGGGCCGGACATTTGCCGGATAATGTCCCGGTATTGTACCAGGGCCGGATTATCCGGGCCGGATATTGAAATATCCGGCCCCCTCGTTTTTGCTAAGGACTGGAAGAAATGTGAATCGGTACATGGGCCGGACATTTGGCCGGACAATGTCACACTTTTGTCCCGATGGCCGGAATTATCCGGGGGCGGATTATCCGGCCCTTACTTAGACCGGATTATCCGGCCCCGGAAGCAACGGCTCAATTTTGAGAGGGTATAAATACCCCCTTCTTCCCTTGGTTGCTGCTCAATCATTACACAAGAAATCTGCCAAGCCACCTCCATTAGAGCCACCTCAAGAAAGTCAAGATTTGCAAGATCTCCTTCCTCCCCCAACCAAAGCTCTTGATCTTTGGAGATTCGAAGGAGAAGACACCGATCTACATCCTCACCGAAGCGTTCTTCATTTCCCCCTCTCTTGTTTGAGGGATCTCATGCTAGTGTTCCTATTTGGTTCCCTAGTTGATTTGTTGTTGATGTGTTGTTGTTGATTGTTGTATTGTTACAGATTTGGGAGCCTCCAATTTGGTTGTGGATGTGTGCCCCAAGAACTTTGTAAAGGCCCGGTTTCCGCCTCGAGGAAATCCCTTAGTGGAAGTGGGCTAGGCCTTCGTGGCGTTGCTCACAGGGGATCTGAGTGAAGCCTTCGTGGCTATTGGTTTGGCTTGCGTAGCAACCACACTCCTCCAAACGTAGACGTGCCTTCTAAGGAAGGGAACTACGGGAATCATCTCCGTGTCATCGCATGCTCCACTCTCGGTTACCTCTATCCCACTCTATCTACTATTGCGTAGCTATACCTTGCTTAGTTGATATCCTTGTCATATAGGTAAATTCACTTAGTTGCATATCTAGAGAATTTACCTTTCGTGTCAAGCCTAAATTGAAAAAGAACTAAAAATTGGTTAGCACCTATTCACCCCCCCCCCTCTAGGTGCGGCATACGATCCTTTCACCAATTTTAAAAATCAATTTCATTCTCCCCCTTTTCCTACTATGGACTAGTGTCCAAGGTTCATCTTCATCAGGTACATCACTAATGTAATCCTCCTGATCAGATAAAACCCCATTCCCATCCTCCAAACATACTCTTATTTCTTCCATAGATAGACTAATGTCAATAGGAAGGAAACAAGCAGGGTTAGACTTATGAAAATCATCAAGTCTTTTTGTTTTAACCTCTTTAATCTTGTTAATGACAAAATCAGCATTCAGTTTTTATGTCCAGGCTAATGCCAACATTTTTTGCTTTATCAAGTAAATTTTGATTATCAAGAGCAGCGAAGGAATTAGAGAAACCATAAATCTTGTTACCTTTAGGAATCTCCAAATTTTTTGCCTTCTTAAGATCTTGAGCTTTTTCGTTAGCAGTCGTGCCATCTCTTGGGATCCTAGAGCTCATTCTTGTAGCTTGCACAGGCCCCCACTGCTTCTTCTCCTTCCATGCATACCACAGAAGGCATGGGAGGATCAGGTTTGTTGGAAACCCCTTCACCATTCATCACTTTGACATCCTCAGTTTCTTCATCACTCTCAGCATCAAAATGTTGAAGGAGATTCTTCCCAATGTTATCTTCAGCATTCCTTATCACAAAAACATTATCAGCAGAGATGTGTGGCTTTTTGTCAAACACTTTATCTTGTACACTTGTTTCCAAACTCTGATGAGCAACAGATCTAGAACCACTCCTTCCACCAGTAGAGGGGATGGAAAGATCTGTCTCCATCTTGCTATTGCTTCCACCAGTCTTGCTCTTGTCCAAAGCCTTGAAATCATCACCAAGTGCAGTGCCATCATCAATCTTGTCACCTTCATTACTGTGACCAGGGTCTTCATCATCATCCTCATCCACATCAATAGCTTCTCCTTCAGCCTCCACAAGGAAATTAATCAGGAAGAAACTTGGATGGGACTTTGGATTTGTCCCTTACAGCCACCTTGACTCTCACTTCCTTATAGAAACTCTTGAAGATGCCATGCCAATGCACACCTAGAGTAGTGGAGACTTGGAAGATTGTCTTCCATATCAGCCACTTAGCAGGAATGCCAAGTATCTTGACCCAAACCTCTTGAAATTCCTCAAAAGGTTCAGCTTCACCTTCCCAATTCACAAAGTATATCACCACTCCTTCCTTCTTGAGATTAATGGAGGGGTACTCCATGATACGTCTCCGACGTATCGATAATTTCTTATGTTCTATGCCATATTATTGATGATACCTACATGTTTTATGCACACTTTATGTCATATTCGTGCATTTTCTGGAACTAACCTATTAACAAGATGCCGAAGTGCCAGTTCTGTTTTCTGCTGTTTTGGTTTCAGAAATCCTAGTAACAAAATATTCTCGGAATTGGACGAAACGAAGACCCAGGGGCCTATTTCGCCACGAACCTTCCAGAAGACCGAAGAGCATCCGAAGTGGGGCCACGAGGTGGCCAAACCATAAGGCGGCGCGGCCAAGGGGCCCGCGCCGCCCGTGGTGTGGGCCCTCGTCGGCCCCGCTGCCGTTCCGCCTACTTAAAGCCTCCGTCGCGAAACCCCGATGCGATGCGATAAAAACCTTCGAGACGCCGCCGCCGCCGATTCCATCTCGGGGATTGGAGATCTCCTCCGGCACCCTGCCGGAGAGGGGATTCATCTCCCGGAGGACTCTACACCGCCATGGTCGCCTCCGGAGTGATGAGTGAGTAGTTCACCCCTGGACTATGGGTCCATAGCAGTAGCTAGATGGTTGTCTTCTCCTCATTGTGCTTCATTGTTGGATCTTGTGAGCTGCCTAACATGATCAAGATCATCTATCTGTAATACTCTATGTTGTGTTTGTCGGGATCCGATGGATAGAGAATACCATGTTATGTTAATTATCAAGTTATTGCATATGTGTTGTTTATGATCTTGCATGCTCTCCGTTATTAGTAGAGGCTCTGGCCAAGTTGATGCTAGTAACTCCAAGAGGGAGTATTTATGCTCGATAGTGGGTTCATGCATTGATTGGGACAGTGAGAAAGTTCTAAGGTTGTGTTGTGCTGTTGCCACTAGGGATAAAACATTGATGCTATGTCCGAGGATGTAGTTATTGATTACATTACGCACCATACTTAATGCAATTATGCATTGCTTTGCAACTTAATACTGGAAGGGGTTCGGATGATAACCTGAAGGTGGACTTTTTAGGCATAGATGCGGTTGGATGGCGGTCTATGTACTTTGTCGTAATGCCCAATTAAATCTCACTATACTTATCATGACATGTATGTGCATTGTTATGCTCTCTCTATTTGTCAATTGCCCGACTGTAATTTGTTCACCCAACATGCTTTTATCTTATGGGAGAGACACCTCTAGTGAACTGTGGACCCGGTCCATTCTTTTAATCTGAAATACAAATCTGCTGCAATACTTGTTTTACTATTTTCTCTGCAAACAATCATCTTCCACACAATTAGGTTAATCCTTTGTTACAGCAAGCAGGTGAGATTGACAACCTCACTATTTCGTTGGGGCAAAGTACTTTGGTTGTGTTGTGCAGGTTCCACGTTGGCGCCGGAATCTCGGTGTTGCGCCGCACTACATCCCGCGCCATCAACCTTCAACGTGCTTCTTGGCTCCTCCTGGTTCGATAAACCTTGGTTTCTTTCGAGGGAAAACTTGTGCTGTGCATCATACCTTCCTCTTGGGGTTGCCCAATGAACGTGTGAAATACACGCTATCAAGCATATTTTGGGCGCCGTTGCCGGGGTGATCAAGACACGCTGCAAGGGTCTCCACTTCTCAATCTCTTTACTTTGTTTTTGTCTTGCTTTATTTTATTTACTACTTTGTTTGCTGCATTATATCAAAACACAAAAAAATTAGTTGCTAGCTTTACTTTATTTACTGTCTTGCACTCTATATCAAAAACACAAAAAAATTAGTTACTTGCATTTACTTTATCTAGTCTGCTTTATTTACTACTGCTAAAATGGCCAACCCCGAAAATACTAAGTTGTGTGACTTCACTAGCACAAATAATAATGATTTCTTGTGCACACATATTGCTCCACCTGCTACTACAGCAGAATTCTTTGAAATTAAACCTGCTTTACTTAATCTTGTTATGCGAGAGCAATTTTCTGGTGTTAGTTCTGATGATGCTGCTGCCATCTCAATAATTTTGTTGAACTATGTGAAATGCAAAAATATAAAGATGTAGATGGTGACATTATAAAATTAAAATTGTTTCCTTTCTCATTAAGAGGAAGAGCTAAAGATTGGTTGCTATCTCTGCCTAAGAATAGTATTGATTCATGGACTAAATGCAAGGATGCTTTTATTGGTAGATATTATCCCCCTGCTAAAATTATATCTTTGAGGAGTAGCATAATGAATTTTAAACAATTGGATAATGAACATGTTGCTCAAGCTTGGGAAAGAATGAAATCTCTGGTTAAAAATTGCCCAACCCATGGACTGACTACTTGGATGATCATCCAAACCTTCTATGCAGGACTAAATTTTTCTTCGCGGAATTTATTGGATTCAGCTGCTGGAGGTACCTTTATGTCCATCACTCTTGGTGAAGCAACAAAGCTTCTTGATAATATGATGATTAATTACTCTGAATGGCACACGGAAAGAGCTCCACAAGGTAAGAAGGTAAATTCTGTTGAAGAATCCTCTTCCTTGAGTGATAAGGTTGATGCTATTATGTCTATGCTTGCGAATGATAGGACTAATGTTGATCCTAATAATGTTCCATTAGCTTCATTGGTTGCCCAAGAAGAACATGTTGATGTAAACTTCATTAAAAATAGTAATTTCAACAACAATGCTTATCGGAACAATTCTAGTAATAACTATAGGCCATATCCTTATAATAATGGTAACGGTTATGCTAATTCTTATGGGAATTCTTACAACAATAATAGGAATACACCCCCTGGACTTGAAGCTATGCTTAAATAATTTATTAGTACACAAACTGCCTTTAACAAATCTGTTGAGGAAAAGCTCAATAAAATTGATATTCTTGCTTCTAGAGTTGATAGTCTTGCCTCTGATGTTGATCTTTTGAAATCGAAAGTTATGCCTAATAGGGATATTGAAAATAAAATTGTTACTACAGTAAATGCCATCCAAGTTAGAATTAATGAGAATATAAGATTAATGGCTGAACTGCGTGCTAGGTGGGATAGAGAAGAAAATGAAAAACTAGCTAAAGAGAAAATTGTAGCTAAAGTTTGGACTATCACCACCACTAGCAATGCTAATGATTCACATGTTGCTGCACCTCCTACTATCAATGGTAAAATAATTGGTGTTGGCAATGTTTCTACTCCTAGTGCAAAGCGCGCAAAATTACCTGAAACTGCTAAAACTGCTGAAACTGCTTGTGATAAAACTGCTGAAATTTTTTCCAACCTTGGGGATGATAATCCCATTGCTTTAGATTGTAATGATTTAGATTTTGATGATTGCCACATCTCTGAAGTTATAAAGTTCTTGCAAAAACTTGCTAAGAGTCCTAATGCTAGCGCTGTAAACTTGGCTTTCACAAAACATATTACAAATGCTCTCATAAAAGCTAGAGAAGAGAAACTAAAACTTGAAACTTCTATTCCTAGAAAGCTAGAGGATGGTTGGGAGCCCATCATTAAAATGAGAGTCAAAGATTTTGATTGTAATGCTTTATGTGATCTTGGTGCAAGTATTTCTGTTATGCCTAAAAAAGTCTATGATATGCTTGACTTGCCACCATTGAAAAACTGTTATCTGGATGTTAATCTCGCTGATAATGCTAAAAAGAAACCTTTGGGGAAAGTTGATAATGTTCATATTATGGTTAACAATAACCTTGTCCCCGTTGATTTTGTTGTCTTGGATATTGAATGCAATGCATCTTGCCCCATTATATTGGGAAGACCTTTTCTTCGAACCGTTGGTGCTACTATTGATATGAAGGAAGGTAATATTAAATATCAATTTCCTCTCAAGAAAGGTATGGAACACTTCCCTAGAAAGAGAATGAAGTTACCTTATGATTCTATTATTAGAACAAATTATGATGTTGATGCTTCGTCTCTCGATGTTACTTGAGTTACACTTTCTGCGCCTAGCTGAAAGGCGTTAAAGAAAAGCGCTTATGGGAGACAACCCATGTTTTTACTACAGTATTTTTGTTTTATATTTGAGTCTTGGAAGTTGTTTACTACTGTAGCAACCTCTCCTTATCTTAGTTTTGAGTTTTGTTGTGCCAAGTAAAGTCTTTGATAGTAAAGTAAGTACTCCCTCCGGTTCATATTAATTGACTCTAATATGGATGTATCTAGACATATTTTAGTTCTAGATACATCCATATTGGAGTCAATTAATATGAATCGGAGGGAGTACTAGATTTGGATTACTGCGCAGTTACAGATTTCTTTGCTGTCACGAATCTGGGTCTACCTCCCTGTAGGTAGCTCAGAAAATTAAGCCAATTTACGTGCATGATCCTCAGATATGTACGCAACTTTCATTCAATTTGAGCATTTTCATTTGAGCAAGTCTGGTGGCCTAATAAAATCCATCTTTACGGACTGTTCTGTTTTGACAGATTCTGCCTTTTATTTCGCATTGCCTCTTTTGCTATGTTGGATGAATTTCTTTGATCCATTAATGTCCAGTAGCTTTATGCAATGTCCAGAAGTGTTATTAATGATTGTGTCACCTCTGAACATGTGAATTTTTATTGTGCACTAACCCTCTAATGAGTTGTTTCGAGTTTGGTGTGGAGGAAGTTTTCAAGGATCAAGAGAGGAGTATGATGCAATATGATCAAGGAGAGTGAAAGCTCTAAGCTTGGGGATGCCCCGGTGCTTCACCCCTGCATATTATAAGAAGACTCAAGCGTCTAAGCTTGGGGATGCCCAAGGCATCCTTCTTCATCGACAACATTATGTTCCTCCCCCGAAACTATATTTTTATTCCGTCACATCTTATGTACTTTGCTTGGAGCGTCGGTTTGTTTTTGCTTTGTTTTGTTTGAATAAAATGGATCCTAGCATTCACTTTATGGGAGAGAGACACTCCGCTGTAGCATATGGACAAGTATGTCCTTAGGCTCTACTCATAGTATTCATGGCGAAGTTTCATCTTCGTTAAATTGTTATATGGTTGGAATTGGAAAATGCTACATGTAGTGACTCTAAAATGTCTTGGATAATTTGATACTTGGCAATTGTTGTGCTCATGTTTAAGCTCTTGCATCATATACTTTGCACCCATTAATGAAGAAACACTTAGAGTTTGCTAATTTGGTTTGCATATTTGGTTTCTCTAGAGTCTAGATAACATCTAGTATTGAGTTTTGAACAACAAGGAAGACGGTATGGAGTCTTATAATGTTTACAATATGTCTTTTATGTGAGTTTTGCTGTACCGTTCATCCTTGTGTTTGTTTCAAATAACCTTGCTAGCCTAAACCTTGTATCGAGAGGGAATACTTCTCATGCATCCAAAATCCTTGAGCCAACCACTATGCCATTTGTGTCCACCATACCTACCTACTACATGGTATTTCTCCGCCATTCCAAAGTAAATTGCTTGAGTGCTACCTTTAAAATTCCATCATTCACCTTTACAATATATAGCTCATGGGACAAATAGCTTAAAAACTATTGTGGTATTGAATATGTACTTATGCACTTTATCTCTTATTAAGTTGCTTGTTGTGCGATAACCATGTTTTGGGGACGCCATCAACTATTCTTTGTTGAATATCATGTGAGTTGCTATGCATGTCCGTCTTGTCTGAAGTAAGAGAGATCTACCACCTTAATGGTTGGAGCATGCATATTGTTAGAGAAGAACTTTGGGCCGCTAACTAAAGCCATGAATCATGGTGGAAGTTTCAGTTTTGGACACATATCCTCAATCTCATATGAGAATAATAATTGTTGCCACATGCTTATGCATTAAAGAGGAGTCCATTATCTGTTGTCCATGTTGTCCCGGTATGGATGTCTAAGTTGAGAATAATCAAAAGCGAGAAATCCAAATGCGAGCTTTCTCCTTAGACCTTTGTACAGGCGGCATGGAGGTACCCCATTGTGACACTTGGTTAAAACATGTGCATTGGAAAGATCCGGTAGTCCAAGCTAATTAGGACAAGGTGCGGGCACTATTAGTATACTATGCATGAGGCTTGCAACTTGTAAGATATAACTTTCATAACTCATATGCTTTATTACTACCGTTGACAAAATTGTTTCATGTTTTCAAAATAAAAGCTCTAGCACAAATATAGCAATCGATGCTTTCCTCTTTGAAGGACCATTCTCTTTACTTTTATGTTGAGTCAGTTCACCTATCTCTCTCCACCTCAAGAAGCAAACACTTGTGTGAACTGTGCATTGATTCCTACATACTTGCTTATTGTACTTGTTATATTACTCTATGTTGACAATTATCCATGAGATATACATGTTACAAGTTGAAAGCAACCGCTGAAACTTAATCTTCCTTTGTGTTGCTTCAATACCTTTACTTTGATTTATTGCTTTATGAGTTAACTCTTATGCAAGACTTATTGATGCTTGTCTTGAAGTACTATTCATGAAAAGTCTTTGCTTTATGATTCACTTGTTTACTCATGTCATTACCATTGTTTTGATCGCTGCATCCACTACATATGTTTACAAATAGTATGATCAAGGTTATGATGGCATGTCACTTCAAAAATTATCTTTGTTATCGTTTTACCTGCTCACGAGCAGAACTAAGCTTGGGGATGCTTGATACGTCTCCGACGTATCGATAATTTCTTATGTTCTATGCCATATTATTGATGATACCTACATGTTTTATGCACACTTTATGTCATATTCGTGCTTTTTCTGGAACTAACCTATTAACAAGATGCCGAAGTGCCAGTTGCTGTTTTCTGCTATTTTTGGTTTCAGAAATCCTAGTAACAAAATATTCTCGAATTGGACGAAACGAAGACCTAGGGGCCTATTCGCCACGAACCTTCCGAAGACCGAAGAGCATACGAAGTGGGGCCACGAGGTGGCCAAACCACAAGGCGGCGGCCAAGGGGGCCCGCGCCGCCCGTGGTGTGGGCCCCTCGTCAGCCCTCCGACTCTGCCCTTCCGCCTACTTATAGCCTCCGTCGCGAAACCCCCGATGCGAAAAACCACGATACGGAAAACCTTACTGAGACGCCGCCGCCGCCGCCAATCCCATCTCGGGGATTCGGAGATCTCCGGCACCCGCCGAGAGGGGATTCGTCTCCGGAGGACTCTACACCGCCATGGTCGCCTCCGGAGTGATGAGTGAGTAGTTCACCCCTGGACTATGGGTCCATAGCAGTAGCTAGATGGTTGTCTTCTCCTCATTGTGCTTCATTGTTGGATCTTGTGAGCTGCCTAACATGATCAAGATCATCTATCTGTAATACTCTATGTTGTGTTTGTCGGGATCCGATGGATAGAGAATACCATGTTATGTTAATTATCAAGTTATTGCATATGTGTTGTTTATGATCTTGCATGCTCTCCGTTATTAGTAGAGGCTCTGGCCAAGTTGATGCTAGTAACTCCAAGAGGGAGTATTTATGCTCGATAGTGGGTTCATGCCTGCATTGACACAGGGACAGTGAGAAAGTTCTAAGGTTGTGTTGTGTCTGTTGCCACTAGGGATAAAACATTGATGCTATGTCCGAGGTAGTTATTGATTACATTACGCACCATACTTAATGCAATTGTCTGTTGCTTTGCAACTTAATACGGAAGGGGTTCGGATGATAACCTGAAGGTGGACTTTTTAGGCATAGATGCGGTTGGATGGCGGTCTATGTACTTTGTCGTAATGCCCAATTAAATCTCACTATACTTATCATGACATGTATGTGCATTGTTATGCTCTCTCTATTTGTCAATTGCCCGACTGTAATTTGTTCACCCAACATGCTTTTATCTTATGGGAGAGACACCTCTAGTGAACTGTGGACCCCGGTCCATTCTTTTAATACTGAAATACAAATCTGCTGCAATACTTGTTTTACTATTTTCTCTGCAAACAATCATCTTCCACACAATTCGGTTAATCCTTTGTTACAGCAAGCCGGTGAGATTGACAACCTCACTGTTTCATTGGGGCAAAGTACTTTGGTTGTGTTGTGCAGGTTCCACGTTGGCGCCGGAATCCCTGGTGTTGCGCCGCACTACATCCCGCCGCCATCAACCTTCAACGTGCTTCTTGGCTCCTCTGGTTCGATAAACCTAGGTTTCTTTCTGAGGAAAACTTGCTGCTGTGCGCATCATACCTTCCTCTTGGGGTTGCCCAACGAACGTGTGAAATACACGCCATCAAGCATATTTTCGGCGCCGTGCCGGGATCCCATCTCGGGATTCTGAGATCTCTCCGGACACCCGGAGAGGATTCATCTCCGGAGGACTCTACACCGCCATGGTCGCCTCCGGAGTGATGAGTGAGTAGTTCACCCCTGGACTATGGGTCCATAGCAGTAGCTAGATGGTTGTCTTCTCCTCATTGTGCTTCATTGTTGGATCTTGTGAGCTGCCTAACATGATCAAGATCATCTATCTGTAATACTCTATGTTGTGTTTGTCGGGATCCGATGGATAGAGAATACCATGTTATGTTAATTATCAAGTTATTGCATATGTGTTGTTTATGATCTTGCATGCTCTCCGTTATTAGTAGAGGCTCTGGCCAAGTTGATGCTAGTAACTCCAAGAGGGAGTATTTATGCTCGATAGTGGGTTCATGCCTACATGACACCTGGACAGTGACAGAAAGTTCTAAGGTTGTGTTGTGCTGTTGCCACTAGGGATAAAACATTGATGCTATGTCCGAGGATGTAGTTATTGATTACATTACGCACCATACTTAATGCAATTGTCTGTTGCTGCAATATCCCAGGTTTAGAGGCAATAAAATGAGAGAACACCAAAGTGTGCATTGCATTCATGCATAGAAAATCCGGGGAATTTTCGCGCTTTCAAATAAAACTTACCACAGTAACTGAAGTTTCACTTGACTTGCTGGAATTGAAGTAGATCATCAAGTCAAGCGCTATAAACTTCACTGTGATCTTTGCTAAAACCCTGTTTTGGGTAGAGATGATTTGATCTATGGGCTAGATCAAATAGAAGTAGATTTACAACAAACAACACCTTAAGTAAGGATCAACTACAAGATCTTATAAAGGATCTCAACATGACATTCCTTACAACAATACATGAATAATTATTCAATCATAAATCAAAGAAAACAATTAATTAAGAAACTATTCTTTACTTATCTTATCCATGTCTTCTACTAAATAAATGTTCCTACCATGAGTCACATGGTATATCTTTTCAACTACAATAATTGAATCCATGTCAAGGACATTCAAATTTATTCTTAATTAACTTTGACATTCCAACTTTGTTTCCCAACTCCTACCATTAAACCTAGAGAAAGGAGAGAACTATTCATATGCTTATATTATGCATTCAATAGAACCTAACTAAATATTTAAACCTTGTCCAAGGGAGGTAATTGTTGATACTAACCAATATTATAATAAATATAAGTCAAGTACTAAACCTACTTGACTTAGCTAATACTTGCTAGTAAGTAAGTACCTATTTGATTAGAGATTCAAGTAAAGGCAAGTGTTGTGATCATTACAACTTGGTAATGATCATAAACCCTAGAGAAACCCTACCTATTAAAAAGAGCTCAACCTAAAGAGGTATACTCAAGTATATGGACTAATACTTGATCTTGGAGAGAGAACCATGATTCACTAATGAATTATTAGAAAGCAATACTTTGATTATTACAAATTGGGTGATGATCCTAAACCTTAAGAATATAAGTGAGTGTGTTGAGAGAAGTATTAAAGAAGAGAGATTTGTGAGGAATAAGTGGATCATGTCTAATGCATGATCTTACTTTATAAATTGAGTTGATAAGTTAAACCTATACATATGATCAATAGATCTCATTCTTCACATGAAATAATAAGTAACTCATTAGTAGTTAACCAAACCAAAACTCATGCCTTATATAGAGTAGTATTGATATGGTATCTAAACCTTGCCTATCCAAACATTTGAGACCAACCTAGCATTGCCTTGATACAATAATTCTACCTAAGTGAGGAGTATAACTCTAGCCACTAGAATAGAATCAATGCTTATGCCCATACCTAAACCTAGTTGTGTATCACATGGGTGATCATAACTAAAACCCTAAACCATATTTGAATCTCAATTCAAATATTACTTTGGATTATAATTAGAACCCTACCATACATCCTGCCTATTTATACTTCAATTTAGTAAAGCTTATGCAAAACCCTAAACCTTTCATGTAGTATCCATCCCACATAAAATATTATGCCCTAACTTGTGTATCAGGGATCACAAGTATAACCAAGCCATATGTACCTAAAGACTAATTGCCATTTGGTGAGTAGAATTAAACCAATACCCTATCTTACTTGGTTACTCAAATACTTTGCCTAAGTGAACCAAATGAATAGCATTTATAAAGTACCATCACCTCCACAAGAGAATTAATCATGATGAGCTTAAAATCTATCTTAAATAATTCCAGTCAGTAGTTTGCTAAACAAGATTATTTAACACAGAGTGAAGTCAACCATATTCTTAAACCTTTGGAAACAATTCTTCACATAAAATCATGATCCAATCCATCCCTATTACCATCTACTTTAAACTCTAGCCATAATAAAAATTATATGAGAACAATCCATATTGTTAAGTACACTAGTTAGACCTAATAATGTTTTCACCATTCACATGTTCTAAATTTTAAACCATTGAAATGAATCTGGTTCCTAAATTAAAAAGGAATTGAGATGGATATAAAAACCCATTTCTATTTCAATTAAAACCCTACACAATATCAACCTAATAATAAAATGAATATGTATTTAAAAGGTAACACTAGGCAGTAAATAATAGTATTAAGTTATCTTGATACTCAAATAATTTAGAACCTACAAAACAAAATAGAAATCAGATTTGAATTCAAATAACAAAATTCAAAACAGAAATTAAAAACAGAAAAATGAAAAAGGAAATAGAAGAGAGAAGGACTTACCCTGGTGGACCTCAGACCGTAGCAGCCCAACACCACTTAGCCCAGCACCGCACCAGCCGAAGCAGGCCAACGCAGCCCAGACGCGGCCCAGCCCAAAGCCACATACCGATTCGATTGCTTTAAAATTCGTGCGAGAAGAAAAACGTCGTCGTCGTCGTCTCCGAGCTCGACAGCGCGGAGGCGCCAGTAGGCCACGTCTCGTCGAGGATAAGCACGCCCCGGACGTCGCCAGACACACTCAGAACTCGCCCAACTATTCGCGTCCGAGCTTATCCTGGAGGAAAAGATCTTCGTCAAAAGGAACCCGCCAGGCACTGCCACATCCCGACCATGGCCGTCGTCGTGTCGAGTCCTCGAGGCTTCCCTTGGCCTATAAATAGGTGGAGGGCGTTACCGTGTAGTCCTTGTTCATCACCGCCCATCCAATCTCTCTCAGACGCCCTCAATTCCTCGTGTTCTTTCTCTACTGGTCGCCGGTGACCACCACGGTGCCGTCGACTGGAGTCACCCCGGAGGCTGCCGTTTGGTCGAGGAGGAGCGCCTCGTCGAGAGGAGCATCTGGGCGCAAGCAATCGTCCAGGGGAGCTAGGAATCGTCTCAATTGCATCCCTTCTGCAGCACATCGCCGGAGATCGCCAATCGCCATCGTCTCCGACCACCAACGTCGTCGCCGACCACACCTTGAGCTTCACGGTGAGATTCCGCGTCTGTAGAGCATACTCACGCATCCTATCGACGTCCGTAGCCCCGATTAGCCACCTCGCCGGAGTGCACCGCCGCGGGACATGGTTTCCGACGAAGCTCCGGTGAGTCCCCGCACAAACCATCACCACCAGTAGCTTTGTTTCGTCTTCTCGTTCGATTGGTACCAACCACGCATCCGGGGGTGCCCTGTAGCGGCGGCGCCGTCTTCGTCTGACCGCCGGCGTCAAGCCGCCGGTAGAGATGACGTGGCCGTGGGCTCCCCGCACATGTTTGACTTGGTCGTTGCCCTCGTGGCAGCTGACCTGTACCAGACCCCACCTGTCTGTCTCTGTGTGTGTAACTCGAATCGGTAAGTTTAGTAATTAGGTTTATTTCAAATTCCAGAAAATTGCAGAAACTTTGTAAAATCATAGAAAAATAATTTCAACTCAGAAAAATATGAATAATATATCAAAATTCTCACAAAAATAAACTCTATCCAAATAAAATATAAAACAAAAATGTGTGTCAAAATAAAAATTCACTTATTTTTAACTTTATTAATTATGCCTTTTCATTTGTTTTAAATACAATTTGAATTCAACACATAGTTAAATATCAAAAATTAAATTTTAACTATTCAGTAACTAAGTAAAATGTTAAGATTAATTTTAGTTACCATATTTTCATTAATTTAATTATTAGTGGTAATCCATAAACCCTAATTTGCAAATTACTATTTTTATTTTCTTTAAATAGTAATAACTCAAGAAAATAGTAAAAGCCAATATTATTTTGGTAGATCAACAATTATTTACTTAAACATTCTTAAGTTAACAAGTTAAATACTTTAAACCTAATAACAATTATTAAACCCTGATTCTTAATTAAACCTAAATAAGAATTACTCTAATTATTAAATCTTGTGAAAATTAATAAAATGTCAAACCATTCCTAATTTTGTAACCACAACTATATTACCAAATCAGCATTTTAGGAGTTGTACCATAATTTAGAAACCCTAGTTTTAATTTAAGTAAGACATTGATCTCATTATTTCATGTGTTCATCCATAGTAGTTGCAAACCTAAAACCCTAAGGATTTAGCCCATGTGATCATATCCACTTCATCTATACCTATAGAACCCTAGTAAGAAACCAATGAATGCATGCTTATGATCCATTAGCATAAACCAAGTCACATGAGATTATCATTTCATGTTCCTATTCTTAATTAAAACCTATATGATTCACTAGTATCACCTAGGTATAAACCCTAGCTTGCTACCACATATTAGCACCATTGATCACCAATCCTATATACCACACCATTAGGATCAACCTCAACCATCAAACCCTAGTTAAACCATGATGATAAACCCTAATACCAACCTTGTGTAGCAAATCACATCACATGCTCCTAGTCCACTAAACCTTACTTAGGAAATGATAAGCCACTTAGCTTATAAACCATTAGAGATTATTTAGTAAAGCAAATGTGAAGCCATAGTAACCCTAATAGCTAATTATAGAACTATTCTAATAACCATCCTTTGATTGGATGCTTAGAATAAACCATAGCAATAAACCTACCAATACTTGCTATATAGAAACCCAATTCAAGTTAAGAACCAACTAGTTCATACTAGTATAACTAAATGAATTCAATAGTAAACCCTAGAAAGCCATAGCTCCTATGCATAGTAGTTCATATTCTTATTTAACCTGTTCTTCAAAAGTTATTCTTTTGAAGTACAAATGTCAATCAAACCTTAGAAGCTTAATCCTTCTTTGAAATACTCATTATTTCTTAAACAACATGTTCTTCAAAAGTTATTCTTTTGAAGTATAATATAAGTAATCATTGTTATCACCAGAATTTGACCGAGTCAGAGGTGGGCCGTGATCAAGATGGACGTGAAGAATATATATATAGAAGAAATACGTGAGTCGGCCTTTTATACCAAGTTGGGCTTGTTTGCCCATGTATCTGTAACATATTAGATCGCATCTTAGTTTAGAAGTTAGAATCTTACTCGTGCACGGTTTGGTGCACGCCCACATTAGAAAGTCCCCTGGACTATAAATATGTATCTAGGATTTATGGAATAAACAACAACCAACGTTCAACCACAAACAAATCTCGGCGCATCGCCAACTCCTTCGTCTCGAGGGTTTCTACCGGTAAGCACCATGCTGCCTAGATCGCATCTTGCGATCTAGGCAGCACAAGCCTGCCCACGTTGTTCATGCGTTGCTCGTACTGAAGCCTTTTTGATGGCGGGCAACGTAGTTATCTTAGACATGTTAGGGTTAGCATTGTTCTTCATATTACATGCTTTCGTAGTGCAACCCTTGCATGTCTAGCCGCCCTTACACCTATCTTAGGTGTAGGGGCGGCACCCCGCTTGATCATAGTTTAGTAGATCTGATCCGTTACGGTTGCTCCTTGTTTCATCAAGGATTAGTTTAACATCCGCAATAGTTAGGCCTTACAAAGGGTTGGAGGATCCAGCGGCGTGTAGGGTGGCGTTTGCTAGCCCTAGAAAGGATGTTCCGGGGATCAACCTCGTGTTGGTTTTTAGGCCTGTCTAGGATGGCTTACGGTCACCGTGCGTGGCGCGAGGCCCAATCGTGAGTAGGATGATCCGATTATGCGGTGAAAACCCTAAATCGTCGTAGATCTAATCAGCTTTATCTTGATCAAGCAGGACCACCATATATTCGGACACCTCGTCTGAATCATGGGTGGATCGGCTCTTTGAGCCGATTCACAGGATAACCTGAGACCCGATCGAGGCTCGTATTTAACGTTTACGTGTGTGCCCTGCAGAAACTAAGCGAGGCATCATCCACACCTTCGACCAGTATAGGTCAGGTGGCACGCCTTGTGATAAACATCGGACGTGCGACCAGGGAGGCTTTGCGGGCTGTCGCTCCGAGGGATGGGGCCAGCCGCAGCCCTAGTTGTTCCCGGCTCGTGTGTCGCCTCTGCCCGCCGAGGGGTTTCGACGTCAACACATTCTGCACGCACGGTGGGACGACCTTCGACATCCACAACATCGCCATCTACATCCGAGATGGCGGAAGACACTCCGGTCACGTACGAGGATCTGCCTGATGAGCTCAAGAAGAAACATGACGAGATCAAGGCAACCCTCGAAGCCGAACTCATCGGCTCTTTCCACCGAACCCGCTCCCATGGCGTCAGGTGGAAGGGTTTCACACCTTAAGGCGCACTCGATGGAGTGGACCTTTCCGCCCCGTCAGAAGAACGCACCAGGTCACTGCGGCAGGAGATCAACTACATGGTGGCTCATTCGCTGCACCGCCACTCTGAGAGCCTAGTGAACACTTTGGAGCGTGTCGCTCTGCGCGTCCCAGGAAATCATGAGCCACCGGTATTCTCCATCGGGACCAGCTCTGGGGACTTTCAAGGGAGAGATGCCGCTCCAGCCCCAGCCGTTCGCATGGGCAGCACCGGAACTGCCGAACTCATCGGCATACGTCGTCTACAAGATTGGTGGTGATCCTAGTGACTACCAATTCCTACTGAGGCACCCAAGGAGATCCCGCACGGATACGCGTGCGCATACGTACCGGACTGCAACGCCTGGGCACTCTCGAACCAGGCTGCAATATCAGGGGCCTCTGGACGGAGGAACGTCAGGAGCCGATCCTGAGAAGCAATCGTGGCTGGCTAAGTACGCCACCCCAACAAACCTCCAAAGCCAGCTCCTGCAGTTGGCTTAGAACCAGAAAAGCAAGCATGGCTGGTTAAGTATGCCACCCCGGCGAATCTTCAGGGTTCGACACCTTCAGCCATCACAGCGGATCAGATTTGTGCAATTCTGAAAGATCAGTTCGGCATGATGCCGAAAAGGAAGACGTTCGGCTACACCAAGCCGTACCCCAATGACTACGAACTGATCCCGCTACCTCCCTGACTTCACGAAGTTTAGTGGATCGGATGGTTCCAGCTCCATCGAGCATGTGAGCCGATATTTGGCACAGCTGGGCACGATCTCAGCGTCAGACGAGTTGCGCGTGAGGTTCTTCGCACAGTCCCTCACAGGATCGGCTTTCGGGTGGTACACATCGCTACCACCGAACTCCATCCACTTGGAAGCAGTTGGAAGAGCAGTTCCATGAGCAGTATCACTCAGAGGCTTCCGATGTTGGCATTGCCGATCTAGCGCAAGTACGACAGAAGCGCGGGGAAACAGTGTCAGAATACGTCCAGCGCTTCAGGACCATTAGGAACCGATGCTTTTCGGCTCATATAAGTGAAAAAGAAGCAGTCGAGTTGGCGGTGGTGGGTCTCTCATCATCGATTAAGAACGTGGCCTCCCAAGCAGACTACCCTTCATTGGCGCACATGGTGCAGAAGCTGTCAGCATATGAGCAGCGCCACCCAGATGTTTACCAGGACAAATTCAAGCGTGCGGTGACCTTGGTTGAGGCGGACAAAGATGAAGGTGCTATGGGAGATCAGGAGGTAGCAGTGGCTGAATGGACTCGAGCAACAGGCCCCGTGACCTGCAAATGGGTGAAGCCACAAGGCCCTCCAAAAGGGTTCGACTTCGACGTGACCAAGACTGAGCAGATTTTTGATCTCTTACTCACGGAGAAGCATATAAAGGTACCCGAAGGCCACAAGATCCCCACGGCGCAGGAGCTGAACGGAAAGCCATACTGCAAATGGCATAACACGTTCTCCCACACCACCAACGACTGCAGGGTGTGGCGGCAGCAGATCCAAATGGCGATAGAAAATGGACGGTTGATTTTTAACCAGTACGCCATGAAGGTCGACACACACCCCTTCCCCGCCGTAAACATGGTGGAGTATACTTACCACGGAGGGTGCCAGCCGGATTTCTCGTGCAAAATCAATATGGTAGATCTTGGACACCACGCTGGCAAGGATGGAGATGAGGGCAGCTGCTCTCATAGCAAAGATACAGAGGAAGCCGCTCCACGCGATCGGCTCCGCCAAGATGGCAAGCGCTACGTCACAGAGGGAGAAGTGAAGAACATAAGATATCAGCGACCTCTCTCTGATCACCTCCTCAACAAGTATGTGAGTCAGTACGACCAACGCCGACGGTCCAGCGATGATGATGAAAGAGATCGTCTGGCTAGAGAAGCCAGAAGACATCGTCGGCATAATCGCGATGAGGAGGAGCACGAGCGTTGTGCCAAGGGAAAGGCAAGGGAGCGAGACGACGAGGACAGGCACTGGGATTGTCCCTTCTTCAGGCACTGCTGGGATTCAGGAATGAGCCGATTGCCAACAATCGGCAATTGCCCAGAATGCAACCGGAAGAAGAAGGAGGTAGCCAACGTGTCCGTGTTCGAGCGCTTAGGACCTCTCCGCCACAGAGCAAACGAGCTGAGTCCCCTCGGTTGAAAGATCTCGAAGATTCAGAAGACGAGGGAGAAGAAGAAGACAGGTATCACCGGCCAAGGTGGTGCCCTGATGGACTCAGCCGTTCCGAAACGCAGGGTTCAACGATTGCGCGGCCTGGAAGAAGCCGAGAGGTTATACTTGCATACATTGAGAAGGCAAGGCCTGATCTGGCTGCGAAGGTTCAGCGAACCCTGGATGAAGAGGGTCGTCCACGGAAAATGGAGTGGCGCCCCAAGCAAAGGAAAGCCGATGATGAAACATCGGCTGGCACAAACATGGTGCTCGTTCTTCCGACGAAGCTTAGTGCTCCACGATTACACGATGCACTCAAGGTGGGCGACAGCAAGCGCACCAACATGATGAAGTCAGAGATTGGGCTGGTTTTATCTACCGGCCTGAACGAGTAGCAAGAGCACGTCAATGAGCAAACGTGGCGAGGCTGATCCTTGTGATCGGCCCCAAAAATTTATGAAGGGACATTACAAAACCTTCACCGAGCAAGCAAACGTGGAGGCCGATTCCAGCAATCGGCCAAAATTATCCTCACCAACCATTCTGCCTGGGTTCAACATGTTATCCAACAGAGCCGATACCATCAATTCTCTTGACAGAATCGGCTCCGGGGGGCACCCAGGTAGATAAAACATGAGGATATGCAGTGAAGTGTCTCATTCTTTGGTAATGAGTATTGGAGTATGGGGGCTGATGCACAAATCGGCCGTAAAAATTCTGAAAATTAAAAAAAAATTTGAGCACAGCCGATGCAGCAGACATCGACTTAAGGATATAAAAGCCGATGCATGGCCATCGACTCAAGAGGAGTAACTGGTACGATCAGAGGGTCAATGGAGCACGAAGGGAGATTTTAATGGAAGAACTCCTCAATGGAGTAGTTTAAGGGCTCAGATCCTCTCTTCAAGAACAATGCCAAGAGCAGCCTGGACGTGCAGATCAGGTCAAGGATGGATTGCATGAGATCCACCAAAGGAAAGGAGCCGATCTAGCCGGCAAGGTGCAGGAAGAACTGAAGAAGCTCGGGGGGCAGCTCCCCTTGAAGGCTCTCTGCCCTGGGAAGCCGATTTATGTTCAAATCGGTTGGTTCTGCATAAAAAGCTCCCTCGGACATAATCAAGCCCAGGTCCATACAGCTAATTGGCGTATCCTCGTCTCTGTTTTGCCTTGGCTGAGACTCGGGGGGCAACAGGCCTGGTAGATGCTCTATTGAGGAACCGATTGGGGTACCATCGGCTGATCTTCGTTGCAACCTTCTTCACAAAATAATGAGCGCTCGCTAAAAAGGATCGCTGAAACCGGTGGGAGAAATTTAAGGGCTCTCTTGGAAATCCCACAGTATCTACCGGAAAGAGAATCATCAGTTGAAGAATGGAAGGGTAAATGTCGAAGGACCGATGCGTTGCTATCGGCTCGTTACGCATTGGCAAAGGGGACGAATCGGCAAGATCAGTATGAGAGGAAATCGGCTAAGATAAGCTAAAAGGAATCGGCAAAATCAGATTGGGGAAAGTTCTTCATTGATAGATTTCTTACATAAGGAGCTGATTGCTCTCAAAAGGAAGTACTAGGGGATACATGGCCCCATCTACTGCTACTGGTCCTATGCTAGATGTCCTATCTACGGGCCGTCGCTGCCCTCGTCGCCGCCGTGCCGCTTGTCGGCGCTGCTCCCGGCTCGCTCGTCGCTCCAATGGCCATCGACCGGGCCCTCATTGTCCTCGTCTTCTTCGTCAGCATCGTCATCGTCTCTGTCGAAGTCGCTGAGGTTTCCCGGCCAAGGGCAGAACCGCTTGGCCGGAGGCTCGTCGGAGGAGGTGTCGTCCTCCTCCTCCTCCTCTTCTCCCTCCTCCTCCTCCTCGAGAGGAAGTCAGGAGAAGCGATCGTCGTCGCTCTCCTCCTCCGTTGTCCCATCGGCGAGGAAGCGGAGGTCGCTCTCCCCGTCGGTCAAGGACTTGTCGTCCTCTGACCAAAGGGAGAAGTCATGGCTAGACTCCTCCCCGGCCGCTGGCGCGGCGTATGTTGGCTGCGTGGACCTCCGCCGGGTTCGGCTCTCGCGTCGGCTCGCGAGACGAAGAGGACTGGGTGGAAAGATCCGATGAAGCAGAGGAGGAGGACATGGTGGCGCAGGAGGGCTTTTGGAGTGCTAATGCGAAGAAGATGCGGAATAAACTGTGCGGAGCGGTTAAATAAAAGGGGATATAGTGGAAGTTTAATGCCACAGCAGTTTCCGAGGAAGTGGTGCCTAAAAAAAAAAACGCTGGTCACGCGGAGAAGTTTAGAAGGCAGGGCATCATGATGACGGATACTGCAACGGTTCTGCCACGACATGACCCGACGAAAGAAGAGCATAATGATTTTGGAAATGTCATTTCCAAAACCAGGGGGGCATGTGTTATCACCAGAATTTGACCGAGTCAGAGGTGGGCCGTGATCAAGATGGACGTGAAGAATATATATATAGAAGAAATACGTGAGTCGGCCTTTTATACCAAGTTGGGCTTGTTTGCCCATGTATCTGTAACATATTAGATCGCATCTTAGTTTAGAAGTTAGAATCTTACTCGTGCACGGTTTAGTGCACGCCCACATTAGAAAGTCCCTGGACTATAAATATGTATCTAGGGTTTATGGAATAAACAACAACCAACGTTCAACCACAAACAAATCTCGGCGCATCGCCAACTCCTTCGTCTCGAGGGTTTCTCCGGTAAGCACCATGCTGCCTAGATCGCATCTTGCGATCTAGGCAGCACAAGCCTGCCCACGTTGTTCATGCGTTGCTCGTACTGAAGCCTTTTTGATGGCGCAACGTAGTTATCTTAGACATGTTAGGGTTAGCATTGTTCTTCATATTACATGCTTTCGTAGTGCAACCCTTGCATGTCTAGCCGCCCTTACACCTATCTTAGGTGTAGGGGCGGCTCCCTGATCATAGTTTAGTAGATCTGATCCGTTACGGTTGCTCCTTGTTTCATCAAGGATTAGTTTAACATCCGCAATAGTTAGGCCTTACAAAGGGTTGGAGGATCCAGCGGCGTGTAGGGTGGCGTTTGCTAGCCCTAGAAAGGATGTTCCGGGGATCAACCTCGTGTTGGTTTTTAGGCCTGTCTAGGATGGCTTACGGTCACCGTGAGCGCGAGGCCCAATCGTGAGTAGGATGATCCGATTATGCGGTGAAAACCCTAAATCGTCGTAGATCTAATCAGCTTTATCTTGATCAAGCCCACCATATATTCGGACACCTCGTCGAATCATGGGTGGATCGGCTCTTTGAGCCGATTCACGGGATAACCTGAGAGCCGATCGAGGCTCGTATTTAACGTTTACGTGTGTGCCCGGCAGAAACTAAGCGAGGCATCATCCACACCTTCCTGACCAGGTATAGGTCAGGTGGCACGCCCTTGTGATAAACATCGGACGTGCGACCAGGAGGCTTTGCGGGCCGTCGCTCTGAGGGACTGGGGCCAGCCGCAGCCCTAGTTGTTCCCGGCTCTACCGTGTTGACCGTCTCTGCCCGCCAGGGGGTTTCTGACGTCAACAATCATCAACCATGTCCTGTAGAACTTAAAATTGACAACTGTTCTTCACATATTATTCCACTACTATTCTTTATGTGTATGATTGTTATGATGTCTTATATCACTTGATTTTGATGCTAATATAACCAAACCCTAATAAGAACCTTGTTTGAGAACCATTCTAAAAGTGCAACCAACCTAAAGAAATCTTTACAACTCATACATCCTAAATCATTGAGGTTAGGTTACGCTCGGGACGATTGCATCTCATACTATGCATTATAGCATCTTTGCCAGTTCTTTAAACATTGTCCTTACCGGACGATGATGGTATTTCAGCATTTGGAGTTCTCACGTATCGAAGCTTTTGCCTGCATAATCTTGCAGTCAAGAAAGGCAAGTTCATCGCTTGCTCATGTCATTTGATTATTTTTATCAAACTATATGCAAAGTACTATACTTATCACTCATGCATTGAAAAGCAAATATTATTTTACAATTATGAATATGACTATGTGGTGGGCAATGGAACCATGGTATGTGTTGATATGGTGGAGGTTCCATTGCAATGGGTTATATCACCCTAGGATTAATTACCAATGCCGTCCAGTGATTCTAGCGCCGTACATATCGCGTTATCCATAAGATCTATAATGGCTCTGGGGAAGTCAGCTGTATCTTTTCCCTTCTGCACGCCAACGGATTGGTAGAGACGGTGGGGTGTTGGAGGCACTGCCGCAATAGGTTGGGATATCCTTTTAAATCCCCATCCATTAGTGATGTTAATCTCTACCATCTATGAGGGATTGTCCGGAGTACACCATGAGTAAAGCCGTATTATCGGGGGAAGTCTACTGGAGGTGTACGGTCGGACAAAAGGGTGGGTTTGCAGGGTCGCGGAGAAGGCAGTGATTGGCTTGGATCTTATACTGGGCCTCACACCAAAGGAAGTGTGGACGGGGACATACTCTCGGCCGGCAACATGGTTAAGATCTCTTGTGGGGTAAAGTAACGCACCTCTGCAGAGGATATCAAGAATTGTGACTGTCACTCCCTGTTCCGGGAAGGGAACTACGAACACGGCAAGGAACTCCACGAAGTTCTAGTCAACTGTGAAGACTGACGGGCATAGTTTTCAGAATAAAATAAACCTTTTGAAGAAATGTTTACAAAAACTTGCATTGGCCTATGACTTTCTGGTCTATGGCTGTAGCTAGTGCATGATACACATATTTCCTAATATGAACTTGCTGAGTACGCTCGTACTCATTCTATCTCGTTTGAACCCCCTTCTTAGATCAATGCACCGAAGGAGAAACTACCGTGGAACTCGAAGACAAAGGAGTCAACTGCAACAAGATGAAGAATCCAATCAAAGAAGTCAATGGAGTCAACTTCCGCATCAATTATTATGGAAACCTAGACTAGTAATAGAAGGGAACCTTTCCCTAATCCTAGCACCTAAGTAGCTAGATTTCTATAGCAAGCCAAGTAGCTCTTAAGCTTGAGTTAGCAATAAGATAGACTACGAGTCGTTCTTCTGGAGCTTTATTTGAAGTTTTACCTCACTGTAAAGTAGGAGGCTGTGTGGATCTTATGTAAACAGCTTGTGTGTACTTCTATAGACATACCTTGGACTCGCATATGTTTCTGTTGTACCACTCTGAGGGATGTAATATGGGTGGAACGGTGTTTCACTTGTGTTATGTCAACGACTTGTGTACTACACCATGCAGTGGTACGCTGGGTCACCGCAGCTGGTATCAGAGCAAATGCTTTGACCCTAGGATTAAAACCCTTTAAAGGAGACCTATAGGTTTGGTAGTGTCTATAGGAAGTATCTTAGTTAGCCAACTATGCTAAACCAACTATTCTTTTGACTTGAGATGGGTATTCACTTGAGAATAATCCTGACACACTTGAGTCAATCTTTCTTATCTATCTTTCTTTAGTAAAGTGAATTAGTTATCTTGCTTCATTCCAAAATAAATAGAACACCATTGAAGCTTAAGATAATGGGTGGTAGTAGACCACAGTTGGTATACAACACATGGTAGTCCAAAGAGAGGATACAACCATAAGGAAGATATCCTATTGGAAGAAGTATACCAATACAAGTATGGTTAAGTAAGAGTCATTCAAAATGTCAAATGACTGATGTTAAGTAATGTAGATAAGTAATATGAGGTAGTATATACCTATGATGAGTCAATCATAGGAGGTAAGGAAGAGTGATAGGAGTCATATAAGTCTACTTTTCATGGTAGAGTTGGTAATCATATATGATTCACTTGAGAATCATGATGTGAGGGAGTAGAACATCATAAGTGAGTTAATAGAAGTATGATGAGGAGTAGGATTTAAGGAATAGTTCGAAAGCTTAGGCCTTAAAATCCTAATAACTGTACCAAGTATGCTGGAACCATAGTCCTTAGTTTAAAGAAGGCTTATTTATAGCATATCACATAGAGAAATCCTAGAGTTATAGGTGGTATATTCTAAACAATCATGTGTTTAGAGTAGACATGTTAGAACTAATTGTATTATAGGAAGTAGTCCTCAATAGCACATATATATGGTATACTATTTTGTTAGTACTTCCAAAGAAAACTAGGTTAACTTCAACTATCCCAGGCCATTGTGTTTCAAGTTTGTCTCATTGCAAATGTGCAATTGTGATAAATGTGGAGACAAATAGTAGAAATCCACGTATTCGTGCTAAGTATCACGACTTAAACCTATCTTATGTGGTGTTATATACTGCACATCTGAGCCTGATGTTTAGGGATGTCTTACCCAACTATTATATTCAGGCATATAAGGATGTGTATTATAAACACAAAGCTGAATCTTCTTGGATTTTATTGGATTTTCATTGATTGACTAGATCCATACATGAAGTTTGACTTTGATATGCAAATGCATGTTGCGATATCAAGCTCTTACTTGATGTTATAGGTCTAGAGGGTAAAGGTATTCGTGTGAGGAAGTGACGAATTCTGGAGATTTTGAAGATAAGATGAAGGTTCACTAGAAGAAGGAAGTCAAATTGTGGGAAGCAACCACAATACTCTAAAGGAAAGACCAATCAAAACTCACTTTTATCCTTAATCAAGGAGTATTTCAACATGGAAGTACCATAAAAGTGAGAAAAATAGTGAATATGGAGTAGTAGAAGTGGAGCCGTATTCATTATGGAAGAAGGGAATGCAAGCGAAGTCACTTACAATACTATTTTCATAGTATCAACAAGTGGTTATCTTGTAAAAAGAACCTTAGAAGAACGAAAATAGACAAGTGAAGTCGCAGCTGGTATAATAAGACCGCAGCTGATATAGGATAACCATGAAGAGAAAGAATGTTAAGTGAGGTATATCTTAACTAAAGCTATGTAAGTAGCCACAGCTGGTAGGTAGATATTGACAACCACAACATAGCCACAGCTGGTATCCAATAAGCTACATCTGGTACTAGGTAGTCTGCAGCTGGTACCAGATAGCCACAGCCTGAACATTTCTTTACCTAAAAGAAAGGGGGATTCCGCAGCTAGTATTTAATGATTAGAAGAAAGGAAGTTGGAAGATCATTAGTAAACTCCAAGGGGGAGAGGAAGGCTGAATGAGAAGTATTAAGATATAATATTTGGAGTATGATGGACCAAGAAGAAGGTCTGAACTGAGAGGAAGTCCGATCTTATTTTTATAAGGTTGTTGGGAAGTACCCATATAAAAGTACTCTCAGGAGGTTGTCAGACCAGAAGCCGAGGTTTATATCTCGAGGAAGTAAGGGTTAGACCTTAACTTGAGTGGGTAATTCATAATTACTCGAAACCAAGAGAACTCAAGTAAGTCTAAGATAATGAAGTTGGATGAAGAAGATGTCGGAAGACAATCAAGGCTTAAGAAGGCTTAAGACCGAAGGAGATTGACCATACCAAAACATAAGCCTATTAAAAAGATTCCTTTCATGGAACCTAAAGAAACCAAAAGGAAGATAACTAGGATGAACTAGAGGTCATGATTGGATGGACTAAATGAGTCTAATTCATTCGTAGGACTCAACCACCAGGACCATGCCTATTGTAAATACCTTACTAAGTACCATTACTTTCGTTATGGTAGTAAGGGAAAACAATACCCTACCTTAAATAAATCTTTTAGAATTAAGGTTTGGACATCGCAGCTGGTACACCATAGTGCCATATTACATCGCAGCTGGATTACCACAGCTGGTAGAACCAAGTTTTTAGTACCCAAATAGGAAGATGTCACCACAACCATTAGTAAAGTCCCTTAACACCATAAGATGTCCTAATCCAAGGATCTTTGGATAGTAAGCCTATAAGCTTAGAGTGTTGGAAGAAATCATAGAATAGAAGAAAGTATCAGTGCCAGACATCAGAAGACTTCCGGAAGGATCTGGACAAGGGATATATTCAATTATATCTAGTGTGATCACCATGGAGTTGAAGGATGGTGACTGTTCAAGACATTTCAACATTCCGAAACCAGAGCGTTCGAACTTCGGACGGTTCGGTTAAGGGGAGAGGCTGTAATATCCCAGGTTTAGAGGCAATAAAATGAGAGAACACCAAAGTGTGCATTGCATTCATGCATAGAAAATCCGGGAATTTTCGCGCTTTCAAATAAAACTTACCACAGTAACTGAAGTTTCACTTGACTTGCTGGAATTGAAGTAGATCATCAAGTCAAGCGCTATAAACTTCATTGTGATCTTTGCTAAAACCCTGTTTTGGGTAGAGATGATTTGATCTATGGGCTAGATCAAATAGAAGTAGATTTACAACAAACAACACCTTAAGTAAGGATCAACTACAAGATCTTATAAAGGATCTCAACATGACATTCCTTACAACAATACATGAATAATTATTCAATCATAAATCAAAGAAAACAATTAATTAAGAAACTATTCTTTACTTATCTTATCCATGTCTTCTACTAAATAAATGTTCCTACCATGAGTCACATGGTATATCTTTTCAACTACAATAATTGAATCCATGTCAAGGACATTCAAATTTATTCTTAATTAACTTTGACATTCCAACTTTGTTTCCCAACTCCTACCATTAAACCTAGAGAAAGGAGAGAACTATTCATATGCTTATATTATGCATTCAATAGAACCTAACTAAATATTTAAACCTTGTCCAAGGGAGGTAATTGTTGATACTAACCAATATTATAATAAATATAAGTCAAGTACTAAACTCTACTTGACTTAGTAAGAAGAACTATTTTCTAGTAATTATAGAGAGGCAAGTGTTGTGATCATTACAACTTGGTAATGATCATAAACCCTAGAGAAACCCTACCTATTAAAAAGAGCTCAACCTAAAGAGGTATACTCAAGTATATGGACTAATACTTGATCTTGGAGAGAGAACCATGATTCACTAATGAATTATTAGAAAGCAATACTTTGATTATTACAAATTGGGTGATGATCCTAAACCTTAAGAATATAAGTGAGTGTGTTGAGAGAAGTATTAAAGAAGAGAGATTTGTGAGGAATAAGTGGATCATGTCTAATGCATGATCTTACTTTATAAATTGAGTTGATAAGTTAAACCTATACATATGATCAATAGATCTCATTCTTCACATGAAATAATAAGTAACTCATTAGTAGTTAACCAAACCAATACTCATGCCTGGTATAGAGTAGGATTGATATGGTATTTAAACCTTGCCTATCCAAACATTTGAGACCAACCTAGCATTGCCTTGATACAATAATTCTACCTAAGTGAGGAGTATAACTCTAGCCACTAGAATAGAATCAATGCTTATGCCCATACCTAAACCTAGTTGTGTATCACATGGGTGATCATAACTAAAACCCTAAACCATATTTGAATCTCAATTCAAATATTACTTTGGATTATAATTAGAACCCTACCATACCTCATGCCTATTTATACTTCAATTTAGTGAAGCTTATGCAAAACCCTAAACCTTTCATGTAGTATCCACCCCACATAAAATATTATGCCCTAACTTGTGTATCAGGGATCACAAGTATAACCAAGCCATATGTACCTAAAGACTAATTGCCATTTGGTGAGTAGAATTAAACCAATACCCTATCTTACTTGGTTATTCAAATACTTTGCCTAAGTGAACCAAATGAATAGCATTTTATAAAATACCATCACCTTAACAAGTGAATTAACCATGATGAGCTTAAAATCTATCTTAAATAATTCCAGTCAGTAGTTTGCTAAACAAGATTATTTAACACAGAGTGAAGTCAACCATATTCTTAAACCTTTGGAAACAATTCTTCACATAAAATCATGATCCAATCCATCCCTATTACCATCTACTTTAAACTCTAGCCATAATAAAAATTATATGAGAACAATCCATATTGTTAAGTACACTAGTTAGACCTAATAATGTTTTCACCATTCACATGTTCTAAATTTCAAACCATTGAAATGAATCTGGTTCATAAATTAAAAAGGAATTGAGATGGATATCAAAACCCATTTCTATTTCAATTAAAACCCTACACAATATCAACCTAATAATAAAATGAATATGTATTTAAAAGGTAACACTAGGCAGTAAATAATAGTATTAAGTTATCTTGATACTCAAATAATTTAGAACCTACAAAACAAAATAGAAATCAGATTTGAATTCAAATAACAAAATTCAAAACAGAAATTAAAAACAGAAAAATGAAAAAGGAAATAGAAGAGAGAAGGACTTACCCTGGTGGACCTCAGCACCGTAGCAGCCCAACAACCATCTCCACACCAAACCACCAGCAGCCCAGCACCGCACCCTCCGAAGCAGGCCAACGCATCCCAGACGCGGCCCAGCCCAAAGCCACATACCGATTCGATTGCTTTAAAATTCGTGCGAGAAGAAAAACGTCGTCGTCGTCTCCGAGCTCGACAGCAGAGGGGAGCTAGGCCACGTCCTCGACGAGGATAAGAACGCCGCCGGACGCCAGAGACCATCTCAGAGCGCCCTAAACTATTCGCGTCCGAGCTTATCCTGGAGGAAAAGATCTTCGTCAAAGGCCACCCGTCCTGTCGCCATTGCCGAGTCCTCGAGGCTTCCCTTGGCCTATAAATAGGTGGAGGCCGCCGTGTAGTCCTTGTTCTCCCGCCCTTTCAATTTCTCTTTTCGCTTCCTCAATTCCCCCAATCATCTGAGAGCTATCGCCGGTGACCACCACGGTGCCGTCGACTGGAGTCACCCCGGAGGCTGCCGTTTGGTCGAGGAGGAGCGCCTCGTCGAGAGGAGCATCTGGGCGCAAGCAATCGTCCAGGGGAGCTAAGAATCGTCTCAATTGCATCGATCCCTTCTGCAGCACATCGCCGGAGATCTCCAATCGCCATCGTCTCCGACCACCAACGTCGTCGCCGACCACACCTTGAGCTTCACGGTGAGATTCCGCGTCTGTAGAGCATACTCACGCATCCTATCGACGTCCGTAGCCCCGATTAGCCACCTCGCCGGAGTGCACCGCCGCGGGACATGGTTTCCGACGAAGCTCCGGTGAGTCCCCGCACAAACCATCACCACCAGTAGCTTTGTTTCGTCGTTCTCGTTCGATTGGTACCAACCACGCATCCGGGGGTGCCCTGTAGCGGCGGCGCCGTCTTCGTCTGACCGCCGGCGTCAAGCCGCCGGTAGAGATGACGTGGCCGTGGGCTCCCCGCACATGTTTGACTTGGTCGTTGCCCTCGTGGCAGCTGACCTGTACCAGACCCCACCTGTCTGTCTCTGTGTGTGTAACTCGAATCGGTAAGTTTAGTAATTAGGTTTATTTCAAATTCCAGAAAATTGCAGAAACTTTGTAAAATCATAGAAAAATAATTTCAACTCAGAAAAATATGAATAATATATCAAAATGCTCACAAAAATAAACTCTATCCAAATAAAATATAAAACAAAAATGTGTGTCAAAATAAAAATTCACTTATTTTTAACTTTATTAATTATGCCTTTTATTTGTTTTAAATACAATTTGAATTCAACACATAGTTAAATATCAAAAATTAAATTTTAACTATTCAGTAACTAAGTAAAATGTTAAGATTAATTTTAGTTACCATATTTTCATTAATTTAATTATTAGTGGTAATCCATAAACCCTAATTTGCAAATTACTATTTTTATTTTCTTTAAATAGTAATAACTCAAGAAAATAGTAAAAGCCAATATTATTTTGGTAGATCAACAATTATTTACTTAAACATTCTTAAGTTAACAAGTTAAATACTTTAAACCTAATAACAATTATTAAACCCTGATTCTTAATTAAACCTAAATAAGAATTACTCTAATTATTAAATCTTGTGAAAATTAATAAAATGTCAAACCATTTCTAATTTTTATTCAAAGTAATTAGTAACCACAACTCTATTACTAATCAGCATTTTAGGAGTTGTACCATAATTTAGAAACCCTAGTTTTAATTTAAGTAAGACATTGATCTCATTATTTCATGTGTTCATCCATAGTAGTTGCAAACCTAAAACCCTAAGGATTTAGCCCATGTGATCATATCCACTTCATCTATACCTATAGAACCCTAGTAAGAAACCAATGAATGCATGCTTATGATCCATTAGCATAAACCAAGTCACATGAGATTATCATTTCATGTTCCTATTCTTAATTAAAACCTATATGATTCACTAGTATCACCTAGGTATAAACCCTAGCTTGCTACCACATATTAGCACCATTGATCACCAATCCTATATACCACACCATTAGGATCAACCTCAACCATCAAACCCTAGTTAAACCATGATGATAAACCCTAATACCAACCTTGTGTAGCAAATCACATCACATGCTCCTAGTCCACTAAACCTTACTTAGGAAATGATAAGCCACTTAGCTTATAAACCATTAGAGATTATTTAGTAAAGCAAATGTGAAGCCATAGTAACCCTAATAGCTAAATATAGAACTATTCTAATAACCATCCTTTGATTGGATGCTTAGAATAAACCATAGCAATAAACCTACCAATACTTGCTATATAGAAACCCAATTCAAGTTAAGAACCAACTAGTTCATACTAGTATAACTAAATGAATTCAATAGTAAACCCTAGAAAGCCATAGCTCCTATGCATAGTAGTTCATATTCTTATTTAACCTGTTCTTCAAAAGTTATTCTTTTGAAGTACAAATGTCAATCAAACCTTAGAAGCTTAATCCTTCTTTGAAATACTCATTATTTCTTAAACAACATGTTCTTCAAAAGTTATTATTTTGAAGTATAATATAAGTAATCATCAACCATGTCCTGTAGAACTTAAAATTGACAACTGTTCTTCACATATTATTCCACTACTATTCTTTATGTGTATGATTGTTATGATGTCTTATATCACTTGATTATGATGCTAATATAACCAAACCCTAATAAGAACCTTGTTTGAGAACCATTCTAAAGGTGCAACCAACCTAAAGAAATCTTTACAACTCATACATCCTAAATCATTGAGGTTAGGTTACGCTCGGGACGATTGCATCTCATACTATGCATTATAGCATCTTTGCCAGTTCTTTAAACATTGTCCTTACCGGACGATGATGGTATTTCAGCATTTGGAGATCTCACGTATCGAAGCTTTTGCCTGCATAATCTTGCAGTCAAGAAAGGCAAGTTCATCGCTTGCTCATGTCATTTGATTATTTTTATCAAACTATATGCAAAGTACTATACTTATCACTCATGCATTGAAAAGCAAATATTATTTTACAATTATGAATATGACTATGTGGTGGGCAATGGAACCATGGTATGTGTTGATATGGTGGAGGTTCCATTGCAATGGGTTATATCACCCTAGGATTAATTACCAATGCCGTCCAGTGATTCTAGCGCCGTACATATCGCGTTATCCATAAGATCTATAATGGCTCTGGGGAAGTCAGCTGTATCTTTTCCCTTCTGCACGCCAACGGATTGGTAGAGACGGTGGGGTGTTGGAGGCACTGCCGCAATAGGTTGGGATATCCTTTTAAATCCCCATCCATTAGTGATGTTAATCTCTACCATCTATGAGGGATTGTCCGGAGTACACCATGAGTAAAGCCGTATTATCGGGGGAAGTCTACTGGAGGTGTACGGTCGGACAATAGGGTGGGTTTGGGGGTCGCGGAGAAGGCAGATTGGCTTGGATCTTATATGGGCCTCACACCAAAGGAAGTGTGACGGGGACATACTCTCGGCCGGCAACATGGTTAAGATCTCTTGTGGGGTAAAGTAACGCACCTCTGCAGAGGATATCAAGAATTGTGACTGTCACTCCCTGTTCCGGGAAGGGAACTACGAACACGGCAGGAAAGGAACTCCACGAAGTTCTAGTCAACCTGTGAAGACGACGGGCATAGTTTTCAGAATAAAATAAACCTTTTGAAGAAATGTTTACAAAAACTTGCATTGGCCTATGACTTTCTGGTCTATGGCTGTAGCTAGTGCATGATACACATATTTCCTAATATGAACTTGCTGAGTACGCTCGTACTCATTCTATCTCGTTTGAACCCCCTTCTTAGAGCAATGCACCGAAGGAGAAACTACCGTGGAACTCGAAGACAAGGGAGTCAACTGCAACAAGATGAAGAATCCAATCAAAGAAGTCAATGGAGTCAACTTCCGCATCAATTATTATGGAAACCTAGACTAGTAATAGAAGGGAACCTTTCCCTAATCCTAGCACCTAAGTAGCTAGATTTCTATAGCAAGCCAATTAGCTCTTAAGCTTGAGTTAGCAATAAGATAGACTACGAGTCGTTCTTCTGGAGCTTTATTTGAAGTTTTACCTCACTGTAAAGTAGGAGGCTGTGTGGATCTTATGTAAACAGCTTGTGTGTACTTCTATAGACATACCTTGGACTCGCATATGTTTCTGTTGTACCACTCTGAGATGTAATATGGGTGGAACGTGTTTCACTTGTGTTATGTCAACGACTTGTGTACTACACCATGCAGTGGTACGCTGGGTCACCAGTTGCTTTGCAACTTGGAAGGGGTTCGGATGATAACTGAAGGTGGACTTTTTAGGCATAGATGCGGTTGGATGGCGGTCTATGTACTTTGTCGTAATGCCCAATTAAATCTCACTATACTTATCATGACATGTATGTGCATTGTTATGCTCTCTCTATTTGTCAATTGCCCGACTGCAATTTGTTCACCCAACATGCTTTTATCTTATGGGAGAGACACCTCTAGTGAACTGTGGACCCCGGTCCATTCTTTTAATACTGAAATACAAATCTGCTGCAATACTTGTTTTACTATTTTCTCTGCAAACAACCATCTTCCACACAATTCGGTTAATCCTTTGTTACAGCAAGCCGGTGAGATTGACAACCTCACTGTTTCGTTGGGGCAAAGTACTTTGGTGTGTTGTGTGAGTTCCACGTTGGCGCCGGAATCTCTGGTGTTGCGCCGCACTACATCCCGCCGCCATCAACCTTCAACGTGCTTCTTGGCTCCTCCTGGTTCGATAAACCTTGGTTTCTTTCTGAGGGAAAACTTGCTGCTGTGCGCATCATACCTTCCTCTTGGGGTTGCCCAACGAACGTGTGAAATACACGCCATCACTCCACTAATTCCTTGATTCTCTTGCTAGGAGGAAACCTCACCAAAAACCTTTTAGGACCAAGCTGTCTGATTTGCCAAAACCAATTTACCGTCCACATTTCATTAAAACATTTCTCAAACTCCTCAGCAGATATTTCTCCCTCCTTGACTACTGATACGTCTCAAACGTATCTATAATTTCTTGTGTTCCATGCTAGTTTTATGACAATACTCACATGTTTTATATACACTTATATCATTTTGATGCATTTTCCGCTAACCTATTAACAAGATGCCGAAGCGCCGTCATTTTCGCTGTTTTGGTTTCAAATCCTAAACGAAATACTCGGAATTGGACAACAAAAGCCCACGGTCTTATTTTCCACGGAGCCTTCCAGAAGTCCGAAGAGGAGACGAAGAGGGCGACGAGGTGGCCACACCCTAGGGGGGCGCGGCCCCACCCCTGGCCTCGCCGCCTTATGGGGTGGGCCCCTCGAGCGTCCCCCAACTCTGCCCTTCGCCTATATAATCTCTCCGTCGCCAATCCCATCTCGGGGATTCAGGAGATCGCCTCCGGCACCCTGCAGGAGGGAATCATCACCGGAGGGCTCTATATCACCATGCCCGCCTCCGGACTGATGCGTGACTAGTTCATCCTTGGACTATGGGTCCATAGCAGTAGCTAGATGGTTGTCTTCTCCTCTTGTGCTATCATGTTTAGATCTTGTGAGCTGCCTATCATGATCAAGATCATCTATTTGTAATGCTACATGTTGTGTTTGTTGGGATCCGATGAATATGGAATACTATGTCAAGTTGATTATTGATCTATCATATATCTGTTGTTTATGATCTTGCATGCTCTCCGATGCTAGTAGAGGCTCTGGCCAAGTTGATACTTGTGACTCCAAGAGGGGTATTTATGCTCGATAGTGGGTTCATGCCTCCATTGAATCAGGGACGGTGACAGAAAGTTCTAAGGTTATGGATGTGTTGTTGCCACTAGGGATAAAACAACAATGCTTTGTCTAAGGATATTTGTATTGTTTATATTACGCATAGTACTTAATGCAATTGTCTGTTGTTTGCAACTTAATACTGGAAGGGGTGCGGATGCTAACCCGAAGGTGGACTTTTAGGCATAGATGCATGCTGGATAGCGGTCTATGTTCTTTGTCGTAATGCCCTAAGTAAAACTCATAGTAGTCATCATGATATGTATGTGCATTGTTATGCCCTCTCTATTTGTCAATTGCCCAACTGTAATTTGTTCACCCAACATGCTATTTATCTTATTGGAGAGACACCACTAGTGAACTGTGGACCCCGGTCCATTCTTTTACATCTGAAATACAATCAACTGCAATCATTGTTCTATGCTGTTCTTTGCAAACAAACATCATTCTCCACACCATACGTTTAATCATTTGTTTACAGCAAGCCGGTGAGATTGACAACCTCACTGTTAAGTTGGGGCAAAGTATTTTGATTGTGTTGTGCAGGTTCCACGTTGGCGCCGGAATCCCTGGTGTTGCGCCACACTACACTCCTCCACCAACAACCTTCACGTGGCCTTCATCTCCTACTGGTTCGATAACCTTGGTTTCTTACTGAGGGAAAACTTGCTGCTTTATGCCTCACACCTTCCTCTTGGGGTTCCCAACGGACGTGTGCTTCACGCGTTATCAAGCTCTTTTTCTGGTGCCGTTGCCGGGGAACGAAGAAAAGTTACACCACAAAGATTTTCAACTCCCACGTCAACAGCTCTTTTTCTGGCGCCGTTGCCGGGGAGATCAAGACACGCTGCAAGGGGAGTCTCTCACATCCAATCTCTTTAATTTGTTTATTGTCTTGCTTTACTTTATTTTATTTTCTATCTTGTTTGCTTTCTTTATATCAAAAACACAAAAAAATCAGTTACTTGTTTTACTTTACTTAATTTAGTTTGCTTTATTTTTTATTATTGCTAAAATGAGTAATCCTGAAGTTGAAGTTCGTTCGTTTAAGCAACAAGGGGGAGAAAGTTTTAAAGATGCTTGGTATAGAATTAGTGATGCTCATCATAGGTGCACTAAGAAACACTCCACTATTATCCTCCTTAGGAACTTTTATGTTGGTATCTCTAGCTGGAATAGGTATGTTCTTGATACTCTTGCGGGAGGTAATTTCCTAGGCACTCCTGCTTTAGAAGCTAGTTGCATTATTGAGAGTCTAGTTGGAATACCACCTGTTAATGAAGCTAAAATTGAAATCTCTCTTGAAGATGTCATGAAAAAGTTGGAGGCCATAGAGAAAAATCTTCCAAGTGTTGAGACTAAATTGGGAATATTACTTGATAACACTGATAAACTTGATAAATCTCTAGGAGGAATTAATGAAAGAATTGCTGTCTTAGAAACTTGTGCTATCCATGATAATCAAACCCATAGGATTGGTGAACTTGAAGAAGCTATGGGAACCTTGGGTTCAACTTTTTCTTCTCTTAAGTTTAAGGAGAAAGCTTATGTGGGTAAGGAGCAAAAGTTCATGTATGTCTCTAAGGTGCCTAAACCAAAGAATTATTATAAGCCTAAAATTGATAAAGCCCTTAGTACCACTATGGGAAATTTAGATAATGGAGCATCTAAGATACCCTATTGTGACAAGTTGTGTTTTTAAGGAAAATCATGATGTTGATGCTTCTTCTCTTGATAATACTTGATTTACACTTTCTTCGCCTAGCTGAAAGGCGTTAAAGAAAAAAAACGCTTATGGGAGACAACCCATTATTTTATTTCTGCAATTTATGTTTTATATTTGAGTCAAGGTGTTTGTTACTACTGTAGCAATACCTTTGTATCTTTACTCTATTGCATCGTTGTGCCAAGTAAAGTCTTTGATAGTAAGGTTGATACTAGATTTGGATTTCTGCGTAGAAACAGATTTCTAGCTGTCACGAATTTGAGTAGATCTCTCTAGGAAGCTCAGAAAAATCTGCGACAATTCATGAGTGATCCTCAGATATGTACGCAACTTTCATTCAATTTGAGCTTCTTCATCTGAGCATGTTAAGTGCCTCTAAAAAAATTCGTCTTTACAGATTGTTCTGTTTTGACAGATTCTGCCTTTTATTTCACATTGCCTCTTTTACTGTGTTGAGTGGATTTCTTTGCTCCATTAACTTTCAGTAGCCTTGGGTAATGTCCAGAAGTGTTAAGAATGATTGTGTCCTCTCTGAACATGTGGATTTTTGATTATGCACTAACCCTCTAGTGAGTTTGTTTTGAGTTTGGTGTGGAGGAAGTTTTCAAGGGTCAAGAGAGGAGGATGATATAATACGATCAACAAGAATGAAAAGTCTAAGCTTGGGGATGCTCTCGTGGTTCATCCCTGCATATTTCAAGAAGACGCAAGCATCTAAACTTGGGGATGCCCAAGGCATCTCCTTCTTCATCAACAACTTATCAGGTCACCTCTAGTGAAACTATATTTTTATTCCGTCACATCTTATGTGCTTTACTTGGAGCGTCTGTATGCTTTTATTTTTGTTTTTGTTTGAATAAATTCGGATCCTAGCATTCCTTGTGTGGGAGAAAGACACGCTCCGCATTTTCATATTGAACACTGGTGTTCTTAGCTTCACTTTTAATGTTCATGGCGAAGGTTGAAAACCGCTTCGTTTATTGCTATTTGGTTGGAAATAGAAAATGCTTCATGTGGTAATTGGTATATGGTCTTGAATAATTTGATACTTGGCAATTGTTTTGAGTTCTCAATTAGATCATGTTTAAGCTCTTGCATCATGTAGTTTGAACCTATTAGTGGAGAATTACTATAGAGCTTGTTGAAATTTGGTTTGCATTATTGGTCTCTCTAAAGTCTAGATATTTTCTGGTAAAAGTGTTTGAACAACAACGAAGATAGTGTAGAGTCTTATAATGCTTGCAATATGTTCTTATGTAAGTTTTGATGTACCGGTTCATACTTTTGTTTGCTTCAAACAACCTTGCTAGCCAAAGCCTTGTACTGAGAGGGAATGCTTCTCGTGCATCCAAAACCTTGAGCCAAAACTTATGCCATTTGTGTCCACCATAACTACCTACTATGTGGTATTTTTCTGCCATTCCAAAGTAAATTGCTTGCGTGCTACCTTTAAAAATTTCATTCCTTGTCTTTGCAATATATAGCTCATGGGAAAGTAGCCTAAAAAACTATTGTGGTAATGAATATGTCGCTTATGTATCTTATTTCTTATAAGTTGCTTGTTGAGCGGTAACCATGTTTCTGGGGACGCCATCAACCTGTTACACCTTTGTTGAATATCATGTGAGTTGCTATGCATGTTCGTCTTGTCTGAAGTAAGGGTGATTTGCCATGAGTTGAATGGTTTGAGTATGCATATTGTTAGAGAAGAACATTGGACCGCCAACCAAAGACATGTATCATGGTGGAAGTTTCAGCTTGGACATTAATCCTCAATCTCTTATGAGAATATTATCTGTTGTTGAATGCTTAAGCATTAAAGAGGAGTCCATTATCTGATTTCTATGTTGTCCCGGTATGGATGTCCTCAAGTTGAGATCTATCAAAATCGAGAAATCAAATGTGATCTATCTCCTTGGACCTTTGTACAGGTGGCATAGAGGTACCCCTTTGTGACACTTGGTTGAAACATATGTAATGCAATGATAATCCATGGAAATCCGAGCTAATTAGGACAAGGTGCGAGCACTATTGGTATTCGATGCATGAGGCTTGCAACTTATAGGATGTTTTATGCATAACACATATGAATTATTACTACCGTTGACAAAATTGTTTCCATGTTTTCAAAATAAAAGCTCTAGCACATGAGTAATCCCTGCTTCCCTCTGCGAAGGGCCTTTCTTTTACTTTATGTTGAGTCGGTTTACCTACTTCTTTCCATCTTAGAAGCAAACACTTGTGTCAACTGTGTGCATTGATTCTTACATACTTGCTTATTTGCATTCATCATATTACTTTGTGTTGACTATTATCCATGAGATATACATGTTGAAGTTGAAAGCAACTGCTGAAAATTATATCTTCCTTTGTGTTGCTTCAAAACCTTCTATTAAGAATCTATTGGTTTATGAATTAACTCTTATGCAAGACTTATTGATGCTTGTCTTCAAAGTACTATTCATGAAAAGTCTTTGCTATATGATTCAGTTGTTTAGTCATTATCTTTACCATTGCTTTGAATCACTTCATTCATGTCATATGCTTTACAATAGTATTGATCAAGATTATGATAGTAGCATGTCACTTCAGAAATTATCCTTGATATCGTTTACCTACTCGAGGGCGAGAAGGAACTAAGCTTGGGGATTCTTGATACGTCTCAAACGTATCTATAATTTCTTGTGTTCCATGCTAGTTTTATGACAATACTCACATGTTTTATATACACTTTATATCATTTTGATGCATTTTCCGGCACTAACCTATTAACAAGATGCCGAAGCGCCATTTTCGCTATTTTTGGTTTCGGAAATCCTACACAGGAAATATTCTCGGAATTGGACGAAACAAAAGCCCACGGTCTTATTTTCCATGGAGCCTTCCAGAAGTCCGAAGAGGAGACGAAGAGGGGCGGCAGGCGGCCACACTCTAGGGGGGCGCGGCCCCACCCCTGGCCGCGCCGCCTTATGGGGTGGGCCCCTCGAGCGTCCCCCGACTCTGCCCCTTCGCATATATAATATCTCCGTCGTGAAAACCCTAGTACCGAGAGCCACGATACGAGAAAAGTTACTGTGACGCCGCCGCCGCTAATCCCATCTCGGGGGATTCAGGAGATCGCCTCCGGCACCCTACCGGAGAGGGGAATCATCACCGGAGGGCTCTACATCACCATGCCCGCCTCCGGACTGATGCGTGAGTAGTTCATCATTGGACTATGGGTCCATAGCAGTAGCTAGATGGTTGTCTTCTCCTCTTGTGCTATCATGTTTAGATCTTGTGAGCTGCCTATCATGATCAAGATCATCTATTTGTAATGCTACATGTTGTGTTTATTGGGATCCGATGAATATGGAATACTATGTCAAGTTGATTATTGATCTATCATATATGTGTTGTTTATGATCTTGCATGCTCTCCGTTGCTAGTAGAGGCTCTGGCCAAGTTGATACTTGTGACTCCAAGAGGGGGTATTTATGCTCGATAGTGGGTTCATGCCTCCATTGAATCTGGGACAGTGACAGAAAGTTCTAAGGTTATGGATGTGTTGTTGCCACTAGGGATAAAACAACAATGCTTTGTCTAAGGATATTTGTATTGTTTACATTACGCACAATACTTAATGCAATTGTCTGTTGTTTGCAACTTAATACTAGAAGGGGTGCGGATGCTAACCCGAAGGTGGACTTTTTAGGCATAGATGCATGCTGGATAGCGGTCTATGTTCTTTGTCGTAATGCCCTAAGTAAAACTCATAGTAGTCATCATGATATGTATGTGCATTGTTATGCCCTCTCTATTTGTCAATTGCCCAACTGTTAATTTCACCCACATGCTATTTATCTTATTGGAGAGACACCACTAGTGAATGGGACTGATACGTCCCAAACGTATCTATAATTTCTTATGTTCCATGCTACTTTTATGATGATACTCACATGCTTTATACACATTATATGTCATTATTATGCATTTTCGGCACTAACCTATTGACAAGATGCCGAAGAGCCATTTGCTGTTTTTGTTTTTGATTTCAGAAATCCTAGTAAGGAAATATTCTCGGAATTGGACGAAATCAACGCCAAGATCTTATTTTTCCACGAAGCTTCCAGAAGACCGAAAGGATTACGAAGTGGGGCGACGAGGCAACGCCACGCTAGGGCCGCGCGGCCAAGGGTGGGGCCGCGCCGCCCTGTTGTGTGGGTCCCTCGCATCGCCCCTAAACCTACCCTTCCGCCTACTTAAAGCCTTCGTCGCGAAAATCCCACCGAGAGCACGATACGGAAAACCTTCCAGCCGCCGCCGCCAATCCCATCTCGGGGGGATTCAGGAGATCGCCTCCGGCACCCTGCCGGAGAGGGAATCATCTCCCGGAGGTCTCTTCATCACCATGATCGCCTCCGGATCGATGTGTGAGTAGTTCACCCCTGGACTATGGGTCCATAGCAGTAGCTAGATGGTTGTCTTCTCCTCATTGTGCTATCATGTTAGATCTTGTGAGCTGCCTATCATGATCAAGATCATCTAGTTGTAATGCTACATGTTGTGTTTGTTGGGATCCGATGAATATTGAATACTATGTCAAGTTGATTATCAATCTATCATATGTGTTGTTTATGTTCTTGCATGCTCTCCGTTGCTAGTAGAGGGTCAAGTTGATACTTGTGACTCCAAGAGGGAGTATTTATGCTCGATAGTGGGTTCATGCCTCCATTGAATCTGGGACAGTGACAGAAAGTTCTAAGGTTGTGGATGTGCTGTTGCCACTAGGGATAAAACATCAATGCTTTGTCTAAGGATATTTGTGTTGATTACATTACGCACCATACTTAATGCAATTGTCTGTTGTTTGCAACTTAATACTGAAGGGGTTCGGATGATAACCTGAAGGTGGACTTTTTAGGCATAGATGCATCTTGGATAGCGGTCTATGTACTTTGTCGTAATGCCCTGATTAAATCTCATAGTACTCATCATGATATATGTATGTGCATTGTTATTTCTTCTTTATTTGTCAATTGCCCAACTGTAATTTGTTCACCCAACATCTATTTATCTTATGGGAGAGACACCACTAGTGAACTGTGGATCTCGGTCCATTCTTTACATCTGAAATACAATCTACACTGTTCTTTACTGTTCTTCGCAAACAAACATCATCTTCCACACTATACATTTAATCCTTTGTTTACAGCAAGCCGGTGAGATTGAAAACCTCACTGTTACGTTGGGGCAAAGTATTTTGATTGTGTTGTGCAGGTTCCACGTTGGCGCCGGAATCCCTGGTGTTGCGCCGCACTACACTCCACCACCAACAACCTTCACGTGTTCCTTGACTCCTACGGGTTCGATAAACCTTGGTTTCTTACTGAGGGAAAACTTACTGCTGTGCGCATCACACCTTCCTCTTGGGGTTCCCAATGGACGTGTCGACTACACGCCAGCAAGACTTTTTCTGGCGCCGTTGCCGGGGAGATCAAGACACGCTGCAAGGGGAGTCTCCCACATCCAATCTCTTTACTTTGTTTTTGTCTTGCTTTGTTTTATTTTATTTACTGCTTTGTTTGCTCTCTATATCAAAAATACAAAAAAATTAGTTGCTAGTTTTACTTTATTTATTGTCTTGTTCTCCATATTAAAAACACACAAAAATTTAGTTACTTGCATTTACTTAATTTAGTTTGCTTTATTTACTACTGCTAAAATGGGTACTGTTGAGAGTACTAAGTTGTGTGACTTCACTAGCACAAATAATAATGATTTCTTATGCACACCTATTGCTCCACCTGCTACTACAGCAGAATTCTTCTAAATTAAACCTGTTTCACTAAATCTTGTTATGAGAGAGCAATTTTCTGGTGTTAGTTCTGATGATGCTGCTGCCCATCTTAATAATTTTGTTGAACTTTGTGAAATGCAAAATTATAAGGATGTAGATGGTGACATTATAAAATTAAAATTGTTTCCTTTCTCCTTAAGAGGAAGAGCTAAAGATTGGTTGCTATCTCTGCCTAGAAATAGTATTGATTCATGGATTAAATGTAAGGATGCTTTTATTGGTAGATATTATCCTCCGCTAAAATTATATCTTTGAGAAGTAGCATTATGAATTTTAAGCAATTAGATAATGAACATGTTGCTCAAGCATGGGAGAATGAAATCTTTGGTAAAGAATTGCCCTACCCATGGACTGACTACTTGGATGATCATCCAAACCTTTTATGCATGATTGAATTTTTCTTCGCGGAACCTATTGGATTCAGCTGCTGGAGGTACCTTTATGTCCATTACTTTGGGGGCGGCAACAAAGCTTCTTGATGATATGATGACAAATTACTCTGAATGGCACACGGAAAGAGCTCCACAAGGTAAGAAGGTAAATTCTGTTGAAGAAACCTCCTCCTTGAGTGATAAGATTGATGCTATTATGTCTATGCTTGTGAATGGTAGATCTAATGTTGATCCTAATAATGTTCCTTTAGCTTCATTGGTTGCCCAAGAAGAACATGTTGATGTGAACTTCATTAGAAATAATAATTTCAACAACAATGCTTATAGGAATAATTCTGGTAACAACTATAGGCCATATCCTTCTGCTAATGGTAATAGTTATGGTAATTCTTATGGGAATTCTTACAAAAATAATAGGAGTGTACCCCCTGGTCTTGAAGCCATGCTTAAAGAATTTATTAGTACACAAACTGCTTTTAAAACTGTTGAGGAAAAGCTTGATAAAATTGATATCTTTGCTTCTAAGGTTGATAGACTTGCCTCTGATGTTGATCTTTTAAAATTGAAAGTTATGCCTAATAAGGATATTGATAATAAAATTGTTACTACAGCAAATGCCATCCAAGTTCGAATTAATGAAAATATTAGATTGATGGCTGAATTGCATGCTAGGTGGGAAAGAGAAGAAAACGAAAAACTAGCTAAAGAGAATAATGTAGCTAAAGTTTGGAATATTACCACCACTAGTAATGATAATGCTTCACATGTTGCTACACCTACTATCAATGGTAAAATAATTGGTGTTGGCAATGTTTCTACTCCTAGTGCAAAGCGTGCAAAATTGCCTGAAACTGCTGAAACTGTTTGTGATAAAACTGCTGAATTTTTTTAAATATTGGGGATAATGATCCCATTGATATAGATCATAATGGTTTAGATTTTGATGATTGTCACATCTCTGAAGTTATAAAGTTCTTACAAAAACTTGCTAAAAGTCCCAATGCTAGTGCTATAAATTTGGCCTTTACAAAACATATTACAAATGCTCTCATAAAAGCTAGAGAGGAGAAACTAAAACTTGAAACTTCTATTCCTAGGAAGTTATAAGATGGTTGGGAGCCCATCATTAAGATGAGGGTCAATGATTTTGATTGTAATGCTTTATGTGATCTTGGTGCAAGTATTTATGCCTAAGAAAATTTATGATATGCTTGACTTGCCACCATTGAAAAATTGTTATTTGGATGTTAATCTTGTTGATAATGCTATAAAGAAACCTTTGGGGAGGATTGATAATGTTCGCATTATGGTTAACAATAACCTTGTCCCCGTTGATTTTGTTGTCTTGGATATTGAATGCAATGCATCTTGTCCCATTATATTGGGAAGACCTTTTCTTCGAACTGTTGGTGCTACCATTGATATGAAGGAAGGTAATATTAAATATCAATTTCCTCTCAAGAAAGGTATGGAACACTTCCCTAGAAAGAGAATGAAGTTACCTTATGATTCTATTATTAGAACAAATTATGATGTTGATGCTTCGTCTCTTGATAATACTTGATTCACACTTTCTGCGCCTAGCTGAAAGGCGTTAAAGAAAAGCGCTTATGGAGACAAAACCCATTATTTTACTTCTGCACTTTTGTTTTATATTTGAGTCTTGGAAGTTGTTACTACTGTAGCAACCTCTCCTTATCTTTATTTTATTGCATTGTTGTGCCAAGTAAAGTCTTTGATAGTAAAGTCAATACTAGATTTGGATTACTGCGCAGGAACAGATTTCTTGCTGTCACGAAATTGAGCCGCCCCTGCTGTAGAAAATTTAGAAAAATCTGCCAATTTACGTGCGTGATCCTCAGATATGTACGCAACTTTCATTCAATTTGGGCATTTTCATCTGAGCAAGTCCAGTGCCTCTAAAAATTCGTCTTTACGGACTGTTCTGTTTTGACAGATTCTGCCTTTTACTTCGCATTGCATGTTTTGCTATGTTTGATGGATTTCTTTGTTCCATTAACTTTCAGTAGGTTTGTGCAATGTCCAGAAGTGTTAAGAATGATTATGTCACCTCTGAATATATGAATTTTCAATTATGCACTAACCCTCTAATGAGATTGTTTTGAGTTTGGTGTGGAGGAAGTTTTCAAGGGTCAAGAGAGGAGGATGATACAATATGATCAAGAAGAGTGAAAAGTCTAAGCTTGGGGATGCCCCCGTGGTTCATCCCTGCATATTTTAAGAAGACTCAAGCATCTAAGCTTGGGGATGCCCAAGGCATCCCTTCTTCATCGACAACTTATCAGGTCACCTCTAGTGAAACTATATTTTTATTCCGTCACATCTTATGTGCTTTACTTGGAGCGTCTGTTTGTTTTTATTTTTGTTTTTGTTTGAATAAAATAGGATCCTAGCATTCCTTGTATGGGAGAGAGACACGCTCCTCTGTTTCATATGAACACATATGTTCTTAGCTTTATCCTTAATGTTCATGGCGAAGGTTGAAACTGCTTCGTTCATTATTATATGGTTGGAAACAGAAAATGCTGCATGTGGTAAATGGTATAATGTCTTGAATAATTTGATACTTGGCAATTGTTGTGCTCATATAGATCATGTTTAAGCTCTTGCATCATGTACTTTGTACCCATTAATGAAGAACTACATAGAGCTTGTTAAAATTTGGTTTGCATGATTGGTCTCTAGAGTCTAGATATTTTCTGGTTAAGGTGTTTGAACAACAAGGAGACAATGTAAAGTCTTATAATACTTACAATATGTTCATATGTGAGTCTTGCTGCACCGTTTTATACTTGAGTTTGCTTCAAACAACCTTGCTAGCCTAGCCTTGTATTTAGAGGAATTCTTCTCGTGCATCCAAATCTTTGAGCCAAAAAACTATGTCATTTGTTTCCACCATACCTACCTACTACATGGTATTTCTCTGCCATTCCAAAGTACATTACTTGAGTGCTACCTTTAAAAATTATATCCTTTGTCTTTGCAATATATAGCTCATGGGAAAATAGCCTTAAAAACTATTGTGGTGAAGAATATGTACTTATGTGTCTTATTTCTTAATAAGTTGCTTGTTGAGCGGTAACCATGTTTCTGGACGCCATCAACTTTTACCTTTGTTGAATATCATGTGAGTTGCTATGCATGTTCGTCTTGTCTGAAGTAAGGGCGATTTTCATGATAAATGGTTTGAGTATGCATATTGTTAGAGAAGAACATCGGGCCGCTAACTAAAGCCATGATCCATGGTGGAAGTTTCAGTTTGGACAATTAATCCTCAATCTCTTATGAGAATATTAATTGTTGTTGAATGCTTATGCATTAAAGAGGAGTCCATTATCTGTTGTCTATGTTGTCCCGGTATAGATGTCTAAGTTGAGAATAATCAAAAGCGAGAAATCCAATGCGAGCTTTCTCCTTAGACCTTTGTACAGGCGGCATAGAGGTACCCCTTTGTGACACTTGGTTGAAACATATGCTATGCAATGATAATCCATGTTAATCCAAGCTAATTAGGACAAGGTGCGAGCACTATTGGTATACTATGCATGAGGCTTGCAACTTATAGGATATCTTATACATAACACATATGCTTTATTACTACCGTTGACAAAATTGTTTCTTGTTTTCAAAATGAAAAGCTCTAGCACAAATATAGTAATCCATGCTTCCCTCTGCGAAGGGCCTATCTTCTACTTTATTGTTGAGTCAGTTTACCTACTTCTTTCTATCTCAGAAGCAAACACTTGTATCAACTGTGTGCATTGATTCCTACATGTTTACCTATTGCACTTGTTATATTACTTTGTGTTGACAATTATCCATGAGATATACATGTTGAAGTTGAAAGCAACCGCTGAAACTTATATCTTCCTTTGTGTTGCTTCAAAACTTTTTACTAAGAATTTATTGCTTTATGAGTAACTCTTATGCAAGTCTTATTGATGCTTGTCTTGAAAGTATTATTCATGAAAAGTCTTTGCTATATGATTCATTTGATTACTCATTGTCTTCACCATTGCTTCGAATCGCTGCATTCATCTCATATGCTTTACAATAGTATTGATCAAGATTATGATAGCATATCACTTCAGAAATTATCTTTGTTATCGTTTACCTACTCGAGGGCGAGTAAGAACTAAGCTTGGGGATGCTTGATACGTCCCAAACGTATCTATAATTTCTTATGTTCCATGCTACTTTTATGATGATACTCACATGTTTTATACACATTATATGTCATTATTATGCATTTTCCGGCACTAACCTATTGACGAGATGCCGAAGAGCCAGTTGCTGTTTTCTGCTGTTTTTGGTTTCAGAAATCCTAGTAAGGAAATATTCTCGGAATTGGACGAAATCAACACCCAGGGTCTTATTTTTCCACGAAGCTTCCAGAAGACCGAAAGGATTACGAAGTGGGGCGACGAGGCGACGCCACGCCAGGGCCGCGCGGCCAAGGGTGGGGCCGCGCCGCCCTGTTGTGTGGGTCCCTCGCATCGCCCCTAAATCTACCCTTCCGCCTACTTAAAGCCTTCGTCGCGAAAATCCAGTACCGAGAGCCACGATACGGAAAACCTTCCGAGAGACGCGCCGCCGCCAATCCCATCTCGGGGATTCAGGAGATCGCCTCCGGCACCATGCCGGAGGGGAATCATCTCCGGAGGTCTCTTCATCACCATGATCGCCTCCGGATCGATGTGTGAGTAGTTCACCCTGGACTATGGGTCCATTGCAGTAGCTAGATGGTTTTCTTCTCCTCATTGTGCTATCATGTTAGATCTTGTGAGCTGCCTATCATGATCAAGATCATCTAGTTGTAATGCTACATGTTGTGTTTGTTGGGATCCGATGAATATTGAATACTATGTCAAGTTGATTATCAATCTATCATATGTGTTGTTTATGTTCTTGCATGCTCTCCGTTGCTAGTAGAGGCTCTGGCCAAGTTGATACTTGTGACTCCAAGAGGGAGTATTTATGCTCGATAGTGGGTTCATGCCTCCATTGAATCAGGGAGAGAAAGTTCTAAGGTTGTGGATGTGCTGTTGCCACTAGGGATAAAACATCAATGCTTTGTCTAAGGATATTTGTGTTGATTACATTACGCACCATACTTAATGCAATTGTCTATTGTTTGCAACTTAATACTGGAAGGGGTTCGGATGATAACCTGAAGGTGGACTTTTTAGGCATAGATGCATGCTGGATAGCGGTCTATGTACTTTGTCGTAATGCCCTGATTAAATCTCATAGTACTCATCATGATATATGTATGTGCATTGTTATGCCTTCTTTATTTGTCAATTGCCCAACTGTAATTTGTTCACCCAACATCTATTTATCTTATGGGAGAGACACCACTAGTGAACTGTGGATCCCGGTCCATTCTTTACATCTGAAATACAATCTACTGCAAACTCTGTTCTTTACTGTTCTTCGCAAACAAACATCATATTCCACACTATACATTTAATCCTTTGTTTACAGCAAGCCGGTGAGATTGACAACCTCACTATTACGTTGGGGCAAAGTATTTTGATTGTGTTGTGCAGGTTCCACGTTGGCGCCGGAATCTCTGGTGTTGCGCCGCACTACACTCCGCCACCAACAACCTTCACGTGTTCCTTGACTCCTACTGGTTCGATAAACCTTGGTTTCTTACTGGGGGATGCTTGATACGTCTCAAACGTATCTATAATTTCTTATGTTCCATGCTACTTTTATGATGATACTCACATGTTTTATACACATTATATGTCATATTTATGCATTTTCGGCACTAACCTATTGACGAGATGCCGAAGAGTTGCTGTTTTCTGCTGTTTTTGGTTTCAGAAATCCTAGTAAGGAAATATTCTCGGAATTGGACGAAATCAACGCCCAGGGTCTTATTTTTCCACGAAGCTTCCAGAAGACCGAAAGAAAAACGGGGCGACGAGGCGCGACACAACGTGGCGGCGCGGCCCGGGCTCACCGCGCCCTGCGTGTGGGCCCTCGCGTCGCCCCTAAACCTACCCTTCCGCCTACTTAAAGCCTTCGTCGCGAAACCCCCAGTCCGAGAGCAACGACACGGAAACTTCCGAGACGCCGCCACCAATCCCATCTCGGGATTCAGAGATCGCCTCCGGCACCCACCGGAGAGGGGAATCATCTCCCGAGGTCTCTTCATCACCATGATCGCCTCCGGATCGATGTGTGAGTAGTTCACCCCCGGACTATGGGTCCATAGCAGTAGCTAGATGTTGTCTTCTCCTCATTGTGCTATCATGTTAGATCTTGTGAGCTGCCTATCATGATCAAGATCATCTATTTGTAATGCTACATGTTGTGTTTGTTGGGATCCGATGAATATTGAATACTATGTCAAGTTGATTATCAATCTATCATATGTGTTGTTTATGTTCTTGCATGCTCTCCATTGCTAGTAGAGGCTCTGGCCAAGTTGATACTTGTAACTCCAAGAGGGAGTATTTATGCTCGATAGTGGGTTCATGCCTCCATTGAATCTGGGACAGTGACAGAAAGTTCTAAGGTTGTGGATGTGTTGTTGCCACTAGGGATAAAACATCAATGCTTTGTCTAAGGATATTTGTGTTGATTACATTACGCACCATACTTAATGCAATTGTCTCTTGTTTGCAACTTAATACTGGAAGGGGTTCGGATGATAACCTGAAGGACTTTTTAGGCATAGATGCATGCATGGATAGCGGTCTATGTACTTTGTCGTAATGCCCCGATTAAATCTCATAGTACTCATCATGATATATGTATGTGCATTGTTATGCCTTCTTTATTTGTCAATTGCCCAACTGTAATTTGTTCACCCAACATCTATTTATCTTATAGGGGAGAGACACCACTAGTGAACCTGTGGATCCCGGTCCATTCTTTACATCTGAAATACAATCATTGCAAACTGTTCTTTAATTCTTCTCGCAAACAAACATCATATTCCACACTATACATTTAATCCTTTGTTTACAGCAAGCCGGTGAGATTGACAACCTCAATTGTTACGTTGGGGCAAAGTATTTTAATTGTGTTGTGCAGTTCCACGTTAGCGCGGGAATCCCGGGTGTTGCGCCGCACTACACTCCGCCACCAACAACCTTCACGTGTTCCTTGACTCCTACCGGTTCGATAAACCTTGGTTTCTTGCTGAGGGAAAACTTGCCGCCGTGCGCATCACACCTTCCTTTGGGGTTCCCAACGGACGTGTCGACTACACGCCAGCAAGACTTTTTCAAGCGCTGTCGGGAGATCAAGACACGCGTAAGGGGAGTCTACCACATCCAATCTCTTTACTTTGTTTTTGTCTTGCTTTGTTTTACTTTATTTACTGCTTTGTTTGCTCTTATATCAAAAATACAAAAAAATTAGTTGCTAGTTTTACTTTATTTACTATCTTGTTCTCCATATTGAAAACACAAAAAATTAGTTACTTGCATTTAGTTTATTTATCTTTTGTTTATTTCATCATGTTTCCTCCTAAGTACACTCTAAAAGACATACCGGTAGGACGAGGGTCTATCATTGAGAGATAATATACAAGATTTTTTCACTCATGTTAGTACAGCTGAAAATTTTGAAGATAGACACTTGGTAGAACTTGCTCCTACTTATAAAATTGTTGTTGCTTCTTTAGTACACATGTTGGAAACTAAATTTGTTAATCTCAATCCTATAATTCAACATATGTTTCTTACACTCTGTGATATGGAGGAAGGAGAAAAGAAAGATTTTGTCTTAGAAACCCTTCTTAAAGAATTTGGTGGTGTAGCAAGAGAGGCTAGAAAGGTCTTTATTAAATATAAGATGCTTGGCTCTTATACCAACTTTGCTAGTACCCTTGAAAAAATGGAAAAAGATAGATTAAAGTACACTAATAAAGTTAATTGTGAAGGGGAGATTAAGACATCAATACCTTGTAAGCTCCTAGGAATGCATGAAGCTCTAGAAAATAACTATGGTTGGCTTGTTCCTGAAAATTTGTTTGATGAGAATAGCAAGCCTAAGAGTAATGAAAAAAAGAGCCTCTGAAACTTACATAGATAAGATACAATGCATAGTTGAGAAAACTCCAAACCCCTATGTTGATGCTTCATCTCTTGATAATACTTGATTCACACTTTCTGCGCCTAGCTGAAAGGCGTTAAAGAAAAACGCTTATGGGAGACAACCCATTATTTTACTTCTGCACTTTGTTTTATATTTGAGTATTGGAAGTTGTTACTACTGTAACAACCTCTCCTTATCTTTATTTTATTGCATTGTTGTGCCAAGTAAAGTCTTTGATAGTAAAGTCAATACTAGATTTGAATTACTGCGCAGAAACAGATTTCTTGCTGTCACGAATTTGGGCAGTGTTCTCTGTAGGTAACTCAGAAAAATCTGCCAGTTTACGTGAGTGATCCTCAGATATGTACGCAACTTTCATTCAATTTGGGCATTTTCATACTGAGCAAGTCCAGTGCCTCTAAAAAATTCGTCTTTATGTTCTGTTTTGACAGGTTCTGCCTTTTATTTCGCATTGCATATTTTGCTATGTTTGATGGATTTCTTTGTTCCATTAACTTGCAGTAGCTTTGTGCAATGTCTAGAAGTGTTAAGAATGATTATGTCACCTCTTAATATATGAATTTTCAATTATGCACTAACCCTCTAATGAGATTGTTTCGAGTTTGGTGTGGAGGAAGTTTTCAAGGGTCCAGGAGGAGGATGATACAATATGATCCAAGAAGAGTGAAAAGTCTAAGCTTGGAGAATGCCCCCGTGGTTCATCCATGCATATTTTAAGAGACTCAAGCATCTAAGCTTGGGGATGCCCAAAGCATCCCTTCTTCTCGACAACTTATCGGGTCACCTCTAGTGAAACTATATTTTTATTCCGTCACATCTTATGTGCTTTACTTGGAGCGTCTTTATGTTCTTGTTTTTGTTTGTTTGAATAAAATCGGATCCTAGCATTCTTTGTGTGGGAGAGACACGCTCCGCTGTTATTTCGTATGAACACATATGTTCTTAGCTTTATTCTTAATGTTCATTGCGAGTTGAACTACTTCGTTCATTGTTATATGGTTGGAAACAAATGCTGCATGTGGTAAATGGTATAATGTCTTGAATAATTGATACTTGTAGCAATTGTTGTGCTCATATAGATCATGTTTAAGCTCTTGCATCATGTACTTTGTACCCATTAATGAAGAAATATATAGAGCTTGTTAAAATTTGGTTTGCATGATTGGTCTCTAGAGTCTAGATATTTTCTGGTTAAGGTGTTTGAACAACAAGAAGACAATGTAAAGTCTTATAATAGTTACAATATGTTCATATGTGAGTCTTGCTGCACCATTTTATACTTGAGTTTGCTTCAAACAACCTTGCTATCCTAGCCTTGTATTGAGAGGAATTATTCTCGTGCATCCAAATCCTTGAGCCAAAAACTATGCCATTTGTGTTCACCATACCTACCTACTACATGGTATTTCTCTACCATTCCAAAGTACATTACTTGAGTGCTACCTTTAAAATTCTATCCTTTGTCTTTGCAATATATAGCTCATGGGAAAATAGCCTTAAAAACTATTGTGGTGAAGAATATGTACTTATGTGTCTTATTTCTTAATAAGTTGCTTGTTGAGCGGTAACCATGTTTGGGACGCCATCAACTGTTACACCTTTGTTGAATATCATGTGATTTGTTATGCATGTTCGTCTTGTCTGAAGTAAGGCGATTTTCATGATCAAATGGTTTGAGTATGCATATTGGTAGAGAAGAACATTGGGCCGCTAACTAAAGCCATGATTCATGGTGGAGGTTTCAGTTTGGACAATTAATCCTCAATCTCTTATGAGAATTTTATTTGTTGTTGAATGCTTATGCATTAAAGAGGAGTCCATTATCTGTTGTCTATGTTGTCCGGTATGGATGTCTAAGTTGAGAATAATCAAAAGCGAGAAATCCAATGCGAGCTTTCTCCTTAGACCTTTGTACAGGCGGCATAGAGGTAACCCTTTGTGACACTTGGTTGAAACATATGCTATGCAATGATAATCCATGTTAATCCAAACTAATTAGGACAAGGTGCGAGCACTATTGGTAATCTATGCATGAGACTTGCAACTTATAGGATGTCTTATACATAACACATATGATTTATTACTACCGTTGACAAAATTGTTTCTTGTTTTCAAAATGAAAAGCTCTAGCACAAAAATAGTAATCCATGCTTCCCTCTGCGAAGGGCCTATCTTCTACTTTATTGTTGAGTCGGTTCACCTCTTCTTTCTATCTTAGAAGCAAACACTTGTATCAACCGTGCATTGATTCTTATGTTTACTTATTGCACTTGTTATATTGCTCCATGTTGACAATTATCCATGAGATATATATGTTGAAGTTGAAAGCAATTGCTGAGAAACTCATATCTTCCTTTGTGTTGCTTCCATGCCTTTACTTTGATTAGGGATTTCTATTTTCGTGCCCTCGGTTCCTTAGTTGTGCTCGGTTTTCCCCGACTTCTTAGTTTTCCTCCAGTTTTCCCCAAGTGCTTTTGAAACCCGCAGGAAAGCAGCTCGAGACGGCAGGATTCCCGTTGATTGACCGCCTCGATGCGACGTGTGAGACGCGTCGTGTGGGCCCCGCGTCGCGTGGAGCTGAGTAGGGAGCCGCTTAGGACGGGACGAGATAGCGTTTGGTTGCACGTGAGCAGGAGCTGGTTTTGTCTCTCTCGGCCATTGGCATTTCCCTTTTAAGAGTACCTTTTCTGCCTCCTTCTCTCTGCCTTTTTTCACCTAATTAGTATCAAATCTAGAGAAGCTTGCATTTCTGTCTTTCTTCAATTATTATTTGTCTTTTGGCCCTCGTTGTTTGCCCAATATGGCAGCAAATCTAGTAGGGAGCCCAATCTAGTACTCCATCTGGTCCATATGTATGTAGTTAAATCTAGAAGCAAATCTACAGGGAATGTACGATAAATTCACAAGGTCATATAGTAGAATAGGGATAGATTAATATAGATAATAAGCTGCATTCAGCAGCCAAACATAGTAGGGTTCGAGGTTCTTCACAGCACCATCATACTAACAACATAACAACGAGGGATCCCTAGCTAACAACAAAGGGATCCCAACAAAATGGAGGAGGCGGCGGCCTTTCGTCGGGCTCCGCCTACCCCATCTGCCTCTGCCTCCACTTGTTGCTCCCCTTGGGAGCCTTGGGATTGAGCGGAGGCATGCGCCCGGCGGAGATCTCCACCCGCTGGATGCTGCGGAGGTGCATGCCGAGCGCCAAGTGCTTGGCGCGGAAGGAGTGGGGGTTCACCGACGCGCCGACCTTGGGGTTGGTGTGGCCGATGTTCTGGCATGCGTGAGAACGCGATTGAAGTCGATGCCGCCCGAGCCTCCTAGTGCGAAGAGGCACACAGCGGGCACCCTTGGCGACGTCGGGCGGGAGGCCCCGTCTTGTGACTGCCGACCTCCGCGGCTTTGCGAGTCTTGACATCATGGTGCTCGTCGTCGCTGCCGACGTTGCTGCCAGACAGCTGATCCATATAAACGGGAATTTATTAGTGAATGAGTTGCAAACGTGCATGATAACAAAGTTAGAAAAAGCAGAGGCAGCCTCGGTTAAGTGGACGTTATATGTCTACGGGGACGGTGTAAAAGCGAACCAAGCTCACATGCTATGATTTGTACACGAAATGGTTCGTGAACCCTCCTGTAAAAATCTGTGCCCACAGATTCATCATAGGCAAAGAAACAGATTCTAGATCTGAACTTGAACACATTCCAGATTATTTGCAAAATTAAACGGTTGATATCTTTTGATTAGTGCATAAAATAACTGATTGAGATCCTATGATTACTTGCATAAATTAACTGATTGAGATCCCATTATTACTTGCATAAATTAACCGAAAGGCCGAACCCCAAATCTTAAACGAAATCAAGGGATCAAAGCAAAATGGAATAAAATCGGCGCAAATATTAGCCCAATACTCATCCATCCACAGATCCATCTACACCAGCACAAATAGGGTTCAAAAAGGAATGGGGAACAAAAAAGGAAGTAGTTACCTCGTTCCATGGGTCCTCTATGGAGGTGTCGTAGCGGTTCGGGGGCGGGACGTACGGCACCGGCTCGTAGGGGTCCCATCCCGGCGGGATCTGGCCGCGACCGGCGGCAGCAGCCTCCGATGCACCGGCGGAGGCGGCGGCGACGTCCGTTGAGGGGACGGCGGCGACGTCCGTTGAGGGGACGGCGTCGAAGAGGGAGGCGTCACGCTTGGAGCCGACGGCGCCGTGGACGATGGGATTGGCATTCTCCTTGTCCATCTCGCCGGCAGAGAGGGAGAGGAAGGGTTTTGCTTTGGAGAAGATGATGGGGCGTGAGAAGCGGCGTTACGTGAGCGAGAGTGGTGGCGGAGATAGTGGGAGGCGTCTATAAAGGCGAAGTGGTTAATGTGACCCCGCGTCCTCGCGTCCACGCATTGCACATCTGCACGTCTTGAACTCCACAATGCGCCACGCGTCCGATTACACGTCTTCGACTTCTGCATGACCAGGCGTCTACGCGTCAACAATTGCACGTCTTTCATTTCTGCACCGCAACACGCGTACTCGAGTCTAATACTCGCTAACCTCGAGCATTATACTAGCATTTTTTGTGTGCTCAGTTTTCCCCTTGAGTGCTAATACTGGCTAGTGCAATATGCTCAGTTTTACCCTCAAGTAGCTGGTCAACAGACAGTCAACAAATGGGATTAACTAGTTAAATGAGTCATTTAATGTGCAAAAATTCCGAAAAATAGTGGCACATACTCATGGAGTCTTTACCACAAATTGCCAGTTCTCAAAACATAGATAAGTCATAGATAAATCAAGTTTTACCACAAATTGCCACTTCTCAAAGGCCTTCTCAAATCACCTAGTAGCTATGAAGGTGCATGGTTTTCCACAATAAGCCCTTCCCAAAACAGCTTTCCCCAAAACATACTTTGTCTAAATGAGGCCACAATTCTCACACTCATGTATATTTGTATTGCAAATAGTTTGAGGTAGGCCAAGATGGGTTTCATTGTACAAAATATTTTCCATTTTTAAATCTCATATTTGAATCCCTTAGTCTGTTTATTACACATGTGCCCTTGGTTTCTTGATACTACTCAGTTTTGCCCTCTCCCTCCACAAATTCTCGCAGACGTGCAATATTGCCCTGATTGGTCTAGCCCATGTCACGCGGATCGTGCCCGCCGACCGTTGATCGTATGATCTAACGGGCAGGATAACCCCTCTCTCTCTCTCTCTCTGTCGGCGGTTACCTTCCACTCTCTAAGTATGCTAAAGGGCGGTTTTCTGTATTCATTTTCACGCGCTAAAAATTATAAACTCTTTTAGGCATTACTTTTCACGCAAAAAATGATAAACCATCACCGATTTGTTGTAGTCATTAATTTTCACGCAAAAAATGATAAACCATCACCGATTTGTTGTAGCCATTAATTTTCACGAAAAAATGATAAACCATCACCGATTTGTTGTAGCCATTAATTTTCACGCAAAAATGATAAACCATCACCGATTTGTTGTAGCCATTAATTTTCACGAAAAAAATAATAAACCATCACCGATTTGTTGTAGCCATTAATTTTCACGCAAAAAAATGATAAACCATCACCGATTTCTTGTAGCCATTAATTTTCACGCAAAAAAATGATAAGCCATCACCGATTTGTTGTAGCCATTAATTTTCACGAAAAAAGTGATAAACCATCACCGATTTATTGTAGCCTTTTCACGCAAAAAATCTACCTATCTTTGTATAGAAGATCGTCTGTATGATTTTTGAGGTCATTTAGAGAAGGTAGAAAAAAATCCCTTTTGAGAAGGTCGAAAAAACCTAACTTGTTACAAAAGCTGGTTTCAGTGAGACCTAACCAAATTTGGCATACATGATGCCATATCTATAACAACAAGGAATATCTAAAAGGAAAAGTTTCACAAAATTTGAAATTTAGGGCGAAAATGATGCCATACATTATGCCATAACTTGTTACAAAATCTGAAAATCAATTGGGTATTATAAAGGGAAATAAAAAGTTCGAAAAATGTAAAAACGAAACAATCTATCTATCTATGTATAGAAGATCAGCTGTATGAAATTTGAGGTCATTTAGAGAATGTAGAAAAAATCACCTTGTTAGAAAAGCTGGTTTCAGTGAGACGAAACGGCATGCGTTTAAGCAAAGTGATTTTTTCGAACATCTCCAAATGACCCCAAATTTGCCATACATGATGTCATACGTGTAACAACAAGGAACCCTATCTAAAAAGTGTCAAAAAATTTGCCCAACCGTATAGCTCTATCAAAAAGAACCTCACCATGGCGCTAGTATAATTTTGGGCTTAGTTACAAACTTTCGTTACCTAACCTTCAACACGAAACTTGTTTCAAATCACTTTTGGCGTACAAGAAACAAATCCCACCTTGATTCGAGCACCACAACCTCCAAATGATGCCGGTGCGATATCGGCATGGTCGGAAGAATGACTATGCTCGCCGCCACTGCTAGGTCACCGTCGGGATGCACCGTCAATCCCGTCCCCTCATTCGATCACTGACACACCAGAGATACCGCCGAGGCCAATGCCGAACGTACATGCTGATGCCAATGCCGAACATGCATGCACGCCGTTGTGGGCACGGCCACGCCGCCCCGCTATGTTGGACGCCACAGACCACCGCGAGGTCTTTCCCTTCGCCACCACCCTCTCCTAGCACCCACCTATACACGCCAGAAGGAGAGACACTAGTTTTCTCTACATTGCTCGCGTTCGTGTCGGACACGGTCAGTCAAAGTTTTGAGGTAGTCGTCGATGTCGTCGACCATTTCTTCTCTTCTTTGCATGGTTAAACGCGTCTAGTTCATATCTATCTAATGCGTATGGTCTCGCCTCATGCAGTTCTTTGTGGATGTCGATCTCATCTCGGCACCCCGCAGGCCACCTCCTCCGTGCCATCATCGCTGTAGAGCTCCATTTAAAAATCTATTCCTACCCGTGTATTGCCCATTGTATCAGCGCCATGGCCCACTTGTCATTCGATATACCGAAGCCCCACTCGTGCGCGTTTTGGTCAGGGATACACCGATGCTTACGGTCAAACAAAGATGGATGGTCTGACGTGTCTTTGCGGGCTCTATGTGGCCCCACTAGTCAGAAGATAACGGTCAACCATCGGGCAACCGCCGTTGTCACATGTGATGGTTGAGACAAAGGCTTGGGTAGCGAGGAAAAGCTAGGAGCTGGGAAAGCGAAGCACAACTAAGGACCGAGGACACGTAGCCATGAATCTATGGCTGTGAGTAACTCTTATGCAAGTCTTATTATGCTTGTCTTGAAAGTATTATTCATGAAAAGTCTTTGCTTGCTATATGATTCATTTGTTTACTCATTGTCTTCACCATTGCTTCGAAATCGTTGCATTCATCTCATATGCTTTACAATAGTATTGATCAAGATTATGATAGCATGTCACTTGAAATTATCTTTGTTATCGTTTACCTGCTCGAGGGCGAGTAGCTAAGCTTAGGGATGCTTGATACGTCTCAAACATATCTCTAATTTCTTATGTTCCATGCTACTTTTATGATGATACTCATATGTTTTGCACAATATATGTCATATTTATGCATTTTAGGCACTAACCTATTGATGAGATGCCGAAAGGCCAGTTGCTATCTGCTGTTTTTGGTTTCCGAAATCCTAGTAAGGAAATATTCTCGGAATTGGGCGAAATCAATGCACCCGGGGTCTTATTTTTCACGAAGCTTCAGAAGACCGGAAGGAAACAAGAGTGGAGGCTGACGGCGCCGACTGTGTGAGGCGGCGGCCCAGGGCCACGGCCGCGCGGCCACGGCATGGGGCCTCGCGGCCCCTAAACCTACCCTTCCGCCTACTTGAAGCCTTCGTCGCAACCCCCAGTACCGGGAGCCACGATACGGAAAACCTTCCCGAGACGCGGCGCCGCCAATCCCATCTCGGGGGGATTCCGGGAGATCGCCTCCGGCACCCTGCGGAGAGGGGAATCATCTCCCGGAGGTCTCTTCATCGCCATGATCGCCTCCGGATCGGTGTGTGAGTAGTTCACCCCTGGACTATGGGTCCATAGCAGTAGCTAGATGGTTGTCTTCTCCTCATTGTGCTATCATGTTAGATCTTGTGAGCTGTCTATCATGATCAAGATCATCTATTTGTAATGCTACATGTTGTGTTTGTTGGGATCGATGAATATTGAATACTATGTCAAGTTGATTATCAATCTATCATATGTGTTGTTTATGTTCTTGCATGCTCTTGTTGCTAGTAGAGGCTACGGCAGAAGTTGATACTTGTGACTCAGAGGGAGTATATATACTCGATAATTGGGTTCATGCCTCCATTGAATGTGGGAAGTGACCGAAAGTTCTAAGGTTGTGGATCTTTGTTGCCACTAGGGATAAAACTCGATGCTTTGTCTAAGGATATTTGTGTTGATTACATTACGCACGCACCATACTTAATGCAATTGTCTCTTGTTTGCAACTTAATACTGGAAGGTGGATGATAACCTGAAGGTGGACTTTTAGGCATAGATGCATGCTGGATAACGGTCTATGTACTTTGTCGTAATGCCTGATTAAATCTCATAGTACTCATTGATACGTCTTCGACGTATCGATAATTTCTTATGTTCTATGCCATATTATTGATGATACCTACATGTTTAATACACTTTATGTCATATTCGTGCATTTTCGGAACTAACCTATTAACAAGATGCCGAAGTGCAAGTTCCTGTTTTGTTTTTGGTTTCTGAAATCCTAGTAACGAAATATTCTCGGAATTGAATGAAACGAAGACCCGGGGGCCTATTTTTCCACGGAGCTTCCAGAAGACCGAAGAACATACGAAGTGGGGCCTGAGGTGGCGACACCACAAGGCGAGCGCGGCCAAGGGAGAGGCGCAGCCTATGTGTGGGCCCCTCGTCCAGGCCCCCGACTCTACTCACCAGCCTACTTAAGCCTCGTCTTGAGAGCCACTGGGCGAAAAACCACGATACGGAAAACCTTGGGACGCCGCCGCCGCCGATCCCATCTCGAGGGATCCAGGAGATCGCCGGCACCCTGCCGGAGAGGGGGATCATCTCCCGGAGGACTCTACACAGCCATGGTCGCCTCCGGAGTGGGTGAGTAGTTCACCCACAGGACTATGGGTCCATAGCGGTAGCTAGATGGTTGTCTTCTCCTCATTGTGCTTCATTGTTGGATCTTGTGAGGTGCCTAACATGATCAAGATCATCTATCTGTAATTCTATATGTTGTGTTTGTCGGCATCCGATGGATAGAGAATACCATGTCATGTTAATTATCAAGTTATTACATATGTGTTGTTTATGATCTTGCATGCTCTCCCTTGCTAGTAGAGGCTCAGCCAAGTTTTGCTGCTCAGAGGAGTATTTATGCTCGATAGTGGGTTCATGCCTGCATTGACACATGGGACAGTGGCAGAAAGTTCTAAGGTTGTGTTGTTTTTGTTGCCACTAGGGATAAAACATTGGCGCTATGTCCGAGATGTAATTTGTTGATTACATTCACTTTCATACTTAATGCAATTGTACATTTGCTTTGCAACTTAATGCGGAGGAGTTCGGATAACTGAAGGTGGACTTTTTAGGCATAGATGCGGTGGATGGCGGTCTATGTACTTTGTCGTAATGCCCAATTAAATCTCACTATACTTATCATGTCATGTATGTGCATTGTTATACCCTCTCTATTTGTCAATTGCCCGGCTGTAATTTGTTCACCTAACATGCTTTTATCTTATGGGAGAACACCTCTAGTGAAGAAGTTTGTGGACCGGTCCATTCTTTTATCTTTAAGAAATACAAATGCTGTTACCAATGCTTGTTTTTCTGTTTTCTATAAAACAATCATCTTCCACACAATACGGTTAATCCTTTGTTACGGCAAGCCGGTGAGATGATTGACAACCTCATTGTTTCGTTGGGGCAAAGTACTTTGGTGTGTTGTGCAGGTTCCACGGTGGCGCCGGAATCTCTGGTGTTGCGCCGCACTACATCCCGCCGCCATCAACCTTCAACGTGCTTCTTGACTCCTACTGGTTCGATTAAACCTTGGTTTCTTCCTGAGGGAAACTTGCTGCTGTATGCATCACACCTTCCTCTTGGGGTTCCCAACGGACGTGTCAATTACACGCATCAAGCAAATTTACGGCGCGCGTTGCCGGGATCAAGACACGGCATGGGAGTCTCACCACGGTGACGTCGAGAAACCCCCTGGCGGGCGGGGAGACGGGCAACACGGTAGGCCGGGAACAACTAGGGTGCAGCTGACGATCCCTCGGAAGCGACGACGCAAAGCCTCTGATCTGTAGCAACCAGAGTAGCGCAGGGCGTGCCCGACCTATGCAGTGGGAAGGTGTGGATGATGCCTTGCTTAGTTTCCTGCAGGGCACACACACGTACACGTTAAATACGGGCCTCGATAGAAGCTCTGAGGTTATCACGTGAATCGGCTCAAAAAGCCCGATCCACCTATGTTCGACGAGGTGTCAGGAATATGAGTGGTCTTGCTTGATCAGATAAGGCCGATTAGATCTCTGACGTTAGGGTTTTCACCGCATCAATCGGATCATCCTACTCACGATTGGGCCTCGCTCGCGCACGGTGTCGTAAGCCGATCCTAGACAGGGCCTAAAAACCAACACGAGATTGATCCCCGGAACATCCTTTCTAGGGCTAGCAAACGCCACCCTACACGCCGTTGGATCCTCCAACCCTTTGTAAAGCCTAATTGCGGATGTTAAACTAATCCTTGATGAAGCAACCAATGTAGGATCAGATCTACTAAACTATGATCAAGCGGGGTGCCGTACACCTAAGATAGGTGTAAAGGCAGCTCAAGGGTTGCACTACGAAAGCATGTAATATGAAGAACAATGCTAACCCTAACATGTCTAAGATAACTACGTTGCTCGCCATCAAAAAGGCTTCAGTACGAGCAACGCATGAACAACGTGGGCAGGCTTGTGCTGTTGCCTAGATCGCAAGATGCGATCTAGGCAGCATGGTGCTTACCGGAGAAACCCTCGAGCCGAAGGAGTTGGCGATGCGCCGAGATTTGTTTGTGGTTGAACGTTGGTTGTTGTTTATTCCATGAAACTAGATACATATTTATAGTCGAAGGGACTTTCTAATTTGGGAATAATCCCACCGTGCACGAGACAAACTCTAACTTTTAATCTAGATACAATCTATTGTAAAGATACACGGGCTAACTAGCCCAAACTTGGTAAACCAGGCCGATTCACGTATTTCTTCCACGTACAATCTTCACGTCCATCTTGATCGCGGCCCACCTCTGACTTGGTCAAAATCTGGTGATAACACATGCCCCCCTGGTTTTGGAAATGACATTTCCAAAATCATTATGCTCTCTTTTCGTCGGGTCATGTCGTGGCAGAGCAGAACTGCCGCAGAATCTTCCATCATTACGCCTCGCCTCCTGGGCTTCTCTGTACGAATTGACAATTTCGGCATCACGTCCTCGAGAACCGTCATGGCATTAAATCTCCACTACACTCTCTTTATTTATCTGTGCCAAACGGTTCACCACTCCATCCCCTTGCTCTGCTCTGTTCACCAAACCAAAAAACCCTTCTCCCCTGCAGCCATGTCTTCTTCTTCCTCCTCCGCTTCAGGCCTCTCTCTCCAACCGTTGCCGAAGAACAAGGAAGAGGACGATCCCCGCTCCGGGGCGCACCCCATCTCCTCTGACAAGGAGAAGAAGGGAGAGGAAGACGATTCCTCCTCCTCCGCGGGATATCCTCCAACGAAGCGCTTCCGCAGCTGGGCGGATAGCGAGGATGATGATGATGACGAGGAGGAGGAGGAAGCTCCAGCCGACGGCTGGGGCAGCAACGGCGAGGAGCTTCCTGGGAGCAGCGCCGACGACCTCGACGACGGCGATGATGAAGACGGCGACGACTAGTGGAGTAACTAGCAGTAGCAGTGCACTAGGCACTAGATCCCTCTTTTGAGAGCCATCGGCTCTTCTTGTAAAGCCGCTCCTTTGAATTAATGAGAATTGTTCTTCCAATTTCTCCTTTCATTAATCCAATTTCCATCCTCCCGCTTGCCACACCAAGACCGATAGTAACGAATCGGGCTATTATTGTTTTTCTCGACCGTGGCGTTTTGCAGTCCCGCAGCCGATGACTATTCATCGGCTAATTTGAGAAACCAGTCTCTTCCTTTTCTTGCAGCACCAGCACGGTCCAAACCTCGTACCAGACGACGGCTTTTCCTTCCCAGTTCCTCCCTGAGAAGATCATGATGCAGTGACAGCCGAGGTAACTCCAATCGGCTCTCAAAAACAGGGCGCCTACCAGGCCTGTTGCCCCCCGAGTCTCAGCCAAGGCAAAACAGAGACGAGGATACGCAAATTAGCTGTATGGACCTGGGCTTGATCATGTCTGAGGGAGCTATGCAGAACCAGCCGATTTGAACATAAATCGGCTTCCCAGAGCAGAGAGCCTTCAAGGTGAGCTGCCCCCCGAGCTTCTTCAGTTCTTCCTGCACCTTGCCGGCTAGATCGGCTCCTTTCCTTTGGTGGATCTAATGCAATCCATCCTTGACCTGATCTGCACGTCCAGGCTGCTCTTGGCATTGTTCTTGAAGAGAGGATCCGAGCCCTTAAACTACTCCATTGAGGAGTTCTTCCATTAAAATCTCCCTTCGTGCTCCATTGACCCTCTGATCGTAACAGTTATTCCTCTTGAGTCGATGGCCATGCATCGGCTTTTATATCCTTAAGTCGATGTCTGCTGCATCGGCTGTGCTCGAAAAATTTCGAATTTTCAGAATTTTACGGCCGACTTGTGCATCGGCCCCCATACCTTAATACTCATCACCAAAGAATGAGACATTTCACTGCATATCCTCGTGTTTTATCCACCTGGGTGCCCCCCCGAGCCGATTCTGTCAAGAGAATTGATGGTATCGGCTCTGTTGGATAACATGTTGAACCCAGGCAGAATGGATGGTGAGGATAATTTTGGCCGATTGTTGAATACGGCCTCACGTTTGCTTGCTCGGTGAAAGGTTTTGTGACGTCCTTCATGAATTTTTTAGGGCGATCCACAAGGATCGGTCTCTTACGTTTATCCATCGACATTTGCTTTTGTTACACGGTAGGCCAGTGGATAAAACCAGCCTAACCCCGTTTTTTGTCACGTCGATGCGCTCACAGTCGTCCAAATTGATGCCTGAGAGTGGCTCTATGTCTCCCAAATGCCCATGCCGGCTGTTGAAATTTCGGCTGAATCATCTGCATGGACGACTTCTACTTCATCTCCATCCCATTGTATCAGGCATTGGTGCATCGTGGATGAATGCAACGATTAGCTCGTGGATCAATCTCTCTAGTAAGACGCGTAGGTACTATTGCTGGCATCGACGATAAGAAACGTCGTAGGGACAGTTTTTCTTCCTACGGTCAGATCCACATTCAGAACACCTTGTGCGTCAGATGCTTGGCGTTGAAATCGCTCAATGTCACATTGGTCTTGATCAAATGCGGGCTCGGCGTCCCAACCGACGTGGCATGGAGTGGCATAATGTTGAGCTGCAGCTCAGGTGTCCTAGCATCTTGTTGAGGCTGCCCATTGATGTAGCCTCGCAAAGTACGGGGCCTTGATTACTGTAACTTCTTTCTTTGGCTTCTCAAGATGACCGGCCGTGGGCCGCAGTCAAGTTGTGCCACAGGTGCTTCATATAATCTTGGAGCGCTAAACTCCGTTGGAAGAATGAAGACCATGTTTGTGCCAGCCGATGTATCATCATCGGCTTTCCTCTGCTTGGGGCGCCACTCTTTTCTTTGTGGCCGACCTTCTTCGTCCAGGGTTCGCCGAATTTTGGCGGCCAGATCAGGCCGTGCCTTCCTTAGCGTGTGCAGGTACAATCTTTCAGCTTCTTCCAACCCACGCAGACGCTGAACCCTTCGCTTTTGGGAACGGCTGAGCCCATCGGGGCACCACCTTGGCCGATGATACTTATCTTCTTGATCATCGTCCTCTAGTTCCTCGAGATCTTCCACCCGAGGGGACTCAGCGTGCTTGTTCCGAGGCGGGAGAGGCCCTAGACGTTTGAACACGGACACGTTAGCTGCATCCTTCTTCCTTTGTTTACATTCTGGGCAATTGCCGATTGTTGGCAATCGGCTCATTCCTGAGTCCCAGCAATGTTTGAAGAACGGACAGTCCCAGTGCCTATCCATGTTATCCTGCCCCCTTGACCTTCCTTCAGCGCGACGATTGTACCCGTCGTCGCTTCTATCATGTTGACGGTACCTCCTGACCTCTGCATCAGACCGACAATTCCTTTCATCATCTACGTCGTAGTGCCGACGTCGGTCGTGCTGCTGCTCATATTTGTGGAGGAGGTGCTCGGAGAGTGGACGCTGATACCGCACGCGTCTTATTCCCTCCCCTGTCAGGTACCGCCTGTCATCATCTTGGGGCCGGTCGCGTGGATCGGCCTCCTCTTCATCGTTGCCACGGGAGTGGCTGCTCTACTTACGTCTTTGCCATGGCGGCTCGCAAGCCCTGCCATGTTGATACCCAAAGGAGAACTTTGGCTGGCCTATGGAGTGGCTGAGATCCACCATGTTGACGCGGGCGGGCGTGAGTCTCTGCCGAGCTTGATATCGTGCGGCCGGGTCTTCTCAGAGGAGCCGATGAGTTCGGCTTCGAGGGTTGCCTTGATCTCGTCATGTTTCTTCTTGAGCTCATCAGGCAGATCCTCGTACTTGGCGACTGGTGCGTTCTTCGACGGGCGAGACGGGTCCACTCCATCGAGTGCGCCTTCAGGTGTGAACCCTTCCACCTGACGCCATGGGAGCGGGTTCGGTGGAAGGAGCCGATGAGGCTTCGAGGGTTGCCTTGATCTCGTCATGTTTCTTCTTGAGCTCATCGGTCAGATCCTCGTACGTGACCGGAGTGTCTTCCGCCATCTCGGATGTAGACGGCGATGTGGTGGATGTCGAAGGTTGTCCCACCGAGCGTGCGAGAATGTGTTGACGTCGAGAAACCCCACGGCGAGCGAGGAGGCAGGCAGCCACCAGTAGAGCCAGAACAACTAGGGCTGCGGGCGGCGATCCCTCGAAGCGGCAACCCGCAAAGCCTCATGAGTCGCACGCGCCGATGCCAAGCTACAAGAGGCGTACTCACCTTCTCCAGTCGAGGAAGGTGTGGATGATGACTCGCTTAGTTTCTGGGGCACACACGTAAACGTTAAATACGAGCCTCGATCGGCTCTCGGGTTATCTATAAGATCGGCTCAAGGCGATCACCCATGATCCGGACGGGTAATAGAATATATGGTGGTCCCTGCTTGATCAAAAGATAAAGCTGATTAGATCTACGACGATTTAGGGTTTTTCACCGCATAATCGGATCATCCTACTCACGATTAGACTCGACGCTCGCGACGGTGATCGTAAGCCGATCCTAGACAGGGCCTAAAAACCAGCACGAGTTGATCCCAGACATCAGCACAAGGCCTGTAAACGCCACCCTACACGCACTGGATCCTCCCAACCCTTTTATGAGGCCTAACTATTGCGGATGTTAAACTAATCCTTGATGAAACAAGGAGCAATCGAACGGATCAGATCTACTAAACTATGATCAAGCGAGTTACCCACTTCACCTAAGATAGGTGTAAGGCGGCTAGACATGCAAGGGTTGCACTACGAAAGCATGTAATATGAAGAACAATGCTAACCCTAACATGTCTAAAGGAATAACTACGTTGCCCTCAAAAGGCTTGATCCCCGAGCAACGCACTTGAACAACGTGGGCGGGCTTGTCTTTTGCCTAGATGCGCAAGATGCGATCTAGGCAGCATCGTGCCCTCTGCAAGTGAAACCCTCGAGACGAAGGTTGGCGATGCGCGAGGTTGTTTGTGGTTGGAACGTTGGTTGTTGTTTTGACTAAACCTAGATACATATTTATAGTCCATGGACTTTCCTAACGTGGGAATAATCCCCACCGTACACGATACAAAAACTCTAACTTTTAATCTAGATACAATCTACTATAATTAAAGATACACGGGCAATCTAGCCCAAATTCTCCGTGCAAGGCCGCTTCAGAGATCTTCCACGTGTAATCTTCTAAGCCCATCCTGATCGCGGGGAGATCAAGACACGCTGCAAGGGGAGTCTCAACTTCTCAATCTCTTTACTTTGTTTTTGTCTTGCTTTATTTTATTTACTACTTTGTTTGCTGCATTATATCAAACACCAAAAAAATTGGTTGCTAGCTTCTGTATTTACTTGTACTTGTTTGCCTATATCAAAACACAAAAATTAGTTACTTGCATTTACTTTATCTAGTTTGCTTTATTTACTACTGCTAAAATGGCCAACCCCGAAAATACTAAGTTGTGTGACTTCACTAGCACAAATAATAATGATTTCTTATGCACACCTGTTGCTCCCACTGCTACAGCAAAATTCTTTGAAATTAAACCTGCTTTACTGAATCTTGTCATGAGAGAGCAATTTTCTGGTGTTAGTTCTGATAATACTGCTGCCCATCTCAATAATTTTGTTGAACTATGTGAAATGCAAAATTATATAAGAATGTAGATGGTGACATTATAAAATTAAAATTTTTGTTACCTTTCTCATTAAGAGGAAGAGCTAAAGATTAGTTGCTATCTTTGCCTAAGAATAGTATTGATTCATGGACTAAATGCAATGATGCTTTTATTGGTAGAATGTTATCCCCACCTTTAAAATTATATCTTTGGGGAGTAGCATAATGATTGTAATTGGATAATGTGTTGTAAGCTTGGGAAAGAATAAAATCTTTGGTTAAAAATTACCCAACCCATGGAGTGACTACTTGGATGATCATCCAAACCTTCTATGCTGGACTAAATTTTTCTTCACGGAATTTATTGGATTCAGTTGCTGGAGGTACCTTTATGTCCATCTACTCTTGGTGAAGCAACAAAGCTTCTTGATAATATGATGGTTAATTACTCTGAATGGACACGGAAAGGGCTCCACAAGGTAAGAAGGTAAGTTCTGTTGAAGAATCCTCTTCCTTGAATGATAAAGTTGATGCTATTAGCAATATGCCTCGCGAATGATAAGGACTAATGTTACCAGTCTAATAATGTTCCATTAGCTAATTTAGTTTGCCAAAGAAGAACATGTTGATGTAAACTTCATTAAAAATAATAATTTAAACAACAATGCTTATAGGAACAATTCTAGTAATAACTATAGGCCATATCCTTATAATAATGGTAACAGTTATGCTAATTCTTATGGGAATTCTTACAACAATAATAGGAATACACCCCCTGGACTTGAAGCCATGCTTAAAGAATTTATTAGTACACAAACTGCCTTTAACAAATCTGTTGAGGAAAACAATAAAATTGATATTCTTGTTTCTAGAGTTGATAGTCTTGCCTCTGATGTTGATCTTTTGAAATCGAAAGTTATGCCTAATAGGGATATTGAAAATAAAAATTTTACTACAGCAAATGCCATCCAAGTTAGAATTAATGAGAATATAAGATTAATGGCCGAACTGCGTGCTAGGTGGGAAGAAAATGAAAAACTAGCTAAAGAGAAAAATGTAGCTAAAGTTTGGACTATTACCACCACTAGCAATGCTAATGATTCATATGTTGCTGCACCTCCTACTATCAATGGTAAAATAATTGGTGTTGGCAATGCTTCTACTCCTAGTGCAAAGCGCGCAAAATTACCTGAAACTGCTAAAACTGCTGAAACTGCCTGTGATAAAACTGCTGAAATTTTTTTCAACCTTGGGGATGATAATCCCATTGCTTTAGATTGTAATGATTTAGATTTTGATGATTGCCACATCTCTGAAGTTATAAAGTTCTTACAAAAACTTGCTAAAAGTCCTAATGCTAGTGCTATAAACTTGGCTTTCACAAAAAATATTACAAATGCTCTCATAAAAGCTAGAGAAGAGAAACTAAAACTTGAAACTTCTATTCCTAGAAAGCTAGAGGATGGTTGGGAGCCCATCATTAAAATGAGAGTCAAAGATTTTGATTGTAATGCTTTATGTGATCTTGGTGCAAGTATTTCTGTTAAAAATTGTTATTTGGATGTTAATCTCGCTGATAATGCTAAAAAGAAACCTTTGGGAAGAGTTGATAATGTTCATTATTATGGTTAACAATAACCTTGTCCCAGTTGATTTTGTTGTCTTGGATATTGAATGCAATGCATCTTGCCCCATTATATTGGGAAGACCTTTTCTTCGAACAGTTGGTGCTACTATTGATACGAAGGAAGGTAATATTAAATATCAATTTCCTCTCAAGAAAGGTATGGAACACTTCCCTAGAAAGAGAATGAAATTTACCTTATGATTCTATTAGAACAAATTATGATATTGATGCTTCATCTCTTGATGTTACTTGAGATACACTTTCTGCGCCTAGAAAGGCGTTAAAAAAGCGCTTATGGGAGACAACCCATGTTTTACTACAGAGTACTTTATTTTATATTTGTGTCTTGGAAGTTGTTTACTACTGTAGCAACCTCTCTCCTTATCTTAGTTTTATGTTTTGTTGTGCCAAGTAAAGTCTTTGATAGTAAAGTAAGTACTAGATTTGGATTCCTGCGCAGTTAGGTTCTTTGCTGTCACGAATCTGGGTCTATCTCCCTGTAGGTAGCTCAGAAAAAATTAAGCCAATTCTGAGCATGATCCTGAGATATGTACGCAACTTTCATTCGATTTGAGCATTTTTCGTTTGAGCAAGTCTGGTGGCCTAATAAAATCCATCTTTACGGACTGTTCTGTTTGCAGATTCTGTCTTTTATTTCGCATTGCCTCTTTTGCTATGTTGGATGAATTTCTTTGATCCACTAATGTCCCGTAGCATTATGCAATGTCCAGAAGTGTTAAGAATGATTGTGTCACCTCTGAACATGTTAATTTTTATTATGCACTAACCCTCTAATGAGTTGTTTCGAGTTTGGTGTGGAAAGTTTTCAAGGGTCAAGAGAGGAGTATGATGCAATATGATCAAGGAGAGTGAAAGCTCTAAGCTTGGGGATGCCCGGTGGTTCACCCCTCTGCATATATTAAGAAGACTCAAGCGTCTAAGCTTGGGATGCCAGGCATCCCCTTCTTCTCGACAACATTATCGAATTTCTCCCCACTGAAACATATTTTTATTAGTCACATCTTATGTACTTTGCTTGGAGCGTATTCGGTTTGTTTTGTTTTGTTTTTGTTTAGATAAAATGGATCTAGCATTCACTTTATGAGAAGAGAAGACACACTCATTTGTAGCATATGGACAAATATGTCCTTAGGCTCTACTCATAGTATTCATGGCTGAAGTTTCTTCTTCGTTAAATTGTTATATGGTTGGAATTGGAAAATGCTACATGTAGTAACTCTAAAATGTCTTGGATAATTTGATACTTGGCAATTATTGTGCTCATGTTTAAGCTCTTGCATCATATACTTTGCACTCATTAATGAAGAAATACTTAGAGCTTGCTAATTTGGTTTGCATATTTGGTTTCTCTAGAGTCTAGATAACATCTAGTATTGAGTTTTGAACAACAAGGAAGACGGTATGAGTCTTATAATGTTTACAATATGTCTTTTATGTGAGTTTTGCTGTACCGTTCATCCTTGTGTTTGTTTCAAATAACCTTGCTAGCCTAAACCTTGTATCGAGAGGGAATACTTCTCATGCATCCAAAATACTTGAGCTACTATACCATTTGTGTCCACCATACCTACCTACTACATGGTATTTATCCGCCATTCCAAAGTAAATGGCAGTGTTACCTTTAAAATTCCATCATTCACCTTTGCAATATATGACTCATGGGACAAATAGCTTAAAAACTATTGTATTATTGAATATGTACTTATGCACTTTATCTCTTGATAAGTTGCTTGTTGAGCGGTAACCATGTGTTTTCTAGGGACGCCATCAACTATTCTTTGTTGGATATCATGTGAGTTGCACTATGCATGTCCGTCTTGTCTGAAGCAAGAGAGATCTACCACCTTCATGGTTGGAGCATGCATATTGTTAGAGAAGAACTTTGGGCCACTAACTAAAGCCATGATTCATGGTGGAAGTTTCAGTTTGGACATATATCCTCAATCTCATATGAGAATAATAATTGTTGCCACATGCTTATGCATTAAAGAGGAGTCATTATCTGTTGTCCATGTTGTCCCAGTATGGATGTCTAAGTTGAGAATAATCCAAGCGAGAAATCCAAAATGCGAGCTTTCTCCTTAGACCTTTATACAGGCAGCATGGAGGTACCCCATTGTGACACTTGGTCAAAACATGTGCATTGCAAAGATCCGGTAGTCCAAATTAATTAGGACAAGGTGCGGGCACTATTAGTATACTATGCATGAGACTTGCAACTTGTAAGATATAATTTACATAACTCATATGCTTTATTACTACACCGTTGACAAAATTGTTTCATGTTTTCAAAATAAAAGCTCTAGCACAAATATAGCAATCGATGCTTTTCCTCTTTGAAGGACCATTCTTTTACTTTTATGTTGAGTCAGTTCACCTATTTCTCTCCCACCTCAAGAAGCAAACACTTGTGTGAGCTGTCCATTGATTCCTACATACTTGCATATTGTACTTGTTATATTACTCTATGTTGACAATTATCCATGAGATATACATGTTACAAGTTGAAAGCAACCGCTGAAACTTAATCTTCCTTTGTGTTACTTCAATACCTTTACTTTGATTTATTGCTTTATGAGTTAACTCTTATGCAAGACTTATTAATACTTGTCTTGAAGTACTATTCATGAAAAGTCTTTGCTTTATGATTCACTTGTTTACTCATGTCATTACCATTGTTTTGATCGCTGCATCCACTACATATGTTTACAAATAGTATGATCAAAGTTATGATGGCATATCACTTCAGAAATTATCTTTGTTATCGTTTTACATGCTCGGGACGAGCAGAACTAAGCTTGGGATGCTTGATACGTCTCGACGTATCGATAATTTCTTATGTTCTATGCCATATTATTGATGATACCTCCATGTTTTATGCACACTTTATGTCATATTCGTGCATTTTCTGGAACTAACCTATTAACAAGATGCCGAAGTGCCAGTTCCTGTTTTCTGCTGTTTTGGTTTCAGAAATCCTACAAATGAAATATTCTCGGAATTGAATGAAAGCTTGAAGACCCCGAGCCCTGTTTACCACGGAGCTTCCCGGAAGACCGAAGAACATACGAAGTGGGGCCACGAGGCGGCGACACCACAAGCGGCGCGGCCAAGGGAGAGCCCGCGCCGCCTATGGTGTGGGCCCTCGTCGAGCCGACTGCGCCCTTCCGCCTGCCAAAGCCTCATCTTGAGAAACCCCTAAGGCGGCTCACGATACGGAAAACTAACCCGAGACGCGCCGCCACCGTCCCATCTCGGGGGATTACGGAGATCTCCTCCAGGCACCCACTGTGGGAGAGGGGATTCATCTCCTAGGAGGACTCTACCACCGCCATGGTGGCCTCACAGGAGTGATGAGTGAGTAGTTCACCCTGGACTATGGGTCCATAGCGGTAGCTAGATGGTTGTCTTCTCTCCATTGTGCTTCATTTTTGGATCTTGTGAGCTGCCTAACATGATCAAGATCATCTATCTGTATTCTATATGTTGTGTTTGTCGGGATCCGATGGATAGAGAATACCATGTCATGTTAATTATCAAGTTATTACATATGTGTTGTTTATGATCTTGCATGCTCTCAGATTGCTAGTAGAGGCTCTGGCCCAGGGTTTTGCTTTTAACTCAAGAGGGGTATTTGTACTCGATAGTGGGTTCATACTGCATTGACACACAGGGCGGTGGCGAGAAAGTTCTAAGGTTGTGTTGTGCTGTTGCCACTAGGGATAAAACATTTGAGCTATGTCTAGGGATGTAGTTGTTGATTACATTACGCACCATACTTAATGCAATTATGTGTTGTTTACAACTTAATGAGGGGGTTCGGATGATAAACTGAAGGTGGACTTTTTAGGCATAGATGCGGTTGGATGGCGGTCTATGTACTTTGTCGTAATGCTCAATTACACTATATTTATCATGTCATGTATGTGCATTGTTATGCCCTCTCTGTTTGTCGCCCGACTGTAATTTGTTCGCCCAACATGCTTTTATCTTATGGGAGAGACACCTCTGGTGAAACTGTGGACCCGGTCCATTCTTTTATCTTGAAATACAAATCTCTACTGCAATACTTGTTTCTACTGTTTTCTCTGCAAACAATCATCTTCCACACAATACGGTTAATCCTTTGTTAAAGCAAGCCGTGAGATTGACAACCTCACTGTGTTTCGTTGGAGCAAAGTACTTTGGTTGTGTTGTACAGGTTCCACGTTGCGCCGGAATCCCCGGTGTTGCGCCGCACTACATCCAGCCCCGTCATCAACCTTCAACGTGCTTCTTGACTCCTCCTGGTTCGATTAAACCTGGTTTCTTGCGAGGGAAACTTGCGTGTGCGCATCACACCTTCCTCTTGGGGTTCCCAACGGACGTGTCAATTACACGCATCACTCATCATGATATATGTATGTGCATTGTTATGCCTTCTTTATTTGTCAATTGCCCAACTGTAATTTGTTCACCCAACATGCTATTTATCTTATGGGAGAGACACCACTAGTGAACTGTGGACCCCAGGTCCATTCTTTACATCTGAAATACAATCTACTGCAATTGTTCTTTACTGTTCTTTGCAAACAATCATCATCATCCACACTATACATCTAATCCTTTGTTTACGGCAAGCCGGTGAGATTGACAACCTCAATGTTTCGTGGGGCAACGTACTTTGATTGTGTTGTGCGAGGTTTCACGTTGTGACCAGGAATCCACGGTGTTACTTGTAGCACTATACTCATACCAACAGCCTTGCGTGTTCCTTGACTCCCTGCGGATTTACGATAACCTTGGTTTCTTGCGAGGAAAACTTGCGTGTAGCATCACCTTCCTCTTAGAGGTTCCCAACGGACGTGTGTCTTACATGCCATCACTGTGCGCATCACACCTTCCTCTTGGGGTTCCCAACGGACGTGTCGACTACACGCGGCAGGACCCCGAGTCCATTCTTTTACGCCACAAAATACAATCTCTTGTAATCATTGTTCTCTGTACATTCAGCTGCGAGCAAACATCATTCTCCACACCATCGTTTAATCCTTTGTTTACAAACCAAGCCGGTGAGATTGACAAGCTCACTGTTTAAGTTGGGGCCAAGTATTTTGATTGTGTTGTGCAGGTTCCACGTTGTCGCCGGAATCCCTGTGTTGCGCCGCACTACACTCCTCCACCAACAACCTTCTCGTGCTTCTTCTCCTACTAGTTCGATAACCTTGGTTTCTTGCTGAGGGAAAACTGCTGCTACGCATCACCTTCCTCTTGGGGTTCCCAACGGACGTGTGTTTCACGCGTTATCAACTACCACAACCCCAACATTGTCCATATTCAATAGCCCCGAACTGTCGGCCCCTTCCACCCCTCCACATGAAAGAAACCCAGTCCAGGATTAGCACTCCCCCAGTATTGGGCAGTAGGTAGAAGAAAGTACCACATCAGACAAGTATCCATGTGATGCCCAGTTTTGCTGCAAATGAAACATCTTTTGATTCTGGTGCATATACCTACATAATGACCCAGCTCACCACAGTTGTAACAAGTAACATTCTTGAATTTGGGGTCAAGAATAGGTCCAGGACCACCTTGCTTGTCAGCTATGATTGTTAATCATTATCACCACTATTCTTTGATCCATCGACGGTCCTTTACGATTCTTTAACTTCTTATTCTTATTACCACTAGAGGTTTTACATTATTTCTTTGTGAAGGATTATTTGCTTAGCTGCTACCACGACTATTAGTTTGAGGAAGGCTGGGAGCAACACCCTGAGGCAGCATCATCATGGGATTGAAACCAGGCGGTGGAATTTGTTGATTGCCAAAGAATTGCGACCACTGACTCATCGGCATATTCCACATATTTGGTTACATCATCAGAAACATACCTTGTCCAGCCGCCCCCATCATTTGCATCATGGGTTGGGGAAACTCAGATTTTGATCCTTTGGATGGGAGCGGCGCCAAGGGAGGTTGCACCCGCTTTTGCATTTGCGGCTGCCGCTGGAGGAGCACGGCACCACCAGAGCCACGGCCACCCCCAGCTCCACCAAACCTTCCAGCACCTCGACCCCCTCCCGCCATCTTGACTACCTCCACGAACGATCTCCTCCCTTCTCTCCCCACAGCTCCGAGAATTTGATCACTGTTGGCTTGGGAAGAAAACCTGCTCTGGCAGGGTAGCAATCTGAGGGAGAGAAGGACCTCACCTGGACCAACTCCCTCCCGGCCCCAGGACGAGTCGAGAGCGGATGAGTGACATAGGAATCCCCAAATGGGCGCATAGGAATGGTACAGGGTTTAATGAAGGCCCACTACCCGAAGAATAAGAGGATTCGAGAAAGATATATTAAGGAAAGTAGAGTTGTAATAGGAAGTGTTGTTTGTAATCTGGCGGGATGAGTTAGAAACCGTCCCGGACTCTGTAACTTGTACGAAACGAAACCCTCGGCTCCGCCTCTTATATAAGGGGGAGTCGAGGGACGAAGAGATCATCGAATCATTGTTCACAAACCCTAGTTTTCATAATCGTCGAGTACTTTTAGTGAAACCTTGAGATCTACTTGCCCTCTACTTCTTACGAAACCAATCTGTAGGCATTGACAAGTTGATACCTTGTCAATTGGCGCCGTCCGTGGGGATTAGAGGCGTAAGGATCTGATCTCGATGGCACGTTCAAGATCTTCGACATCGTCAACCGGAAGCAACACAATGGATCGAGGTAAACAGATCGCTGCTGGTCTTGTCGATTTTGTTCCTCACCCACCCTCCCGTTTGGATGCATATGCGTATCTGATGACGTTTGGAAGGTTTCACTTTCGCGTCGAGAAGGAAGGATCGTATCGTGTCGAAATTCCGATTTCGTCGGGATCGTCGGCGGTCGATTCCGATTTTTCAAGCTATGCATCGTCAACCGAGTCAGAGAAGAAACCCGGAGTACGTTACGTCGGCACCCGAGCAAGAGAAAGCTCGCCAAGATCTTCGGCGACATGTCCTTCGAGTATCTGCGGACTCATATATAAGCGATGACTCAAGCGATGTCGAAGCTTCGACTTCATCGACAAATCTATCACGATTGGGCAAGGTCTTCATCAATCTCAACAATGATGTCACCAAACCCAACATAGATGCGAGTACAAATATCATCGGATTTATGCCATTGAAAATCAGAGGAAACATCGAGAGGCTTTGACGATTTTGGGTAATCCCTATGTCGGTCCCTCGGATCTAAGGAGGGGCTTATGGGCACTAAATATATCGGGCCCACACCACGTGTCGAGTTCAACTTCCACAAGCAGCACAGGATAGAGTGCAGAAAGCTTTAGATGGTTGAGCCAATGACCCCGACAACGACTCTGACTCAGAAGCTGCTTATCAATATGGACTGCATACAGGCTGCCGATAGAAAAACGGACGGCTGAGTTGAACGGGAGAAAGGAGGCAGCTTCGCATCCGGCAGGAGAAGAGGCAGATCTAAGTCGACAATCTAGAGTTTCGGGTGATAGCCACAGAGAGGCTCGGAACAGAGGAAGATCAAGGTTACAACACATACCCGAAGCAGAAAGAGAGCACTTGGTTCAAAACCTCGACATGTCCTTTATGTCGATAGATACAAGAGGAAACATTATCCCTAAGACACCAGAAGCTGGGTATATGGCGACACAAGCTTATATCCTCGCATCCAGGCCACCCCCAGGTGATCCAAGGGAAACATTATACAATATGGCGTTAGCAGGGGTTGGAGCTATGGGGACAGCGTTTGTATCAACGCCTCCCGAAGGAGCGGCAAGGCAAAATAGTCCACGACCTGCAGCGGCAACAGCGGCAGTTCCTGAAGGACCAAGCGGAGCAAGAGACACAGGAGCACAAGCAAGAGTCGATAGAGCGAGACAAAGCAGAAGGGATCATCGGCAATCCCCGGAGCTTAACGACGAGATATGTGCGGCTTGCCATGCTTCACGAGGAGAGTCCGAAAAACTCGAGTCCCCTCAGGATTCAAGTTACCCGACAATTTCAAGAAATTCGACGGCCTTCAAGATCCAGAGGATTGGCTAGTTGATTATCTCGAGACGGTGAAACTTACAGGAGGAACCGGGCAACATCCATGCAAAGTATTCGAGGTGCATGGTGGAGCCGCACGATCTTGGTCAGCTTCCACCAGGATCTATCGTGACAGGAAAGTTTCGAGGATGTGTTCGTCAAGAACTTCAGGTCCACGTGCAAAAAACCTGCGTCGTTAGAAGAGCTGAGGCATGTCGACAAAAAGCCGGATGGTCAATGAGAAAATACATCAAGGTGGAACATCATAAAAAGCTTCAATGAGAAAAATATATCGGATATAGAGAGCAATAGATGCGTTGTCGAGGGAATTAGGCGTGGAGATTTTGTCGAGGACTTGGGAAGGACAATCCAAAGACAGTATCCGCATTAATGGAGATAACAGTAGATGGGGCGGAATGCAGAGGATCTGTGCAACAGAAAGCGGCACAGGTCGCGAGAAGAGGACCGTGGTGAGTACCAATGAGAAGCGACGATTTCCCCGACAGTACCCGAACTATGATGCCCAGGACAAATTTCGCGGGCTTTCGGGCAAACACGAGGAAACAACGAGGGATGATTATCGAGAGAAACGGTGGGCGTGGGCGATAAGGACGACTCTCGCAACGGGCAAAATAGAGGCCTAGGTTCCCAAGGCCTTTCGTCCCGAAGAAATGATGAACGGACCGTGCCAGATGCATTTTCTCGACAACAATGGAAAAAGGCAGTCAGGCACCCTCTGAGAAAGAGCCCAATGAAATTTTCGGGCAATGTTGATATCTGAAACGCTCGGGCAGCACAGAGAAATCCTCGGGAGCCCAGGAGCGAGGTTCACCTGCCACCACCTCCCGCGATTACGGACGACAATCGGCACCGGCTGAGAATGGCGACGCACTGCTCCACCACCACCTTATATCGATCCTAACTCAGCAGATGATGTCGATGATTCAGAAGGAAGGCCGTCCAACGAACTCAAAGTGATCTCCCGAGACAGGTGTTCATAGCGGAGAAAATGCCTCCGCCTACGATTGAGTACCTCAATTGGTCAGGACAAGACATCGGCTTCACCATAGCGGATCATCCGCAGCAAGTTCCTCGACCAGGGCAGTCAGCACTTATTCTGCCAGCAGTTATTGCGGGATTTGATGTTTCTCGAGTGTTCATAGATGGTGGCAGCAGCTTAAACCTTATGTATGCAGATACGTTGAGGAAGATGAACATATCCTTAGCAAACTTGAAACCAACGGACACAAGGTTCCACGGCATCACACCGGAGAAACCAAGTTATCCATTGGGGAAGATAAATCTCGACGTTCAATTTGGAACTCGAAAATTATAGGATCGAGAAGCTGGAATTTGAAGTCGTGGATTTCCGTCGCAATACCACGCTTTGTTGGGACGACCAGCATACGCTAGGTTTATGGCGGTACCACACTATACATACCTGTTGTGGAGATTGCCTGGACCAAAGGGACCAATCACAGTTAAAGGAAGCTTTGCCTTAGCCGATAAGTGCGACAAGGATTTTCATCGGTTATCAGAAACTTTCGGGATGCAAGCTGAGTATTTGGCGTCAAAAAGTATGACTGATTACGACGTACTGCCAGACGTTGGAAGGCCAAATAAAGAATCAACTTTCAATACCGAGAAAAATTCAAAGGAGGTGCAGATTCACCCGACAGACCCGAAAAAGACGACATCTATCGCAAACAACATGGATATCGCATAGGAAAGCGCGCTCGTCGAGTTCCTCCGTGAGCGCTGGAAAATCTTCGCATGGTGTGGTGACATGCCGAGGTACCCGGGGAACTGCAGAGCACCACCTAATTTGGATCCATTAAGCGAGACCAATCAAACAACAACACGGCGTTTTTCGGAACCAAACCGCAAAGCTATCTTTGTCAATCAATCGACTATGAGAAGCTAGTTTTATCAAAGAGAGATATTCGCGAAGCCACATGGGTAGCAAAATCTGCAACAGTGGTGCCAAAGAAAAACACTAAGGTCCTTCGCATGTGTCGACTTTACGTGTCTCAATAAACATTGTCAAAGGATCCTTTTCCCTCAGGATCGATCAGAGTGCTCGACTCCACGGTGGATCTGAAAACGTCTTTCCTTCTGGGCGCGTGATACGGTTATAGCAGGATCAGATTGAAGAAGATGAAGTAAAGACCGCGTTCATTTACACCCCTTCATGATGTTTTGCTACAGAACAATGCCCTTTGGTCTAAAAATGCGGGAGCAACATACCAGAGGATGATGCAGAAGTGTTTGGCGACACAGATTGGAAAAAACGTGCAAGTATATATCGACGATGTCGTCATAACATCAAAAAAGGGGACAACACTGATCGAGGATCTCAAGGAAACTTTCGACAACCTCAACAAATTCTGCCTGAAGTTGAACCCAACGAAGTGTTCCTTTGGTGTCCCAGCAGGAGAACTCTTGGGGTTTCTAGTCTCAGCAAGAGGGATTGAAGCAAATCCCGATAAAATACAAGCTATCGTAACAATGAGAAAGCCAACAAAGTTGAAAGAGATACAACAGCTAACTGGGCGAGTCGCAGCTTTGAGCAGATTCGTCGCCAGGTTGGGAGAAAAAGCGTTACCATTTTACGCTCTGATAAAACAAGGAGACAAATTCCAGTGGAACGAGGAAGCTGACAGAGCCTTCGAGGATTTGAAGCGCAAAATCTCGACACCACCAATTTTGGTGGCGCCAAAGGACAAGGAACCTCTCCTGCTATATATCGCAGCCACGCCCCAGTGGTGAGCACGGTGCTAGTTGTCGAAAGAGAAGAAGAAGGAAAACTCCATGGAGTACAGAGGCCAGTATACTTCGTCAGCGAAGTTTTATCGCCATCAAAACAAAGGTACCCTCAGTACCAAAAGCTAGCATACGGAGTGTTCACAACAGCACGAAAATTGCGCCACTATTTTTCGGCACACCCGATCATAGTGGTCAGGGCTCCTTTAATCAAAGTATCTCTTGAACAATCAGAGAGTTACGAATTCGTGTCTCCCTTTGGGGAATAGAACTTTCCTCGGGACATCACGTATGAAAAAGAGAAAACAAATCAAGTCGCAAGTTGCGGACTTCATCGTGAGTGGATGGAGAGTTTTGCAAAACCTGAGACCCCAGGACTTATCAAGAACACAGACCTGTGAATTGTGGGTCAAAGAGTAGAATAGTGAGCGCGAGGTAAAGTGCGATATCACTGAGGCGAGCAAGTTGAAGTACATCCTTGGGATGACGTTCCCTAACGCATCTAACAATGAAGCGGAATACGAAGCCCTCATACACGGGATGAAGATGGCGAAGGCTTGCGGTGCAACCCGATTAAAAATCTTTGGCGACTCACGGTTGGTGGCTCGGCAAGTTATGAACCAATGTGTGCGATCAATGATAAGCATGGTAGCATACAAGGGTGCACCAATGAGCTCGAAGCTATTTGATGGATGCGGGTAAAATACATCGTTAGATTGAGCAACGATGAAGCTGACGTCCTCGCAAACATCGGGTCACAATGCCTCCCTTCAGGCGTGTTTTGGGAAGAAATAGCGGAGAGATCTACGAAGCCAAAAAAGGTGCAGAAAAAAGAAAAAACTTCGACATCCCTCACAGAAACCACGGAGGAGGAAGAGGAACAAGAGCTTGTGATGATGGTACAAGTTCCTTGGATGCAAGCATATATATCATACATCCTCAGGAAAGAAATACCCGATGATCCAGTTGAGGCAAGGCGAGTAATTCGACGGTCTAAAGCTTTCACGGTGATCAAAGGAGAACTGTACAAGCGAAGTATTTCAGGCGTTCTGCAAAGGTGTGTAACACCCGAAGAAGGAAAGAATAATATTGAAAGATGTACACGAGAAGGAATATGCGGCCCTGTTGCGATGATCGAACCACTCGCAGCCAGTTTTTCGGGCAGGATTCTATTGGTTGACAACAATCGAGGGGACGCCAAAGAAATAGTAAGGACTTGCGATGCGTGTCAAAGGTTTGCCGCAAAACCTCACTCTCCAGCCAGAACTAACACCAATACCATTGTCGTGGCCTTTCGCACAATGGGGACCTGAGCCTTTATAATTAGACAGCTTCTAAATCATGGCAGAAAAGAATACATGCTAGTAGGCATCGACAAATTTACAAAGTGGATAGAAGCGAAGCCAATAAATTCCAGACGGAGCATCCGCAGTAAAATTCATAAAAGGCCTCGTCTTCAGATTTGGAGTCCCCACAGCATCATCACGGACAATGGCAGTAACTTTACATCCAAGGAATTCAAGATTATTGCAAAGAAGTGGGTATCAAGTTACACTCGATGGCACATCCTCAAACCAATGGGCAAGTCGAGAAAGCCAATGGCATCATCTGCCAATGGCATCAGAAGCACGGTAGGACCCTTTGAAAGCTCGACATACCTGACGGAAGAACTACTGCCGTGTGTTATGGGAACTGTCCAGAACAACACAAATCTGGCGACACGGGAGACCCCATTTTCTTGGTCCATGGAGCGGAAGCAGTACTGCCAATTGAGATAGGAGCACGACTCCCCTAGAGTCACAGAGTATAATGAAGAAACTTCCGGGATAGCATTGGAAGACGCGTGAAGCCGCACTTTCGACCAGAATTACAAGACAGTATTATCAAGGTGACAAATACCAACGGGACTTGAAGAATTACCACGATCGACGTTTGCGGCCAAGATCCTTTTCAAGTGGGAGACCTAGTTCTTCGGCTCACGTCAAAAAAGTCATGAAAAACTCGAGCTCGAGTCACCATGGCTTTACGTGTCACGAGTAATCGGAGAGGAATACGGGGATAAAGGACAAGAGAACGGGGGTGGAGGAGCAAAACCCACAGGGCATTAGCGCGGCTGGGCGTTCGGCAGAGCTAATGTAGTCACTGCAGACTTCAATGTCTTTGACGCCCGCGAGTTTTCAGACGCACTCTTTTTCTTTTTTTGCGGGGCACCGAGTGGGGCCGGGAAAGGTTTTTAATGAGCGGGCTCGGCAGTCTTTGTAACATAATAAAGATAGTGTCAATATAACTTTTCTTTATCGACATGCTCAAAATCCCCAACCCGACGAATTTCAATATAGTTCCTCGAAAAAAGAAAAGCCTTGCCTTGGTATTAAATTACCTCGCGAGTCAATAAAAATACAAAATAGTACTCAACAAAGAAGCTCGGGGGCTGATATTCGCCAAAACTACATATTGAATAAATGCCTTGGTTCAAAACCTCGCATTATACAAATACAGTGAATAGCCACCGAAAACACTCGGGGGCTAGACAAATATAGAAATATGATGTTTGCTTCACAATATAATCACAATCATGATTTACAAGGAAGAATTATCTACCAAAGGAAAATAATTAGTCATGATTCAATATATCATCAAGGGTAATCCTGTTTTCTTCAGGAGCAGCGCCAAGAAAATCAGCATAATGACCATCTGCAAAAAAGTCGGCATCCATCCGAAGAAGGTCTTCGATCATTTCTTCAGCTATAGGCGAAACCTTCGTGTTAATACGATCGACACCAACTCTTCGGCGCCGTACCTTCGCGTGAACTTTCCCAACAACTTGGGTCAAGTCAAGCTTTGAGTGACAAATCTGCAGCATGATAAGGGCAAATCTGGCGCCAGCCACCAGTTGAGCTTTGACAAAGTCATGGATCCTATGAGCATCCTTAAATTTCTCCATTAACTCGGGAAGAGTTTTCGGTGGAAAACGTTAGAAACATAGAATTATAAACCAGACAGGGTCTTGATACGGAAGTCAAGGGAAATCGCAGAGTTTGAGGCACGATCTGAGAAATCGACAATCGTGGTCCTCTGCGGGTAGCCCAAAATAGAGAACCTTGATCAAGGGAAAGGTTAACAAGGAGGTTCGTCCTAGTATTTACCCTCTCTTCTTCGGCAACAGCATCAGTAAAGGAACCTATTAAAACAAAGGAGCAGAAAACTTTAAGAGACGTAGCATGAAGACGGAAGATATTGAGGATGAAACAAGCATACCCGACATATCTGCACTGGCTTCATTCATTAACTCGAGCATGAAATTTTCTCGAGTAGTCGCCTTTTCAGCCTCGGAAGCAGCAATTTCCTTAGCAGCCACGGCCTCGCGAGCTTGTTGAAGTGCAATTTTTTCGGCTTCAGACGACTTATGAGACTTCTCCATCATCACAAGTGTTTGTTTCTTCGCATACTGAAGTTGCTGCCGAAGTTCATCCAGCTGGCGTATAATTGTCAAAAATTAACTGGAAAAAAGAAATATTTCGACATCAATCACTGAGTAAAGATAGATTTCCATTCATTCCCATAATATATACATGTCTATTACAAAAGAAGGACCTCTAGAGACCTACTGAAGCAGTTCTCGCCAATAACACTACGGCGACAAGGCCAAAAGAAAGAGGTATGCTAAAAAGAAAAAGCAAAGAGGCATTCAACTAGACCTCCGGCCTTGATGAGCTAGGAGTCGAAGACGGCTTGATCCCGAGATAGGCCAGGATTTTCTTGATAGGCTTAGGCGCATGATCGAGCGACCTCCACCTTCGTTGACCTATACGCATAGTCATCGCCAACTTCACGCCCGATCGATAGTTTGCGCATCCTCAGCTACTAAGGCAACATTGTTTTCAACGGCGACCTTCATATTCTCATGACGCACCTTCAGCCCAAGATCTTCTGGTGGATTAAAGCACTTGGCCAGGTTAAGGAAAGTTGCGGGTTCCTCTTTCTTTGGGAAGAAATAGGGAAAGAGCCGCGACAGCCCTGCTTTGGCATGATCAATGCCTTCGCGTGCCTCTGACCCATGAAACTCGAGGAATGAAAGGGCGTCAAGAAGAGGATCATTGTCGGGATCCTTCAAGTTGAAACTCTTGAGCTGTTCTAGCTGTCAAAAAAGAAACTTATTAAGCAACAAACAAACACAGAAAAGGAAATACAAAAAATGATAAGTGTTACTTACCGACGAAGCGGCGACTTTGTGTCTTTCGCTTAAGATCGCTTCCTCGCAGCCGGTGTCTTGGATCTCTTTCGCTCGGTGAAGTCTACGGTGTAAGTCTTTTTCTAAGATCTTCGACACTAGAAGCTCGATCTTGGCCTTAGCAAACACATCTGAAAACAGTGGCATCTAATTCGAAGCCTTCTTTGAGCCTCTTTACTCTGTCTAATTTTTGAGCAAGAGCATTGGCAGCTGGATTGATAGCATCGTTTTACCTTAGAAAGTTAAAAATTTCGATAAAATATAGAGCAACAAGCCCAAGAATATGAGTAATGGTAAAAAAAGAAAACGA